>CM074946.1:16370344-16417980 GCA_037577455.1 Pangasius macronema
TAAATTTGAATTGAATTATCAGTAATTATTATTAATATTTATACAATGTTTTTAAACATTGTCCTAATGTTTCATGTGTAAAAAAGTCATATGTACAATACACTCTTTTGAGTCAGTAAAACTAATATTACCTGCTACAACATCATAAAAGTACTCACTCAGAATTAACAAAACTCAGAAGTATTCATAAGTAATACAATTATATAGATTCTGTTAAGATGATTCCGAAGTTATGAACCACCAAGCACACAAACAGGTGATAAAGTAAGTGAAGTGAACTGACATGACATGTGGCCAAGTGTGGTGACCCATACTCAGAATTTGTGCTGTGCATTTAACCCATTCAAGTGCACACACACAGTAGTAAACACACACACACACACACACACACACACACACACACACAGTAGTGAACACACACCCGGAGTTGGGGGATCGGTGCCTTACTCAAGGGTCTCACCTCACACGTGGTATTGAGGGTGGCAGAGAGCGCTGGTCATTCACTCCCCCACCTACAATCCCTGCCGGACCTGAGACTCGAGACTCGAACCCACGACCTTCAGGTTCACCTTCAGGTTACAAGTCCGCCTCTCTAACCATTAGTCCACGACTGCCCCCAGTCGTGTAAACAGAGCATACAGTAAAGGCGCCTATTTGTGGCCAGACCATTAAAGCACATTAAATAGACTGGGGATGCTTTTGAAACTTAGGCATTTTGTTCAGTGATCTTAATAGTATTAAAACATTAGATTTATGAGATGCACAAAAAAAAAAAGACATTCAAAAAAATTTCCTTTTAGTTACTGAGGTTAAGGTCAGTAAGACAAATGTGCATGTGTGTACAAATTATATATATATATATTGAATGATATTGGCATTTCCAGCATGAGTGACATTAAATTCATTCTAGATATGAAAATTACACCTGCAGACAGATCTTTACTTGATGACTTTTGACGGCACATTTACCAAAATCCACATTCTGTTTAAAGAAAAACTAAAACCTATTTTTTGTTTTTCTTCATCTGGTTCTACCTCCATGTGCAATGTTCACATTTATATTGTAAATCATATTCACTGATTTTTGGTGGCCTAATAGCATGCTGGTAAAAAAGCAATAAATAATTCAACTAAATAAATAATTCTGCAGCCAAGAAGAAGGCACGTTCCCAACAAACCTCCAGCGCAGTGTGCAGATCCTTAAAGTGGCTCTAATTCACACAGAGGCAGTGTGACTAGAACAGATGTTGTGCATGGAGCACTACAAGTTAATGTGTATGTACGTGTGTGTAATCAGACTGCTCTCTGAATAAATAAGAGCATGTTAACTATGCCTGAGCAGAGCATTAAAAGGCAGCATTAGGAGGACTTGAGGGGCTTCTGCTAGTACATGCCGAGGAATGATGATGGACCACATTAGGGAGAAGAATGGGATTGAGAGAGGTGATTGAGGAGCATAACGCTTGCCTTTTCTCTCCTCTCCTCCTTCTCTCTCCCACAGGTTCAGCCTAATTGCTATGGATAGTCTGCAATTCATGCACACATGCACACACACGGCACACACACACGTTCAACTCCTCGTTCGGCCTTGCAGAATAAATCTCATCTCTCCCTTGCATGGGGTAGAATTTAAAGAGATGCATTATAATTTTATTCCCTTCCACCCCCAGTAAAAAAAGGGACCGTGTATGATTCTTGCCCTCAACACAGAACAAGTCTAATTATATGTTCCACAGGGGGTCTTGAGAAGCTATCAACCTGCTGAACACAATTCCAACTCCAACAAAGAGCCTCAACCCTTGTATGACTTTTTAAGTGGAAAGAAAGTGTATGCAGCACAAAGTATGCTTGGAAATTACATCGTGGGTGCCAATTTTTTTACAGTTGGTGGATTCAGTTTGATATATTATATGTATGAAATGAGTGCACTAATGTACAAAGATGTTGCTGAACAAACCAGGGAGAAAACCAGGAAGTCTGCAGGTGGACCACTGGCAATGGTTAAGATTGGAACAGCAGGAGGATATGCCTTACTAGCACACTGGTCAAGCTCAGGCCCATTTTCACCAAATATGTCTACTCTTGAAATTTGGCATTTTCATAACTATTGGAATGGTAAGTATAATATTTGCTATTTGTAAAGTTTCTCATTTTACAAATTCTCAATATTTTTGTACCAAGTGATAAAAAGTAATTCAAATTTTCTAATTTAAACTATTGTAGAATTAGTACCTCTTTTAAGTTTCATTTACGTGTCTCTGCAAATGATCATACACATGCATACATGCTTGACCAACAAAAATATCAATTTAATGAAATGTATTTATTAGCACAAAATAATCTCCAGTGACCATGTCGGCTAAATAAAACATTTTGGAGGCAAGAAAGCAAGATTGTATCTATGACAAACATTCAGATAATAGTGCATCAGCTTTATAATATAATATCTTAATTTCCTTTGGATTTAGAAAGTTATACACTGAAATTATGCCCCAGACATGGAAACAAGGTCTACCTTGGTTATTAACCAGTGTTAAAAATCAAAACAAAACATGCACATGGCAATAAAAAGTCTGTTAAAACTACTACAGGCAAAATGCTTCAAACACAAGTTCTTGGCAAAATTAATGCATATTAAAAAAAATTGTTCCACAAATACTGCCCCATACTCTAACCTTACCTTTAAGTTTTCTTTTGTACTGACCTGTGCGAAATCCTACAAGTTTCAGAATCTTAATTAATTGGTTCTGGTGTTGAGGATGGTGTTATTTGTGGTATTTTATTTATACCCATCAAAACCATAGTGGAATTCAGGTGTGTACTTACTTACATATGTCTATACATGTGGTCATTAGCCATATGTAGCTAGTAATGTATGCGCTGTTACATCATAGTTACACGGATTATTATGCTTTGTGATATAAAGCGTTACCAGAAGAAATAAGGAAAATGTGATTGAACAGGATATTCAGATATACTGTATGTATTATTTGATAATGATATCAACTTTGTATTCAGTTCTAATTAAACTCAGACTCTGGACATCACTACATGAGCACCCAATTAATTCTGAAACCTGTGCACAGTAACAGGCAATCTTAGCCAATCTTGAAATAAAATTAAAAAGGCAAATGTTTTAACACCATTATTATGTGTAGCATCACTGGATACCATATTTTAATGTGAGGAAAATAGTGAGTGTCATCCTGTTGCCTCCTAAGGGTGATTCCTCACAGGAAGCTCTGACTCTGATGAGCTTTTCTTCTCTCCAGGGTACCCCATTATAAGTGTGTGTGTGTGTGTGTGTGTGTGTGTGTATTTGTGCTTATGCCTGGGACTCTACAAATACAGTAACCCTTAAGCAGGGAGGTGTAAAGACACCAGAACCCCCTACACTCACTTCTACCTAATCAGCACACAATCAGAGCAACATAGGAAACAGGAAAAGCTACAGTGGTGTCATACTAAATAATCCCTGTCAATACACTAATGACACACTTTTAAATCAGTTATAATGGGGCTAATTAGTGTATAGAGGGAAAAACAAAGAGAAATGGCACGTTCTGTAATAAATTCACATAATCAAGAGGAACGCCCAATCAACTGATCAACTTTCAAGAGATATGAGGAAGAATAAAATCCAAGCATGTAGCTTTTCAAGGAAACTGCATCAATACAGTTTCCGGCAACTATTCGGAAAGTAGTGCAAGATAATTATAGGAAAAACAAACACAGCAGCAGCTGAATGCAACATCTAAGTGCTAATACTCAGAATCTCGATGAAAAATTGCACATTTGGTTGTATTCTCGGTGTGGAAGGGATGGCATTATTCTCTCCCCATGTCAATCACCATGCCACACTTGGGCATGTGTGAGTTCATGTATGCGGATGAGGGTTGATAGCACTTTCCTCAGAGTGCAGCAGTTTGAAAAGATGGAGTTGGCTGGATTTCTCTGGATTCGCATTGGAAGAAGCACGTTAGCCCTCACCCTCCCCTTCAGGAAAATCAGTTTAATGAAAGAACTGCTGAAAATCTCAGTACTCAGTTTTTCTCATTAATATTATTATTATTTTTTTTTTTTACATGACTGCCACACACCGATAGGGAGCACTGATGGATGCATAAACCTGCTTAATTAAATATTACTAGGGCCTTGAGGAAGGAGTGTGAGGAGAGAAGGTTAATGGCCATGCTAAAACATTCCCATCACTTTCTCGATCAGGCCCTAAGGCTCTCACAGTCTTCTAGGGCTCCCCATCACAGGGGGTCTCCAAAGCCTCATTAAAATCAAGCAGATTTCATGTAAAGACCAGAGGAAGCAGTCCATTCCCTCTCGCAAAGTCTGGCAGGCTCAAGGGAGACCCTCTATACTGAAAAACATGGGTCAAAGCAATAATGGATAAAATAATAAGCGTATAGCACTGCTACACTATCTCCCATCCTATCTCTCGTTTTATAGATCAGTATTATAATGATTATTTGGCTTTAAGATCCTATTAGCAGCTTTGCTAGCTACAAAGAACGGCCATGTTCGTGCAACAGCATGAACAAAACCGATTCAGTCATTGATTTTGAAGCTAAAAATCAAAGTTCATTGTTTTGATAACTCTGATGTCCTCATTTAGTGGCTAACAAG
Organism: Pangasius macronema; assembly: GCA_037577455.1. Lineage (NCBI taxonomy): Eukaryota > Metazoa > Chordata > Actinopteri > Siluriformes > Pangasiidae > Pangasius > Pangasius macronema. The sequence goes on from CM074946.1 coordinate 16,374,983, forward strand.
AGATTAGCACACTTCTGTTTAATGAGGACCATGCATGCTGTGAATTGGATTATCAAGGATTCACATCCAGTAATTACTTTCAGAGGCATTCCAACATACTTCTTTTTCCTTCTTTCTGCTCCAGAGAAATATTAACCCTTATCCTCAGGCATACAATAAACAACTAAAATGCAAATATGGAGCCTAGCAAAGCATTTATTCTGTCCAAAATTCACTTTGATCAGATTTTTAATTATTTATTTCATGATTAATTGTTTAAAGAGTGGTTGACTCAGCTGTGTGCATGTCAGTGGTAAGCTTATTACATTACATTGTCTTATTTACACTGAACTTACACAACTGTGCTTTGCAGAGACAAAAGATATGTCAGTATGTAGGTGTGTTACAGTGTATCCTCACTGCATGTGCTGGGAAACATCTGGTCATTACAACCTCATACTGAGATCCAGCACCTCAGTGAAAACGACCCATGATAGATGGTAAATGTCTCTCCTAAATCAACTAAGAACCACAAATTAATATCAGCTATAAAGCCAGTGCTACTGATAATGTATAAGATTCAGCAATCTTTCAGACAGCAAGCTAAAAGAACTAAAATGATTTGTTTACTTTCTCAGTTTGAAGGCTACAAAGGGAGAATAGGACAGAGAGGGGGCAATTAAAAAGTGCACTCTACCTGCTGGTCTCTGGCTAAGGTTCAAATGTTGTTCTGACACCAGAGAACAGAGCTGCCAGATAAACAGAAGGAGGGCCAGACAGAAAAATGGCCAGCCGTGACAGGGACGAGTACTGAGTCACTGCAATATCAGTCAGATCATAACACTCCAGGATGGAAAAAGCACAAGCCAGTCATGCTGCCTGCCACAGAGGGGTAATTAGGAGCTCTCTTAAGATTCTCACCAATTAAAGACGGAGGGCAGGAAAGTCAGGAAGAGAACAAATATGTGTATAGTCCACATTGCAGCAGGAAAGTCTGGGTAATATAAGGCAAAAGGAAAAAACCCAAACTAAGGCCAGTAATAACTATTATAATAGCAAACACAGTACAGACACACACATACACACACACCAAGCTATATTTGTGAGCTACCATGATGACATAAAAATATATAAATAATACATAAATAACAAAAAATGTAATGTCACATTGACAGTTTGGGCTTGTGAAACCTTGTGAAAAGCTGGTTTCACACTCTTTGTGGAGAAGTCATGGTGGCATACAGGTCATCACAAATGTCCTCTACTTTTGCATGATGCTCTACTATTAAAACTCTGTATAAGCCACAGAAAAGTGGATGACATGTCTGGCATTTCTGAACACTAGGACCTGTACAACTCTAACATAAAAGTCTATCAAATAACTGAGCAAGAGAGTCAATAGCTTTATTTAGTGATTATATTTATTATGCAATGAATTAAACAAGACAGGACAAGCTGTTTATAGGGAAATCAATGACAGGGTGATGTAGTGATGCAGTCTGATGTGAAATGGAAGCCATGACCCTACCAAAGTTGACTATTTCCCTATAGCAGCAATATTGAAGTGTTTTATACCTTTCATGCCGCAGTGATTATATTTTGATTATAATTGCTTAATTTATTAATGAAAGATCCATTACATTTTTTATCCATTTACAGTTACATTTTATGTTGTGGAATACCTGAGACAGGTTCCTGTTATCCTTTAAGTTATGGCAGCCATAAACAATCCATCTCTCACCAGCCTGTCTTTTTCTCCTCTTTCGTAACAAAGCCAAAAATGCAGAATCAGGAAAGTTCTGTCCTGAAGACTTTCTCATGGAGGAAAACTTAAGAACCACTAAATAACAACACTTTTTAAGCCCACTTACTATTAGTGTTAGTTTCTATTGACTGTTCACCATGCAACTCTCCATGAATGAGTTGTTACTATGGAAACAAGAGCTTAATAGAATAAACAATGAGCACAAATCGTGACTTTTTGGCAAAACTGTCAACCATCACCTTATTGCAATAATAACATTGCAGAATCTATAATTAATCAGCCATAAATTCTGAAGAATCAGAATTAGTTTAATTTTGTGAGCTGTTACACATTGTTACACATATGAGAAATTTGGATTTGTGAGACTTGTGTGATACTATGCTACTTAAAGGGTATACAGAGACAAACAGTACAAAAATAATAAAGACATAAACTAAACTGAGATAATTAAGCAATACAGAAGCAAATCACAGCCACAGCTCTGCTGTTATTCAGTATCATGTGATATTGCTTTTATACAACAGTTCTAGAAACAAGAAATTAACATTGAGTAACTAACATTTCAGACACAGTAAGGCCAAATGTTATGTTTATTTTTGCTCCACTAGCAGAAATAGATCCCGAAGATGCCACACTCACTTTATAGCATGTCAGCTAGCTAGCTTAAAGGTGCTTCCAATAAAATTGGTGTATCTTCTTCCTTTCCATCTTCAACCTATGAGCTTTCAGATTTTAAGCCAAAAGTTATATTCCTGAAAAGTATCATTTGCCATGTCCTGTACTGTAGCAACCATTTCGAAATAGGGAGTGGAATTTTTTTTACGTGGCGAACACAGACGAACGTAGTGATACACACAGTGAAACATCCCAGTGTGGTTATAGTAAGTACAGGCACTCTTGCAATGCCACTCAACCGATCAAATTAGTGGACCAGAACTAACTGCTGTACAATTAAGCAATATTGCATGAGCAAGAGTGCTGTTATACTGAATATTAGTATGGCTGTGATACTAAATATCAGCACTCTTGGAACACTGCTTGTCTACTCAGATTAGTAGACCTGACCCAACTGTTGTATAAAATAAGCTAAATAATAGAGAGACGAAGAGACAGCATCATATAATAAAAGTAAAATGGAATATTGAATATATACATACTATATGTGCTGAAATTTGTACCATATATGTTTAAGATCTGAGAAGGCAAATACAGTATTATATACAGTGTAGTACAGACATGTGACAGTGTGATATGATGCACTATGATACAATAATAATTGACACATGAAATGTATGAAATGTAGGAGACCTCCTAAGATACCTGTTGAGTCTGTCTCCGAGCCACAAACTGAGGCTAAGCGACTTCTAAAGACTTGTACTAAAAGCAAACTTGGTGATCATACAACAGAAATCTTGTAGCACTACGTGTACCACTCCGCTCATCTGTGTGAGATTTCTGTGGCTCCTTGGAGTAATTTCTGCTACACAAAATCACCACACATACTGTACAGCTCACAATAACATGCATAAGACTCGATATTTGAATGCAAATGAGCAGTCAGACAGAGTTTTCTGAAATCTATACCACAACACAAACAACATTAGCACATTTTATATGCCTCACATGCCAAATACAGATAATTGTGTGTAAATAAGGAAGTCCATTCATTTGCATTTAAAGAACATCTGCACAATAAAGCCTTCCTGAAGACAGGAGATCAGAAACAGATGTGTGGTGTCACACAGTCATCATCAAAGACGCTAAAAAAGTCTATTAATATTCAGAAAACAACATGCCCGACATAAATGAGTCATCACCCCATATTTTCAGCATCACATGTCATTCGCTTCAAGTGTTATGTTTCACTTTCTTGCATATACCAAGCCTTGTTGTCTCCCAGTTTGTCTGGGAATCATTCTAATATCATTATGTATGCAATGTACAAGCAAGGGGCCACCTGGCTCATGTCTGGTCTAAATTACACCAATCCATATGCTAGTTGTAGGGATATGACATGAATAAATCTTGGGCTACTCTCTTTATATTCTGGCAATGGAGGATAGCAGTAATATCCACTGTATGGCAGAATCAAAGGAGGGCTTATGGCACAAGGAGAAGGCGTTTTGGCAGATTTACAGATCATCATCTATAATAGATTGGTAGTTTTTCAACTATGCACAAAAGCCAGCTGTTCTTTTTATCAGTTCGTCTCTGCATTTGTAAACATGTTGGAAAGCAAGACAGAGATAGAGATGGGNAAAAAAAAACAAACAGGAAAAAAAACATTTTCATTATCAACGCATTTTGGAAGCAACAACAAAAGGATTTTTTGAGTTTCCGAATCACTTGAGCTGAGAAAATGGAGCTTCCACAAGGGCGGCTTTGCGGTTTGGCTAATCTATAGTGGCCTGGTTCTTTCCAGATCTACAGATTTCATCTATCTCCCTCATAATACAGACCTGAAACACCAGGTCAACAGAGAAATCCACCCTGGCTCCGTCTGTGTTTCAGAGGTGTGTTTGAACACAGCCTTTGCAAGCTGACAGCACGCCCTCCCAAGGCAAAGACAAACAGCTGTGGACACATGGATAGGAGGCTCAGGATACTCCTGCCATAGACTGCACTGTGAAAAAAGCAGAGCAACAAAAGCAGGCTGCAGATGGATAAGTAATGGCCTGGCTGGCTTTTATGTCCTGGCAGAGAAGCTCAACATTTATAAGTGAGAATGTTTAAGCCAATAGTGGGCAGCAGCTCTGATGCCATTGCACCATGCGTGTGTGAAAAACGTGTGTAGAGGGGCCTACCACGCCATGCAGAGCCACCCCTGGGCATCCTACATGCAGGAGTAGAGAGACAGAGAGACAGTGAGGCTTGATAAATAAATCAACTTAAAGGCCTGTTGAGGGTTTAAGGCCTATTCCTCTTCATGAACCCCGGTTTGGAGACAGACAGAAGGGGGATGATGTGAAGTAAAACTCGTAGGGAAAAAAAAAAAACAGCTCTGTCCCAGTAGGTTTCAAGGACCAAAGATGCTGTGATTCTTAAAAAATTTAATTTATTCACTTATCCAAAAGACCTTGGCTCAAGATCCTCATAATTTTCTTTAACACCAGAGATAAAAGCAGTAGGACTATCCCATTGGCTTTCAATCAGCAGCTCTTTGAGAACTCATACTTAATGAATTGAAGATCTTTTCAGAAGTTACTTTTGAGACATTCTGAAGTGGCACTTTTCTCATGTTGATATGAGCAGAAAGGGCAAATCTGAAAACATCTGTGTGCTTTCAATTACCCTAGATTTTAAAGGGAGCAATTGCTCTGACTTAACTGAATGAGTCGGACTTTACTTCCATGTTTCCTCCACCATCTAATACACTCTGCAAACTGTTTCTGTTGAGTGTTAACCAATAAACTTACTAGAATTAAGTTGTTTTTATTGTTATTATTGAAATAGACCCTTTACTAACCTCCTTTCCTACACAGCAACTGAACAATCATAGCTTAAGAACTGTTACAGGGAACGGGCATCTCGGGCACGCATTCAGGATTTTCATTCAGGAAAAAAATTGACCAATGTGTGCATGGGGTACTTGTATATTTGGCAGCTAAATATTCCAAAACTATGGGGTCAGGGTGTAAAAATCCAGGACGCAGGAAGAGAGATGGAGAATCTGAGTAAAGTGATGCAGAAATCAGCTTTACCAATGAAATCACAGTGGCCAGCGGCAGCACAGTGGTTAAGATTCTAGCTAATGATCAGAAGATTTAAAGATTTAAAGAAAATCCAGAGAACCGAAGTTGCACCTCTACATAAGACCTTTAATGCTTTAAACACCCAGGACCCATCGATGTGTCCGGACATTCCTCACTGTCATAACTACATGTCTTTCCTCCTTTGTTTCATTGTAGTTACTGAAAAAAATAATAGTAGTTACCAAATAATGTTTTAAGATAAATAAGTGATTAAAATGTTAGAAGTTTTAAGTGTTTGACCCTCAGTTGGATGTTTGGAGTCAATTACACAATTACTAACATAACTAATATTACAGCATTTCATTTCACTTCTGTATTGTATACTGACAGTAAAGCTGACATGACCTGACTTGGTAAATGCCTACTTCTGACATTTATAATCAGGTTAGGTTGGGTCCAACTTTCTTGTTATTGTCAGAGTATGAGTACAGACACATAGAAATGCAGCTAGCATCCAACCAGTAGTGCAAACGGCAAATAAGTGAAATGAGGTAATAAGGTTATGGTGCAATAAGTTAAGATAACAGTGACAGGTAAAGGTAAACAGTATGATGCATACCAGTAATGCAAAGGCAACTAAGTTAAATGAAACGAACAAGAATTGTGGTGCAGTAAGTTGAGATAAACAGTATACAGGTAGAAGTAAATGGTATGATGCATGCAATACGATACAGTAGATACATACAGTGGACAAAATGCACAGTAATAGTGTCCAAATAACAGCCTGATATATATCATTGTAAGAATGACAGATCATTGCAGTAAAGTGCAAGTACTTCTAAATAATTGCAGATAGTAGTGAACAAATAAAGTTATTTTAGAAAAACAGACAAACAGGAGCAGGCTGGCATAACAGCATGCATGGCAGGCAAACAAGCAGGGCCAAGCAAACCCCTTACAAGTGCAGTTCTGTCCAAAATAATGGAGGGCACTTAAAATATTTACACCAAGCTATTCTGACCAGGCTTCTGGTAATGCCTTTTAAGGTTGATCTGGTTACATCGGTGGTATATTGTGTCTTGCGTTGCATTGCATGCATGTGATGAACCTAACAATTTAACTGCAGGACTTCTAGGCAAGACAGAAAAACGTGCGAGTGCCTGACCACTTCTGCAGCCTATTTAACGACTGCATTTCTGATGCAGCAATAATAGCTGGGCTTTTGATTTCTTTAACAACTGCTAATATAGTTTTCTCAATGCAGGCATCCAGGAGCAAGGCGTGAAATGAAACACAGGCTTTCTTTCCTTTGACCGCTATTTTCTCTTTTTCTTTCTTTTTTTTCATATTTGCACTTGTGTCTCTGCAACAAAAGTCATTTACATCTCCCAGGGCATGGGGTATGGAGGTGGGGAGGGGGCACTCACACCCAGACACTCTTTCTTTATTTCTCTCTCTCCCTCTTTCTCTGTAACAAAAGCTTATTTAACCCCAGGTTAGATTTTAGAGAAGCGCCAGATCTCTGGCCTCCTTCCAGGGCCCTATTATCAGAGGGGCTGCCACCTAATATACAGAAGCCTCTCTTCATCAATGTATTATTAACAAGCACGCTAACAATGTAATGCAGGCAAATGGCTTTCCTCTGGGGACGGACTTAAAAGACCAGACCGGTACACACACACACACACACACACACACACACAGAGAGAGAGAGAGAGAGAGAGAGAGAGAGAGAGAGAGAGAGAGANCACACACACACACACACACACACACACACACAGAGACAGAGAGAGAGAGAGAGAGAGAGAGAGAGAGAGAGAGAGAGGAGAGATTTACAAAGCTGCATGCTTGTGGCTCCCTTCATTAGCTAAAACTGATGAGCAGAAGTCATCCTCACTATTAGCTTAAAGTATGTGTTGTGTGTTGCATTAAACTAGCATGGAATAGCTAAACACATTTTACTCAGTTAATCTATTTTAGCAGGTACGTTTTTCTGATCAAGATTCACATATTTAACAGTAAGACAGCTCACTAAGTTGTAACACAATTAGTCGTCTATGAAACAACAGTAGTTCCTCATTAGCATCATTAAGCCATAAGAAAGTATGTTTGAATTAACTAATGTTTACTCCATTTATGACTAAACGTAAGTCCACAGCCAACACTATGAACTAACGCCTTAATTAGTGTTTCAACATTTACACCCATTGAACCGATATATAATCTCCAACAGTAATTGTTGTTCAATTTATTCTAATTCATGTGGATTTACTTTGAGTAATAAACCTCCAGTTCATTTAGTTTACATTTAAACAAATAGCAATAATACATGTGGTAACTGTTTACTTGTTTATTTATGCACTATTTATGGTTTATTTATGCAAAGTTCAACTCTAACTTATTAACACTTATGGTATTCATAAGTAATGGGAATGGGTATTTATTAAGGGAACCTCAGCCTTGTTAATTCAGCACCAAGAGCATATTAATTAATGCATTTTTTAAACAATGGTCAAATTGGACTTACTTTTAGTTAATGTTACTTTGTTAAAAAAAATGCAAGTTAAGAGGATTTTAGTACAAAAAGTGTTCTTAAAACCTACATTCAACTTTCAAGAAGAGAGAGTAAATAGGGATTTGTCAGAAACTGTCACTTACGACGAGTCATTATGGTGAAACGGACATCTCTGCTTCATACACTGCAGTTCAACCTCATAGAAATATGGTCCAGTTCTGAGTCACTTCACACTTTCCCACCCATCCATGCCCTAAACTCGTGACAGTCTTTGCATCCTCAGTCTTGTTTTGATTCCCTCTACTGACCTCCATTTTAGCGTCGACCTTCATGCACTGCCTAACGCCCCTGCTCCGTCCCCTCCATGTATATGCTTCTCCTCTCTCCTCACACGTCTAATTGACTTCATGTCTGATCATGTAGGAGACGCTGCTCTCCATCTGCTCCACGCTCTAACACCAAATCCTCTAGTGCTCTCACTCCATTAACGAAGAACAGCACCAAAGTTCTGCTCACTGCTATTATACAGGGGACTGCTAAAATCTCATTTTCAACTCAATTTAACCTGCTACCTCTCAAGGGTAGTGTGATTATATATATTTTTTTAACTCTTCTCTAAAATACAAATGATCATTTTAGTAATATAGGAAGCTTTCATCTCAGAGATGCAGACGGGCACACAGCAAGTAAAATATCATCAGCATTCTGTCTATAAATATGTTACTGAATTGTTGATGGAATGACATGGATGATGCAATTTAATTATTGGGATAATTTAATATTTATTGGGATAAATATTGGGATAACTATAACAACTTTACATTTCCATATTACTGAGTATTTTACTGAGTATTTTGATGGTTTTATATTACTTAAACCCACTTTATGTGTACTTTATTAGGAACACCTGTACACCTGCACATTCATGCAATTATCATCATGTGGCAGAATCGCAATGTATAAAATCATATGGATACAGGTCATGAGCATTAGTTAATGTTCACATCAAACACCAAAATAGGGATGAAAATGAGATCTCATTGATTTTGACCGTGGTATATTTGTTGGTGCAGGCTAGGCTGGTTTGATCTCTTAGGATTTCTATCCACAACAGCCTTTAAAGTTTATACAGATGGTGCAGAAAAAAAAAAAAAAACATGCTGTAAAATGCCTCATTGAGAAAGGTCAGAGAAGAATGACCAGACAGAAGGCTATGGTAACTCAAATAATGATTCCTAACAACCGTGGTGAGCAGAAAAGCATCTCAGAATGTATAACACATCAAATCTTGAGGGTGGGCTACAACAGCAAAAAAAAAAAATCAGTTTACACTCCTGGCAACCAAAGACAGGAATCTGAGGCTACCATGAGCACAAGATAACCAAAATTGGACAGTTGATGACTGGAAAAAGACGAGACAATGTTTTTCCAATTTTCAACTGTGCAGTTACGGTGAATCTCTGCCACACGATTGGCTGTTTGGATAAGTCATGCAGAATGTGTACAGGTGTTGCTAATAAAATGGACAGTGAATGTATATTGTTCATGAGACTGCATTAAGACACTTTAATTCAAGACCATGCAAAATTTGTAGAAAATTGTAAAAGAGAAAAGAAAAAATACTTGAATCTGTTATATTTCATCATTATAGTCAAATATTATTTAATCATCTCTACGGTGTGTTTTTATTGTTTCCCAACAGTTTGAAACAAGTTGCACTCTATGCCAATGGCGTCAACAGGCCTCTGCCACCAAGAAGTCTAGTCCTTCTTATTACTAATTTATATGCCAGAATTACTATAGTTCAATATAAAGGAAGTATTGAAGAGAAACTATTTCGGACATTTGACCTTGCTGTGATCATGACCCTGTTGGGAGCAATACATCTGCTGGGTACAATGATAATTCCATATATATCCAATAAACATTCAACCTCTCGTTCTTGAGATGAGAATCTCAGATGGACAGAAAACATAATGTGTCCACCACCCAGTGGCAGAGACATAAAAACAAAGCACATGGTGTGTGAACAGAATACAGTATTTAGGTTTTAGATAGATTTCAGTTTCATACATTCGAACTGTCTCAGGTTTAAATATTATTAATAAAGCGTATTGAATTAAAAGAATCACCTGACTACAATTTATTGGTCCTTGATAACTGCTGATATATATAAAAAAAAAACATTGTGGTGGTGCTCTCAAGCTGGTGTAACTAGTTAAGACTCACTCCATCTTACTATTTTCAGCATTTCACCATCAACCCATGTCCTCTGTGTTATAATGCTTCTCAGAAGCTCGGGCCTGGCTAGCGTCATGGGGTTTACCCTGAGATCTGCTTCCAGCGACTTCTTCATGTTCCACTTATTACAAATCCTCCAAAACGTGTGTGGTTTAACGATCTCAGTTTTTTTTACTTCTTAATGGAGGGGTTTAATTCAGCCTTTCCCAAGTAGGTATCCCAATTATGTTTAATAATTCAGCAACCTTTGTGCAATTAATTCGAGTGACCTAGATAACTGAGGCCACAATTCAGTTTTTATAATGAATTGGCTTCTTTTCCTCTTCTGTGCACCACTTGAGGAAATTAAAATATCTTCCATCAAAGTACTTCTCCATTTCTAAGCTCTATCATTCATACTGTGGTAAATGTGTAAACATTCCTAAATGCCCTTTCAATGGCAATGGCCAAAATGTGATCGTAAGCAAATAAAGGAGCATATCTGGTTTTATTGCTTTGCCTATGAGAAACTATAACACATTCTACCACAGTAGATACCAGATTCAAATACATAACTATATCAGCACAGTACTGTGACAGTATCAAACTGCTCCTGCTTTGTTCCGTTTAAAACTGCTAAATTCTCCAATTTTCTAGACATTTCTGAAGTACAGCTGTGCTGTGTGTTTGCAGCGTTTCTTTCAAGGCTGCTCCATTCCATCATCTGCAATGAAACGGCTCATTCATCTGCCATCCAAGCAGATCTTGTCTCTGGCTCTTGCTTTGGGCTCCCCTCGAGCAGATATATAGATCCTGCGCAGAAACACTCCAGCTTGGCATAATGATGCACCAGCAGCGAGTTCGGTGTAACGTTGGAGAGAAATGTGTGCACATCCAGCAGATTACTAATATACTACTAATATACTGATATAGGACTCTGAGGGATATGCATTAGCCATCGCTTGAGTTACTTAAGGTGACCAAAAGCCCTAAAATCAAGCTTAGTTTTAGTATCATGGAACTAATGGCACTTTGTCATAAGATGACACAATGCTTTATTTTAATGCATGAAAAATGTCTATTGTAATTGTAACTTGTAGTTGTAATTGCCAAGCTACAAGCTACACATGATTTACAATAGCTAAGCAACAGCCAAGCTACCCTTTTGATAGCTAAACAACAAGCTACTAAGAAAATGTAGCTAACTACGCTGAAGCTACTTTGCCAAACTGAGGAAAATCAACTGTGACATTTTCATTTTATCGTGCAGCTACTTTATTCTGCAAAATAAAGATTTTTTTTTTAGAAATATCTAGCTAGCTAGCCAACATAATGTAACACTAGCTAAATACCTGAGGTCAGCTGTCATGCTCCATGGAAATAGTCAGCTACTTTGATAATTCGCTGCTTTGTTGTATTGATTAAACTACTCATTTGTAGTTTTTTTGTATAGTATTGTATTGTAGTTGTATTGATTATACTATTAAAATACTCAATACCTTATGCTACCTGCTATCATACCTAGCTACTTCAACAAGAACAATTAGAAAAATGGATAACATGCTGCCCACCTTGTGTGTCCTTAAATTTGTGGTTAAAGTCTTGGATGTCAGCGTACTTCATTTGCGGTTTGCAATATCAAACTGAGTCAATATCAAGTGTTGGTCATTAGAATATTAATTAACACAGTATGTTAGGAACAACAAAATAACATGGCAACAATTAGAAAAAGTGAAGCATATAGTGTGAACATATTCATAGTGATTTCTTTAGCTGATAGCTGAGGGGATCTCAGATCATTAACCCTTTACTGCACATTGTTGCCATATGGCAACAATTTACAAACTACTCCCCTAATTTTTTTTTTTTATTTTGAAATATATTTTTATTTCTTGAACTAATTCAAGTAATAAAAATCCATAAAAAATAAATAAATAATTCATGCAGTAGTGGGTTAAAGACATTTGCAACTTTACAGCAAAATTTCAATAATTTAAAAAACATACAATACAATAAATGATTATATTTTGCATGTACATGCTTCAAATGCAGCTTCGAATCACTGGATTGTGTTAATAATTCAGATTTGAAATTCACAAAGGTCAGCACTCATCACAGTGATCTCAGTCAAATGACTGATTTGATGCAATTTCAGTGCAAAGACAGATACACTGGAGTATTTCTGTACAAGGAAATTTGTTTTGGTAAACTTCCTTCATATCTACCTATATCAGTGCCAATACAAAGCATGGAATACAATTTACATTCTTATAGTCACATTATTTTTGATGTTCTATTGCTGAGGCCAGAATTCAGCTTTTAGTTATAGCTCCCCATCATCATGCAATGACCTACAGAAACATTGTGCTAGTGTACTCACTCTATTAGATTTATGAGCCCTTTATAAGAGAATAGTTTCAATTTGATTGCTCCAGTTATTTAAAGTTTCACACTGGTGTTGTAAGTGTTCTCTTGTATCCTGTGTCAAAATGTTGGTTTTTGATATTGCACTGTCTTCTTGGCCAGGGCTTGCTTGTAAAATAGATTTTTGTCTCACTAACTACCCTGGTTAAAAATAAATAAATAAATAAATAAATAAATATAAACAGCTAGATTGACTGAGCGTGTTTCTGATGAGGAATTACAACATTTCTTGGCAGTGGACTTAGAGACCTGGAACCTTACTTTAAATGGTAAGTCAGATTATTAATCAGCAGATGTTCTTACTCACTAACTAAGGTTATTTGAATTGCAGCCCATGTAAGATAACACATAGCCTTCAGAGCCATGCTGCACAGACACACACACACACAGACACACACACACACACACACACACACACAAAAGCAGGGGTGTAGTGCTGTGTGCTGTGGTTCCAGGGTCTCAGCAGGTCTTTGGGCCTGTTCATTCTCACCTCATTCACAGCTCATTCGCACCTGGTGAAGCGTCTGATTCCCATTAACACTGGGTCATTGTCTCCCTCAGAGCACCGATGGCCTCAATCTGCATGTAGGACAGCATCACCAGCACTGTAACATCAGCCAAAATGCTCAAAAAGAGGCTACTTACAGGCTGTACAGCCATACAAATTACAGCAAAATATCTGCGTGACCTTCATTTAAAATTGTACATTCGGGTAAGACCTTAAAGCCAGGGACCAAGGTTTACTATAGAGTTATTCATCTTAAAGCATATAATTCAGTAACTACTAAGAATTAATCAGCAGCATCAGTGAAACAAATATGAAAGGTATGTGGTTTAACTTTTGTCCAGGCTCAACATCTTTTCATTTCTTCTTTTTCTCCTCAAAAACTTTTTTGAGCTGCAATTTTAAGAGCGTTCTAAAGGTCTTGTAACTGACAGTGACTGGCTTTGTTTCATGACCTCAGGTCACGAAAAGTAGTTGTTACAAGTAATATATTGTCAATTTTCTTCTTTAAATTTAGCTTCACATTTTCACAAAGAATTCTTTTTCTTTGAGAGATAGGGGGAGATATATTCACTCTATTTTTAATCACTGCATGTCAGAAAGAGAGCCAGCATCTCTCTACACTAGAACGGCCATGTAAAACAATCTGCAGTAATAAATATATCAATCCATATTTTTCCACCTCTAAAAATGTCCAAGCATGTCTGCGCTCTCCAGTGAGTTTAACAGAACACATTTGTAGTGAAGAAATTTCTCAGTCACCTTGTTTTGTGCTTGTAAAGAAGCCCATGTCAACAGAGTGATAATCGCCAAGTGCCATTAATTGAAAGATCACGTAGAAAGGAGCACTCCCTGTCTTCCCAGAGTGATCCCCAATGGGAACGCCACATCAGAACACCCAGAATTAGTTTGGTCTTCTATTCAATTTGATTTAACCATAGATATTCTCACAAAGCAGCTTCATAGAAATCCAGATGTAGATATAAATCCCTAATGAACAAGGCAGAGGTGACAGTGGCGAGGAAAAATTCCCTGAGACAACATGGAACATGGACATCTTCTAAAGGAAGAAACCTTTAGAAGAACCCAACTCAAAAGGCAACACGGGATAATGGAATTATAAGCCATTATGCTTCTACATCTGTATGCTAAAACGTCAGACAGTACTGTGTTAAAATGTTGACCAGTATCAGCACAATGTGGAAAAAAAGGATGAACACAGGACAGTCTTTATGATTATAGAGCAGTACCAAGGTACAAATGTACAGTATCCAGGTGTGATTATCCACTTGAAGCAAGGGTGAGACTTAAGCTGTTTTTGGGAAGGGCAAATCTTTAAGATATCCATGTGGGACTATCCACAGCATCAGAATGGGAGTGACTGTAGCAGAAACAAAGCATGAGGGTGAATCAGGGCGGTCCAGAGGGTGAAAGGAGCTGTGTGTGGCCTTCAAAATGGAGCAGATCTTTATGGCATCAATGTCACTATATGTGAATATGTTATGCAAAGCAAGATCTATGACTATCTATTATACACACTAGGAAGCAGTGTCACATGAACCAACAAGAATTTATAGTAAACATAGAGCAGAACAGTCTCAGAGCCAAAAACCGTGTTCAGGGTTTTACTCTGTAGGAATAAGTAGAAGAAGACAGCATGGCTGTAGCATTATTTTGGAAAGTATTTGGGGAAAATGATCAATTATAAACCAAGTCATTTCATAAAAGTTTCTGAAATATTTTCACTCATCTATCAAGCAGTATCCACATGTACATGGACTGAAGCACTTCAGGGGAACTGGTGCTTAAATTCTCAATTCTCACAATTACAGAATGAAAGATGCTTTAGAATTCTTTTAACACTGAGTTGCTGTAGTTTACATCACCTACTTTATGTCTTTACGAGGAGTCCGTTAAAAGAAAAAAGAAAATGAAGTGGGCGATCCTGCAGGCTGGATAAATTGGCCATTATAATGACAGCCACCACTGGTATAAAGCCTCACACTTTATATTCACACATGCCAAAATATCATGTTTGTAGTTTTCTGTAAATAAATCCATGATACAATAATGTGATCATATCGCCATGTGTGACACAAACATGAAGTAATGGAAAAGAAACCTGATAGAACATGATAGCTCGAGCTAATATAAAGCTGTCCAGATCCAGAGGAGACGATTTCTTCTTATGGAACAAACAGCGTGAGCAGGACAAGCCTGATATTTAAGTGCTTTTGATCAGTTTCAGTCATGAGGTATTATATATAAGATTTTTTAAACAGTTCACACTTTCAAAAAGGGGTTGAGAAAGCACATTCCCAGCATCCCTAGCCTATGGAGGACCAGAAGTACTGGTTAAAGTGTTTGCACTTTATTGTTTAAAAATGTATTGTTTACATTTAAGATGTATTTGGGACAATGTTAATTTGAAACACTTGATAAAATGTGTGGAAGAACAGTCACAGCGTCTCATCAGGGATTTGGCCATTCCCACCACAACCACTCAGCCTTCACTGGAGCCTGGCAGACTCACAGCACTGTAGATATGAACAACGGGCTTTTAGCTTTCTTGAGGACTACACAACAGTGCATCTCTGTGTGCCACAATTACCAATAAACCTTCTCTGCATTACAAAACAAATATACAAATAAGCTGTAATGCAGACATTTAAACCAGCTCTGAAGCTTGATGTAGCTTTCCTAGGGATAATTGAGACACTGCTATTTGACAAGGGACAAAAATGCACCTGTCATCATGCAGCTACAATCAAAGGTTCTTCAGCTGTGAGAGAAGTGACAGCTCAATTACTCTTACACAGTGACTGCTGCTGTTGTTAATTATCAAGGGTTAACACACATTCATGGTCATGGTACATGACAGAGCGATGGAGCGTCTGTATATGGAGAAGATTCCGTGTTAGAATGAAACACAATCATACATTTTGCATCTGAGGGATGTTTTTTTAATTTATGTTTATTTATTAAAGAATGACATATCTTGCATATCTTTAATGTTACAGAACATCCAGGAGACCCAAGTGTTCAGGAGAGAGAAGTTTGCACTTTCCACTTTTTCTGTAATATGAGAAGCTGCATTTTTTTGTCTCATTAACTTCAAGACAGAGAAAAATGAGAGGCTGGTTTGGGAAAGACTGGTTATAGCTGCTATAATGAAAGTGATAACAGGAACTAACTCCCTTTGTTGGGAAACTTACTGACTTTTACAAAGCACACACACTGAACTGTCCTAGCTAACAGAAAACACCACATAAATGGCTATATGCTTTTCTTTGATAAATAAAATGTTGTTTTTAAACATTTTAATTATTATGTGGTGCATCCATCATAAAGGTCCCTGTAAATGAGCTGTTATAGGATTAATATAAGCCTATCATTTATGTTACAGTCATAAATATTCAGATCTGTGCTGTTGTAGAAAATGAATCAATGCTTTCTGATTGGAGAATTGAAGATGTGGAATAATTACTATCAACACACATTCTCTTTTAAAAGAATGATTATTTGACTATCATTCAGGTATGACATCATAGCTCATGTCACATATACAGTAGCCATCATTTAACATCAGCTGGTTAACAAATCGATCACCCTCTCATTTATGGCTAAGCTACTTCTGGGCCTCTGTTGTGTTTGCTTTTTTATTTTATTAAATCTATTGCTATGATTAGTGAAACACACAAAATGTTTTCTTTTATATTTGCTGGCTAGAAGATCATAAAACAAAAACAAAAAATTACATAGTATGCATAATAAGTAGATCATATCCTAACCTTCCCAAATATAATTATTGTTGTAGAATTAGTACTCAATCAGGTTGCCAGTAGCTGCGATTCTCCCTTTGCTAAACTCTGTGATCTGATTAATCTGTTCCAGATAATGAGTCCCACACTAATAAGAAGAAAACTTACCATGTCCAAACAGTGCCTGTGCCTGATCCTTTTAAGAATTGATGTAAACTTTAACAGTTTCTTTCCAAGTATAAGTGCTGTTAAGTTATGTTTTAGAGATGTAGGCCTGTAAAATTAAATTTTTATATTGTTTTTGTTTCTTGGGAAATAAAATATGGACTTTTTGGTTCCATGGTGCATGGAAAGCTCAACCTGATGCACTACCAAAACCAGCACAGTTAAAGTGCAGCATAATGCTTTGCCTCTGCTGCATGTTAGTCGTAATCAGCAGGCCATATGCTTATGATCATTAGCATGCTATTAGCACACAGGAGGCAGTGAGAGATTTAGATTTGGTTCACAGCCTGTGTCTCAGTGAGGAGAGTCATCAGGCTGAATGACAGGGTCACACCCTCAGCCTTTTGCTGAATTAAGAGAGGATCGCCGCTGACGAGGTGCAATATTGAAATGCCCATTTGCATAATGTGCAGAGATATTAAAAGGAATCAGCTCTAGCCAGTACGACATAACAAATAGAGTGAGTGCAGCATGCTTTAATATCACAAATTACTCCCAGGGACTGACCCCTTCACTCTGAGCTTGATTAGAGAGTCTTAATTAGGAAGGATTCCCAACTCTCATCCATCCCTGAGCTCCTGCTCCCTGTTTCTCCCTTTCTCTCTCTCTCTCTCTCTCTCTCAGAGCTGAGAGTTTAGTTGCTGATTCAATATTTACCCTCCACTCCTGTGCTTGTACGAGTCGGGGGTGATGGTGGGAGGGGGAGGTTGGAAAAATAAAATTAATCATAAAACCTGAGCTCCGTGTGCAGGTGCAAACCAATTAACAAGCTGGCATTTAGAGCCGCCTTAATTAATACTTTGTCACAGATGAAATCAGATGTCTGACGTGTTTAAACACCCTCCTGGATTGTGTTCCTGCAGCTGAGGGAGCTTAGTGTCCACACAGCCTCGCTCTGTCTTCCTCACCTTGTAGGCGAGCTGGTAAAAGTTAAACACAATGTTTACCTGCTTTATTACCTTTATTAAAAACAAAAAAAATTAAACACTTTTTTATTTTTGAACCTGAAAAGTCAGTTTTGTCAAGCGATTTTGCAGAGCAAGCTCATGACCTGACAGGAGAAGGGCTGGTGTTGTGGCTTTTTTCACTTGCAGGAGTTCCATAGTGTCAAAGGTCAACTGTCACAGGAAGCAGGAAGCATCCCCCGAAGACCATGCTGCCTGGAGAAGTTCTCTTGAAGGCAAGACGCCTCTGCCCAGTTTCACAGCACAGCCCCAAACCGCCCCGGGGCATGAATGCACTTCTGTATTTATGGGGCTGCCGTTTCTGCGCTGGACACACAAGTCCCAATCCCTTGGTGTGTGTTTGTGTGTCTCTGAGTGGAAAAGGTCCTCTCACAAGACTGTGCTTCAGCAACGTTCTAACTGTCCATGAGGAACCCATCCTAACAATCTATAGGTGACAATCGTCCATAGAATCATTATTTAATAACTAAGACATGAAACTATACACTGTACATTTCTCTTCTCTGAGGTATAAACAATGTAAATGTAGCCTCAAAGTTGTAACAGCATCTATTAAGGTCTCATTAAAAAATATATATAAATTTACACTACATTCACTTTTGCTGGTCCTTATGAGTCCCATCACAGTGACTGGCATTTGTACAATTTAGTAGCTACTGTTCATAAAGTGTAGGATGGATATCTGCTGCTCCACAAGTCTTTTAGGGCTTGTGAGTTTGTAACAGAAAAGTCTCAAATGTCTTTTCTACCATTAATAGTGTAGTGCCACAAGAGGCTGCAGCATCATTTTATTAAAATAATAATAATAATAATAAAATGAAATAAAAAATAAGGCAGTATTATAAATCTTATTCAATTATAAGCTGACTAATTTTTCAGTCAACTCAGAATTAAAACCATCAAATTCCACAACAGGAAAAAGAGAGAGAACATATTAGCAAAAATAAATGGCAATAAGTACTATGAGAGATTGGTAATGTATATTTTGGGGAAAATGGGTGGTAATGAGTCAAGAGACAGAACTGGTTTCACATATATTAACACACCGATCATTAGGGTGTTTGGGATCAGGCTAATCCTGGGAATGACACGCCGTTGCCACTGGGAATAACAGAGGCGGCCCCAGATGTCAGGCTGCGACGCGACGCGACTCAACTCTCTCTCTTTCCCCTCTTTCTCCCTCCTTTTCACTACTCTTTTCCTTCCATCTCTCTGCCACACAGTGAGAATCCTCATGCATGGCACAGCCACTTCAAATGCAAACGAGGGGGACGCAATCACAGCAAGACTACTAATGAGAATTACATGAGACAGAGTGAGAAAGGGAGGGAGATAGATGAATAAATAAAAAAGGAGAGATCTGAACTGTAGATAAGAAACATCAGCAGGAACCCTGATGTCCCCAATTAGGAGGGATGTCACCCCCTGTCTGCCATGCTGTAAGAAAACCCCAGCTCTGTATTCGCCATCACACAGCTCCAACACTGTTAACATTTTAATGTACTGGGCGTGTGCAGGAACACTAATTACCTCGCCATTTGGCTCACTTGTGAATCCTCCAAATGGAAATATGATCTCAGGCTTAGGACCGTTACATTAAAAAATAATAAGGCATATTTACCAAGCTAGCCGGTACAGCTTACAATTCAGTCAATTCACTCGTCTTATTGACCGCCTGGATCTAGAACCGTAAAAGGAAATGATTGAGTGAATTTTAACGAGGAAATGATCCGGGACCATTTCTTCTTCTTCTTTTTTTTTTCTTTTCTTTTTCAACCTGGCTGTCGAAAACCCACTGTTTGAGAGAGGCCATGGCACATTTAGATTTCATTACAGGTGCTTTCAGTCTATGCAGATCCTCCTACTGCAGTCTTAACAGGCGAGTCCAATCATTTAAAGCAATCTCTCCGAACCGTTTCAGCCAGCATTAAAATTTATGGTCACTTGGAGGTTTATTTTTCTACTTTTTTCAACTATAAAAGCTTGGGCCTATCTGTATCGGATAAAATCCTATCATCTTTAGACATTTGCTGTCTCTCTCTTTCTCCCTCTTGTTCTTTGTAACTTCTATCTGTGAATAAAACATCTTGTTCTTATGAGGTGCCTCGGCTGTGGCACACAGGAAATGAACATTCACCAACTCCAAATTGACAGCTTTCATCTCGCTTTCATCTCGGCCGGAACGTGGTTCTGAATGCTCAGTGAACCCAAAAAGGAAAAGGCTAAACCCATTTGTTGTGTCTCTGTGCGCAAACAGGGCTGAGCCACGTTACCTTTTGGTAGCAATAACAGAAGAGGCTGTCTTAGATAAAGAGGGGAGATTTGATTTTTTTTTTCCCCCCTCCATGATTCGAGGCCAGAGCCATGTGAGCGTGGAGAGGAGTGAACGTACTGGTTGTATTACTGCGTTCGGCCATGTATTATTAATGTTAACGTGATCAAGGCAGGTGCGAGAACCCAGGAGAGATAGTCCTGCCTAATGAACACGGCTCTCTCTCGCTCGCTCTCTCAGCGGACAAGGCCTTGGCAGCTGTTATCGTTTCGGAACGATGTGTTAGCCATGATGCCCGAGCGGTCCCTGCTAGTCCCGTATTTAATTTACAAATAATCTACAGCCACTCATAATTGACACTGTTCTACCAGCAGAGCTGGGTGTCACACACTTCTGCTTTTTAAATTAAGAGGTAAAGGTGGCCCCCAGATTATTGTCAAGGTTTAAAATACCCACGAGACTCTGCTCCATAATAAACAACATGGCATAATATGTCATTAAGGTAG
This sequence comes from Pangasius macronema, assembly GCA_037577455.1. Classification (NCBI taxonomy): domain Eukaryota; kingdom Metazoa; phylum Chordata; class Actinopteri; order Siluriformes; family Pangasiidae; genus Pangasius; species Pangasius macronema. The sequence goes on from CM074946.1 coordinate 16,395,812, forward strand.
TTGTGTGCCTATGTACACAGAATTCCACGCACTCATTTGAAAACGATATAATCATGCTAATGTAGAGAAGATTCAGCACTAATTCAAAACTAATTTTGAATTAGTGGTGCAGGTCGTACACCACTGACCATATAAAGCGCTTGCATAGACAATCAGAGCATTTCATCTAACCAACATAATGACTACCATGGCACTGTGTATGACAGGCAATGTCTTCACTAATGGTGAGAGTAAGAGGCGTACAAATCATTCTTACAGAAATAGTAATGTTAAAAACAAGTAACGGAAATCCATGTAATCCAAAACCATTTTTTTACTGTTGTTGTTGTACAGCTTTACTTGTTAGCAGCCTAGCAGTACAATATTTTAATTTAAATTAAATGCAAACTTTCGACATAAAATTGGGCTTGGCTAATCAGCTAAATGTTGTTGTGATAAGATAGTGTAAAGGTTATTTTTGGCTGAATAATTATTTCAGGAAGATGCTGAAACTTTGAGCTTCTCAATAGCCAATATATGGACCATGCACTATTTATAAAAAGTGGGAAAAAGTAGCTGTGAAAAAGTGCAGCACAGCATCCTTTGTCAAGGCCGTGGTCAAATGTTTAATAGGAGCCTCCTCACACTACCTGCAGCAACTTACAGCAGCTTACATCATTGTTTCAGTCGGGATAGAAACGCGCACAAAGCAGAGAATAAAAGGAAAAGGAGTGTGTGTCCAGTGTGACTTCGACATAGATTGTATTCAGGCTAATAATGGCTACGAGCATTTGAAACTGAGTTACCACGATGGACTCCGTCTGTGTTTTGCCCTTCCCTTGTTAGTCAAAGGCTCGCAAAGGTGTGTTTTCAGGTCACATACTGCCCTCTAGTGCACAAGAACGTAATTGCATAAATCTGTGCTTGGCTCTGCCCTCAGGAAAATACAGCAGAGATGGGAAGCTCTCAGGGCTCAAAGAAAATAGTGAGAATTCTCTAGCACAATAAAATTACATTCAAGTAAACAGCAAAGGGTCTAGACATCACTGCTGTGGTGGTGCTTAGGCATTGTGCATGTTTCTCTTAATACTATTCATTACAGAAAGTGTAACCGATTTACGTTATTAGTATTCTGTGGCTATAATCCAACACTTACCATTCAACACCTGAAGCATTAAGTTACATAAAATGATCTAAAATGTCACCACCGTTTCATTCCTAACTTTAGTAGAATCTCTCTGCGGCTTTGCTGCAGTGGATATATGAAGGTTTCAATCCAGTTTTACACACTTTCTCCCATCCTCCATTTTTCAGCAGCCCATCATTAGCCTGTGTGTGAGTCTACTCATGCATGAGGTGAATGGGTTGCTGGTGTAATGGACGGCTCGAGCATGTTTACCTGCAAGATCTCCATACTGATTTGGAAGAGGCCACTGCATGTAATGTATAAATAGAGAAAAAGAGATGGAGTCAAACACAACCAGTCAAACACACACAGTCAGTACTCTCATATACTTGCATGTAACTGATGCTAATTTTCCTCTGAGAGGTTTAATTGGAGTTAGACTGATACGCACTCCAGATGTGAATTTGCAAAAGTTAGGCTGTGCCTGAAATGGTGTACTGCTCCCTATTTTTTCCCCATTTTCAACAAAGTGTGTTTAGGGTATTTCTTAACACTGGTTTATTGTATGGACACTAATGTATTGCAGTACATGAGATTAATAATGGCCCTAGGTATTCTCCACTATGTACTGTACAGGTAATGTAAATATATAGCACTGTTCCTTAAGTGCAGATTAGTACAATTTATTCCTTTTAAGAGACCAGGATTAAGAAAATGGCATATTTAAATTTAAAGTTACAGTAATTATTTTGGAGAAACATCAAATGCACGTAAGGCTCAACTTTTATGGATCTTTTGATGAAGAGCAATAAATAGCATAGCATTCATCCCTTTACCCTAGCTGACATGATTTCTTAATCCTCCAGTGACCAGTTTCTATCACACTTACTGTAAATATAGGTCTAAACACCAGTCGTATCAAGAGAATCACTAGACAATGACAAATCTCAGAGAAAGTGCATTCATTTTTGAATTGTACATTGCTAAAAACCCAAATCAATGCCTTGTTTGAAGGTGTAACAAGAATTATTTTCCAGTCAAGTCCCAATCAGCGACAGACAGAAATCAAACAAATGCCTTGTTCACGCAAACGGAGCGAGGATGCTTTTATTATTGGCTCCGTACTCCTAGTGCCAACAACCAAAATGTCAGATGATCCATGTCATTATCTCACAACAAAAAGAAATATGAAATGTCACAGGGAGGTTATAACATAATGATGGTGGATTCGAGCAGGATCGAAACTCCAGCCTCTACTCTGCTACAGAGCATCTACTCTCCTATTCTCACAATTTGTGTTTTCATATTTACTTGCTTTCGCTCATATTTTGTACCAACATGCCGTGGAAGCAATGCAAAAGCATGGTTTGTGAATAAAACAGGCCTGCCTGTTTCAGTGTGTTATTCAGGGCCTCCTCTATTGCTTATGTATTGCAAGAGGGCAATATCACACATGCTTGGTGTGTTGGCTTGAGCAGACACAGCCGATGGTGGCAATAAAGTAGCAGCGGAATGCAAGAACCAAAAATTACCTGCACGCAACAGTGATCCAACAGACACGACGCAATCTTGATGTGATTCCCAAAAAGTTAACTTTCTCAAGGCACCAAATTAGTGTGTGNTTGAACGTGTGCACCCTACTGTGTGAATGAAAGACTTGTGTTCATCACTTCTCTGGTCTTTGTCTTGATCTCACAGGTGTAAAAGACCTGCAACGTTAATCTGAATTATTATAGACATTGTTATTATTTCTCCCAAATGAATCAAAGTACACCCAGAAGAGAAGGTAAATATGCAGATTCATTCTTATTCAGAAGCCTTTGTTCTTTTTGTAGAACAAAAACGATTGTGTGCAAGTTGCACGGTTTCCTAACCGAGTTTATTATTCAGCTATTTATCTTAAAGCATACTATTCGGTAGAAAGCTAAAGCGGCGAATGCAGTTACAGTCAAGGCAAGTCTGGAACCAAGGGGTCTGGAAGTCTAAGGGGTTAACTTTTTCGACTCTGTTTTTCCTCGCACTGAGCCTTCCCTACACTCAGTATATTTAGACCAATAATATTTAAAATATTTAGACCAAATTTATTCAAAGGTTTTTACCAAATATTTGCTCTATTCACATTCATATAGATAAGTAATTACTTCTGCACTAATAGTTACTCAGCTACTACTATAAATATGTTTTTAAGTATATTTGCACAGCTATTTCTTTATATTCCTTATATCTTTAACTATCTTGTTAATTATAGTCATTATAATACTTATGCTGCTGTAACAGTTTCCACGTCTGTGATCAATAAAGCATCATCATATTTTATTTCATCCTATAACTTTATTAGACAAGCTTGTAATAGTTTCTAGTTATTGTGCGTATATAGTCTTTTCTGGTTTTCTCCATGTCTGAGTACTTTTTACCTCTGACTGCTGTGTCTACCTGTGATGTTAACTATGCTATATCACTGTGATTTTATAAATAATCTGATTTTGGTTAGGGTTGTGTATACACGTTTGTGTGGGTTTTTTTCGGTTACCTGAGCTGTGTCCATGTGTAATTATATTTTATTTAAATTTGATCCATATTATGCATTTGAGTCTGTTATAATTGTTCTGTGAGCTACATAAATTAAAATTGTTATTGAAGATGAATGAATGAATGATTTATTTATAAATGATGTAGTTCACAGAGTGATCACAGCGTCTACCTCAGGGAACACAACCTGGATGAAATGCCAATCCGTTGCAGGGCACCATGCGCACACACACACACACACACACACACACACACACACACACACACAACTCACACAACTCACACTTAGGGAAATTTAGCGCAGTAAATCCTACTACTCACATGTTTCTAGAAGGTGGAAGAAACCAGAGAATACAAAGGAAAGCCACATGGAAATAAGGGTAATAACATCTTCATCATCATCATCATCATCATTATTATTATTATTATTATTATTATTATTATTATTACCACATGCTAGGTTAGTTGTGTGTGGCCGGACACAACATATTTTCTAAAGGATTTCAGAAAGCAGTGTCAGTGTACTCAGATCTCAAACCCATGCCATTTCTGGCTTTTGAAAATCTGTCAAATTTCTGTTTACACAGGACACGCTTGCTCCTCTTCCCAGATGTTCATTTTGAGACAAGAACAGGTAAAGAGATCTGAATCCCTGCAGAACACAATGTAAGTTGTGTAGCTCACTGTGACTTTTGTATGCGAAGTCACCAGCCCCTCCTTGTTCAGGGGCCATCTCTGACAAAACAGCTAAATCACACTTCTCACAAAATCCCTCTTCATCTCTGCACTTCCTTCCTTAATCAATATCAAGGGCAACACGTAGGTGAGGACGAGGAGGGAGGATGAAGGGAAAGCAAACAAAAGCATGTTCTGCGAGGGGAAAGAATTAACGTTGCTCCTGTCCTCACCTGTCGTTATCTGCTTCAGCACTTAATGAGAGCACCTCTATCCCCAGTCACATAACATTTGTTTTAGAGGAGTCCCTTTGAACAGCTGGGAGATGTTGAGCCCTCTTTGATCATGAAATCTTTCAAAAATAAGAAATGAGCGTCTCTCTCTCTCTCTCTCTCTCTCTCTCTCTCTCTCTCTCTCTCTCTCTCTCTCACACACACACACACACACACANTCTCTCTCACACACACTCACACACACACACACACACACACACACACACACACACACACACACACACACACACACACAATCTTCATTTCTGTGAATAATTTGTTTGTTTTCCACACAAGGCTCTTTGCCAGAATTTGCTGGCTAATATGTAGAAAAAAAACTTTACATAAAGAAAGAAAGATAAAAAGGAAAATAAAGGAATAGCATATAAAATAAGGGAAGAAAAAAAAGCTCATGAGGTTTGCACATGCAGCTGTGTGGGTTGTATAAAATTTTCTTCATTAATGCTTATAAATACAACAAAGAAAAAAAAAATAAAAGTGAAACTAGCCACAAGACATTGGATTTCAGCAGGAGGCTTTTTCTAATGATGACCCTTGGCATGCCATGGCGCTGGGGACATCCCCTAGTGTGATGGAGGCTGACGAAAATGAGCCAGTTCCCATTTCAAACAGAATATCAGCCGGATTGTGATCACAGCACCAGCACTGCTTTCTTAGAGCCTGCTGAGAGGACAGGGAGTCACCTAAGTTAAAAAAAAAAGCAAAAAAAAAACTGCAAACTGACCCCTCACAGGGCAAAAAAAATCTCTCCAAATTTAAAATTCGCCCTCTGCTGGCCGCTGTTACAGTAGCGCATGGCGACACAAGTGAGGGACAAGAGGGACATGCAATGTTCTCCGGCTGTTATTCCATCTTTAAAGATTTAAAACATCGGGCTATGATCGTACCCTTTGATGTCTTCTAAGCAGAGATTCTTGGGTACAGGAGAGAGAGAGCGCAGAGATGGGTAGAAATGAGTGGGCGAGCAAGTGATTGAGAGAGTGAAAAAGAGAAAAGAAGCAGAGATGGATGAAAGATGGACGGGGTGAGCTATGGAGCAGTTTCACGAGAAAGTAATCATCTTGCTCGGAGTCACAGTGAAGGAGAGCGGGAGAGAGAGAGAAGAGAGGAGGACGGCATGTGAGAGGAGTATCAGTGCACTCGTCCCGACAAAGGGAAGATGAAAGAGGAGAGGTTGAGGCAGAGGCCATGGCTCGCTGTGAGCCCGAGATTACTCGCTCCGAGACCACAGGTTTTAACGCTTCTCCCACCACTCTGCAGTAAAACTTGTTTTTTTTTTTTATTCTTGCAATCTCTCTTTCGTTCTTTCTCTCTTTAATCCCTCTTTGACTTCAACACTCTTAGAAGAACAACAGATTTTTGACTGAGGTCCTGGAATACAAAAGTTCATTACTTCGAAGAGTTTCTCATAAAAAAAATAAAATAAAAAAAATTGGTGCAGTTTTCCAAATTCTCCTATCAGTCTTTGCTGCTTAGCTTCAAGTCAAGCATTTGAGGACCATCTACAAATCATGGGTAAATATTATTTGAAGATTTCTATGTATTAACACCCAGGTTGATGTAGACCACATTTAGTTCAAAGACAGTTTTTCTTTTCATTTACATATTAACTCAGCATAGAGGAAGGAAACCCATTTGCAAACAGGGGATATTATTCCTAGCATTTATTTGCATCTTTCATTGTTTCTATCAAACTCTGTCTTTAAATAAGTCCACCTGACTTGGACCCTTTGACAAAATCAACACATATACCGATGGGGAAGGCCCGGAGTTTGCTGTATTCTTTTATTAAATGTTATTAATCAGGGGAGGTGAAAATCAGAGATAGTATTTCACATGTGACAAGCAAGAGTTACTGTGTCATAAAAGTTGAGAGCAAATCATGATTAAATATGTAAACGCATTGTTTGCATCAGTGTACCAGGGGAAGGGCGTGGTCATGTGCAAGTCTGGGAGCGTTTCCAAATTGCACATTCATAGAATCTGGATTACTCGCTGAAGGTAAAAGTGTAGGCCACGTCTGTGCCTGTTTGTGTTTGTTACAGAAAATAAATGTTTTAAGAAAGTTTGGATTACTTTAAAAGTTTTATAATTGGTTAGTGCAACTTGTAGATAAATGGTTTACATGTATTCCTTTGTGAGAGGCTTTTATCCAAAGCAACTTTCAAATGAGTCAGAATTCAAACTTTAAAACTGCACAGTTGTGGGTTTAGGCCCTAGCACAGAATTTTCACTGCTAAACTACCCCCGGCATTAAAACCATTTTCAACAAAGGGCAACTTTTTAATAGATCTGTTCTAGTGAGATCCCTTACTAACTCTACCAAGTCAAGACAGAAGGAACAAGTATTCGTATATTTTGCTATGTTAGACCTGTTTCCAGATCAACCAAAAGCCCTCTTCTTATCTACGGTTCCTAGTACATTGATGTCTAGGGTTGTGCCTTGATAATCTTAACATCAGGCATGTTAAAGTGCCTTGGAGTGTCCATAGGCTCAGGAGACAGCAGCAATATTCACTTCAATTATTACACTAGCACGGAGTGGACGCATTCTACTTCAAACCAGACTTTTTTTGTCAAATGTTTGCTTTATGGGCCTTGACAAAGAATATTTAATCTTCCCAGCATTACAGAGTACAAGCATCTATTAAAGTGCCTAATGAGATTTTTTTTCTGACCCATTTTCCTGGAGGCTTTGTGCATGTTCATCAAGAGGATAAGCACAAAAGATATTCATGTGCCATCTGTGGAATTAGTGGACTTCTGACATTCTGACAGGACTCTATAGGGAAGCACTGCCTTCAAATGAAACCCTGATTCTCTCTTTTCGGTCTTACTGCATGGGGAGGGTTTTGTTTCTGTCTGACCTTTTAATTAAAAGCATATCAGCACGGAGTCAAGAACACATTCACAGCGTTTCAGTATTAAAGATAAAGATATGCATATACCAATTTGCCACCGAGTAGTAATTTGGCAGTATTTTCACCATTGCTTCAACTTTAAAATCCAATCATTAAGAGAAAACATTTCTTGCAAACAGAGCTTTCTTTTTCCAGAATCTAATTGTGAAATCACACAGTGGACTGCTTGCACTCCTGAGGCTCAGTGCTTGTTTTTTTTACTCTCTCTTTCACTTGTCAGTGTGTAGATTGTTTACATTGTTTTAAAGTGGTGTAAATTGAATGTGTGTGTCTGTTCCCGTCAGTGGCTACAAGTGTAAAGTGGTGTGTACAGAGGCATACGCACATCCCCTATGGACTCTGGCTCCTTTAAGCTCTATATAAAGTGTTACTCTCTGGAGGAATGAGCAACAATCAATAAAGTAACACAAAGCCTACCAGTGGAAATGCTTCATAATTTCCTTTCTGCTACAGGTATGAAAAGAACAAAAGCCAGTGTTTATCACTGTCACTTCTGAAATTTCTAAAGCAAAAGTTACAAAATAAGTAAAAATGCCAGATGAATTGCTCATTTTGCATTTATTCCTACATGCTGGGGAAGGAGGAATGATGGCCTGTAAGTACAAAACACAAACAAACCAAAAACATTTCAGAGAATTCATAAACCAAATAAAAATCAAATCAGAAAATGCAACAGCAAAACCAAAAAGGTTTGTGGTTTATTAATGTGCTTTGCGTTTATACACCAGGAAAAAAAAGATAAACTGCATGTAGGTAAAACAGCATGGCTTAATGGCACAATGGTATAAAATTTCACCATATCGTTACATTTTCCATTTACAGCATAAGTGAACACCCTTATCCAACTACCAAATGTTTTATAGTCTATAATCAGTAGATATCAAGTTCGAATCCCTACTATGATTCTAAGAGAATATTTGTTCTCTTTCTGTTGATCAGTGCAATGTCTCCTAGGGTTACTTTGGAGTCTCTCAGAATAAAATACTGAAAGAAAGAAAGAAAGAAAAATGTTGTACATAATTTGTTAAAAGCAACCACCAAAATCAGTTTCTCTGACAATTATATTTATTTTTTAGGTTTTACTCCAGTAGTTATAATTATTTTGATAAGGAGTACAATGTTTGTGAGAATCACTGAAAAAGTGGATAGTGCCAGTGCAAAAAGGAAGCTGTGTAATCTGCAACCTTTAGCATCACATTGTCAGCATGGCCTGCATTGTATCAGAACCCAGTTCGTTTGCATTAAGGTCATCTGCTGTATCTGAAAATACAGAAGCATCTTCAGAAGGGTCCATAAAGTGTGACTCACTTGTCTGGTCAAAGGCCTCAATCAAAGGAGGCACTGAAAAGGCCATGGACGACAGTGACGGTTCGGCCAGTGAGCTTTGACATGTCCTCTGAGCTGGAGAAGCGGAAAGGTGAAGCACTGAGCCGAGTTAAGGATCAAATGACAGCACAGATGTGAAATCAAAGGGAATGTGGTGTGCTTAGGCACCTTTACCCATTTAGAGATAGGTGACGAAGAAACGGTGTCTTTCATTGTGGATGTAATGGAGGAAGTGAGGGAAGGTCAGGAAGCAATCATCACCTCAACACCTTCCATCTCAGCATGAGGTACTTCCTGACAGAAGCTAGATACCAGCTCGCTGAACTGTCCTGATAATGTGGACAGACAGAACGATAAAGTCATGGCCTCTCTAGCACCACTCTCAATAGAAAAAGTCTCAAGAAATTGTTTTCACTAAAAGAAAAAAAAAAAAAAAACAGGTTGGTGCTGTTCACAAAACTGAGACAACGCTGCTAAATAACAACAAACTCCGGACTTCGCAACTCCACTATAATCTGCACTCTGAAGGGGAGAGAGAAAGGGTTGATGTTTAAAGATCTATTCATTGCTAACAATATTTCTTTTCAAAAAAGACTGAATTAAGAGGAATTTTAAAAATTTGCAGTTAATTTCTTCTAGCTTTTTGAATTCTACTTGATTCATTTAGATTAAAACAATCAACTTAAATGAATCTTATCCTAAAAGTGGTATAATACAAAGAATATTTCTGAAAATCAAAACTGTTTGGAAGTGCATGGAACAATTTCTTGTTCCAGGACCAGGGGGACCAAATGGCATAACATTAGTTAAAAATGTTTATTAACATTACCTCATTAACCATAGTCAAAATCCATTGCATCAAAGCACAGGCAGACAGGGTTATTTAATGTATATCCAGGGTTATTTAAGCATATCCAAATATCAGGGTCCAGAAGGGTATGCAGAAATATTTTTTTTTTAAAAATGAAGAAAATAAGACTAAAACTAAACAAGAAAACACAGCTCAAGTGTGTAGATGCTGCAGATGCAACACTATATGCAATACACAGTTAAACCAAGTGTAGAGTTAACAAGCAACAGATGAGATTAAATAATGAAATGAAGAAGACACAAAGAGAAAAAAACAGGCTTATAGAAGATAAGAAAAGAACAAAAATGAAACAGGCTGTGGTTTACTCTGAAACTATGCACTATTCCCTCTTCACATTGAGATTTCTGAAGGATCTCAATTAATTTCAAATATTGTTTTTTTTTTAAGTTGTTTTATTGTCTCACAACCTCTGACACTCTATAAAAAACAGTATCACAACAATGAACAAATGGCCAAAGCAGACATGTACATGCAAAAGTCACACTTACTGTAATGCTTCAGTCTCAAGTTTATCCTAAACTCATCACCTGACTTGTCATATGGCCCATTATCAAATGCATGTTTAAATGTTTTTTTCCTTCAAGGATTTGTTTTTTTTTACCCATTGGTTATTTAATTAATATCTAACATATTAAATAACCTTAACAATCGATAAGTCCTTAACTGACTTGTGTAAACTCAGAAATACTCGATGTTCTCTCTTGAAGGCCAAAGATATGAGACAGTTCCACTGGTGCAAGGCTCACAAGAGGGAACAAAACATGAACTCCTCAGCTAATAGCTCCGAGTATGCTGCGGTTTTTGAACTATTCTGTCTGTCTCAGGCTTTCTAACAAAGTTAGTTTGGCGTAGCAGGGAGACGTGTCTCACAACAATGGGGTCCCCATGCTGTCAGTTCATCAGAGGCAACTCAAAACAATAGGATTTGAGGAGCTAATAATGAGGAAGAGGGCAAACTCACTGAAAAGCACACCTATGTGGATGTTAAGGGATATAGTGCTCTCTCACACTTTACTAGAATTCAGAGGATTGCTAGTAGTAGGGGCTGTACATTTGAACATTTCCTCATTGTAACATTTCAAGGAACTAATCATTAGTAGAAAATACAACTGCTCAGAATACCATATTAGATCAACTTGAACTGTTACCTTGATACCAGCTGTTGCAGAAGTTGACGTCAAGCTCTGAAATGTAGAGAAAGAGGTGGTATGTCCGTATTGACGAGAGAATTTGTCGTAACAAAGAGGAGGAGACTATCGAACCGTATGTAACACCAGGGGATCCACAATACTTCTGGGTATAAAACTGGTCACTGCCAGGTTTGTGAGGTGAACTATGTACTGGGGTTTATTAACAAAATACAGGCTGAACAAAGTGATAAATGTTATACTAAAATTGTATCCAGAAAGCAGACATGGGACAAAATGCAGAAGACTTAGCAAACTAAGTACAGGGATATTCCAAAGGCCATAACCAAACACAGACAGCAAAAGGTAGAGAAACATATGCAAGGTTTATATAGTCAGGGAGCCAGGAAGTCCACCACAAAGGAAGTGCTGCTCAATTTTCAAAAGACTGTGCCCTCTTCTGGGTGGGAGGGGTAATGCAATGAGTTGTTATTGAAGTTAACCTAATTCTGTATACAGTATGTACATACCCAATACAAATGCACAAGCTATGCGCCAATAAAATATTAGCAGCACTACCTTCAACTTCTATTAGATGTCCGAACAGCTGAGTCACTGGCTGTCTTCAAACACTAAGACAACTAAAGGCCTACCTCTTTATGGAGTATTTAAACTAGCACTTTGTTATTTAAGAAAAAAAATAACAGTGTTATCTTTGTGTTTTTCATACTATATTACCTCCCCAAAAGAGTTTTTTTTTTTTAATTAATAGTACTCTTAGTCCATGACCAAGTGACCCAGTATCAGGATGTATTTATTGATAAAGTGAAGACATTCAGCGAGACCTATTCCCGCACACGGTTTACGGTATTTGTATTTACATTTACAAAATAAGAATATGTGAAGAGTTACAAAGCATCAATCCAGAATATACAAAGTTCAAGAGCTGATATATTTGTAGCTAAAAATTGGGTATAAATGCTAGCATAATGCTATATTACACAAAGTTCAAAGATGAGCAAGACAGATTCCCTCTGTCTTTTATTTACACTGAGATCAGTGTACACACATCTTTTGAGGCATAATTTCAATGTATAGTGTTTATCTTACTTTATTTTACTTAGTTTATGTCATTTACATAAATGATATTAAGATTTATTGGGGATAAAAAATATTTTTTACAGTTTCTATAAAATGAAAATGGATAACCTTGGTCAATGAAATTGCCTTTGCTTGAAAATATAGCAGTGCAGATATCATATCATATATCATAATGCTGGACTCCTGACTAGCCTGTTTGCTGTCAACCAGTAGTACGTAGCATGTGCAGTAATTATAATACAGCATTACTATACCTACTTAAGCAAACTGATTTTTTTAGGCATTGTGTCCTCATCCATCATCAACTGGCAATGCACATGCACACAACCCTCAATAATCTTTCTGGTCAACATCCTTTAATACTGAAGAAGCCATTACCATGATAGCATTAAATGAAGTCCTCACAGGCACAGATCACATATTCAGCAAGAAGATTTCTGGCTATAATGAGGCCTTGTGGCAAGGTCTTGTTAGATCCCCTCCTGCACCAGCTATGGGGACCTTTAAGCCTTCATATGTCATGCACTGTAAAGTCTTGACCTGTGGGCAGTGCCCTGATGTGTACTACACATAAAGTAAACTCAGAAACACAGCAGAAATTCACATATAGCTTTTAGCCTTTTGAATTTGAAATTCTTTATATTACAAAAAGTACCTATGGACTCTAAGGCCTGACCCTATGAGAAGGTTATGTATTCTTGGAAGAGGAAAGTCTCATATACACCCATCTTGTATACTCTTATGCTTTTCTACTTGATCAGTCCTGGTCAAGAGAGAGCAAAAAATACTAAGAAAACTGAATAACATTTTAGATAAATGATTTTTATTGTATAATATGAGCAATCAAGTTCATTACAGGGGTATACAACTGTTAGATACCCATGTGGCCATGAATTTTTTAGCACAAACATTTCTCCCTAAGTTTTTGCCTATAAATATTTCTGGAGGTCTTGGATGAATTTTTCATGGCCGAATGGAGGAGATGAAAGAAGTGATGTTGGGATCAGGGGGACGAGAGCACCAGGCTGCTGACACAAAGTAGAAAGCTGCCTCGCATCCAATCTTTATCAGTGACATCCTGTGTGCGTTATTGCTGTAATTAGCCCGTGCTTTGTCCCGGCCCAGCCCTCATTACCAGGATCAGGTGAAAAGGAAGAAGAGTGAGAGAATGCCTGGACATGATCACAAGTCCTCCTCGTGTCAAATTTAACATAAGTCGAACATGTATTGGGAAAAATTACTCACTTTACAGTATTCTTGGAATACATTCACACTACGATGGTTCAGAGGAATCAGTATAAGCTGCCAATGATGACAGCAGCATGGTGGTGAAATCCAGTGTTATCCAAAATTTGTAACAATTCTAATGAGTGAGAGGAGGTTTGCTGGATTGCTTATGAATGAATTGAATAAGAATGCATAGGAATGAGAAAAATTACAAGTGCTAGCCTGTTAACCTGTCTAAATTTTTATAAAATTGGTTCGCATTACTATTGTCTCTTTGATTGAGTGATTGATTGATTGACTGATTAAATTGCTTATCATTTGACAGCAAATATGTGGGCAAACCTCACTGCTATTGAGATCACCTTTACCCATATTTGGCACCAGTACAATAAAGCAAACCTCTTCAGACTAAAGGCACACAGTATGCTCAAGTACTACTTATCTGGGTATGTGGCATTGGTTCCATCAGTGGTAGAAGCTGATTGCAAATGTAACTACTAAAAATAATGTAAGTAAGTAAATAAATAAATTTTAAAAAATAATAGCAATTTTATTGTCCTGTGTAGTTGATACTTCTCAAGCCACTGAAGTAAGCATTAGGAGACTGTAGTTTGCTGCCTACACAGATCACAGCATGTGATGTCAAAAAATACTACATCTAATTCCTAATTTAAATTAATACACAATCATAATATACAAAACATAAAGTAACACACTTAATGGTATACCAATTCCTCTAGACACCGAATGCTAGTCATCCATAAACGTTGTAGCGAATACATTTCATATTTTGTACTGTCCTACACATAACCTTCTATTGGTTGAACGTCAAATAAGATGAATGTGGTGTCGAATTTGCCAATGATTACAATTTATTACTAACAATTTGTTTAATTTAGTAATGACCAACCCATCAAACTTTTAAACATTTATAATTACATTTAATGTTGAAAGACAAGTTAGTACCTGTTATCACTTTATAGCAGCTATAAACAATCATTCCCTCAGCAGCTTCCCTTTGTTTTTTGTCTTGAAGTTAATAATATAAAAACACAGCTGTTATTGTAGAAATGGTAACTTGAGCTGGTATTGATATAAACAAATAATGAGTTCATTAATATAAACCTGCGATTTGAATTACAGCCACCATTATGGTCAGAGCTGCTGTTATAGAAAATTCATCAACAATATCTAATCATTCAGATTTGAGAATCCAACAGTGCTGTGGTATTGTGTAAAATATTTAGTATACTGAGAAACTACTGAGTCATTAATAATGACTGCTCAAGAATCACTACAGTTATCCTTGTGGAAAGAATAATTTTACATGGTGTAAATGACGGTATTAGGGTTTATAGATCTCTGTAATACAAATACAGAATTATGTAATTACTGGGGATGCTCCCATGGCATACATTCAAAGATGACATAAGCCGTAGCAGATTTTTTTTTTTTAAGCTTACTACACATCTTAGTCAAATCTGATGTAATAAAGGTGGAACACATCTGTTAGATGGGTGATACTGCACGTTCATTGTCCCTTAGGATGTCACTGACTTCCACACGATTATTTAAAAAAACTAACAATTCAGCACATCAGAGTACCAGCAACAAGAACTATAAAAACAATAATGTCAACAGTTATGCTCTATGACAATACCTAATTCTTTTACCTAACTCTTTTCTTGTCCAAAAAATTCATTGTAATTTCTCTTGTTCTCTTATTCTTAATGCCTTCACTACTGTAAGTGTGGAAGTGCTAGACCTAGCTAACATTCAAGATTGAAGATTCCTTATTACCATGCAGCCATATTAGTTTCACTTCTGTGTGTGTGTGTGTGTGTGTGTGTGTGTGCAAATCAGCACCTAAACATTAAATGTTACAGTGCAAAACAAGACAATATGGAGATTGAATTTCAGTGTGTATCCCCCATTTGGTTTAGCTGTTTGAAATAACAAAAAGAAGAAGAAGAAGAAGACATTTAAAAGGTAAATGAAATAAAAACAATGATACTAACAACAAAGACGACTGGTTAAAACTAAATTAATCTCTCTAAAAACTCATAACTGTTAAGTCCACATCTACTCAGGGTTTCATTTCCTAAACAGGAGATGCATGCAGTGCAGTGAGAACATGCAAAAATCCAAACAGTACTCTATGATTAGGATGGAATTGGGTGCTGTAAGGTGGCATTCAACTACACTACTCCCCCCAAGAAACATGCAGTCAGGTGGGTTTGTTGAGCAAAATTACACCTGATGTGCACGTGTGTGTGTATGGTTCCCTGCGATGGACCGGTGTCCCATCCAGCTGTATTCCCACTCTACGTTTCACAAGGGTCCTATCCGAGGTTAGGGGGTGTCGACACTGTTCCTATTTCGTTAATGACTTCTACTCACTTTGAATAAATGAATCTCAAAAATGCAGTAATGCTAGAAAGATAGTTCAACATATGATTTTTCACACATAAAAGACATAAAGACAGCATCTTTTTGAGCCTTTTTCGAGATTTATCAACTGTTTTTTTCCTCACTGTATTTTGGATGGTCCAGTTTCTAGTTCTTGCTGTTATTAGACAATGGTTTGTAGAATGT
This sequence comes from Pangasius macronema, assembly GCA_037577455.1. Classification (NCBI taxonomy): domain Eukaryota; kingdom Metazoa; phylum Chordata; class Actinopteri; order Siluriformes; family Pangasiidae; genus Pangasius; species Pangasius macronema. The sequence goes on from CM074946.1 coordinate 16,411,582, forward strand.
GTACATTGGACCACCAAAATAAAGTGTTACCAATGCTTCTTAGTTTTAAGATTAACTTACGTTTAAGATTATGGTACAGTAATTGAATGTACTACAATTGTTTAGTCAAGAGACCTCTCTGAATCAAGTAAGTCATCAATGAAGAAAGTGCTTTGAAACCTCACACCAGCTTCTCCCTGTCAGTGAGAGTTGCATCCCTGCCCTCTTTCTTGCCTTTTTGCTCTTGTTCACTTCTTCTCATTTCGGCTCGTCCTCCATTTCACTGCACAGCATCGACTCTTAGCTTCTAGGCTTCGGCGAGGCATGAGAGCCCCCGTATACGTTACTGATAATAAATTTATAAACCAAACCTAGGAGGGAGGAGTATTAAACAAGCCGACGAATAGCCGCAGCTCGCTTTACCGAGAAGACGTATCCTTTTGATCAACCAAAATAACTCTTCAAAGGCCGTAAAAGCATGCTTAGAAAGTAAAGGGCCATTTGAGCAGGCGTGCAGAGAATGATAGAGGGGTGGGGGTGGAACAGAAACGATTCAGTTTGAGAGTGAGAAACATTCCCACCAACCTACGAGCTAAATCAGACCTTTGAAAAACATATAGTGCTTTTAATAATTCAGTCTTTGGTGGGATTGAGTAGCTTCTTTAGCGTAAAAAATCTGCTATCTCCTGACATAAGATCAGTCCCCATGGGGCTCTCACTCTCTCTCTCTGTACGCTGAGTTTTCTCAGACGACCTACAATAGCACCTGATTAAGGCCTGTTCAAGGCCTGTTCAATGACACAAGCCAAGATTTCTCCTTAAATCTGATAATTAACATTGGAGCTTTATTCATGGGCAAAAAGAGGATAGATTTTGATCGAAGCAGTTATAGTAGATGGCTGGCATCTTAACTGGGGTTGTAAACTAACACTCAGTTGTAAATATTTAATTAACTTTGCACCCTGAGCACATTTATATTTCATCACGTAACGTTTTCCATGCAGTTTATTCTCCAAGCAAAGTGTTGGACTGCATAAATATTCCAGTTTAGCATTTTCTTTTCCAGCCTATTACTTACATAAATACAAAAATTTGAGTTATCATTCCTCCAAGGACTAATTTAAGAGAAAACCCACATTAATTAATATAACATAGACGGAAAAGAAGAAATCCCTTAATACGTTGCTGCCCACCATCAAGGTTCATTGCCTTCTACAAAGGAAATTGGGAAGATTATTGGAGGAAAAGCTGATTATTATTTTACACTTTCAGAGACACAGGGTCCTCAAACTATCAAGTAGCCTGATCTTTTAGTTTCCTCAGGACAGAAGCTGCCAAAACCACAGCTGATTTAGAGTTTGGTGTCAAAACAAGGTCAGCAAATACACACAAATCACTCATGTATTCAGTTACATACTAATTCAAGACACTTATTGCCCCTTGTATGAAAAATTACTGACACAGCAGATATTACATACTCTGTATATCATAGTCTGTCACAACTAATGAACAGCTAAATATATACAGCAGTGATATATACATGTCTGTAAATATTTCAAAGTGTTTTCCTGCCAGACCTTTCCTTCCTCTGTAACAAATGCATTGTCTGCTCTGCCTGGCCCAATCCATCACTCTTTGTCTTGCTTGGAAAAAAAGCACTTTCCTGCAGTGTGTGTCTCATTCCTGCAGCACTCAAGAGACCAGGCTGATGGACACTGCGGACAAAGCAATGCTACAGCAGGTCGGTAAACCCCTGTGCTCCCAAAATCCACTTTTGCACTCACACTCCAGGCTAAATTCCTCTGTGGCGCATCTCTCCATCCCTCCTGTCTCGGAGGAAAGAATGGTCTTCATGCTAACCTGTAAACCACAGTATTTTCCTCAGACTACAAGCAGAACCTTCTGCCCTGAAGGTGCGAAGTTATGATCCATGATTACACAAAGCTATATAGACACCAATTAGACAATAAATGCATCTCTAATTAGCAAGTCAAGATAAAATTAGGAATTGAATGACATGGTATGCTTTAGTATGCTTCTGGGCATGTTAGATTGCCTTACCCGGAGATCTTGCTTGCATGTGCTAATGCCTCTTTAACATTAGCATTAAACAGGGAATGTTTTAGCACATCAATGTTTGGAGCAGTTATGCTGCTGTGAGTGTATTCAAACCGAAGCACGCCGCATATTCCCCCTGACAGACAGAGATTTGATTTCTAAAACGCTCTTTTGTCTTTTGTCTGGGGAGAGAGGGAGCCTTCGCTAGAGAAGGTGGGCTGGAAGGCAAATCTAGGTGATGTGTACTCTCTCAGAGTGCCCCTGGCTCTATCTCGAGTAAGTAGGGTCTGACAAAGATCTGTACAGAAGGGGAGGAAAAAAAAAATCCACCGCTCTGCTCAAGCATGGGAAATTAAGCCCAGCTAAAGATTCTCTCTTAAAGTGCATTCCCAGCCTTCTCACTCTCTCTTCTCCTTCTCATCTTGCTTCTCTCTTTTGTCTCTGCTGTGGCAGAAGAAATTACGGATCGTGCCATTAGAGAAAGTCCCAGCAGCACCTTCTGTTAAGACCTGAAGGTCTTGGCGGAGTCCCACTCCGTGTGATCCCTCAGGTTTGTTCAAAGGGAAAACTCCGCCAGGCCTCCAGGGGATGTTTAACTGATCGCAAGGATGAGTATTTAGAGAAACTTCTGTGGGGAATTCAGCAAGTTTGGCAATGGCAGAGTTTAACTGTCAGGTAGCATTATATCTCAGAGTTCCCTCATAAGAAAAATATCTTGATTTTTTTTTTATTTCCTCCAACAAACACAGTGTCACCACATCTCACAACACCAAGCAGTGCTCTTCATCTGAATTTAAAACTGTGGCTAAGTGATTTAAATGGGAAGTTTATCAAAAATTATAGCTGCAATGGAAATGCGATTCCCTGTTTTTCCTCTCAGTAGCAAACACGGAGAGAGGGAAGGCAAGCAGAGGGTGTTTTTAAGAAGAGATGATGAATTATTAAAGATTGTCAGACGTGGACGTAACGAACCATTAGTGAGTTTTTTAAATATTGGAAATAAGCTTACAGAAAACAAGATGGGGGTCATTGGTAATAATTCAGTGTGTTTAGATGTTTTCTAGTTTGTAAATAGAGTTTTTAATAAAAACAGAGTTATAAGTTATAGACAGAAATACATTAATCAGAAATGGCTGACCTTGACCTGTGTGTTTAGTCCACCTTAATGCTCTACAGTGATCTCTGAGGAGCTTTATTTAACAAAAAACAGCTGATTAGTGTGTTTAAAAAGAGAGAAAATGTGCATCAGTTGACATTAAAGATAAAGCATAGCTGACATCAAAATAAATACTTAAATATTTTCAAGGTTATTTGAAAATATTTGTTCACCCACTTGTTTGTGGGTGGTGCAAAGTTATACTGGAGGGCCCTCTAATGTTCAGTACAGGGATTTGTAGCATCCGGATGGTTGATATTTAATGTACATACCAATTTAGATTTCTAGAACTCCAATTAATTTTAAACCTAATTAGCTTTCTTCATGGTTACACCTCCTAAACACCTATAAAGTGGCGATACATGCTGCAAAAGCCTCAGGAGTAAAGCTCAGTGTGTCCTTGAGCTTTGGGTATAGTATATTGAGCTTGCGTTGGCTCACACATTCCATAATTCAGTGAGTTTACATTTTGAATAATTCATCACAGAAATATGAAAGTTTAAGAAAGTGTGATGTACCAAATACAGGTTATTTTATAAAAAATAGTCGAGTCTGTGGGGTGCCCTTTTGCTGTGTAATCATGGGGTGTTGTTCTGCCCTTTTCTCCCGTGGTCTCGCCTGACCTTCTGAGCACTAGCCATGTGGATTAAAGCAGCCCATTTTAAGGCTCTTGCTCAAATCCAAACTCCATTATAGATTTTACCTCAGGAGGGGGTGTTATGAGGCCCAGGAGAGACTCTTTGCAATTTTACCTGTGGAAAAAGCTAAAAGGATGAGCTGGTTCTCCAGAGGAGTGGCACAAAGCGAACAAAGGTGCCATATGTGTATGTGTTTGTACACCAGGACTGGCCTGAGCGAAAATGGAGCTTTAAAAAAGCTCAGAAACCCTGAGCAACAGGGCCAACACCTCAGGGAGAAAACAGAGTTCTCAGAGTGTTGAGAACCAGATGAAGATTCCCATACCGAGGAAGGGACTGAGTGAACATGTAAAAGGACAAAGAGGAAGCAGTGAAAGAAAAAGACAAAAAGACAGGGCCTCTGAAGGATAAAACTAACAGTTATTAATGAAAAAAGGCTTCAAGACCCAGTGTACTAACAAGCCAGAGACACAGACAGATCCAATCATGACACGTGTCACTTTGTGGTGACAGGCTCCTTTAATAAGTGACGAGGCCACGATGCCTGTGGGAGCAGGAGGAGCAAGCGAGTCCTCACTCCAAGCCATAGCAGGGCAAAAGCGCCTGTCAAAGACGAGCAACGGATGCCCTTTTTAACAACAACTTGTCCCAATTACAGCCACTCAGTGCCCAATTGGTGCCCGGCTGTCTCACAAGCTGCCAAGATATAATGACCGCATGAGGCTCACGTGGCAATTAGCAGACCTCGTAGAGCTGCTTTTCATCACTGAATGTTTTGAAAATACGTCTTAATTTGAAGATGGTTAGGGGTTTTCATGCAGGATTGTGTGTCAGTGTGTGTGCGTGTGTGTGTGTAAATCTCAGATGGAGAGAGAGAGATGCCCTAAAGATATAATTAAAGCATAATTACTGCTCATCATCTGTGCAAGTGCTTACAAAGTGCCAACGCTGAATCTCAGCTCCTCTCCTCTGGGCAACACACACTAGTTAACAGATCTGATGAAAATGCAGGCCATCTCCACCTAATGCCCTACTAACACAGTATGCATTTCCAGAAAAACCCAAATGACACAAAGTCTACACACTTAATCATTTTTGTCATTCAGCGCATCTTGGCATATAATTGTTTAGAATAAAATCATATGCTACTTTTAGCTACATAAATCTTTAATCCATGACTGTCTTGCCATGATTGTAATGATTTTCTTAAACCAGACACATATTATCTAGCCTTGCCTTCCAAACAACAGAAGCTGTAGTCTGCACCATTTCATCACCTCAGGCTCGAGTTTTAAAGTTTGTTTACTGCTGCAGCCTTTGTGATTACCGTCTCGTTGAATTCATGAGACACGAACTTGCCTTGCTACACACAGATGTGCTGCTATTGTAAGCTTCTGACAAGCATGTGTATTTGACACGGAGCTCCTGTCTCATTAGAGGAAACAGAAAGAACCACAAAGATGGCAGATATCTCAGACAGGACACTGGATAGTACAAGGCAGAAGCGGGTAAGGGGGCATCATGATGCAAAGAAAATAATGATGTGTTCTCTGTGGAGGAGGTGACTTGACTCCTCAGTATGATGACATTGCCATAACAGGCCTCTGCAAGCGACTCAGAAGCCCTTTAGACCATGAGATATGTCGGATTCAGACACCATAGGTGTGTCTATTTTTTAAAGGCTCATCCTTAGTAGCAGCAACAGTCTAAAAGTAATCCTACTTCTAAGAGGCAGCTAAAATTGAGATGGCCGGCAAAGAATATGTTGCATTAGCTGATGATAAATTACATTCTTTTATGTATATTTGAAGATCTGTCAGTGTTTGTTTAACAAGAGAACAGAGTAACATGAATGTGAATCAGAAGGGAGCTTTTTTTTGTGCTCATCACAGCAAGCCAGCTGTTGTACACATCTGGATCGAATATCAAGTGGTTCACCTAAATATTACTAGATAAATAAAGCCTGTCTTTGTTCAAAATAAGGTAGTCAGTGTGCATTAAAGATTGGTGTAATAAACGTAAAACAAGTAGAATGAGTCTATTTCTGTTTATAGGTGATGGACAGCTCTGTATCTAATGTTAGAAACACTCCTGGCCAGGTGTTTGGTTTATCAGTGTGAAAATCATTAAACATCATGAATGTCACGTGAATAATAAAAATGCTCATCGTATCTTAAAGTGATTTAGAAGCCTATATTGGGTTAGGTGTTTCAAGCCTTTTATCTTTTTCATCTATATTTTATATATAAAATATTCATGCAATTCAACAAATCTGGCTTGGTCAGTTTCGTACTAATTTCCTACTTTGCAAAGATAAACATTAAAGAGTAATGAGTGAACGAATGAGTAAGGATGAGGAGGGGAAAAAAACTTTCAGTACAGTGGACATAACAGATCATTGATTAACATGAGGGACACAAAGCATTTTAAAGCCATATGCAAAGGTTTGTCAGAAATGGCACAGCACTTGCAAGTGGGTGACCAATACAGAGTAGAGGGACTGGAAACTAGCAAAGGAAGAAAGAAGAGAGACACAAAGTATGACATGAGAAATTTCATTGCATGCAT
>CM074946.1:16439363-16459253 GCA_037577455.1 Pangasius macronema
ACATTTACTAATGTCTGCTTAAAAGGTCGCTAGATTTGTCAAAAGGCTCTGTTTTGCAATAAAGTCGCTAAAGAGATCTAAAGTCACCAACTCTAGTGACAATCTAGCCTTGTAGTTGAACACAACACCACAGACTAAAAATTATAATTAAAGTTTAGATTAATGTTAATTGAATAAAAATACTAGATAAGTCAGGTAAAGTTAACTAACCTCTATCTAACCTAACTATCATGAGCTAACAAACTGTGTGTTCAGCTATAGCTTGTACCTTGGAATTTCCGACCTCTGACTAGAGAAACCTAAAGAAAACATCCCCTCAATTTGGAATTCTTAACTGGAAAGTTGGGAAAGTGTTCTTAACCCAGAGTTCTGCATATGACGTCATGTCAACATGACTGTTCACACCAGCAATGGTAGGTTAAGTTGAATGCAGCATTGCTCCACCCACTTCGCTGTGCTCTCTGCGTGGGAGAGACGTCATTACTCTATTCCATCAGTCATTAGGACACCAACCAATCGTGAGTGTCTGTAAGCTCATCTACGTGGAAGAAGGCAGTTAGACCTTTCATCCGAGTGTTACACTGCGCTGTGTGGCAATTTTAGAAAGATAGTTTACATTTATGGCACTTGGTAGATGCCCTTATCCAAGGTGACTTATTGAAGTGCCATCAAACGAAGGGAACAGAACCTTCTTCGTGTACAAACGGGAGTAGGAGGAACCCACCATCGACAACACACTATCCCCAGTGTTAGCAAGTGGGTGAGAATTGGCAGATGACCAAATTGGGGAGAAAAAGGAAAAAAAAAATCCAACAAAAAATCCAAAACAAAACAAACAAAAACTTAGGGGAAAGTTGGTTAGTGAAAATAAATTGTGACATTTTATGAAATATATGCTGCTGATATTTAAAAAAATATAATTTGTAATAATTTTGAATAATATTATAAAGTCTTACTTTAAAATCAGTATTTTGGTGTATGCTATCTTGCTTAATTATTCAGTACCATAGGTTTATTTTGACCAAGCTCAGCTTTGATCATTGAAGAGCTTTGTCCTGCCAGTTACTTTACATCATTGGTCTGCATGGCTTCAGCTGGATACTACAGAATAATTAGCTGTAAACAAAACTGCATCCATGTGCACATCCAGCATCATTCTGAAATTAATTTGACCACTTAGCAAATTTCCTAGCAGCCTACGCCCTCCACAACGAGAACTCTGTAGGAGGTCTCCTACAGAGAACACACACACACACACACACACACACACACACACACACATTAAGGGTGCGTGTGTTTTTTTGTTTTGTTTTTTAACTCCTACAGGGTTCTCATTGTGGAGGGTGTAGCCTGCTGAGAAATTATTTAGTTAGCCATTAGGATAAATAAATATCACTTTGGAAGAGGTGTGTAATAAACTTTAATTTATTATACCCACATACAGAATTCAACAGGGGTAGAATTGTAGCTAAAACTGATTGTCTGAATAAGTCACATATACTGTGTGAATAATTATTAGGCAAGTCGATATTCTGATCAAATATTTTTTCCAAGCACATATTTCAAGTTCCAAACCACATCAACCTTAATAATTACTGCAACTTATAATCATTTTCAGGTGATGTGTAATTGTTGATGAGGGAAAGTGTGGCTTAAAAAGGCGAACACCTTAAATTCAGACATGCACAATTATTAGGCAGATTCTTACTGCAGGTAAAAATGGCACAAAAAGACTTAACTGACACTGAAAAGTCAAATGCTTATCAGAAGGATGCAGCACGTGACCATCAGACAATCAAACGGTTTGTTAGATAATAGTTAGAAGGGTCGCAAAAAAAAAAAAAAAGTGTTGAGAAGAAAAGGCACAAATTACCTATGGAGGCTACATATGTAGCCTAGTGTGACCAGAAGGTTGAGTTTAAATCCCAGGTGGTTTTACAAAACAATGTATTTAGACAATATAAAGGCAGAGATCCACCTGCAGGTTCTATGTACGTGCACCCTAACCCTTACAAACATCTGTCCTTTCTCCTGCTAATCAACTGTACCAGAGGACCAGCAATATCACAGTACCAAAGAAAACGCATGACTTTGTACTATCCGAGAATATAAATTGCTACGTTATTGTGACGGGAAAGTACAGTTCAACACCAATTCTTGTTTTGGATTAAAAAAAAAAAACTGTGCAAAATGAAGAAACATAATGATCCTGAAGCATGTAGTTTAGAGTTGGTCAGCTTTTGAGCACTTTGGGTGACCAGTTGCCTGGGAACTCGGAGAACATGCAAAGAATGAAGGACAAAAAACAAGGATCTTAAGCATTGTCTAAGGGTCTGAGCAGAAGACACACTGACACACTGTCAATGTGAATCACACATTCCAGCGCTGAATCTGCTGTGCTGGCAACCTCTAAGTGCACACGGACACAACTCGCTTTATACTGTCAGAAAAGGCAGGTTTTAGCCAGTTCTAACTGGCCTAAATACAAATGATCTAGTGGTGGTTTGAGCCTGTTGGGGGAAATGGTATCTTTGTGTGTGTGTGTGTGTGTGTGTGTGTGTGTGTGTGTGTGTGTTCAAAAGCAAAACAAAGGATATTTGGCAATAGCAACAAGGACTTTATGTTCAGGTACACAACATGTATGCAGTGACTGTTTAACTTCAAGTGATCTGTGACGTGTACTTTTCACTGACTGCAGCTCATTTTTGTGTGTCTAATGAACACTGCTGTCTGTTATGAGAGCGTGAATCTTCCTACAACTCAACTGAATGCAGATCTATTACTCAAGATGAATGACTTCTACCCATGATACACATTCACAGTTGTTTGGGTTAATAAATGTGGCCATGATAACCAAGTCTTTAAAAAGCAGTTCATGCATGATAAGTGTTGATAAAGTTGGACATTTCATCGATGATAAGCTTTAACTCCAATGTGAAAACACTGATAACTAGGAGATTTATGCAAACAAAAATAAGATAGCTATAATAAAAATGACTTCAGTTTAGCATTGCATGAATACAACTGATAAGCTTATCCCTGTGTTTATTTAATTTTTTTAGTGCAGCATAACTGCTGTTCACCCGCATGTTTTTACAATCACACGAGCCCAGAGCTGAAGTTTTTTCCCGGTCCGTCTCAAGGTTAAACACATCTCTCACATCAGACTGAATGAAATCCTCAGGTCATGCTTGAAGAGAATGGCAGTGTTTCAGCTCTAAGTGCTGAATCATTGACTAGTACACCAGCTCAAGCCATTGTCTTCAACCATAGCCATAGACAATCCTATTTTGCATGCAAAGACATGAAAGCTCTAGCAGACTGAGGAATCAGGCTGTACTCTTTCATTAGGAAAGCCCTCTTTCCAAAAAAGGTAAGAAGGCACAGGAGGTATGCAATGGCAGCATGATAAGCACATTGCACCAGCATGTTATATTTTGGCATTACACTATCAGGAAAAAAGCAACTAGATTTTTGTTCCCTAAGGCAAATGTAGTCTTCCAGTAACAACTGTGGTCCTTACAATCCAGTTTTGTACATTAAATTATATAGATTATAAAAACATTGCAATCGCTTTTCCACATAATTGTATGCTTGGTAAAGGTAAAATGGCTATGAAGAAGAGGGTTATCAGCATGATCTAACCTTCCTGTAATCTAAAAATATACAACCGAAACTATCACGTCACAATAACTGGCACTTTACACACCTTCTCTTTGTCAAAATAATGACAGTCTGTCCAAAAACAGGGTTTTTTTTTTTTCACTTTTATACTTTGATGATGTGGGAGAAGTGATCTGAAAACAGTTCTCAATATGAAGACTTTCCAGATCTTTCAGAATCCTTGGTCTTTGCTTGTGGATTCTTCTCTAGTCCACATATTTTCAACTGGGTTTCGGTCATGGGACTGGGATGGCCAGAGTAAATCCTTATTCTGTGCTCAGTGGAGCATGAACTGGATTATAGTTGAGGCCAAAGGTTTACATTCACCTAGGCTAAACACATTCAAACTCAGTTGATCACGACTGTACACATAATGTATGTTACCATACATTTCCTGAGTTAAGTCAGTTAGTGTAGCTACTTTATTTCCATAAGAGGTCATTTCAATATAACACCTAAGAGACTTTATTTACTATATCAGATTTTCAGTGGGTCAGAATACATGTACACTTCATTACCTTTTTTAACTGCTTGAACTTGACTCAAACGCTTGGCATAGGGTAGCCTTACACAATGTTCTTACAATACTGTGCATTCATTCTTCCTGACAGAACTGGTATAATTCTGTCAGGTTTGTGGAACTCTTTACTTACGCACGCTTTTTCAGTTCAGTCCACAATTTTTTTATGGGATTCAGGCCACATCTTTAACTTTTTATCAGTAAGAGTTAGCCAGTTATAATCTTAATAAAGTTCAAGAGTTTTTTAATCATAATAATTAAAACTGCAAAAAAAACACCCTTTTAAAGCCAGCCAGCACACTCCCGTCACAACAAAGTTCACTGTTATGCTTTCCAGTAATGTGACAATTGCATTGGAATTTAATCCAGCTTTGAACTGTTGAGAGGTGAGGAAAGAGTTTCTCACATACACGCATAACGTAACAGCATGTAATTTGTGTGATAGAGTCAGACATAAGAAAAATCAAAAACCATTCTACTTATAAAAAAAGGTAAAACATATCCTCTACATATTTAAATAATCATATTAATATTACAGTGATTAGGTCTAGTTTCATTTCAGCCTTAATGCATTTACAAGTTTACAGCAGTTAAAAACTCAGCTTTGCTTTTTGTAACAAAGACTGAGCATTTGTTTAAAGATACAGATTATAAATTGTGAAATGTTGCCCTCTCTGGTAGAAAAATGCTATTGCAAGATACTTGTTGAAGAATATTTTGTAACGTTGCAAGGTTTATCAGCTCAGATTTATCTGAAGGCTGTGAAAAGCAAGCAAAACCCATATTTTGGGAATTCAGGGCTGTGTCCCACACTGCATTCTGCACACTACATAGGAAGCTTAAATAGTATATGCACACTATTGGTGTGCTTACTACTTAGTATGGTAGTATGTGGTTTGGGACGCAGCTCAGTACAGAAGATACAGTTATATCTGGTGCTATTGTCAAGGTCTTCCAAGTGCTACAGGAATGTTAAGAGAATAAAAACTTGTACACGTCAATGTCTTGCTGAATGAGAATGGCTTCTCTCCGTTATAATCTGGCGTACTGTTCATGCAAGTCTACGGAACAAAAACAGCTTAAGGGCAAAGTCTTCTCTATTATGATGACTGTGGCTCTGTGTTAAGATGTACTGGAAATATCAGGCACGATGACATTTCCAAAGTGGCGTACGTCCTGTACATGTGAAATTTCCTGTTAAACCTGACCGCTCTGACTGAATTACTGAGAGTTCCTACTAGAAGGAAAAACAGGGTGACTTATAACAGCTCAGGAACATCATGATTTAGAGTATTTTCCCCCATGACTCAATAATAATTTCCCTTTTTTTCCCCAATTTTAACCAAACAATACTATGCAATGTAGCTTTAAGGAACTATGAAGGAATATGATAACATTTGGGGGAAAAAACAAAACAAAACGTGAAACCAGTGCTTAGTTCACGTACTTACTGCTGAATCTTTTATTGCATTATACTGCCATCTTGGTGCCTTTTATTGTGTTATGCTGCCATCTTGGTGCCTAATCACATTAAATGCACTCAATCACAAACTCTTGTTTAGCTTCATAGTACTGCGGCTTTTCTGGTGCTTGATCAAACCATCATCAATTATACATGAACCAAACATTATTAATTGCAGTACATAAAGTATACAATGAAAATGCCAAAGTGAATTACTTAGGCCAGTGGTTTATATGTAGCAAAGAAAATACACTCCCAACCAACACTTCTATCCTGGCTAACACAACACCACAGAGAATATGCTGACCTGACAAACCACAAACACTGACCATTACCATCATTCATGCTTAAACTGCATCTGTGCAGAAATCTGAAATATTTCTCCAAGCACAAAAATAGCTTCAGCATCTGATACTGTCAGTCTTCTCCTTCTAAAAGCAGAGCAACACATTAAAAATCATGTGACATTGCTAATGCCTCCACTCTCACCCACTCAGAGTGATGGTTATTTGAGTGGTATGGCAGGCGAGGTCGAGAAACACGAGACATGAAATGGGCTAAGGCGAGTATCGTCTGTTTCACCAGCACAGAGCTGTGTCGAACTAATTGATGCAACATTACTTGTCATTTAGTTAACTTCCTAGATGATACAACATTACATCAATATTGATTCAGTTGCCATATCCTCCTAATGTCCAATAAATGCTGTTTCGAACTGGTAATCACTATGAACGAGTGATTAAATGATTTATATGGAATTTTCATTGTAACCAGCAAATGAACTAATTAGGTTTTGGAACTGGTACAGACATGGTCAAGGCCACAGCAAGGTCAAATGTTGGTGGCAGGGGCATCCACTTTCTGGGAGGCTACCCTTCTTAATACATCTTTTGTACATCTTTTGTTCACCTGGGAAGGTGTATTTAGTGTAGCTTTCAAGCTTTTAAACATTAGCCCTAAGGGGCTTTATGTGCACCACTTTTCAAAGGTACACAATATTCATTTTCCAGGTGATAAATAAAGATACAAAAAAATATGTACCACCACAGTGACAAGAAAACTTTACAATTTAGTACACTTTTTCAGATGTGATTACATCAGTCATATGGCAGATTCAGGCTAAACCCGTGTTGTTGTTCTTTAGCTGCTCCTGTTAGGGGTCGACACAGTGGATCATTGGGCCATATGTTTGATTTTGCACAGGTACCCCCCTTCCTAGCAACATTTTTGTAAATCCATTTATTCCTGTAAAGCTGCTTTTGACAATGTCCACTGTTAAAAGCGCTATACAAATAAAATTGAATTGAATTGAACACTCCCATATTATCTGGGCTTGGGACCAGCACCAAGAGTACAGTCCCAGTAGCTGGGTTGGTTCCCTATCCAAGGATCCAACCCAGGCTGCAACAGTGAGAGCATGGGATTCCTTAGCCGCTAGACCACCAGGGACCAGAGTCAGCTTAAATAACTAAGCAAAAATATGTGAACACCTCTGTCGTGTAAAGGTGTGTTTTAAAATCCCACTCCCACCTGCTCTTGAAGAAATTCTTATTATTTCCACCACCCTCTCACAGACACTCTTTACCAACCCGGCAGTTATTATTTTTGTTGCCACCTGCCTACGATTCTAACCAACACAGCTGCACAAACAGTACCGCACAAACATCCTGTCCCACCAGCTACATATCTGACTGCATGCCCCACAGAAGAAAAAGAGAAAAAAAAAGAAAAAAAAAAAAACAGTTCCACTGTGCACCTCTGTATTATGCTGAACATTTGTTTCTTTTCTCTGATTCATAATTCATCACACAATAACAACACAATCACTAGAAAGTTTGAGCTCTGACAATTCATGTGTCTTGTCTGTACGGAGTGGGGTCTTCTAGCCTTGAATGGAGAATAGGGAATGCAAAAATATCTACTAAAGTCAGTTGGTGCTCTTGTGACCTTATGATAAATGTCTCTTAAGCTCATGAGTAGTTTATAGATTTTCTGGATGAGGAACATGTGAAACTGTAGGATTTTACCAGAAAAACCTGAATGGCTTGCTATTAACAAAGGTAGCAATTAATGTCACCTCTTTTGTTGCCTCTCAAACTTCTCAGCATAAAAACATGCAGAACTAATAACAGCAGCAGTGTCAGAGACAATCATTAGAGCAATATTTTGCATTCTGCAATATTTAAGCAGTCACAATAAGCAGCATGAATGCCCATTTTAGCAATTACAACTGAAAAATTATTTTTTTTCCCCCCAAATATCATTGCATCTGATGTTTGCATGCTTATAACCATTTACCATGCAACATATTTAGAAAACTGTTAACATTAGCAAACTTGCTTTAATTCAAAACAACTGAAAGTGAACAGCGCTACCTAACTCCATGTGGTGTGTTTGGTCGTTTAAACAGCATTACATTAATGAATGTGGTTTTCATATAGAATTTTAAACAGATCTTATTGTTGCTTTAGCTACAAGATTTCCACTAATTTTATGAAATTTTTATTGCCAAACCCATACATCAGTAGGGCCATAGTGTAGGCAGGAAATATCAAGACTGTTGCATCACTTTAAATCAGGAATTTTTCATGACAAATTAACCAGCAACAAAGACAGAAAATGCACGCCCGGAATATTCTTCTGTATATTTATTTTTTTTGTGTGTTAACCAAAACCTTTTGCACAGAAAAGAAAAAAAAAGTGTTAAAACTACAGCAAGCACTTGAGTATAAAATCTTACAGTACAACAGTGCAAAGGCAATTAATGGCAATTAAGAGAGTCCATGTTTAATGCTCCCTTTTTAACAGGCACACTTTTTCAACTAAAAACCCAATAAAAATTGTTGTATATGGCATCTATCTAAACAAAAGCTTTTCAATGAAAAGAATCTAGGCATTGCTAACTTAAACAAATGGCATCAAAATGATTATTTAGATGTAGCTGATTAGCCGGTATGTGAGCTGCATAGAGGTAGCGGCAGATTTATTTATATTAAAACAAAAAAAAATTAGTGAGTAGTGATAGTGAGAAAATATCACTGTAGAAAAAGAGTGTATAAGCTAGAATAGCAAAACTGGAAAGCTTCTATCAGTCCAGCTATGAAAGACTCATTAGCAAGACTATATAAAATTTGTTAATACAGAAATATCTTAGAATAGCACAAAGTAGCACTCGTAGCATATTTAAAAGAGGTATATTTTGACAGGATTCCCTTCAGCTTGTCAAGAACATCAGTAAAATTTTAAAATAGTGATGCAAAAAGAAAAGGACTAGACAGATTACCTGAGAACACTTAAGTTATTGTTGTGACACCACTCCCTCTAGCCTTCGGTGCCTAAGCCTTCAAACACTTCAATGAGCCAACAAGTAAGTTACATAATTCAATAAAGCACTACTATATATATATATAAGTATATTTTGATACAATATCTGCACTTGTTACACATACATATTATAAACATGCTAAATTCTGTTGAACAAGATGATGGGATTTCAGTTTTCAGTGCAAACTGTTGTAGTGTTGTAATAGCAAAGGTGACAACACTGCCAACAAGAAAATCCTAGCAGACCTAGAAAAACTGATTTTACCACAAATACCCTAATATCTGTTGGTGGATGACACAGCTAATTTCTTTCTTTTTTTTTTGTTTTTTTTTTTTTAAAGTGTGTACCAAGCAACAGAGAGACTATAGTACCACCCACTTGGTTACTATTGGCTCACAAGACCGAGGCTTGTGAATTTACAAATCATTGTTCTCATGGATAAATTCAGCGAAAAAGTGAAATTCCCTGCTACCAGAAACAATGACTTTCACGTCCTTTCCCCTTCAGTGAATTAACTTTTCTGCATGGTGAAATTTGTTTGGTCTGACTGATGTTTATGTGAAAAAGCAAAAAAAAATATATAATAGTTTTGCTGTAACAAAGGGAGAAACATCATAAATGCCACAGATAAACTGTGCATGATGGAACCTCTGTAGTAGCCTGGTTGAAAAAAGAGTTGTGACAGATCTGGCCTAAATGGCCAAAATTGTATGGCATACAACCACTGCACATGATAAGCCCTTCTCCATCTGTCACTGTTAGCAACCTTAAAGAGGCTGCAAAGGTCATTTGGTCTGTACAAAGGCAAAATACTGCACTTTGGCAGTCTAGCATGGTTCAGTACTTGTTTTGTAAAACCTTGAAATAGATAATGAAATCCTCAACATTACTACTAATGTAATACATGCAATGCAATGCCTGTCTTCGAATACACATTAACACTGAGGCTATTCTCTATTCTTTGATATGGTAAAGAATTGTACATAATAAGGTGCATATATAAATGAATGATCTAATGTAACATTGTCTTAAAACTTTGAAACAACTACATCAACTTTGAGGTACAATACAACGCTAAATTCTACTCCAAAGAGGCTTGCTTTTGTTAATAACAAATATCTAAGCATTTAAAAGCATCTACTCACCCGTAAAGTCAAAGTGTGTGTGGGAGTGGGATACAAGTTCAGTTAAAAAGAATTCAGAATGCTGCCTTTTTTTTTTAAACATATGAGGAATTTTACCAAAGCTAAGAAACATCACTCGGCTTTCATATTATCCCTGACTTCTGAAGGCAGAGTGTCAAACAGGGTGTCTTCTACCACAAGGCCACTGCGCTTCAAGGCTTGACAGCAGCCAAGCTCAGCTGGCAAAACTTCAAAATGATTGCCCTTTAACTCCAAATAAGTCAGTGAGGCCAGGTAGGAGATCTTTGGTGAGAGCACAGAAAGCATGTTCCTCCCGAGCTTGAGGGTCTTCAGCTTCTTGCAGAAGAACAGTTCATCTGGGAGGTTCTCGATTTTGTTGCTAGAGAGGGAGAAGTACTGAAGGCTCTGCAGAACACCTACTTCAGGAGGAATGAAGCTGATGTCATTGTGGGAAAGGTCAAGATGGCGTAGCTTGTTGCACAGAAACAGGTGCGAGGGCAAAATCTCAATCTTGTTGTGGCTAAAATAGAGGCGCTCCAAACTGCTCAGCTTCTTGATATGCTCAGGGATGTGAGTGATTGCATTGTGCCACAGCTTTAGGCACGTGAGTTTCCGGAGGTGCTGGAAGCTGATGATCTCCTCAACAGAGCGCAAGCTGTTCTCCTTAAGGTCCAGCTCCTGCAGGTGGGTCAGACTGAAGATAGCATGTGGAATGCGTTCAAGGTCACAGTGAACCAGCTCAAGCTCTATAAGATGCACCATTTTTTTCAGGTTGTTCAGCATGACCAGCTTGGTGCCGTCGTTGTGCACATACAGACGCTGCAAGTGGCTGGACACATCCACAACTGACTGGGGGATCTTCGTAAGGTTGCTCTTGAGTGTCAAGGTCTTAAGGGACTTGAGGTCACGTAAAGAGTCCAGGGTCATGTTCTTTGACGCATCTGGACTCAGCGATCCGAATAGATGGAGTTCCTCCAAGTTCCGAAGACTGTAGAGCCACAGAGGAAGCTCACGGTTGTCATCAAACTTCACACGCAGAACCTTAAGGTTTTCTTTCAGGTAAGAGAGGGCCCCTGTGTGGATTTTGAGGGTGCACTGGTGCAGAGAAAGCTCCTGAAGATCTTCTAGCTGGGAAATGGCTGCAGGGATTGTGACATTATTTATAATCTCCAATTTCAAGGACTGCAGCTCAGTGACCTCGAAGACTGTATCTGGAAGCCCTGAGAGCATGAAGAGCTGAAGCTCCAGTCGATCGCTGACATTGGTCTGTAGCTTTTGGCGAAGTTTTTCTACTGTCCACTCATGGTTCAGATTGAGTTGTTTTAGCTTGTTTTCACTCACCTCAGACAGAAACACTGCAAACCTCTTGGAATACAGTGGATCATATTGGTCAATCATGTGCAACATAAAAGCAAAATCATTTTTCACATCCGGAATGTCGTCAATTCCAGTCTCCTGCCGCACGTATTCAAAAGAGTACTCTTTCAGAGAACGGTAGAAAAGCCAGTATGATGTATAAAGGCACGTTAATCCATAGACAATTACAAAACACAAATAGCAGTAGCAGAGCTTGGAGAAGAGATGGGCCATGGTGTGATTGCACAAAAATTTTTTGTAGCCTGTCATATTCTCTACGTCTGCTTCACACTGAACTGTAATTCTAACCTTCGACACCAGAACACTGTTGTAGGCTACTATAAGAACAAACTTGATCACTTTAATTACAGTCTGTCGAACATACATGAGATACAACAAATCCCCTTCCTCCACATGAAGTCGGAACTTTTTTACCTTCTCAAACAGCGCTTTGGCTTGCTCTCCTTCCTTCTTGTCAAGTGCACTCGCTGTTGGTTTGTCCACTACGATCCTTTCCGGAATAGATCTCAGCGATTGGGTCTTCTCCAGATTACCCTCCACGGTGGAGGTATTAAGGTTTGATCTACTTGCACTGTTCTTTTTGTGGTCTTTCTCCTCCGGACTCTCTCCTGACACCTCAGACAAAGCCCTTGTAGTCCATGGAGAATCAAAGCATTTGCCCAATATGGAGATGAAGTGCTCAATTTTTGAGCTCGAGCCAGGGAATTTGAACCAGAAATTACTGCACACCATGAATACAAGGGTATGTATGAGCACCAGGTAAGGAAAATACTTGGCATACCAATGCAGAGCTTTTTCATAGCACAGTTGATTTACAAAGCTGTACTGCTGCAGATCCAAATTAGTTTTGAGTCCCTTCATCTCATAGGATACAGGCACTGGGGAGACAGGTGGAAGAGAGGAATTGGTTGGATCCCTTGTGAGCTGTGTCTGGTTCAATGAAGGCACCGTTTGGTTTGGGGCAGACACTCTTTGAGGAAGACATATGATTTTGTCCTGCATTACCTGAAATGGTAATGGAGAGACTATGTCAATATTAAAACATTAAAAGCCAGTGTAATTGAGTTTCACTCTGATGTATGGATTTTCTAATGTCTTTCAGTCTCTGTGTGTTTTTTTTCTTCTGGGAAAAAGAGAAAAATAAGGAACACACAGTAAAGCATAAGGAGCCATTTCATCCCAAACCCAAAAATAAAATCAAGCAAAAATGAGACCACATAATTAGATAACAAAATTATTTAGGAAAGGAAATGACTTGGGACAATCGCGTTCTATTTTAGTGTATTGACATCAGTGTGATTCAAACAGGAAATGAGTGGTTATGCTCATGACTCCAGGAGACTCCAGAGGGAGACATGCTCACTTAAATGGCATAAATATGCTCACATACGTTCAGCACAAACATTCTCAAAGAGAGCAGCTCATTCCAGGTTTGGTTACAAACCCAAATCACTTATAGAATTTTGATATAGAGACATCACTATGCTTCCACATAATTCATGTCAAAAAAACTGAAGGGTCTTTTTTTCCCCCTATCTGTGAAAAGCCTCATGTCCGGTAGGTTTTGTGTGGGAGGCCCTGTCTGGAGGTTGTTCCAAAATAAAGGGCACCATCAGCTGCAGAATAGAGCAAAAGCCACCCAGAACAGCCAGAGTGCTCAATAAACCCTTGGGGCAAAGATCAACAACACTATATTCATGGCTTGTTTCTGTTCACCATGCATTAGAGAGTCGGCCCTAAAAGAACTCATAAAACCTGCATGATGTGCCCCTGGCCCACTCAATCATCCTCTAGCCACACAGCCTTTTAGTGAGGTTGTGTGCTTATTTCTTCTATTCATAACGGGTGTACGATTCTATAATGGCAGGAAAAAAAATTAATTAGGGCAGTGATGACTGACATCACTATCCAAGCTTTGTGACGTAAACTCATGCAAATCATCCGGCACTGCTTACAAGCTATAATGCAAGCACTTCTAAGCGCTGCCACAATGCACTCCACAAGAGGAGCATGGGGTGGATATACCCACCCAGAGCCAACAGAT
The DNA here is from genome assembly GCA_037577455.1 of Pangasius macronema. Taxonomy (NCBI): domain Eukaryota; kingdom Metazoa; phylum Chordata; class Actinopteri; order Siluriformes; family Pangasiidae; genus Pangasius; species Pangasius macronema. The sequence continues at coordinate 16,452,900 of CM074946.1, forward strand.
CTAATCAAAGCTGTTTGTTTAATATAACTGATTATTAGGATTATCCACAGGAACTTAGATAAAGAAGCAGACAGGACACATGACTAGCTGGAAGAGGGGAAAGGAGGGATACTGCAGGAGAAACTCCATTTTTACAAGCAGGGCAGGGCCTAGGAGGAACCAAGCAAAGGAGGAGCTAATCCCTGTTTGTGTGTGCCTGCTGGAATTGCTTCTCCTTCCTGTAAGCAAACCAACACTCCACTATTAAGCACACGTCAGGCAACAGTGGTCTGTCTGTGCACAGATGGAGCTGGAGTGATCGGACTGCGGTGTGGAGGCGTTTACTTTCCACTCATTACACAAGAGGAAGGCTGTATTGCTCTGACTGTAGTCACGTTGTCTGTTTATACTCAATCTGCAAAGAATGTCTTAATTGCCCTTCATTCAAGCCACTCATGCAGTAAATCCCAGACAGAGCAAGCACTCTGCAAGGAAGGGAGTGGGAGCCACATTCAAATGATATCCAAATGCTCAGAAGAGACATGCAAGAGGAAAGATCTGACACTAACCTGCAGCGTGCAGCCAAACACGCCAATCATGAGCATGACCACTGAGAGGTATTCGGCGAAGACATCCCACCATGGCTTTAGGACTCGGAACGCCGGCTGCTGTTCCGAGAACTGACGGAATTCCGTGACCGGAATCATTTTCCTGCAGGGACACAGTGAGGAAACATGAGCTCAAATTAATGAACTTGAACTGTATCAGGGCTTGTAGTTCATTTCTGCAAGCTGCTCTCTTGACAAGAGCAAATGCTGTGCAAGGATCATTCAGTCATGTCTAAGGCATATCATATTTCAGCATAAATACAACAGGAAGGAAGATTAGAATACCCTCCTCGCATGAATAACTGCCCTTGAACTGCCCTGATGGCACTGTAAATGCATTTTCCTGAAGCAGCCCCCATGTTGTGCATCATCATAGGCCAGTCCACTCACACATCTTCCATGCTGCGTGCATTTCACCTTCTTGTCCAGCAACGTTCTATGACGAGCACCTAACACACAATAGCATGTTCTGTACCAATAATCTGGGTTAACTCTAAGATTCCAGTTTGAAATAGCCTGGTCTCAAATAGTAGCAGAGGTGCCAACATTACTAAAAAGAAAATCCTAGCATGCAAAGGGGGGGAAAAAACAAACTGATTTTTACCATGAGAACCCTAGTGTATGTCAATGGATGAGACAGCTATTTTTTTTTTCTTCAAATGTATACAAGCAAGACATTTACATTCATGGCATCTGGCAGACACCCTTATCCAGGGAGACTTACATTTATCTCATTTATACAACTGAACTGTTGAGGGTTAAAGGCTTTGCTCAAGGGCCCAGCAGTGGCAGCTTTGGGGGTGCTGGGATTTGAACTCCTGATCTTCCCACCAATAGTTCAACATCTTAACCACCGAGCTACCACCACAGCTAGGCAAAGGTCTGGCGTGGCCACTATTTAATAATAAGCAGTGGCATCATTTTTGACTGTAGAGCCCACAGTCCCACCCACACATTTTTGAATGGCTCACAATGCAGAGGTTTGTGAATTCATAAGAAGAAGTTAGCACAAAGTGACAGTAAGAGCTACTAGAAGCAAAAGCACTGTGTCCTTTCCCCTTCAGTAAACTTTTCTGCTGGATGAATTTTATTTATGTTTGACTCCTGATTTAGCTGAAAATATAGAAAAGCGTTGTTTACAACCCCGTATCACCGTTGCAAGGCCTTAAAAACTGTAAATGCTACGGCTAAACTAAGCATGATGGCATCTCTGTGGTATCACCAGGCTTTATCGCATGGGCGATGTGATGATAACGATACATTTTTTTAGTATTGTGATGAACTACATGACTACAATTTCTTCTACAACACTGACTCCAATTGAGGATTAGAAATAGATTTGGACTAACAAATGGTGTGAGACTGTCCAATCTGGACTATATCAAGTATCTGACTGTATGAAAGCACATTATGCTGCTATTTACCAGTTGTTTCATTTTCTTCCAGTTCTCTGTTAAATAATTAACAACTCTGCATATGTTCCAACTTGTATCCAAATGTCAATAAATCTAAATACCATGATCACATACATCATGCAAATACCCTCAAGTAATCACCTACTAGTCATATATTCTTTTTGCAGTTCCTTACCCCTGTCTGTCAAGCTTTTCTCAAAGATTTCCTCTGGCTAATCAACAAGCCATTACGACCTGGTGAGTCCTTGTAAAAAAGAAAAAAATTAATAAATAAATAAAAAAGGTCACAAGTAGCTGATGTATGCTTGACATACTGATGCAATTCCACATCTGGCTGCATCTAGTCATCGCTGACTGAAACTAATGTAAGTGCTCTTTAGTCTAAGTTCAGATATAATTCTTCCACTTTATCATAACAACACATATCCTCTTTGAATTGATAAATTATTGACACCGGCACTATCCTGCTCTCTGCTTTCGGTACTTGTGAAAAGCATTTTGTGGTCGAGTCTTACAAGCAGTCGGCAAGGAGACAAAAACAAAAAGCCATTTTAGCACACAGAAGACCACAATGACTCCTCAATTAGCCAGCAATATCACTTCTTGTCATCTTTAGAGAGAGCTGAGGTGTCTTTAAACAAGGCTGTGTGACTGCAGATTAATGATCCAGAATTTCTGCAAAGTCTTTACAAATGACATAATACAGACAATCTTTTCCAAAAAGAGAAACACATCCTGTTTAAATAAAAGTGTCACGGAGAAGGTTAGGATCATGAACATTTGGAAAAAAAAAAAAATGTCAGACAGAACTGCTGGTGTGAATGAGAGAGCCGTCTAAAGAGGCTATTCTCATAAAATGGTATTGTAAACAGTCATAAAAGATTAGTCAGTTAATATATGCAAATATGATATTCAAATTTACTATTGGCATTTGTCGAGCCAAAACATCTGTGAAAGGCTAAAAGACTGTAACTCAAGTTTCCAAAGTTTCAGCATTTTCAAAGTACTATTATAAATAAAATAATAAGAAATCAATCAAAGGATGCCACAGTTATATCCCATAATTGTGTGGTTTATTAAAATGATCACATGGTTTATTCCAGGAATGAAGCTGTATAATAAACGTACAACTCTGTATGATGAGTCTCAGTACATCAATGTATCTGCTTACATCTTCACATTTTTAAGAAGATGGTATTAAAGTTCCTATAACGCTGCAGCAACAGAACAGGCGTTAATTATATTTAAAGCATTTTTATAGTGTACTTATAAAGCGGGTCACACTTAATACTAGTTTAGACTGTACGATTTTTGGCCTAATTCTTTTGTCCCAAAAAAAACAAAACAAATAAAACAAAAAATTTTTTAAAAGAATCCTTTGGTCACGAGCTGAAATCATCACTCTTACAAAGCAGAATGTGACATGCTCAACACCGACCAATTTAGTGCAACTGCAAGCAAAGACATCCAACGTCAACGTTGTGGCAGTGTTAGAAATGTGATCTGTGCTACGACACTCATCTTAAAGCTACAACAGGAGCACAGCATAGGATGATGCGAAACTCACCGGATAGCTACAAATATAGTAGTGACAACGCCAAAACAAACAAATCATCCTAGTGGGCAGAAAAAAAAACATGCTTATTGCCTCAAACTCACTTTGAAAAATGTATGTTAAATGTGACCCTGTTTTCTGCACAAGCCCATCGTGCTGATTACTGACAGAGCGGAAAGCAGCACTTGTCTTTAATCACATGTCAATCATGAAAGGATCCTCACTGTATAATCTGACATTAAGAACAAGTTCACGTTCAGTCTGTTATATATTTTGGGAAAGCTATTTTGCCATCATCTCATACAGTGTGAAAGGTCATAGACATAAAAGAGCACAGAATTAAGAAATTCCAGGCTTCAGGAGTTTATCAAATGATGTACAAACTTGCTTTCACTGACTTTCAGATCTTCAGATATCTTGAGTAGAATATATGGAACAACATGCCACACCCAGATATACTGTTTATTGCTGTCATTCTTCATATCAATAAAACATAAATACACAAAAAAAATCTATTTGAGATTTCCATATGACAAACCATCTACCTTTAAACGTCTACACTAAAATATGCATCTTTAAAATCTAAGCTCCTGAACGTGATCGAGCTTATCTCTGCTCCAAGCCTTGGGCTTCCTCTGAAATCTGTTTACTGCACTTCGGAATAAACATGTCTGCTGTAATAAACACACAACAGGCTCTGTGAAATGCTGCACAAATACATAGCTCTATCTTTCTTTCTTTCTCACACACACACACACACACATCTCCCTTATTTAGCTTAGACAGCCAACACACAATAACAATAGTATGTTATACTGTGAAAGACTAGCAAAGTGTCTGCAAAAAGATCAACCCATTAATTATCCTCTCCTGATAACTAAGAGAGCAGTGCATCTTGGGCAAAAACAGTTACAAATTTAGACACTGTGTATTCCTCTTTTAAACATGTTTCAAGGGTGTTCACAAAAACGCTGTGGATGTTTTAGCACACCAGCTGCGTTAAATCTAGTGACTCTGCACTCTTTAGATATGCATGGCACTATGTCTGAAACTCAGGCGGGTTTAAACACATATGTGGTTTATACTCGGACTATGGTTATCTTAACAGGCTACAATTACGGCAAAGGGTAGTGATGCAGTTCCACCCTCGCTTGAAAACCAAACAGATGAGGACTGGGTGGCTTCATGAAAAAAATAACACTGGACACGGATAGACAGGAAACAGAGCAAATAAGGATGATGTGTGAGCTGTTTACGCATCATTTTAATACCCAAGTACGTCAACTGTAAATGTTCAAATCAAGTTGGATTGCCTAAAGGACTTACATCATACTCAGTTCGCCTTAAGAAACGCAAATCTTCAGGATTATTTTGAAAATCTTCGTGGGCTGCTCGCTGCTCCGTGAGATTACACCAAGCTCGAGCATCAGGGACCTGGAAAGCTTTACACTTCTTTATTCTCCTGTCGGTCCCTTTCCTGGCAGGAAATGGGACTGTTCTCGCACATGGGTGGTGGAAAAAAAACAAAACAAAGAAAGAAGACAATGTGTCTCTGAATCACCTCCAGGATATAGTGCTCTGTTGTGGATGAATCATTTAAAACAATAGGTAAAAAGTTAATTTAAAATGCCCTTGGCATTCTCTTTTGGGCATCTATTGTGTGTAACCACAATCTGCACGTTTAAGAGCTGAGAAAGCTAGATATGATGCTTTGCACACACTCTCTGAGCAGATGTTAAGAGATTTCAAACATGTTTACATTACAGAGGATCCACGTTTTCAGTAGCAGTCCTGGCCTCCAGTGAGACATCTACGACTAAAACGTGGCTACTATTCTCTCTCTCTCTCTCTCTCTCTCTCTCTCTGTGTGTGTGTGTCTTTTTAAATGAATAAACGCACATACACACACACATGTATTTGCCAGTATTATGATGTTCACAACAGGATGGCCCAGTGACAGAAAATGTTCTATACCAAAACACAATCAAACACGTCGCGTGCCACCAGACTGGAGCACGTTTTCTGGATGAATGGGTTGCTCTTGGCGCGCGCGACACACAACAAAACAAAGTTTAAACATTTATTTACACCAAATCGCTTATTTCTGAATCTGCGCCATTGTTAAAGCGTGTTTTTAAAAAGCGAAGCTCAATAGTTGTTTCAATGTTAAATTTTTTTTTAAAAGGTGAGTAAAAACAAGACAGGGAAGAGCACTTACCCCGAAAATGGAAGAGCACAAGCGGATTTTCAGGGGATAAATGAAGGAGGGAGGCAGCATGTCCTTGGGACTGCAGTGTAGACCTCCGTTCTCTCTCTCTCTCTCTCTCTCGCTCTTCCTGCTCAAATCACGAATGAGCTGCAGTGACCATCGCCGCCGCCGGAGGCTGTCGTCATCCGTGTCAAGCTTTTCTTTAATACTAACTAGTTTTTCTCTTCCCGTTTTATTTATCCGGTCTGAGCGGAACTGCTACACTTACCAAAAAAATTATATATATATATATAACTATCTGAACTAAGGTATAAACCGATCAGCCATAACATGACCATGTGTTGGTCCCCCTTTTGCTGCAAAAACAGCCCTGACCCGTCGAGGCATGGAATCCAGTAGATCCCTGAAGGTATGCTGTGGTATCTGGCACAAAGACGCTAACAGTAGATCCTTTAAGTCCTGTAAGTTGCGAGGTGGGGCCTCCATGGATCAGACTTGATGGCCAGCACATCCCACAGACGTTCAATTGGATTGAGATCTGGGGAATTTGGAGGCCAAGTCAACACCTTGAACTCTTTGTCATGTTCC
>CM074946.1:16467855-16479675 GCA_037577455.1 Pangasius macronema
AGGGATAGGTGGAGAGTGATGATTCGCTGTGGCGACCCCTGAAGGGAAAAGCCCAAAGAAGAAGAAGAAGAAGATTTCAGAAAGTAATAAATGATCTGGATGGAAACATGGATTCCAGTAAATATTTGAACATAAGTGAAAACCTGTGTGTGGATCTTAAACATGCTTTGCATGTGGTTGAAAATTAATTCATCATGAATAGAAAGTGTCTTAGCTGGTTACAAATAGTGTTTGCAATCTGTAATATCTGCCAAGATTGTCCAAGAACATCTCAGAACTAGAAGTGTTCTGCAAGGAAGAGTGGTTGAAAATTCATTCTCCATGAATAGAAAGTCACCATTTCCTATGTTTATCATATAAAAAGTAACCATGGAATAATATTTGCATGAAATGTGTTTTTTTTATAGTTTGAAGCAGAGGTTGTGTTTACTTCCAATCAACAAAATATGTAATTTTGCCAGGGGGNTACTGTCATTTTTCTAACATTGTTTTTTACTTTTGAATGATTGAAGATCTAATTTCTAACTAGGCATAGTTTAGCTCAAGAAAGAAAAAGTAAGTTGACCATCGGGGTGTGTGTGTGTGTGTGTGTGTGTGTGTGTGTGTGTGTGTGTGTGTGTGTGTGTGTGAGCAGTCAGACAAGAAGCCAGGACCAGAAAACACCATGTTTATTACCCTGACAATGAGCATGAACATGCAGCACTGTGTGATGCATTTACAGCTTTCATTTATTCATTATTATTATTATTATTATTATTATTATTATTATTATTCACTAAATTCATTAGAAAATTTCACAGGTAGGTACAAACTAAACTAATAACAATGTTATTAATTAATCAACAGTTATTAATCAATGACAGAATTCCTCACCATGACATAATAAATCATGGATATGTTCTAAAAACAAAGTGAAGAGTGCTGATTCAACATTTGCTTTCAGTTTCACATTCTCTGAAGGAGCAGCTTTTCCAGTTTGTCATCCTGGGCAAAAAACCTTTTATTGATTTTTGAATTAAACAGACCCGATAAAGCCATAAACATTCTCCTGAACATTTTCTTTCAGTTTCACCTTCACTGAAAGTGCAGACTTGAGCAAAAACCAAGCAAGAAATATTGCTGTGAGCAGAGGTTATCAGGGTTCAAGCACTTCAAGAGCTTCAAATGCAAGCAGAAAAAGATATTATGTATTGTGTGTTATTTATTATGTATTATATTATGTATTATTTAGCAAGCCTGTAAGCACTTAAACTGGAGATGAAACAAGTGTCTCTATAGAATTTTGCATGCGTCTTTAGACTCATGAGATGCATGTGCTTCTTAATTTCATGAAGTTCGGAGGTTTCCTTTAGGAATTATAGACTTCTGAGTACACTTCTTCATGCCCATATACATAAATGACCCTGTTCAAAAGGCTACATTTCAACTTTTTTTTCATAATTATTGATGCAGCGAGTCCAGAAAATACAGTCCAGAGAACTGTACTTGTTGAGGTTGAGGGAAAAATGTAGGACTAGTTCACAAAAGTTTTTTCACTATTAAGTCACAACTATTTAATGATTTGATAGACACTAGTGGTTCTTGAGGCAAAGCGGTTAAATATTAGGAGGTGTAATATATTATATGAATACATGTGTATGTGTGTACTTTCACTGATCACTGTAGCGCCACAGTGTGGCCAATCGGGCGAGACTTTGCTCCGTGATAGACTGTTACCAGTCATAGTGTCTTTGTAGAGCTATAGTCTCTCTTTGATTAAATAATTTCTCCATTATTTTAACAATAGAGATTAAATATAAATAAAAAAAAAACAAACCAGGTAAATATAACAAACTTTATTGCAACATCTGTTTAGTGTATTTACTTTGTGCTCATATTTAGTGGTTTTTAAAGCTCTTGCAAATGTCTCTTTCAGCATAAACAAGAGTAAAGTAAGCCTGCTGTCTATAATTTAGTCTTACAGGCACAGGGTATCAGTTTATATAGTATAATAACATATTTTCTATGACAAAGAACCATTGCTTTTTTTATACTTTATTTGTACAAAAATCTGAATGCAGTTATGAGAAGCAGCACAAGATTATACTGATTGAAGAATAACCAGCGTAAAGTGTTGTTATTCGTAGAGCTGTTCTCCGAGGCACAGATGGCTGCCAGTCGTTGGCTGTTCTCCTTCATCTGATCGATGAGCCTTGGCATGTCATTGTCATAGAGGAGCTTATTCCCTGTGATTTGCTCTGTGGCCTTCATCACATCCTCCATCACCTTCATCACAGGCTCCTGGAGGATGAATCTGCGAGTCTGATGTTCAGCCACGCTGGCCCTCCCGCTCAGAACACCCAGGNGGCTCCTGGAGGATGAATCTGCGAGTCTGATGTTCAGCCACGCTGGCCCTCCCGCTCAGAGCACCCAGGAGCTGGACGGATCTTCTCACTTTCTGCTGGAAATCAGCCACAGACTCGATCTGCTTCTTAACCTTCTGGATTTCTTCACGCATCTGCTTCAGCTTGTCATCTTTCTGTCTGATGTCACGTACGGTCTGGGAAATCTTGGACTTGTAGTCAGATACTTTATGTTTGTATTTTTCCACGTCAGTGTTAGACTTCTCCACCTCCTCTTCAGCCACTCTGACAGCACGTGCTGCTTGATCCAGTTCAACTCCTCCACCAATCACCATGGCAGAACCTGCACAGAGAAAGAAAAAGTAACATTTACACATGAAGATTATGATAGTGTACTGTGCCTAACAGTTCTGTTATATCACTATGTTTATCTATATGCTGTAATTCTCACCTGCAATCCATCCAATGACTGGTATAAGTAACAGCCCCGCCCCAACACCTGTGATGATTTCAGCGTTTTTTTTCCTGCTTTCCTGATCCTGAAGTGTCTGTTTGGTTGAATTCAGATTTGTCCTAGCCTGCTCCAGAGCTCCCTGAGAGTCTCTGAGTAATTTTTCATTAGATGCCTGCTGTGTTCTCAAGTTTTGCAAATGAGTCTCGGTGCTACTCTTCTCACGTTCCAGTTTTCCCTCGTCTTGTATAAGCCTCTCTAAGTTTTTATCCAGACTCTTTAACCCTGAACTGGCTGTCTGTTCGGACTTCTCCAGGTGCTGATGAGCCTGCACTATCTGCTGTCTGATGTAGTCGTAGTTGGAGCATTCCCCAGTAACAGGATGTACATCTGCCTTAATCAGGGCCTCGTAGACTCCGTTCAGGGAGGAGATGCCGTCTTTTAATAGAACAACAACAGCCTCAGCTGTGTCCTTCAGCACGACTCTGCAGATACAAACACAAAATTTCAACACAGAAAATCAGAAAGCCTGAAGGAAAAATAATTTATTTTGGTAATTTCATTTCTGAAAAATGATATTTATCATTGGATTTTTTTTGTAAGCAATTACTTTTAAAAATCAGTTTATTGTTATGAATCATTTCTATGTGAATACTGGTATTCAACTTACTCAGATGAAGAAAACTGGGTCATCTTAATCTGAAACAGAAAGTAACAGTGCTATAAAGGGAAAAACTCAAAACATGAGATCATCATTACAGTCCCCTCCAGTGTCTCTAGCCATCTGTGACACCTCTTACCATATGCTTTTTATTAAAAAACCAAAAGTACTCTATACACTGAAAGAGAGTTAAATAAAAACAAGCCCAGCCCTTAAACACTATTTTGTGAGCCTTTACCTCAACTACACTTTATTACACAAGGTCTTATTACATTGTTCTGATTTTCCTATTTACTTCCTTTTTGTCATAGCCATTTTTTTATATTTTACCAGTTTGAATCTCATTACTACATATTTAAACACACAAAAAATGAATCTAGTACTCAGAACTGCAGCATGCGATATAATTACCTTGTCACAGCGTTTCTTAAAGACAGACCTCTAATTAAAGAGTGAAATTTGAACCTCTGTATGCTGTTATTTCTCTTCTAGCTCACTGCAGTCAGTCATGTGAGATTTTAAGATGACCTCCTTTTATACTAAACTGTAGAAGAGGCGGGTGAAAGGGGAGTGTGGATTACAGAGTATAAATACACAGGGGCTTTCTGTTTTGCTGTAGAGCTCCATTTGGACTGAAGACTTGGCAGAGATCCTCCACACCTTCACTGAAGACTATCAGGATATCATGGTAGGAAGAGAGACACTGTTCTGAACTATTTTTTAAAGATTTTACAGACTGTACACATTTACTCCTTTTCATACATTTAGGAATGCAAGAAAGGTTTTGTACGTATGCAAAAAAGAGACAATGATTTAAAAGCCACTGAATTCTTGAATTGTTTCTGTGTGTGAAGGCTCCAAACATGAATGTCAACAGAAATATAACCAAAACATCCATTTTCAGCCCTATCCGGATGGGATTACATGTACATGGGGTCTGAGGCGTTCGTTCATCACGTGACCGCCCCATAAGCTTAACCAATTAATTGATTAGTTCATCTCTCGAGTCTTTCGAGTCGTGCGTTCTTTTGTCACGTGACATGACAGCATTGGATAGAGAAATTAGTTAATTTACAACCTTCCTTACAAACGGGTGCANGTAGTAGATGTGTTAGGGAAGTAACACGTAACATTTTAATTATATTTTGCTAAAATGAACGAAATGACTCGAAAAAAAGATCCGTTCGTTTTGCTGAACGAGACTCAAAGGTCCGAGTCGGTAAAATGATCCGAGCTTCCCATCACTAATCTGAATGAGCAACCCTGGAGCTGTGAGGCGGCAATGCTAGCCACTGTGCCATCCGTATTTTCAGATAGGGCAGCAAAAATGGCAAAACTTCTATATTGGGCACTAGATACAGATACAGACTGCACTTTTAGACATATAAATGTCTGTGAACTGCACAAAGTGAAGAGAACATGCGTATGTTATCGGATTAATTAAGCCCTCCACTTCCCCTAAATCTGAGTTACTGTAAGTGATGAACAGTGAGCATTAACAGTACGCCTGTAGATTACATCTTTCTCTGGTCCGGTATCTTTACTTACTAATAACTAATTTGCAGAGAACATTCTGTGATGGATGAGCTGCTAATTTTTTATTTCTGATACTGTCTATATCCTGAGGGTTAAACAAACTGAAACTGTGAGCAAACAAAGCTTAACTGGAACACTGTCAGCAGAATTATTCAAAATAGTATTAAATACCTGTGTAGTTTTCATACTTTGGAAAGTTTTTAGGCGAGCAAATACTGATATGTTAAATTTCTGCCGCTGTTTTTGCAGACATGAATATCAGGTGCACACTAGGTAGGCTCAGATCTGTTTATTGTTTACTAGAGACCAATCCAGCAAGGAAGTTCTCCTCCACACAAGTAAGCTTGCATAACCTCCTTGCATTTAATATTATTTAGTATTTCTTTAAAAATTCTCAAATATGCTGAATTTGTGTTTTCTTTCAGTACAGTATGGCGTCTGTTAAACACAAGAATGCAAAAAGGATTGAAGGACTAGACAAAAACGTATGGTGAGATCAATGGGCACATTTGAACACACCAAGTTTTATGATGTACACTGGGTTTGGAATGTATTTTTTGCACATTTTAGTCAGTTATAGGTTGAATTTGTGCTGATTCATGCTGAAGATAAGCCTTTGCCCCAGTGTGAGGTCATGTGCACTTGGGAGCAAATTTTCTTCTAGGGCCTCTCTGTATTCGGCTGCATCCATCCTTCCCTCGATTTTGATAGTCTCTCTGTCACTGCAGCACAGAAGTTTCCCCACAGAATGATGCTGCCACCATCATGCTTCACCATAGGGATGGTATTAGCCAGTTGATGAGTAGTACCTGGTTTCACCAGACATAGCACTTTGGGTTGAGGTTCTCCTCAGACCAGAGAATCTTTTTTTTTCCCCTCAAGCTCTCTTTAAGTGCCATTAAATACCTGCCATATGTATTTTACTCAGGAGTGGCTTCGGTCTAGCCACTCTAACATAAAGGCATGATTGATGGAGTATTTCTGAGATGGTTGTCCTTCACACATTTCTCCAGGGGACTTCTGTAGCTCTGTTACAGTGGCCATTGGGTTCTTGGTCACCTCCCTGACCCAAGCCCATTTAGTTCTGTTACTGTAGCCCTGTTTGGCTGGACAGCCAGTTCTAGGAAGAGTCCTGGTGGTTCCAAGCTTCTTCTATTTCAAAACGATGGAGCCTGTGCTCCTGGGAACATTCAAACCTTTAAAAATGCTTTGTACCTTTGCCCAGATCTATGTCTTGATACAGTTTGTTTATGGCTGCTTTGTCAGTATGGATTGTTGTGTGCAGCTTAATGGCTGAAAAGTAAATTTAATCAATTTTAAATTAATTCTGTAACACAATAATGTATGCAAAAAGAAGGGGTCTTAATACTTTCTGAATCCACTGTATATGTTATGTATCCTGAACTATAGTGATCTCTGCTGATTTATGGCTTCTATTTCTGTGGCATTGCAGGGTTGCCTTAACATCTGTAGCAGCAGATCCCTCCATCGTAAATCTTGGTCAGGGTTTCCCAGACATCCCCCCTCCATCTTATGTGAAAGATGGTCTTGCGCAGGCTGCAATGGTGGACCGGCTCAACCAGTACACGCGTGGCTTTGTATGACACTTATGATCAGTCTTTTCCTGCTCATGTCATGTCTTTTCAAGTCAAGATATTCCTGCAAAGTGAAGTCTCTTACTTGATTTACCAGATTTACTGAGGAATAAAATTATATACCTTAGAATAATTGTGATTATATTTATGTTTCTGGTAATTTTCCAGCATTAGCTATGCAAAAAGCATGACGCAATGGTGGTTCTCTGACAGTCTTGGGATTTGAAATCACAGCCATGTCTCAACCTTTTTATCCTTCAGGGCATACAGTTTTAGCTAGGTGCAGCTTTGCTTAGGCCCAGTTTATACTTGATGTGTAACTATGTATGCGTATGTGGGAGCTGCATTGTCACATAATAACCTATGTAGCTTATGCATATTTGTCGATTAAAAGTAGCATCCACTAGATGGCACATCAGAGTTAAAACCTCTGTCTCAGATTTCCATGTCAAATGTCTATGTAAAATGTTGAGTGAGTTTCCCTGTTTGTCTCTGTGCAGCAACCAGGAGATTTTAAACATGTGGATCACTGCCGTCATGATTGTTGTCATGACATGTTCAAATGGGAAAACTATGACTTTAACATTTATTAAAATGGTCATATAAGTTAGCATAATTAAATAAGGTATCATTATTGAAAAAACATTTATAAAAATTCAACACTACTGTTGCATTTGTAAGCAACTCTACATACATATTGTGCATTGCTGAAATGTCTTTGAGAATTGTGATGTACTTTTGTCATTTTGCTCACCCCTAGTGCTGAATGAACCCCGGATATGCGTAGAAAGCTCGTGTACATGTAGCTAAAGTCATGTATAAACCTGGCCTTAATCTCAATCCAAAGGGATTTTTTTTTTTTTTTTTAGCAGTGAACATTACTCTTTGTGGCTGATGGTACTTCAGCTGTAAATGTTCTCTGGTAGTGAGTGGAAGATTATTAGTTCAAATCTCTTGTCTGTCAGAAAATTATACATCATACATTGAAATAGCAATTTTAAGATCATTCTATACACCGATACTAAGGGCCTAGGAAAATATCACTACAGAAAAGCCGTGCCCTGTGTGTGTGTGTATGCTTTCTGAACGTGATGAATACTGTCATTTTTAACAGGGTCACCCAACTCTGGTAAAAGCGCTGTCTCAGGTGTACAGTAAGGTGTACAGCCGTCAAATCGACCCTTTCAAAGAGATCCTGGTGACGGTGGGAGGCTACGGCTCTTTATTCAGCATCTTTCAGGCCCTTGTGGAAGAGGGAGATGAGGTAAAGCACCTCAACATTTTGTAGTTCATCAAAAGCTCCACTGCTCCCTCTTGTGGTGTAACTGTGCTCTTTCTTCTTGTCCTGGTCCAGGTTATCATAATTGAACCTTTCTTTGACTGCTACGTTCCTATGGTAAAGATGGCAGGGGCCAAACCAGTTTTAATACCACTTCGCCTTGTGAGTTTCCCTCTTTACCTGTCTTGCAGGACATGCATTCTAAAAATATAATAAAATGAAGAAAGAAAAAAAATCTTATTCATTATGTCTTGTAGAAATCCAGTAAGAAGGCAGACATCAGCAGTGCTGACTGGGTTCTGGATCAGGACGAACTTGCCAGTAAATTTAATTCCAAAACAAAAGCCATCCTTATTAACACTCCTAACAACCCCATCGGGAAGGTGAGGCTTATTCCTCGTTGAGAAGTTCACTTTAAACACTGTAACCCGTTTCCTGTTGTTGCTCATGGCTATTTTGTGTTGATAAACAGGTGTTCAGCAGGAGTGAGCTGCAGGCTATCGCAGATCTCTGCATCAAGCATGACACACTGTGCTTCAGCGATGAAGTGTACGAATGGCTCATATACAAGGGCCATGAGCATGTGAAGATAGGTACGCCAGTGTGTGTGTAAAGCTTTCACAGTGCACTTATGTAGACTTCGGTTGTAGTGCTGTGTCCATTCTGCACTGCTCATCACCCGGTTGGCTGATCAGAAGTATGTGTACGGAGAAAATAATAAAAATGACCACATGTGCAATGCAGGTAGTTAAAGCTCAGAATGTGATGTGTATCTCTCTTCCTAAGACCATGCAGTGTGTATGTCAACAGGTGCTAGCAATCCCATGTATGATAGATACAGCTCAAGCAGCAGACAGTTAAACAGGAATAATACTTTATATCTGATGTGATTGTCAGGATTGTCAAAACAGTTCCATTTTAATCAAAGCACTGCTTTTAAGGAGTGAGAGGCTGCTTCTCATTCACTTGGAAGGAGCAATGCTGAATAATACGTAAGGAATAAAATGTTATAGGAAAATAATGAACAATGTGATGCTGCTTATTTTCCTATTACGGCATGCCCTGAAATGTTTTATTCCTTGTAAATAGATTGGATTCTGACACACTTAGACAAGCTGGTTGGATAAATCTCTGTGCCAAATGAATCAATGTGAACTGGGAGCTGTAATCATGATGCCATGTTTCTGTGTATAGCGACTCTTCCCGGCATGTGGGACCGAACCATTACTATTGGCAGCGCAGGAAAAACGTTCAGTGTGACTGGGTGGAAGGTAATTAGCAGACATCACTTTGCCTTTTCCTATTTATCTCTTCTTTTAAGATTGTACTTTATATAAATAATAAAAAAGCCTGGCATCTTTTACACTCCTTTTTTTTGTGTGTGTGTTTTTTTTTTCCAGCTCGGTTGGTCAATAGGGCCTGAGCACTTGGTCAGACACCTCCAAACTGTCATGCAGAACACACTGTACACCTGTCCAACACCACTACAGGCACGTATTACACGGCATACATGTTCCGGTCTATTTATAATATGCCCCTTGGTTCGGGCTTCTATAGTAAGTGTGTGTACTCCAGCAGTAATAGGAATGGTATGGTGTGGCTCTGTTGAACCTCGGAGCCATGCTGGCAGAAATGAGCATTATCATACAGGAACTTATCAGAGAAACAATAGTAATGTAGAAGTGTTTTACAAAATTTCAACATTAAACAGTGCTGTGTGGTTACACCTGAGTAAGGATCACAGGGCTGGCAGGGGGGTTATGCACAGGAGATGTATTCAGGCAGAAGAAAAGTAGTTCCTAACTGGCAGACTTAAGAGAAACTGTTTAAACATGGGTGTGTTCATCATAGTTTTATAACTCCTATTTTTTTTTTTTAGTCCTAGATTGAAAGATTCTGATGTCTTTTGTTACCAGACATGCTGATGACCAAAAAGTTTGATTTGCCAGTTGTACTTCTAATACTTGAAATTAAGCCACTGTATATTTCTCTCTCTCTCTCTCTCTCTCTCTCCCTCCCTCCCTCTTTATACCTGATATGTGCAACAGTCATCTCTTTGGTGTTGAAAAATTCTATGGTGTTTCCCATGGTAAAAGTTGACAGGGATTTAACCTCACGTTTGCACCCCAGGCAAACAGGACATGGTTGAAGGCAACAACTGAGTTTGAGAGCAAATGACAAATTCTTGTGAATACAGCCCTGGTACTGTAGCTTAACCTTGGCAACTGAACTCCAGCGACACCTACACCAGTGCTGTTTAGAGGCAGTACAAAAATGCCTGGTACATTAATCTATCTTATAATTTATTTTTTTCGAAGTAGACAGAATTGAATAAGGTCCGACTTATTGTCTGGAAAATACAGCACACTTCTTCACAATAATTCAGCAATACACTGTGGCTGTACCGAACATGACTGTATTTAACCGCTTTTCTTGCGTGTTGGCCAATAGGAGGCAGTTGCGCGTAGTCTCCTGATTGACTGCGAGCGAATGGGGCAGCCTGACTGCTATTTCTCCAACCTAGCTGAAGAGCTGGAGGGAAAGAGAGAACGCATGGCAGCCATTTTGAAGCAGGCAGGGATGTGTCCTGTAGTTCCTGAAGGAGGCTACTTCATGATCGCCGATGTCACAGCTCTCAGTCAGCAAAGCTTTTGTTGGAATAATGAATCTAATCTGAGAAGCAGTTTTCTCATTTATAACATGATAAACCTCCTTACATCATGTGTTCTTCTCCTACATAGATCAGGATCTTTCAGGCGTGGAAGGTGATGAGCCATATGACTACAAGTTCGTCAAGTGGATGATAAAGGAGAAAGTATGAGAGAAATGTTTCATTTTCAGCAGGAATCTCCACACTTAAATACGTCATGCTGATTCAGGTTTATTCTCAAATACATTTCTTGTAGAAATTGGCAGCCATTCCTATAACAGCGTTCTGCGGGGATGAATCCAAAAAGCAGTTCGAGAAATACATCCGACTGTGTTTCATTAAGGTAGGGAAGAATATAGTAAAGCAGTACATTGGCCATGAATGTATAATATTTTACCCTAAATATAGTCGTGTTTAGTGTCTGAAGTTTGCTTCTTTAGTTTTCCACTGGAGCTACGAGGCTAAGTAATGGAAGATTGTTCCATTGTGCAAAGTGCCTCTAAATTGCATTAATGTAAAACTTGCAGAACTACTGTCAGGGCTGCTGTTGTAGAAAATCTTCATGGCAAAACCATCCTGGCATAATCAACACTTTCTGGCCAGTCAGAATCAAGCATTTAACAGCACTGTGGTATAATACCTATTTAATAACACTGAGTATTTTTAAAGCGATGCAGTGTCATTTAAGTGGTTAGATACATGGTTTATCTATGTGAAAATGTTCTCCAATGAGGTGGGGTTTTTTTTTGTTTTTGTTTTTTTAAACTGCAGCAAGACAGTACGCTGGACGCTGCTGAGGCCATTCTGAAGAACTGGAACAAAGCCTGAGCGTGGATGTTACAGCACCGCTGCATTAGCCGTCATCGCTTAGTCCTGTAGGGGAGATCCACATTCCCTCTGATGAACGTGTACAGTGTGTAATAGCAGTGTTTTTAGCCCTTAAGCAATGACCTTATGTAATGTGTACAGTATCACATGCTCTCAGATAGAAGATCTGTTACTATTGCTATATGATTTGGAGACTGTTAAGCAATGATGGAGATCTGAAAGAGGACATATAGTTGATACTGATGCAACAACGTTAACCTCTTTACCTACTTGAAGATATTCAGTAGCATCTGCCTTGTAGGAATGTATTATTAGATCAGTTGTGATTGGCTGTGGCCTCTCGCCCATTGTTTAGGGTCAGAAACAGAGTTCAGGCCCCTGAGGCTCCTGTTTTAACATATAACCCCTGGCAAAAATGATGGAATCACCACACTTAGAGGAAGTTCACCCAGCTTTTTTACTTTATAGCAAACAAACG
>CM074946.1:16480029-16500939 GCA_037577455.1 Pangasius macronema
CTCTTCACCCTCCTGCCATCTGGTAAATGGTACCAAAGCATTCGGGCCTCACAACCAGACTGTGCAATAGCTTCTTCTCTCATAGATAGCGGTGTTCATGTTAAGCATTAGCATGTCTCTTCTTAATCTTACTCTTTACCAAAGCTGAGGGTTGCAATGTAACATAAGTAATCAATTATTTATCTGATATCTAAAAGAAATAAAGTCTTAAACTAGGAATTTTACTTATGTAGTTGACTTACCAGGCTACAGTTCCCTCAGTCTGTGTAAATGCAACATGAACACACATAAAAAGGCATTCGAGTATTACTGAAAGATTTCTGGCCTCTCAAAATTAGTTTTATGACTACACTCAAACATTAAAGGTTTCTCTCAGAAACCCATGCAGGTATGCTTATGTTAGCCGTATATTAGCATTAGGTTTATGAATAACCTAGCATGAGTCTCCTTAGCAAACATGTTAGGTCATGTTGACTAGCTGGCTAGGGTTAGCAGTGAAGATTATGAATAGTTACGGATATGACAATTAAAAAAAAAACAAAAACAAAAAAACACTTTCATGTTAGCTAGGGTTAGCAGAGAAATGAAACCTCAGAAATCCAGTCATGCTAACTTAGTAACGTTACAACATTAAAAATCACAAATATTAGCAGTGAGGATTATGAACATTCATGAATTTAACCTCTCAAAAATCTGAACAAGTTTTTTTTTTATTTTTATTTTTTATGTTTGCCTGAAGGCTAGCTTTAGATTGAGATTTCAGTATTTTTGAATATAGCTGAAAAATGTATGTGTTTACTGTTCGTTAGCTAGCTGGCTAGCATTAGATATGAGGATTAATTATGATTAATGAACATTTATGGAGACTTAAGTCCAAAAGTTACACTAATATTTGCACAGGGAAAGTTCCTCATATTCAGAGCTGGCCTATGTTCATTTTTCTGCACTCCCCACTCAGAATATTAAACGATTTCTGAGATTTTTTTTTTTTTTTTTTGAGTAGCAAGTAGGTCTGTGATGGGGTTTTTCAATAGCATCTAGACCACTGCATTTAAATACAGGCAGTTGGCTTTAAATTTGAAAAATAAAAAAAGATGATATAAGATATAAGAATTAATATGATGGTAAGCTAATTAAACAATATGGCTTCCACCCTCATTATTCAGTGCCTCATAGAAGAGAACGTGATCCAGCACATCCATTTATTTTGCATGATGAACTTAACTATAATATCAGGAAGCATGAAGCTTAGGCAGGTGTGAAAAACACCTGTAACTCCTGTATTTTATATCATGTTCTGAGCTATTTTGTAACGATTTCATTTGATGCATAATTCTTTTTTTAGTGTATTTACATGCCAAAACATGAATTACAGCATGGCATGTTGTGGTTACAACAAACTGTCAAACAGTGGAGCGTGACTTAATACAATTCCTTAATCGAGCCAGTAGTGCGTAATGAAGGTTGACTTAAGTCCAAGGTACGAACTGCATGTAAGTGAGACACACCTCTGTTTTCAGCAAACTTATGCAACTCTGACAGAGTAGCTCTTAAATCTGCAGTTGTGTACATGTGAGGTTTGAATACAGAGGGGCAGAATTTCCATAATAACTACTCATGTATGTACCGTGCTGTGCAAAAGTCTTAGGCACATGCGAAGAAATGCTGTAGAGCAAAGATGCCTTCAAAAATAATGAAATTAAATGTTTCTACATTTAAAAAAACACTATAAAGAGCAGTAAACAGTCATAAATGAAACAAAGTCAATATTTGGTGTGACGATCCTTCACTTTAAAAAAAAGTCTCAGGTATAATTTCTGTAGTTTGATAAGGAAATGAGCTGGAAGTGTTACTGAGCATCTTGCAGAAGCAGCCGCAGTTCTTCTGGAAACTTTGACTGTCGACTCGTTTCTTATTTCTGTAGCTAAACCCAGCAGCCTTCATTCTGTGTTTATGTCTCTTATGTCATCTGCTGCTTTCTTTACTGACATACAACCATTTTTCTGTTACATTTAATTTTGTGCTGGAAAACTAATGTTTGGAAATCTAAAAGGTTTTTGTACTGAATCAATAATGTAGAAGTCATAAAATAAAAATCTATAACAAAGTTTGTACTACAAAAAAAATAGTGTGCCTAAGACTTTGGCACAGTACTGTATTGCATGTGCAGCTCTGAATACAGCCCGATATACAGTGGGGGCAGTCGTGGCCTAATGGCCTGAGAGTCGGACTTGTAATCTGAAGGTGAACCTGAAGGTCGTGGGTTTGAGTCTCGGGTACGGCAGGGATTGTAGGTGGGGGAGTGAATGACCAGCGCTCTCTGCCACCCTCAATACCACGACTGAGGTGAGACCCTNTAAATGCAGAGCACAAATTCCAAGTATGGGTCACCACACTTGGCCACAAAGTCACTTCACTTCACTTCACTTCACTAATGTGATAAGATCATTGCAGGACTCTCAGAACTGGCAGACAGATGCTGAGCACATTTTATTCAACCAAACAGGAGGACTAGGCAATAATCATTAATTCATTTATCTTCAGGAAGTGCTTTATTCTAGTCAGGGTGTGGAGGAACTCAGGTAAGAAGATGGGAGAATTCATGCTGGCACCATTGCAAGGCACCATTCATACATACGTTCACACCTAGTGGCAATTTCATGTACCACGTAATTGCATGTTTTTGGACAGTGGGAGAAAACAGGAGAACCCAGAGGATACTGGGGAGAACATATGAAACTCCAGACAGACAGTAACCTCGAACCATTATCTCTGGAGCTGTGAGGCAGCAGCACTACCACAGGCAATAATCACAAACCATGAGATGAGCAAATGAGATATGAGCAAAGGGACAAAAATTTCATTCACTGTTGTTATCCATTGTTGTTAGCAGCCGGTGTTAACCTGACTTCAGCAGTTAGTCAGGTCACAAAGCCCGAAGCGTGGAGTTGGTGAGTTGGCCTCTACTGTCAGGCAGCAGTCTTTTAATAACATGCCCAAGCAGAACGAATTCACACGTCTCAGTTCAACTCACGTCACTGAAGTTTCTTTCCAAGACTTGACCTGAGATTCTTTTAATAATCGCCTACTGCTCTGTGTCTACCTCACACTCTCTCAGTCTTGCTCTCTAAGAGGGAGAGTGCTGACGTATTGTGTGCACTCGGTACACGAAGACCTGTGTTCAACACCTTTTACTCTGAAACTCGCTGGGAAGTTCCTGCACACTCCAGATTCACGTCAGAGAGAGCGATATTTTTTTTTTTTACAGCAGGACTACAACACATATTAAAGGGTCACAAATGAAAAAACAGTTTTTGTCACACTGTGGAAGGCATTTCCTTTTACTGGGCCAAGTTCTTCCACCTTTATCCCATGATGATACATTTCTATCCTGATGGAGTGTTCTTTTCCAGGATGGCTCTACACCTACAGGGCACGAAGGCTCTCTGAATGCTTCAATGAGGATTAAAATGATGTAAATCATATGCTGTGGCCTTCACATGCATCTCAACCTGAATGAAAACCTATGGGAGATTTTGGAGCTTTCTTTCCTTTAATTTGTTATTAATCTGTATGTCTTGGGGTTTTCTCAGGACTTTGCTTCGTGTGTTTGCTTCATGTGGCTTCTGTGAACTCATAACCTTCTCATGTACTTCTGATCAAGCTCCCACAGCCATAACCACTGAGCAATTTAGCTTCTCTGGAACATGAATATAAAAAATACTACACAGACAATATCCAGTAATCACAACATCTGTAATGATGTGTGTGTGCCAGTATTAATAGTCAATATATGATTATAGTATTATTATTATTACTATTACAATAAACTACTATGCTAATAGATACAATATGCTAATGGTTCATTTGCACAACTATGATAAAGAATATTGTAGGCTATTATCTTATCATAAAGAACTAAGAAAAAAAGGCTGCTCACTAAGGCCGAGACTAATTCTTTGGAAAAACAGCCTCATTGCTGCAATGCTTAAAAAAAACCCCGGGATAAGTGCGTCAGCAAATGAATGAGGTCAGAAAGAACGGAAGCTGTCTATTTTTTGTGACTTTCCCTTACTGTATCTGAGAAAAACAAACTCTCCAGCTGCCATGGTTAAGCGTAATGGAGGCCGTGTGCTATTAGGGCTCACCTTCCAAAAATTAAAAAAAAAAAATCTATGAGTCATGTTCCCCTGTTGTCAGCTACAATGTGAGCAGTCAGAAAAAAAAAAGTTTCCTTCAACCAAATAAGCATGTTCACGGGTTCTTCCTGCTCTGATTTAGCAGCTACTATATCTACACCATGACTCAGCTCCTCTTATGTTTAAAAGAAGGGGAAACGACTGACCTATTCAGGGTCCATATTAATTCAAGTGTAACAGATGGCTCAAATAGGACTACTGAATATATCTGAATATATTTATTCAAATATTAAAAAAAAATTAATTCACGCAAATGTGACATAGGTGTATTTCAGTTTTAGTCCAAATATCCACTACTAAAAAAAAGAAGACAACATTTGTACTACAGCAATACATTAAAATGATTTCAAATTAAAGCACAGTGCTCTTTGAATTCTCGATTCTGATTGGTCAGATGATGTTGATTAGTCTATCTAGCTGATCATCATGTGGCTGTAATTCAAACCACAGGTTTATATTAATGTGCTTGTTTTAATATGTTATCGTTTCTATAGTAACGTCTTACACAGGTATGTTGTATGGTGGACACATCATCGAAGCCTAATAATAATAAACCCAAAAATGTGTTGTTATTTAATAAATATTGTGCTTTGAGTGTTGAATCTCAGCTTCTGCTCCATGTGCAGTGGCATGTGAGGGGTGTGACTGCTAGCTCGCGGGTTCAAATCCCACAAAACGCCACAGAGCCACTAATTCTGTGACATAAACCCAAACCCTCTGATACTGAGACATCAAACCAAATTCATCAACCACTGATTAAATTGCTGCTATTTTATGATCATACTGTGAATCAACTCAACTCAACTTTTATTTATAAAGCAATTTCAAAACCATGAAAATGGACCAAAGTGCTGTCCATAGATAGACAACAAGAAGACATAACATCAAGAAAAGCATACAGCCGATCCTTCACAATTCTCTGATCTAATCAAATGCCGAAAGCTTGATAAAATAAATCAAGTCCTTTTTAAAAATGTCCATGCTTGATGAGGATTTTATAGATAATGGTAACACATACCAGAGTGCAGGAGCCGCAACAGAAAAAGCGCGGGCTCCACTACGCCTCGACCGAGACCGTGGGAATCATATGGTATAAAAGATGAAGTGATGCATGTGTTGTGTAAAGACAGGACAACAGCTCTTACTCGTGCTTCTTCTGCTCTCACGGATTCCTGCGTGTGCCACACGTACTGCAGACAGAAGGCCTTGAGTGGACTTCAATGAGAGAGGAATAGAGCACCAGAAGGAGGAGCAGGAGCAGTAAATAAGCAAAGAGACAGAGAGAGAGAGAGAGAGAGAGAGAGAGAGGGAGAGAGAGAGAGAGAGAGAGAGCGTGGTACATGTAGATCAGTGTTCATTGCATTCATCTCCATTCAAGCACACATGCAATGATGGCTCAGAGTTTGCACATGCTTTCGTTTTTACACAACTCATTGGAGCCATGTTTGCTTTCAATTAGTTAAGTCCAACAGCTCGTTAAGGTGTGTAAGCACTCCCTTTTAACTGCTGACTAATTAGCATGTTTAGACGTGTCCCGGNAAGTACTAATTGTGCTTTTTTGTTGATGAGTCCATAATTTTTTCCTTAACATTGAGTGATTCCATACTTTTTTCCTCGACTTGATTTGGAAAATGACATGCCATTAATAAAAAAAAATGTCACTGAATTATTTAGCTGTATGTTTCACAAAGCCAGAATGTTACGCTATTGAACAAAACCTTTTTTTGTGTCATATCTGTGATTCGTTTGTTTGCTATAAAGTAAAAAACTGGGTGAACTTCCGCTAAGTGTGGTGATTCCATAATCTTTGCCAGGGGTTGCAATTGTGGACTACCATCTACTCTCAGTTTAAATGTTTGGTTTGAGAATTGAATACAGTCTAATCTAATTAATGGGCTTCCCACTGGACTGTTGAAGGCATATTATACATGTCACGTATAATACAGATTTAGATCTTACACATCTCAGTTAGATGGCATTATTCAGCAGTACTGCCTTTATGTGTGATTGTAGTTCATCTTAGCTGTAATGTTCTGAGGCATAGACAGGGACGGTTTAACACAGGACATTAAACGCGCACATGTGGCAGAGGAAGCATCGCTGCTGATCCTATTGGTGTCGAGTTCTACTTGTTTATCTTGCATTGCTTATTGCATTGCAAATCATTGTCACAAATGTGTATAACTTTCTACATAATCTCCATTTTTCTGTGTTCCGGTGCTTAACAAGTACTTGATTAAATTTTAAGGTTTTAATTTGACTACCCTATCATGTGTTTATGCACAGCCAATCATATTTCACACCACAGCTCACTTCAGAGAATTGAGAGTTCATACTGTATGACTACGGGGGTTGACGTAAGCCAGGCATGTAGTCAGAGAGGTACCAAAGCCACTGTCCTGCTCAAATACAGCCGGATTCTTGGCTCTGATCAAGACGCTGCCCCTGTATTGTTCCTTTCTTATGTGAGAAGGGATGTCAAGATATGCAAAAAAAAATCAAAATAAAAATGTACATAGCAATACAAAACCCAATAATGATTCACTGCAGTGACCACTTGTGTTATTGCGATTCCAGTGGGCCAGGTAATCAATCAAATGATACACACAAACTAGGGGGAAAAATATATTCACAGAAATGCAGCCTCAAATAACCTGTCAATTAAGCCAATTGTGCTTACTAAAAACATGGCCTATGGTACCTGGCCTATGGTACCGTCTCAGTCTGTTTATTTTGTGCATGCATTCCTCTACAGCCCTTACCAGGAGGAAGAGACAGAGACCAGACACCACTGTGGGTACAGAGTGTATTTGTAAAAGGTTTGGTGATACACAGAGTGAAATCATTGGCAAGAGTCCATAAGAGCTCCTTCTGACAGAGGGGACGAGTCTGCTGCGTGTTAGCAGTCCATGGATTAAACACTTGTAGCCAGGGGTTTCATCCACCAGGAAGGCTGGGCAATGCCCAAATGTCCACTGTCAAGGATTATTGCTTGGCACACAGAACCACAAACTGTGTGAAAACATCTATGAGCGAATGTCAGGAAAGATCTGGAAGAGTCACTCTATGATCGTCATTTTAAAAACAGACTATTAAAAATACAGGCTGCTTTGGCATAACCATGTGCCAAAAATATACAGGTTTGTGTTCTTTTTGATGAATATACATTTTTACATTCCATTTGTCAGGTTTATGATTGCTCTGTGATTTGAGCTGCCCTCTCCTTAATGATAACCATAAAATTCATATATTTAAAAAAAAAAAAAAAAGAACACACATTATGCATACCATACAGCAGATCCAAGATGCTAATTTCCTAAAAATATTATATAAAACTATAAGTTACACTTTTTTTTCAGTTATTATATGAATACATGTTTAAGTGGAAATTAAGTCTGAAAACCACCAAAGATGGAAAAAAAAACAATAAACATTGAGATTGAAGTTGGTCTGTTGGGTGGTCTTGGCCAAGGACGCCTCAGATTGCATAAAGAGCTGGTTTGGCTGTGTGTGTGTGTGTGGGAGGTTTTCAGTACCTGATGCTGCCTTTCTGGAAGCCCTCTATCTGTGATGAGTTTAAGGCACCATTGGGAGGAAGACACTAAATAAATATGGGAATCAAAAGATAAGTGTTGTAAAGTGGGGACTGTTTATAAGCTTCAAAAAAACAAGTCTTTGTAGTGTTTCACTTGGTTAGACTGTGGAACAGAAGTTCTGTAGTGTTTTCTCTGAACAGCCAGCAAAAGAGGACCTCATTAAAGAGGAGAACTTAAATGTGGACGTAAATGAGTGAACATAAACGTGGAGACCACTCATGAGAAATCCCAGTGCTCTTGACAAAAACAAAAACAAAAAAACAAATCCATGTTGGGCTACCATAACTTTTCCAGGTGAATGAAAGACCTGGTGAAACATTTTGTTTTAAAGGGGGGAAAACAGCTAAGAGCAGAGAGAGGGAAGTGGTCCTTACAGAGACGTGCTCTGGCTCTGGCGGTGAGCCTCGTTTGTCCGTTTGGTTCACAGTATTGAGTGAGTGTGGGCTGTTGATGGTCAGCTAACACCAGTCAGCGATGTAGTCGAAGTCTGTGAAGAGCTCCTGTTCCGAAGCGGTTAGGATTCTGGGCTCACGTGGTGGGGTCAGGATCGGAGCCTCTGAAGTGAACTCGTCATCGAAGTTACTAACATCCTCCCGTCCTTTAATGGTGGGGATGAACGGAGGCCGGATCTTCTTAGACAACAGACCAGCCCAGTCCATGTTCTGATGGAGAGAGAATTTAAAGAGAAAATGAACAGGGAAGGAAAAAAAAACCCTAAAAGAACATAACAGAACTTGAAAAGGAAAAAAAACAGCCAAAGAAGAGATGATGGAGAGAAGACAGAAGAGCAGGACATAAACAGGAAAAAGAAAACAAAAGGACACATGAGAACAAAGAACAGAACTTGATAGATGGAGAGAGATGGAAGCCAGAGCTTAGGCACAATAAAGGGAACACCAGAGAATAATAAAAGATGGGGAGGAGATCAATAGCACAGCTAGAGAGTGCAGACACACAAATGGAAACATTAGACATTTATGGAGACATAAATGTGCAATATATCAGGACAAGTAGCAAGAAACTGGGCTTTCATCTTCAGAGCAGCTATACAACAACTTGTGAAATAATGGGCAGGTGGCTTGCCAGGCTTTCTCACAGCAAAACTGGAATTTGGGTTAATAATCCATCAGATTAAATTTGGTTGTTTAAATTCAGTTGTATTTCCAACTGTTACACACACACGAGCTGATTCATGAAATTGTCATAAACCATCAAAATGAACCATGCATCAGCTAGTCTCTTATAGTCTTATATGCCTTGCCTTCCACATTCCTCAATTTACTCTCATGTACATCCAATTTTCAATCCCACACCCTAACGGCTGCAGGGGTGATGATGGTGAATTCAGCAGACTACACTCACTGAACATGGAACAAGGGGAAAAAGAGAAAGCAAGGGGAGAAACAATGACATTTCAGTGTTGCTGAGTTAGAGATTCCAGCTAGATTTGGCTGTGTGGCTAGATTTTATTTCTTTAATACTCAAAGAGGTCAGATTGGGCTGAAGATCCTTAATCGCATTTATAAATTACACTTACTGTACATTTTAATCCAAATTTACTGTGTGCACGCAATTGTGATACATTATTTGATTTTTATTGTTGTTGAGTCTACTGCTGTACTTACTGTACTATATCACAGCCTATACTCTACTGTAATTACTGATGATACTGATTAATTACCTAATTAATTTACTAATCATTTTTCAGATTTTTAAAACCTGGTTGTTTTTTTAGTAGCTGTAATACTTTACAAAATGATTCAAAAGGATACAGTCAGTAGATGACAGTCTGTTTTCATCTTTGTGTTTTCTAGTGTTTGTGTGTGTTACATATCAGGCGAAGGAATGGAAATTCAAACTGAGCATACTCTAAAAAACGGATGCTTCTTGACTTCTTCAGCGTCTCGCTCTCCTGCACCAAGGCGTCGCTCGGGATTTCTCCTCAGCAGCTGCAGACAGATGGATAGAACAGGACACAGACATAAGAAGTCGAATGCACACATTATCTAAACGCACAAATCATTTTCTCATTTGATGAACGAGACTTGGGCTGTGGTTATACGAGAACGTACTCGTCTCATTATGGAGATGGCCTCTGTGGAGAGGAATCGTGGGTAACGGACTTCATCGTTGACGATGCTGTCAAACACTTCCTCTTCATCATCACCTGGAAATGGAGACTGCAGACAGAAAAGAAAAAGAAAAAAAAAAAAGAAAAAAACAAGTGTCTGTATTTTGTGAAGTTCCAGATTATGCATGTACTCACATAATACAGGAAAAGATTTTCAAAATCCCACAAGAAATTCATTGGAAGAGGCAGCATAAAACTGACTAAAATGTATTATCATTATTCAGTTAGTATTCGTTACCAGTGTTTAGCCTATTATTTACTATTATATCATGGCTATGAAAATACTTGTTTCTGACTGGCTAGCAGGAATGGGCCATTTCTTACATAACCTTTCATGTAGAGCTGGTCAGAAATGTTAATCGAGTTCTAAACCAATGCTCCTGATATTATATACCTATGCTAGACTGTAACTATAACACCGTCACTTCAATAATGCAGAAAAGAAAAGGTTTTCTAGGTTGTTAAGTAACAGGAACAGCGAGATAGCTAAACGATGTCAGCAAGTTTGCTACTTTTAAGTGAAGTGAAGTGAAGTGAAGTGACTTTGTGGCTAGAGTGTATGTGACCCATACTCGGAATTTGTGCTCTGCATTTAACCCATCCAAGTGCACACACAGTAGTGAACACACATCCGGAGCNATTTTAGCTGCAGCGCCCGGGGAGCAGTTGGGGGATCGGTGCCTTGCTCAAGGGTCTCACCTCAGTCATGGTATTGATGGTGGAAGAGAGCGCTGGTCATTCACTCCCCCCACCTACAATCCCTGCCGGACCTGAGACTTGAACCTTCAAGTTCACCTTTGGTTTACAAGTCCGACTCTCGAACCATTAGGCCACAACTGCCCCAAAGTCAAAGTCAAAGTCAACTTTACTGTCGTTCTTTCTCATCACAGACGTGTTGAGTGAGGGATGAAACATAGTTTCTCCAGGGCACGGTGCTACATTTATCATATTCATTTACGGATAAGAAATACAGCTTTTACTTTAAAATGCTGATAAAGCACGCCAAAGCCACATCCCCAAAATACATGCTAGAATGTCTGACTGCTCGTGCATAGTGCTGGTGGTCCACCTCATTCTCCTTTTCACAGCCTGAGTTACTGTAGCCTCTAAGCACACACATTTTGATAGCTGTGATAAGAACATTGCCAAATATTACTAAAGGTGTTTTGGCTTAAAAAAAACAGACCTCTCCATTAAGCCTGTTGAAAAGCTCAGCTAATCAGTTTCCAGTGAAATTCTCACCTCTCCAACCAACATCTCAAAGATGAGCACGCCCAAACCCCACCAGTCCACAGCCCGTGTGTATGATGTTTCTGTCAGGACCTCAGGAGCCAGGAACTCAGGAGTGCCACAGAATGTACTCGTGCGATCTCTAAAGCCCATTCCTAAACACAGTAAGAGAAGAACAGCCAGAAATACTGTCAATGTGTTACAGAAAATGAATTAATATCACAGACAATTAATCCACACCTTCTGATTCAAGAATGAAACTGCATTATAATGCTTGCATGAAGGTCATGAATACTTTTTAAAGTATTCCATGTGAAAAGATAAACCAGAGGGCACAGAGCAGCACACTCACCTTCTTTGCAGAGCCCAAAGTCAGCAATCTTTACATATCCTTCAGTATCTAGCAACAGGTTATCCAGCTTCAAGTCCCTGGTGGATTAAAATCATAATCACCTGAATCTCAGCACAGAAGCAAAGTGCTCAGATTGTGTTGGAATGAAACATACCTGTATACTATTTTATGCTCATGCAGAAACTGCAGGCCCAAGACCACACAGGCAGCATAGAAACTGCAACAGGAAAAACAAGGAGGGGGGAAACAGCATGTTAGTAGATAATTTCTTTACTATTATGAGTAATGACCATGATACACTGGCCAATTTTTGGAAGCTGCATTGCCAGGAACTGGGGCCAAACATTAACTTATGGAAATGGATAGTCACTTATCTGAGAATCCTCCATCAGGCATTTTTGTAGTTGAAAAAGTTAAACTAAAAGAAATATCTAATGTTGTTTTAATTCTTTTGGAAACATTAATTAGATGCCAGGCCAAGTTTGTTTGACGTCTAACGTTTGTTTCTTTAGTTTTGCACTGGAGCTACAAGGTTAAAGGAGCTAGAAGAAAGTACTGGAAGTCTCTCCCACCTAAAACCCAAACAACACTGGGAAGATATTTAACTTTTAATTTAATTTTTAAATAAATAACTTTGAATAATTGCAAGGATATTCCACATGAACTTGAAAGTGGAATTATAGATGAGTAATAAGTTGTATGAAACTGGTTCCATAAAGAGTAACGGCTCACTGTAAAATCAATGCAAAGTTCTTCTGACCGATCACCTTCTCTCTCTGATGAAATATTTCTATCCTGATGGGAGTGCTCTCTTTCAGAATGACCAGGTGGTTTACCAGTATGAAAATGATATCAATCACATGCTATGACCTTCACAGTCACCAGATCCCAGCACAACTGATTCTGGACCAGCATGTTAGACAGCGCTCTCTACCACCATTATCAAAACTCAGTTTAGAATGGTGTTCATCCCTCCAGTACCGTTCCACTGACCTGTAGAATTCTGCTCTAGTGCTTTATATATATATATGCAGTTTGAGGCATATAATCAATGTGTTGGCAATGTGTACACTGAAATGATTTTGGGTGAGACAGATTTCCATCATTTGTTAGCTTAGCTAGTGCAAAACAAAAGAACTATTTGGAGTAAGGAGAAAACTGGGTAAATAAAATATTCTTCAGTCTGTTCTTGTGTCTTGAGCCTCTATTACAGGACATTTGACACTAGGCTATTCACATTTCTTTCCCAAACAAACATTCCTGTACATTTCCAGGTCCGAAAATGAATGTGAATGTGGTCACTCACATTGCACGTGGTTCTGAGAACACGTCGGCATGGATGTGCATCATCAGGTCCCCTCCTGCTGCGTACTCCATTACAAAACAAACATGCTCCTTGGTCTGGAAGCAAGCAAAGAGATTGACCAGGAATGGGTGCCGGACACTGTTCACCGTCTCGAAGATCCTCTTCTCACACATCAGACTGTGGAACAAAATGCAGCGTCTCATTTCAGGGTGGAAAACTGGCACACATGAGCCATTTAATCAGACTGTCCAATGCGTAAGAACCTCGTAAGCAACACTCGCCAATTATTATAACTGCTGGACTCAGCCATAGTCTGCACTTTGCTTTAAAAAAAAAAAAAACCCAGGTAATGAACATCTTGCA
Organism: Pangasius macronema; assembly: GCA_037577455.1. Lineage (NCBI taxonomy): Eukaryota > Metazoa > Chordata > Actinopteri > Siluriformes > Pangasiidae > Pangasius > Pangasius macronema. The sequence goes on from CM074946.1 coordinate 16,493,207, forward strand.
GTGTGTTGGATTTAGATTAGTTTGCTGGTTTGGAAGGACAGCTAAATCATCCCACCTTGGCTAAGCAGTGTTTTTTCCCCTACTTACTGGCATTAAAGAGCATTAAAAAGCCCACACTGAAACACACAAAATATCTTTAATTTGAAATCTTTTTGATACACTTATTGATTCTGGTGATAATTTGTTGGTTGATGCCATGATTCTACCACTCCTGTGAGAATTTTGCAGTTCTGTGCTGCTCTGATGTCACATGGGGACCATGGGAGGAGAAATAAATTAGTGGTCAGGTTTTGCTGTTAGCTCCTAAAAACCCAAGTGCCTCTTTGCTGTTAGCTCCTGAAAACCCAAGTGCCTCTTTTCTCACTCAATTTTTCACTGGTGATCAGTGGTGTGTTAATGAGAAACCCAATGTAGAAGTAGAGGAGACAGTAAACACTGGACTCCAAGATCAGTGCAGATGCAGTGTAATGCAGCTATACGATGCAGAGAACTGGCTCGGATAGCTAGTCGATCTGTGAGATGGTGCTGATGTTAGATTCCTAATTGACGCTTTGGAACCTGATCTGTTTGTGCAGAGTATACAGATGAGGAAGTGAGAAAGATGGACAGATAAAGCACTGCTGCATCACTCTCTTTAAGTAGAGATGAATTCCCACTGGCGCCACCATCACTGGGCAGTTGCACGGTATTGTGGGTAATGTAGGAAAGTGAAAACCGAACAAATTGCTGATGAAACTAATTCTAAATTTTGATTTGCAAGTCAGAAAGGTGGATTCCCCCCACTCCCTCAGTAACATTATGCAAACCCCATTTTTTGTGACTGATCATGCATACCTGTCAACTTCATCACGAGCAACAATATCCCCTTTCTTCAGAGCTTTGATGGCAAACATTTCCCCAGTGCTCTTGTATTCTGCCAGTAAGACCTGTTGAATAATTCAAAAGACCTGATTGAGGCAATGAAGCTCAAAACACAAACACACAAAACTAACATAAATAATTCTTCTGACTACTGTTCAGACAGAATACACTCAGTAAGGTAATGTACAATCAGTTAAATGGCTTTTACCTTTCCAAAGTGTCCACGGCCCAGAACAGCCACACAAGAAAAGTCTTTGAGACTGAACTGGATGTCTGGCTCTTCTCTAAAAAAAAAAAAAAAGAAAACAAGATAAATATGATTGAACTTGGTGGACATCAAATCTCAAATCAATACAACTCAGTCTCTTGATGGAATAAAGCTGTAAAGTGTGTGTCCAGGAGAACACATGGATATTGCACCTCGGATCAATATGGTGTTGCTCTGAAAGATCCAGGTCAGGCTGCTGAATTTCGTCTTCCACCAGACTATCATATTCCGCCTTGGACACTGTACTGTTCCGGCTATCGTTCAGGAAGTCAAATGTAGCTAATGCATCCTGAGGGTAAAAAAAAAAAAAACTTACGATCAATCAGCAAAAACCCAACACATAACCCAACACATACTGGAAAAGTGTTATATATTAGAACAATCACTTTAGCACAAGGAGAAAAATAACTGACTGATCTGTTGTGCTTTGAATTTTGTGTCTTGTGGCTGCATTTAGAACACCTATTTCCAACAGTTCATTACCTGAACCTCCTTCCCATCAGGGACTTTGTCTTGTGATGGTGCTTCTTCTTCCTCTTCTTCTAGCTCAGCAGCAGGGGTGGGGTGGCGTTTTGGAGGAGGAGTGGCGCCTTTGTCAAAGTCTAATTTGGTCACGGTCGGATCACTGAGAGAAAAGGTCAAAACACAACACTGTTGACAATGTGCCAATTTCCGTTTTAGTCCTGGCCCCTGGCCATGTTTAGGTCTGGAGTGTTTCTAGCCAAACCAGACGCCTCACTGGAGGACATCTCATTAGAACATTCAAGTACAGATAAAGAGAGGGATTTAAATCAAAACATCAAAACAGAAAGGGGTTACTATATTTTACCCACAGCAGCTGAGAAACCTTCAGCCTTTTTAGCCTCTCTCTTTATTCGAGATAAAGTATAATTAATATGATTCAGTCAGAAAATGAGAGGTTTGCTTTATGAGTTTTGGGTGAGCACACATCAGGATGAGAATTTAAATGTTTGTATTTGGCCATGAACCAAATAAAAAGGCAAAGTATGTGTCTGAGAGCTGTGATGATTCGCAGATATTAAAGAATCTTATTTACGGGATCATTTAACACTACAAATATGGGTTTACTTCACTTTGCTAATAGTCAATATGGCCATGTTTTTGATTTTCAAAGCACTGTACTATTCAGCAGCAAATTATAAACAAATCATTTGTGATGTAGAATGGAAACAATCCACAACACATTACTGCCAACTAAACAAGGGCAAAGTATTTTGCTTGAATTTGTCATGTGATTTTGGTAAGCAGCCATCTGAGCTCTGTCCATGCTTGTGTGGACGGATGAGAAATGAAGATAGAGTGGTTAACCATAGTGGTTAAGAGTTCTCCGTCAGTGTCCAGAAGGGTGAGAGTTCAAATCCCAGGACCCTCAGCTGCATGCTTGCATTGCAGCCCATTTCACTTTTCATTTTCACAAACATTTTTCCTGGACAGACATGACATAGCATGACTATATCTAGAAGTCTAGGAAGCTTCACTGTTGCTAAACAAAACGGCAAATTATAGAGTTTATTGCGACATCTTCCCTCCAAATATACGGCTAGATATTTTTAAATTCCTTTTAAAGAAACACAAAAACAATGTGTCTATAAGTCTGTGAGATTATATATATACATATACACACAGCTACAGCAGTGGTGAGCAACTGACAAACTGAGGCCAACACCAGTGATAACATCCCATCTGGTGTGTACGCGTGTGTACCTGGACAGAGACGGCGAGTCCGGATGGCCGAGGATTCCTGTTTCATGGCTCAGCGCTGATCCGAGCTCAGCCACCTGAGGACTGAAGGAATTGTTGACGGATGGGATTGCTCTTCTCATCAAACGCCCCCATGTGGCAATGTTGATGTTCATCTGAGGTGCACGCAGGAATGTTTTACCTGGAGAGAGAAACCCAGAAACACATCACACTGGACAACAATACAGATTACATTACCCATGAAGCAAACAACCATAGCGTTGGTCAGTTATCTAATCTGTGTAAATGTGGGTCAGCGAGAGGTCAGCGGTCAGGGTTCTGTACTAGGTCACTGCATGGTTGTGACATGTCATATCGCACTGTTATCACTGGATAAAAGAATCTGCTGAATAAAAGACCACCTTTAAAGGAATATATGACCTCAGGTTAACTGATAATGTATACAAAGTGTCCGCTAAAAGTGTTCCTTCACAACAAGGCAAAGCAAGGTATGACTCCCTTACCAAACTTCCCATGGAAATCAATCATGGAAATGTTTATGACTAAGAGCCTACCTTGCTGTTTTGAGAAGATTTTCTTTTGCCTTTGTAGTTTTGGTCGCCTCTCAATGACTGGATTGAAAAATGTAACCTGGGTGGAAAATGAAAATAAAAATAAGTAAACAGAAACAACTGGACATATTTTGTAATGCCTGCCATGCTTCATTAAGGCAAGAGAGTGTAGGTGTGTGTGTGTGTGTGTGTAAAGACAAACATGACGGCACCTCAGCAAACAGAGTTCCTTGAGGCTCCAGGTAGAGGCACATGCCGTGACGCTGGTTGTCCAGGAAGTCCTCCAGCCTTAGGAACTTTACGGCGCACAGAGAGCGCCAGTCTCTCCAGTACACAGAGATCTCCAGCTCACGAGACTACGCAGAAAATAATAATTTATTTAAAAAAACAAACAAACAAAAAAAACACTAACACTAGTGTGAGGTTGAAAGAGAGTCACTGCCAGGTACACTGTACACACACACAAAATAGTATACATGTTCTGAAAAAACAAATTACTGGGATAAATTATTATATATATATATATATATATATACACACACACACACATACGGTAAGGATTTATATCCAGTAAAAGCCTTTTGTTGCTGAAGTGCAAATGATTGTACAATAATATAATTAAACACAAATTTCTGGACAGACATCAACATGCAGATGGCTGTAGAAATGATGAAAAGAGGAACAGTGAGCATTATTTTGAGATGTCAGTTAAATAATAAAATCGCTTAAATAGACTCGGAGGACTGGGTTCACGGATAAATCTGTACACACTTGCTCAATCAACTTGCGATTGCCGTAATTCCATGCACGATGAAGTATGTAAGCACGACTAATACATAAGCACTGGAGAGGAACAATCACACTACAGAGCATGAAAGAGCTGAACCAAGTCGAAACTGGGGTACACTACTATATATGGCCAAAAGTATGTGGACACCTGACCATCACACACATTATGTGCCCATTCTAAAACCATGGGCACGGAGTTGGTCCCAGCTTTGCTGTTATAACAACCTCCACTCTTCTGGGAAGGCTTTCCACTAGATTCTGGAGTGTGGCTTCAGGGATTTGTGCTCAATCAGTCACAAGAACACTGCTGTCAAGTGAGAAGGCCTGGGGCAGATTCAGCTCTGTAGTTCATCTCAAAGGTGTTCAGTGGGGTTAAGGTCATGGCTCAGGCCACTTGATTCCTTCTACACCAACCTTAGCAAACCATGTCTTCATGGACCTCGTTTTTGTGCATTTGGGCACTGTCATGCTGGAACAAGTTTGGATCCTTTAGTTCCAGCGAACGGAAATCGTAATGCTACAGTGTACAAAGGCATTCTAGACAATTGTGCACTTACACCTTTGTGGTAACAGTTTGGGGAAGGCCAACATATGGGTGTGATGGTCAGGAGTCCACGTGTTTGGCAATACAGTGTATTTCCTGAGTGGCAAGGGGTATAGCTGCAGTGTGTGTATGGGAGCATGGGCATTTTAATGTGTTATAGGGGATTATGGTTGGTGCTCAGTGATCAGACAGTATTTAAAAAATGGCAAAAAAAAAAAGAAAAAGAAAAAAAGATGTAAATGGACATTGGATTGCTATTGCGTCAACCACAGCAGGTGTCTGACTCGCACTGATCGGATCTCAGGTGTTAAAATAAAACTCTTTGCATGGGGCTAGCATTAGGCTGAAAACATGATATGATGCAATCATATCAAAAAGCAAAAGCCCTTGGAGTCATGATGCAAATCTAAAGTGAAATATTCGATTTTTTCTTTCAGGACTGCACAAGAGATTTTGGAAGCTGGATTTCTGAGGCATTATTTTATCATTCAGGCATGCAACATAAATCAGGAAAGTGAGCGTCAGGCGCAAACGCTATGTGAAGTGCTGATATACGTGTGCAAGTGTGTGAGATTGGGGGTGGGGAGGTTGCAGCAGGAGTTCAGTCAAACAATTAAACTAATAAAATTCCAACTTCTTGAATATTAATGTTCAATCTTTCCATGTTGTCCAATACTTAATAAATTTCAGAAACATCAGTTGAAGTAGGGACACATGGTAAGGTGATGTAATGGTGCAGTGAGTCGTGCTGGTGTCTTACAGCTCCAGGGTCTCGGCTCAGGCTACTGTTTGCGTGGAGCTTGGCATGTTCTCCTCATGCCACAAAGATTTCCTCACACCTCCCACCAACACTGATAAGAGACTCTAAATTACAGGTGTGAACGAGTTCATGATCGCACATGTGAATGGGTGTGTGACTGTCATCCGTCCAGGGTGTAATCCTTCCATGTGTCCAGGGTTTTCAGGATAGGAGCCAGTCCAAAGTGCTTACTCGAGGTGAAAGAATAAATGACTAGATTTAGGTGCTGCGAGTACATTTTGCGAACCCTGAACCCAGCAAATGATAGACATCAGCTGCTAGTGCAATTGCTGCAAACACAGCAGCTGGCTGTCATTAATGACAGATAGGTGTGGACGACAAGCCTGTCTTCAGCAGAGAAAAAACAAATGCAGGCTGTACAGTAAAGTCACCGGTCAATCCCACACCTGCCATGTTGTCAGCTGGCCAACTTCCCACATTCCACTTAGCTGGCTTATTTGAATGCTGCGTGTAAGAAATCTGATCATAATGCACACAGAACCCAAATGGAGAAGATGTATATAAATACCGGGTGATTAGATCAGCTAATTTGTCATCCAAATAATATCCAGATATAGCATCATTTGTTAAGGTGTGCATGGAGTATTTGATTACCCGATCGAGCTCCAGTGTGAATTTCTGGTCCCAGGACTGGTTGCTGATTGGTCTCCAGTTCGTCTGCCCCACGACTGTGTTGTCCAGTTTCAGAACAGCAATGATCTCATCTGAAGACAACACAACACAAATACTGCATTTTATATTCCGGAGTATAAAGCCATAACAAATGCTTTAACATGTTGTCTTCCATCCAAATATTTTACAAATGTTAAGCAGAAGTCTGATTTCGTTTGCAATAAAACAGCAACTAAAAAATATGCCAAAACAGTCTGTTACCTGAGAGACATATTATTGAGTTAGATAGCTAGCTAAGCTGATACTTCAGTCAAGTGCTGAAGCTGTATATGGAATATTAAGGCACTTGGGATATTCAGACTTTTCCATCAGTAGCATTTAGTCACCAAGTGCCAAGATGTCCAATGTTTTCCAAATGCACCGGGGTTAGAAACTCTTTCTATCTCCATCAATCATTTTATTCAGAAAAAAAAAAGAAATGTTGAAGGCACTCAACTGGACAGTTCGTCAGTTTTGGAGAGGTTTCTGCTGCTGCCTGATTTGTTCTTGTTTGTTCGGCTCATGAAGGAGGAGCGTGTTTCACTCGGGCTCCAGCCAGGCAGGGACACAGATGCTGCTTTAGACCGGCCTGGAACATTCTCCAGCAGATCCTGACAGCCCATGAGCCTCACCTCCAATGTTCCTGTACACAGCACACACAGAGAAAAAGCATTACTAAAAAGTGTCACAAAAAGTCACAGTCTGTTCTACTGAATATACTACAACTGATTAATCGATATTAACTGTTGCGTCTGCTGAGGTTTCTCTATCTTTTCTCAGAAAGAATGTGCGACTCTCACACGTTCACATGGGTTTAGTGTATTGCTAGTGTGTAAAAAGTCAACTATGATTCACAAATTGGCCGCACAGCTGATCTTCATGCTTACTATACCACTACTGTAAGTTATCAAGACTAACAATATAACAGTTTGTGAGCACGCTATTAACTTCTGTGATATGTTTTTCTTCTAATCCAGCACATAAATAGCTGCAATAATTATTGCTCCAAGTAGACAGTGATGGCTAACGAGACAGCCTGCTAAAAATGAATGATTTCCAAACACATCATGTATTTTCGGTTATGAAACATATCGTCTGCCAAGTGACATTATGATGGATCTATTGGAAGAAGACAAAAATTATTCAGCTCCCCAAACCAAAACCACTGGCCAAACTTCAATTTTGGGTCTGTCTGTAGTTCTGATGTCATTTCGGCACTAACTTCAGAACCACACACTCTTCCCACTGCAAAAAAATGACATCAGATGGACATCATACCTTGAATGTAGTTGGATCTATCTAGTAGTTCCTATTATAAGATTACAATAAACCAAATATGAGATTATTAAACCTATTTCAAGCCATTTGTTCTCTTTTCAAGCTTGAATTAGTCTTGTTCTATTGGCAGATAATTATGCTCATATTAAGCATTTATTTCTAAAAAGAAGCAAAATTATCTGCCAATGGAATAAGAAACCTACAAGCTTTAAATGAGCAATAATGTCCAGAAATAGGTTTAATGATCTT
>CM074946.1:16527905-16540039 GCA_037577455.1 Pangasius macronema
AGTATGGGTCACCACACTTGGCCACAAAGTCACTTCACTTCACTTCACTAAATTAATGCCCAGAGATGAACAAACTTTGGTCTGAAAGTTTCAGCTGAACAATATGACAATGACAAAGGAACTGGTGATGGAGTTGGAGGCATCAAATAACAAAATATGCACATTCGCCATTAAGAGAGTCCTCATGGCCTGAAAGGCTGTTGTGCAAGGAAGAAGCCCCTCCTCTATGGCCAGCATAAAAAAAGCCAGCCTGAACTACTGCAGGTGTGTTTTGCAGGAGTGTTCTCTGGTCAAATGCGACAAAAATTGCACTGTTCTGTCATTAAAGATCAGTGCTATATATCAGTGCCATTAAAAGGGGTGAGAATTTTAATCCGAAGAAAAGAATCCAAACTGTGAAGCACGGGGGTGGCAGCATGACGTTGTGGGGGTGGCAGGAGGATTTCAGCACCAGTGTCACCAATGTCAGTGTTGCTGCTCTTGTACCTGTTTTAAATTGCAGACTGAAGGAAATACAGTGAAACTTCCTGTTGAGGTATCAAAACTCTTGCCTGGCTTCGGGAGTGCTTTGTTCAGCTGCAATCTAATCTGCTTCTATACATTATGTTCAACTATTACTGTACTGAGTCACCCGTCCTAGTGCACGGAGGTCATGTCACGGCACTAATTTTTACTGTAATTAAAATTTTACTGTCCGTGCAGGAAGTTTATTCACCTGTTCATTTTGACCCTTTGTCCACCATCAAGAGAAACTCTTCCATTTCTTTTAATAAGTGGTCTTCTAAAAAGGGAATGCTTAAATAAAAATAGTTTTCATTGCTCCTTGATTAACTATCCAGTGGTAATGGTTTATATAGGATATGATGTCACTATATACAACTTCCCCGAAAAGAGACCAATATGCAATGATTACAACTGCCTTGGAAAAAGAAAAAAAGCCATATTTTCTGGATGATGCATTAAATTTGCCTCAAACAGGTGCAGGATCTCACAACAAAGCGACATGCAGTGGACGTTTACAGCATTAATGGAGCAAGCTGTGTATTTTACAGGTGTGTGCAGTCTGAGTTCATTTCTGATCAAAGTCGAACATTATATTTATATTTGAGAAAGCCAGTCAACTGTCAATATTGATTTTTTTTCTCTCTTTAGTAGTAAAAAAGAATTTAATAGTAGTAATCTTGAATTACAGCTTAGCACCACTTGAACACCACACACACACACACAATCACCACCTTAGAAACATTAAATAATTCATTTCCTTGTCCTCCATCAGACCATCTCTCCCTCTCAACTATGAGCACAGTTTACTTCCTGTCCTGAGGCTCAAGTCTCTCTCTCTCTCTCTCTCTCTCTCTCTCTCTCTCTCTCATAGTCAAGCTCCCAATAAAGCCTGTACGTGTCCCTAACTGTGTCCAGAGCTGTGTCTTTGAACCCTTGACACAGAGATTCAGTTAAGTTTTGGTTTCAGCTGTGGTGCACTGTGGTGCTGTTAAAGCTGGATTATGCTTGCCTTTAACTACCTCTTCGAGTACGCAAGATGGCTGCCACACGTCTTGTGGCTGTTTGGGGTGTCGCTTTTACACATCCTCAGCAACCAAGTGGTGCAATACCAATATAAATAATGGGGGCAGTTTTCCTATCACGGTTAATCGCTGTGCGTTTAATAGCTAAACATTACAGCTCAGCACGAAAACCAGACAGACAGGATGTTTGGTGTCAAATGCGCTGTCTAGTAGATGTCGTTTTTAATCCTCCAGATGAACAAAGAGTACGCAGCTGAGGATGTGAACAATGCCGCTCACATTACTGCTGCTTCATGCATCGGGCATAAACTAGCTGTTAAGACTGAGGCAAAACTCTTTCTTACTGTCACCCCTCCACATGTACACTCCTCTACAGGACCACTGCAAGACAAACAAAACACGCGAGCTGTAAACAGAACTACATCAGGTGAACCCACAGCGTCGATGTGCAAAACTCTAATGAAATGACAAGTGATTCTGAACATGTCACATCGAAAGTGTCTGCGATCTGGTATCAGCCAGGTAACGTTATGCTTTGAGGCAACGTTAACAATTTACAGCCTTTTAACCAAAGACCAGATCAGATGGCAATCAACAAACAAAATCAAAAATAAGTTGTCCTTCAAGGGACATCCCTTCTTACTTAAGTCTTAAAAGATCATTGGCATTTAACCCCAATTAATCCCCAGTTTATTATAGTTTATTCGTCTTAAAGCTTCTTACTCAATAAGACACTGCAGGGATACAGCACATTCAAGAAATCTGTAAAATGGGATTGATGCATCATTAACCACTTTTTCATTAACTCTTTTTACCAGAGGCCAAAAAAATGGAATTTGCGCCTGTTTTCATTGAATTTATTGGTGAGGTCACTCTCCACAGTAGTGGTTAATGGCTCATATGGAAGTAGACATTCAGGACTTTAAGATTTCCCAGTTTTTCATAAGCATTTATTTTACCTAGCTTACTAGGTTTAAATGTTATAATTTTATTGTGCCAGATGTATATGGTGTTTAAGGCTACGTTTACACAACATCGATGTAGTCAAAAACTGAAAAGTTTTCCTCTTGCGTTTTCAAAAAGTTTCACGTGTAAACGACAACGTTCTCAAAACGATTCGCGTTTACACATACCCGCGATAACGGCCAAAAACGCTGTATTACGTATGCGCTTGCCTTTACAATAGACACGTACTGCGCATGTCTACATACCCAACACGTACTACACACACACACAACGTCACCATTTTCAAAGATTCCCGTATTGAGACGATAACGGCGGCATTTTCAAAAACTTGCACTTTGAAACCCGTTTTCAAAATTATGCGTTTTCAGTCCCCAAAACGGACAGGCAAAACGCATAAAAAGTTTCCTGTTTTTGGCTGAAAACGTTGTCATGTAAACGGCCCCTAACTCAAAAAAGCTTTAGCTGTGCTGTCAGTTTTATCTCCGTACCACTGTTACTGTGGAGAGGTGTGAATTGTTTGCCAGCAGGGGGATCACACCCCTCCCATTTCCCATCGCCCTGCTCACCAGCAGCTGAGCAGCAGTCACGATACTCTACACACAGAAACCCAACCGTGTCCCGACTAATCTTATAACAGGGTTGTAGTGGTAAAATTATTCATTTGTTTATACTGATAGAAAATGTCTGAGAAGTCAATTTCCATTCCACCAGCTGAATGGTGCACTGCTAGAAAGGGTTTAAAAACAAAACAAAAAAAAGGTATAAATTATATAACAGTTCAACAATTCAACAAATCCAATAATTAAAGTAATATGAAAACTGTAAGATTATTCAAATGACTGACACTGCTACTAATAAACCTAAAATTTCCATAGATTGTGTTCCAGTTTTGTTCTACACTTCACTGAAAACATGGAACAAGATCATGACGCTGTATAAACCATCTGAGGTTTGGAGACGCGGTAATATTCAGTGTAGTCTATGCAAACTTAACTAAACCTGGCACAACAGCATACCTTACATGAGTGAGCACCTGAAGAGGAAGTGTTCTGGTGTGAATGCCTGTAAGGGCTCTGTAAGGTGGCTTATCTACAGCGTAAGCAATTAGTAAAACAAGTTAAGTTAGATAACAGCAGTTCCCAGTTATTAAATGTGTTACTATTTCTGAGCTATGCATCCTCTACTGCTCGGCGCAGCTAGCTAGCACTGCTGAGAGCCTGAACTTGAAAGCAAAATGAAATGAGTGTGCGCGCTAGATCACGTTCTAGAGCAGCAGAAAACCTGGTGGTGTTTACTGAGACTGCGACCGAGTTATTAACATGAACCTCAGTTATTTACATGCTCTCTGGTACCACATAAAACTACCATCCTTTAATAAGGTAGTTAAAAATCAGCATGTGAATTAAAATCTCAGCTGGACAGCTTATAATTTTATTATCATTTTTGTTACCTTGTATAACCCTGCAACATTTAAGCAAGCAGCTTGGTCTGCCTCGGGTATCGTTTGGCATGGCTAATTCTTCAGTTAAATAGTCTGCTGTATAAAAATAAATAAATAAATAAATAAAATAAAGTTAATTTAAAGGAGTTGATATGTTGATATGCTTTTTATTTGGATTATTAGTAACAGGGTGGTGTCCCCTAGAAGAGCGTTTTATATTTATTTTTGTTCTACCTCCTTTTATTCAATCTTGAGCCTTTTTTTAAATCTAAATAAATATTTGAGCCATTATTTGGCAGAAGAAAGTAAAAGAAAAAAAATCAATAGTAGCCCTATTTAACACTTAAACTAATTAAAACTATCGATTTTATTGTTATTACAATGAATAAAAACACACTTTATCACAAAAACAAAAGTACTGATGCCACCAGTAATAACAGAAAGGTGTATTATGATTATCATTTATTATTATATTATCATATAATTAATATAACATGATAAAATCTTATACTAATACAAGGTTAGAAGCTGAATATGGACATGTCTTATTTCTGCACAGTGTATGCTAGTCGGAGCGTTTAAGCGCTGAGAGGGTTCATGTTTACTGACAGGTTTTACATTTAGCCTACATTAATAGTACTTATATTTACACATGGCTGTTTTGTTTAAGTACCATATCATATCAGTAAAGGCTTGCTTAAACAAAACCAGCAGCATCCGTCTCAGTTTTGACTCTATAACATTACAGTGGGCTCCGAAAGTCTGAGACAACAAGTGGAAATGCTTTCATTACAATTAACTCAGCAAAAGCTGGAGGGAAAAGCAGAAAGCCAGAAATATTCACATGACAAGCGTGCACTTGAGCTGGCATGGACTCTGCAAGTGATGATCCATGTTAGATCAGTGTCATCTCAAGCTGTGCTTCAGTGGAAGTCATAACACTCAGGGAAAATCTGTCCTTTCGTATAAAGGAGTTAACATGCTCAATAATGTACGGGTTTATTTATTTATTTAAAAACGTTTCATTAAGAAATCCCATATTTTTAACATAGTCTCAGACCTTTGGACTCCACTGTATACTGGCCAATATTAGTTAACAGCAATGTTGGCACCTTAAAATGTTTTATATTAGTCAGTGCCCATTAAATAACAGCAGGGTTATGACTGTACTAACAAAAGAGCTGCATATGTAGTATTGAAATAAACATAGCCATTGAGGTGTCCAACAGCCTACATCCTGATCGGAATCAGTGCAGCTGTATCACAAGTATTGAGACTGGTGTGGGAAAAAATATTCAAAAAAAAAAAAAACCCACAGTGACTTACAGCTGAACCTTTCTTGTATTCTAACATTGTTCAGTAGCTTCGCGGGGAGCTGGCAGGGTGATGTGCTACAGGATATGCTGCTAATAATAGCTCTGGACTTGAGTTCCCCCACTTCACCACTTACTAACATAACAACACACTTACTAAGGCACAAACTGGCAAAATTCTGGCTCTTAAATCCCTGTAGATCTCTTAGACGGATTTTGAGAGGCAGTTATTTTTGTATGGTGTTTCCCCTGGCTGTCCGAATATTACTGATAAACTTGGAGATATTCCTGGTTCAGGGTGAACTCTTAGGCTTTAGTATGGCCATTAACTCTGGATATCACTTCCTCTACACTTGAGCGTTATGAACCGTTTTTACAGTTGTTGAATGTTGCTTAACTTTTTGTGTGTGTGTGTCCGTGTGTGTTAAATGTTAAATGAGTTAACATTTTCTGAATTTATGTTTAAATGGGTTCTCTTATTCAGACTGTAAAATAACTGGCTGTTGTGTACTGTTTATTTCTATTATTCTTCCTGCCTTGTTCCTTATTGTATATTTCTTTGCATTTTTATTTTTATATTTGTCTTTGTAATTTACTTCTTGTTGCCCTTCTACCCCATCTTTCTCGTGAGGAAAAAAAAAAGAATTTCATTGTACCAAAGTACATATGACAATAAAGATCTTGAATCTTTTAGTGGTTAGATTTCCTAAAGTACTACAAATTGTTCTACATAAGTAAAGCATTATGTTTTAGTTTGAGACATGCTTGAGAAACACTGAAGTCGGAACTGTTAAGCCTGTTAATGTAGCAGCTGTTGTTAACTGTTATGGGTTGGAAATCAATCCAGAATTATCTGTATAGGTAAATGTGGGTGACCATTACTGAGGCACAGGATCCGTGTGTGTGTGTGTGTGTGTGTGTGTGTGTGTGTGTGTGTATTATGTATCCAGGGCTTTGGAGCATTAACATTACCTCAGCCATAAAGAATCAGCCAGTACAGCTCATGGGTGGGACAGCGTGGAGCTCTGCTGTCAAAACCCCCGATAACTAACATTTTCCTCCGACTACAGATCAAATTATTTCCTCCATCGTCCAAAAATACACTTCAGAGTTTAAGAGAAAGCCGTACAGAAAATCAGGCAAATAAAATCAGTGTTCTGTGGTGGGCTGTATCTCTTTCTCAACCCTGATTTAGCCTACAACTCTTTTCCTATTTTTGTTTTAAACACAACTCCTTTGTAATTTTTGAATGGAGCCTTATTAATAAGGTACACATCTTAATTATATTTACACACTTATTCACAAATACACTGTGGACTGAACAAAAAAAAAAAAAAAAGGAAATTCCCTCTCAAGTCGGAATCAACAGTTGGATTTCTAGTTCCCTGGTTGAATCCCAAGTGGCTCCCTAATGGACACACAGTGTGCTCTATAGGCTGCACAGCGCCTTTAAGTCATACACTATGTAGAAGACTTATGTAGGGAACATTGTGCCATTTGGGATTCGGCAGTTATTTCCTATAGGCCTTAAGCTCCACTGGGAAAACTCTTCTAATGTATCTAAAATTGACACAAAATAACCCTTATAAAAGCTTCGCCATAGAACAAACGCTTCGAAATGTAAATACGCGCTGTTGATAAGAAACTCAATGGGTTTGGCGAAAGAAATTTGAAGTTTTCTTACCTGCACGGAATCGGCCGCCATTTTGCCCCCTCAACTTTGAATCAAAAACTCGGGAGAGCAAACAGGAGGCAGAACGTCCCAAGAAGTCGGCAAAATCCACCACGTCTGCCCCCGAGGTCTCTTATTTTCCGCGTTAGAGGACTGAATAAGCGCTCGCTTGTGTGGCTTTTCCGCCGCTCTGTCCCTGCTTCCCAGTTTCCATGTCGGCCGCTTATTAAACTTCGTGCGCCAAAATTCTTCCAGTATAACGAAAATGTATTCTGAAGAAGAAGACAAAAAAAAAAACCTCCGCAATCAACCCGAAAGGAAATGTCATTAAAAGTTGGAGTAAAATTGGATTTTGGGAAATGTAGGCTGTTTTTTTTTTTTTTTTTTTTTTTTTTTTTGGAACGCTCTCCCTTTGCGCGAGCTCAAATCGGCCACTTTCGGTCATGTGATCAGAAACTCCATGGAGAGGAGGAGGCACGAGCTGAGGGCTAATCCGCGGGCTTGTGTTCTAACCACAGCATTTAGCGCGTGCAGAGAATCCCGGCGCCATTGTGTTCCAAACCGTTAGTATCTATATCAGGTACACATTCAGCTCTGAGCAGTAGAGCTGTACAGTGTACAGTACAGCGGCTCTTAATTCCCCACAACGACCCGGTACACTGTAACTACTCAGAAAGAACATGACCTGCCACTGTTAGAAACACAACTACAATTTTATTCACATTTATACGACAGTTAGTTCCAGTCCACTAATTTGACTGAGCAGTGTACCAGGAGTGCTTATATTTAGTACAACGACGACACTGAAGGTCATGTTTAAATGTCGAGATTGAGGTAATGAGACAGAGATTGATGTGGATCTTCATCGTCAATATTTGCTTCATCCTGGTCAGGGTCGAGGTGGATCTGGAGCCTCTCCCAGCACAAGATAGGCTCCAGGTTATACTAAATAGAAGCACTCCTGGAACACTCATTCATTTGTCATCTCATCTCTCGTTCTTTTATAAGCTTCGTTAGAAGACCCTAAGATTAAAACATATAGAACAGTGTGTACAGGCGCATGAGATATGATTCCTCTTGGGACATTTCTTTCAGCCTTTCTTTCAGCAGAAACGATGTATGAAATTTATGCGGATATGCGTCTTGGCTGATCACTCGTGATCTGGTCACCCAGACAGCATGTTAATGCCAGGTGTGAACAGTGCCTGAGTGTGCTCTGTGATGGACTGGCATCCCATCCGCATCAGATCCACATCAACCTCTGTCTCATCACCTCACTCTCGACATTTAAACATAACCTTCAGTGTCGTCTCTTCCCTTATTTGAGCTCTGTTCTTGTTAGCATCAGTGGGAAAATAATCCCTGATTAATTCATTCAGCTTTGTTCTGTTGACTAAGTTATTTGTTATTAAGCCATTTTACATCTTTTGTCTGCTATCTGTAAGAGCTCGTCTCTGTTTTGATGATGATGATGTGACAGCACAGGCACATCAATGACATTTTGAAAGCCAGTATCTGTTTACAGACCAAACTGATTAGGCTTATGTCCTGGTTAGGCATATGCTAACTGCCAACAAGATTGCTAACCAAAGGAGCAGGCAGGTTAGAGGCAAATAAAATTTGGCAAATAAACCAATTAATTTCAACAGGAAAGGACACAGGAACACCAAAAAATGTTTTTATTAGTCCTTTATTTCAGTTTATTCTGAATTCAGTATACAAACATTTACCCTGCTAAATAATTTCGAACATTAGTAATGTGAGTTAATAAAAAAAATATAAGGGCAGGCTTTAGTCTCTTCTCTTTAAAATGGTACAGCAAATTATTGAGTAGCTGTTACACCAGATGTTTGCACTGGTATTTCCTTAATGTCATATGTTGCTCACGAGTGTGAAATACCTAACTCTAAATTGCTCCTAGGTGTGAATGAGTTTGCCCTGTCATGGAATGGTGTCCAGTCCAGTGTGTATTCCCACCTCATGTCCAGTATTCCCAGGATAGGCTCCAGATCCACCATGTGCCTGACCAGAATAAAGCATTAATCAAAAACCACTACATTTCCTGTAAAATCATATCATACTTTTCTGGCCACAGCCTTCAGAATCTTCAGACCTTCCATGTACATGCACTTCTATGCACTGGTTTCCAGTGTAAACACAGACACAATTACCTTTTTTGTTTACCTTTTTTAAGAGTTTTATATGGAGAATGTAGTAGTGAGTAAATGAACCTTGTGAGTTTACTGACAGACCATGGGAAAAGATCTGTGCTTGTTTTGTCAGTGAAATTGCCTCTTTCTGGTAAAGTAGGTGGTTCTTTGGCACACTTACTGAAGAAAAGATTGTCTAGCATAGCTAGGTCTGGCTTGCACTACTACGCAAACCCAAACATGCCCTGAAGTTACATGCCAAATGTGACACTACTGTATTACAGACAAACTATACACCACCTATGCTAATCTCTGGTAACATAATCTTAAGCATGGCAGGTATGTAGTCACTGCTTTCTTTATTTCAGCCTCTTGCATTCTTACTCCAGAATATAAAGTGACATTGTCATACTATAAAAAACACTGAAGTGAACATTTTTTGTCATTACACTACACACAACCTCCATACCACAAAAAATTAACAGTAATGATAGTAAAAAAAAATGAACGACTATTTATTTGAATTAAATGTATTTAATTTGTTTACTTCCATTTTTCCTAAGACCAGTAAAGGCATCAACCCATCAATTCAATATAATAAAATAATTAAACACAGTAGATGCACAACAAAGTATGAGGTATGTGTGTGTGTTTAGGGTTATGGAAACCCCCACGTAAAGCACTGCCAACACTCACTGCAGAGACATTATGAGTTCAGAAACTTTGCTGCTTCTTGTGTTTTATTAAGGCCTGAGTCTTTGTAGACTGCCATGTAGACCATTCTGTGGCCTCTCACTCTACAACACTTCCTTGTAATTTGATAGCATCTGTCAATTAATCATTCTGACCACTGTATACCATTGCACACCAAAGGAGCTTGAATGATTTTGCACCTATTATATTTGCCCATTTAATTATAAACTGCACTGGAAATGAGGATAATGTCACATTAACAGTGCATAAGTAAATGGTATAATATTCTTCATGTTTGGGCTACATAAGAGACCATAGAAACAGTTGATGATTAAAGTAATGTGTCTTGGTGTTAACCAAGCAAGAGGTCTTAATATGGGTGGAAACAACAGGAACTTCATTTGCAGCAAGAAACACAAGTTTCATTAATCATTTGCATGTTCTGTATCAACGATGATGTCAGCCAAAGTTGTACACTAGAAGCACAAAGTGAAAATCCAGCACTTCTATACACAAAGCAAGCTTTATACTGTAACAGATTGATCTTTAAGACCTCTTCTGCTAACAGATGGTTTTGACTTTCACCTAATATTCTGGCTACTGAAGCTACAGAGAGTAAGGGGACAAGTGCCATCTCATATTGCACAGTTGCACAATGTTTTCTCCTTATTTACCAAAAGAAACTTCACCAAAACCACTTACAAAAAAAGTCTGTCATGATCAAATTTCATTAGCTAGCATGCAATATTTTATGAACTTGACACTTATTATTGAAACTGTGTATTTATTTGCTGTTTGAGAACTGTGATATACACAGTCTTTAAAAAAATTCCCACCCTAAATGTGGCTATGGAACAATATTTGTTGTAGCAAAGGATTGTTCAGATTATTGTAGTGAAAAATACTGAGTTCTTTAGGGAACCTGAAAAACTTCTGCTATGCCACCTTTATTTTTAAGAGCGTATTTGAATATTCGGTCTAATATCCTTGTTGTGCCATCATATACAGCAGTTAATTCAAACTGTGACAAGTGTATACTTGTGATAATTGTTTTCTCATAACATTGTGTTATGTGTTATTCTCCCCACTGCTTTCAGTCATAAAGATGTTTCTTTACAGTGGACTCTAATGAATCAAAACTCCTTTACTAGTCTTTTATGTATTTTTAAAAATCTTTATCTGTGGTTTTACTGCCCCAGACATTGATTCTACATCTGAAACAACTCTTACCGCTGTTGTGTCTTCTGCTCATGAGCTCTTAAGGAAACTAAAGGCCAGAAACTTCCTGTGGGAACAATTGGACTTCCTGTGTTAGACCGTGTGGCGCTCTATCAGACATGATAATCTTTTGTGGCTTTCATCTAATAGGTTATAAAAATGCACACAACAGTATTGTCTGCATATTATTCAGAGGGTTGCAATGCCAACGGTATCCCTGTGTTAACGGTAAATAGAAATCAGAACAAAGAGAGTAAAGTGTGCTCACTCTTGAAAGGTTACCAAGGGCAGGTGTGAACACAATAATTATTCCTAATAGTCAGCACCAAAACAACTTTTTAGCAACCACCATCTGGTGGGAAAGGTTGCCTCAGTGCACTTCCAAGTCACCTCTTGTGCATTTTGATTGAAGTTGCAACAAATTACCTTTTTGCGAGTTCATTTTAGCCTTGCCCTTTCCTACATGACCATCAGCAAATGTTTTTCTGGTCTGCTTAAATTTGCGCAGTGTGAAATTCAATCAAGCCAAGCAGGGAAGGAACAACACAAATCAATTCCAAATAGGGAAATGGACAGGTAATTGAGAAAGTGGAGAAATCACCCTGCTGAAAAAAAAAACAGTCTTCATAATGAGAATTGGCCTATGTCCATTTGGTTTCAGTTTGGCCACTTGCAACACCAGTATGGTCAAGGTGAGTGATCCTAATGTGTTCAGCTTTCACATCCCAAACTATGTAGCTGAAGTAATTTCCTTTGAAATTTGTATAAAGTATTTTATTGAAACTATATACAGAATCACACTGGCTTGCTAAGTAGCTAGCTAACTAGCTGCTTTGCTAAGTGGCTTATGTAGCTAGTTAGGTAGTTTGCTATCTAGCTAACAGAATAACGTTATGAAGTCAGCTATATAAAACACCAATATAAATATGGCATATAATTTTTCCCCCCAGAAAGCCCTGTTTAATTTTACACATTTAACAGTTTCAACCACCATTTTTTGTCTTTCTTTCTTTCTTTTCTTTTTAAAGCAGATCGCTTTAGATCACAATGACTTCTGGGTCACTTCTGCTTCTGAAGTCTGCAGTTATATTGATTCAATCCCTAGCCCTCCAATGGTTTATCAAACAAACTTCACTTGAGCAAAGAAAGCAATTT
>CM074946.1:16540139-16557444 GCA_037577455.1 Pangasius macronema
GCTGCTTTGCTAAGTGGCTTATGTAGCTAGTTAGGTAGTTTGCTATCTAGCTAACAGAATAACGTTATGAAGTCAGCCATCATGGACAGATGGAGCAGTCAGCTATATAAAACACCAATATAAATATGGCATATATTTTTTCCCCCCAGAAATATTACATTGATTATCAGCCCTGTTTAATTTTACACATTTAACAGTTTCAACCACCATTTTTTGTCTTTCTTTCTTTCTTTCTTTTTTTTTTTTTTAAAGCAGATCACAATGACTTCTGGGTCACTTCTGCTTCTGAAGACTGCAGTTATATTGATTCAATCCCTAGCCCTCCAATGGTTTATCAAACAAACTTCACTTGAGCAAAGAAAGCAATTTAACAGCTCTTAAGAAGGCGAGGTCTAAACCGTGGGAAAATAGTGAGGAAAAGTCAACAACAGCATTTTGCAAACAGAGCTGAATTGCAACCTTAGTCTTTTTAGCTGTGTGTTTCCCAGCCTGTGCGCACAAGCATGAAGATTTAGTTAATAATAATAATAATAATAATAATAATAATAATAACAACACTTAACAAAGTTGTTAACCATGTGTGCTTTACAATATATTTTTTTTCTTAAATGCCTAGTCAGGTTTTAAAGTCAGGTGTGATGGGAAAATGAGTGAATTTGGCACCCGTGTCACACTGAGTGCAGGTTTAAGTTGGCATTACGGTGCTGATATAAGTGTGTGCATGACACAACATGCTGTGTACAGGCGAAACTGTCAGCTACCTGTTCCACCTGAGTGGTGAGGAAACACCCAGCCTGTGTGTCACCACTCCTCTCTCTCTCTCTCTCTCTCTCTCTCTCTCTCTCTCTCTCACACACACACACACACAAACACACGCACAATAAAAGTGCACTTATTACAGTGTGTGCAGTATCAGTTCTTCTAGCTAGCTGTCTCTGTATGAGTCTGATTAGCTGACAAAGGATTAACTAGCTGCTGAATGCGACCACTCTCCTGGTTTATAACCTCCCAAAGTTCTCTCATGTGACCCTTCCACTGGCTTCCTGTTCACATAAAAATTTTGTCTTTGCATTCCAGGCACTGAAGGACTCCAAACCCTAATGCACCACATTATGTGCTTCAAAACTACACACATGCACACTAACTCAGGTCTTCACCCTTATGCTTGTAACACAAGAAGCTTCAGTGTCCTCACTCCTCAGTGGTGGAATAAACTTTAATCTTCACTCAGAACAACGCTCTATTCCTTTCACAAACATATAAAGACCTTCTTCTGCAGGCAGTAAGGATAACACTAACTTTCTCTCCACTTGCTTCGTATGACTCACCTTTTGTATTACTCTCTGGTTTTTAATTTACTTATATTATTTATGCACTTAGGTTTGAAAATGTCCTTACATTACTTATTGTCCTTTGTTTATGTACTTAAGTATAAAGTATTTTGTTAACACCTAGATCACTCTTGCACTTATATAAACTGACTGTTGACTCCTTTCTTTCAGGCAATGAATCCTTGCACATGTGCTAAGTGCTTTGTATCACCACCTTCAAGCAAAATTGCATGAATTTATGGCCTTAAATCTTGATATTACATCTTTAGATTTGGTCTTTGTTGAGTGGATAGTGTTCATATAGTGGTAACCTTTTCTCCTCAGCTTTCCCTAGTTTGGGTGAATACAAAATATGTGGGAAAGTGTAAAAATTCAACCACAGCCAAGTCTGTGGGTTTCAATAGTTTTGTATACAATGCCCTCATACTTCAGTAAAAGCTGTCTTTATACATGTCAAGTTTATTAATGGTCTACTTTTCCCTGTGTTATTAGCATTATTGTTGTGTTAATTACCCTAAATTGCATTACTACTGGTTTTTATAAAAGGTCTTATATTTAATTTGCTTACATACACCTATAGATACACTCTAAAAAAGTGTTGTTGTTTTTTTTTTTTTTTACATTCAGTGCCCATACTGGTATTTTCAGTCATTTGTTTGTTTGTTACTTTGTTCATTCATTACTTCATTTGTTGTAACCTAAATATTAAATATTAAAGTCAGGTCACAATGAAAGGACCTTGGTTTGTTTATTAGAGGCTATTTATTATAATCTAACCAATCTAAACTAATCTAAACACCAAAACCAAAAAAAGTTGAACAAGTCAAAATCAGGAAAACAATACCTAGGAAAACCTGAAACTAGAAAATTAGAAGTGACAAGGAAAAGAAACAGTTAAGAGCTGCAGTAGATGCAGTAGTGATTTCATGACTGGGTTGCCATTTCTGGCTTACTAATATTACATTTACAAATATGTACCCAAAATAGAAGTAAAAGACATTAAAGACATCTTGTACATAGGTGTTTGCAAGTTACAGATAAACAAACCCATAAAAATAACAGCACTTTTGTTATTTTCAGTGATATTGTGTCCCTTTAGCGATACAACACTAACCAAATTTACATTTCCATATCGCATATCCTACACAGGGTTGTGGGGGAGCCTGGAGATTATCCCAGGGGGGAATCAGGACACAATGCGGGGGACACCTTGGACAGGGTGCCAACCCATCGCAGGGCACAATTGCACACACACCATGGACAATTTGGTAATGCCTACAGTGCATGTCTTTGGACTAGCGGAGGAAACTGGAGTACCTGGAGGAAACCCCCAAAGCATAGAGAGAACATGCAAACTCCCCACACAAGGGCTGGGGGTGGGATTTGAACCCCCGACGTAGAGTTGTGAGGTAACAGTGCTAACCACTAACCCACCATGTCCCCACCAAATGAATGCTCTTAATGTGATCATTGCCATTAGTATTGATGCTCGTTAACCACATTTTGTGTATTTTCTATGCTATTTATTCTATGCTAAAACGCATAACGCTGCTATAACGCTGTTATTTTCAACCCTATTACATATTTAAGAAAAACATCAGCATCAAAACCTGGGTTAGCACTGGTTCAAATGGATGAACACATGGTTGCATAGATGCAGTGAAAAATTACAGAATATAAAGTTTACTTTTTAAGAGTTACAAGAGCTAAATGGTTCCACAATCACCAGATACACATACAATATTTTGGCAAAAATATAGAAACAGAGAGTTTAAGTACTAATTAGACATGTGTAATAAACACAAGTTAGGGCTAATTAACTGTTATGGAGACATGAAACAAGAACACGAAGCACTAACCATATAAGAAAAGTGGCAAAAACAATATTAATAATACACAATACTACTACTAATAATAGAGTAATAAGAGTAAATGAGGATCATGACTTTGCCTGTAAGTTAGACCGATGGTTATGAGCTTTGGCTGTAGAGGGGGCCATGAAGTACAGCAGTGTGTTTAACTGTAATGGCTTGCTGTTCCTAAACTGTATACTGACTGCACTCCAGTGGCCCAGTGTTGACATTACAGTCCACAGATCTTGGTCTTGGCTTTTTCACTAGTGTATTCCACTTTATTCTTGCAAGTAGCCATGGATTATTCTGAAAGGTGACCATTTCATTACTCGTTTCTTTGGACACTGGCATGTGCAAATGGGCAGAAAAGACGCTCCAACAAAGCAAGTAGCAATTGCACAATCACATATACTGTTACAAAAACACAAAAAAGGAAACTAAATAATATATAAATCATAGCATAGTTCAATAATATGCAAATCATAAATATTCCTTACCCCAGGGGACAGGGTGTAAATGATTTTATTTAGACTTTTCCTGGAGTCATTGTTATAGTGTGGTTTGGAGAACAGGCAGTCAGGATTAACAAAGGCAAATCCATAGTTTAAGGTCAGAGTACAAGCACATTTGGGGAACTATGCAAAAAATATTGCAAGGACTAGGCACTCTGACAGGAGAGATAGCATAGTTTAGAGATACAATTGTAACAGATGCAGGACTTCATAAAGACATGGCAAACAAAAGGAGAAATGAGTGGGCTACAAAGGACATGGCTGGGAGGACATGGGAAACATGGGTGGGAGAAGCTAGACTGAGTGAGAATTATCTGGGGCCATGGCCAGGGCAGAGCTAATGGAAAAATAGGTTCTCTGACACTCAGGCAGGATATTCAGGTTTATTGGTGATTTTGATGAAAATGAATTATTAATGAATTATAAGTGGTATTTGTGGTCCTTTTACTTGAGTCAGATTTGCAGTACTGCACCAGTATTTCAACCTAGGCACGGATGTAGGCTACAGTTACAATACTTAATCCCCATTTTGTTTAGGTTTTTATTTTTTTTGTAAGTTTACATTTGTTTACTATTTCCTTAACTTATCTACTTCATTTCATTGTGCATTAATGGCAATAATTAAAAACACTTTTTGTTACTTACACCCATATGTGGGTCTTCCCTAAACGGTTGCCACGACGTTGGAAGCAATTGTATAGAATGCCTTTGTATGTTGTAATATTACCATTTCCCTTTACTGATATTAAGGAGCCCAAACCTGTTCCAGCATGACAATGCTCCTGTGCACAAAGTGAGGTCCATGAAGACATGGTGCACCAAGGCTGGAGTGGAAGAAGTCAAGTGTCCTGCACAGAGCCCTGACCTCAACCCCACTGAACACCTTTGAGATGAACTGGAACACTGACTGTGCCCCAGGCCTCCTCACCTGACATCAGCGTCTGACCTCATTAATGCCCTTGTGGCTGAATGAGCACAAATCCCCACAGCCACACTCCAAAATCTACTGAAAAGCCTTCCCAGAAGAGTGGAGGTTATTATAACAGCAAAGGGGTTATAAATAAATCCACAAATTTTGGCCATATAGTACACATACAGTACATATAGTGTATAGTACTGACTTAGGTACATGTAAAGAAATACTGTAAAGCAAATATGCCTTCAAAAATAATGAAATTAAACATTTGCTACATAAAAACATCTACTATTAAGAGCAGTAAACAGCACTAAATTAAACATTAAACATAGTCAGTATTTCCCTTTGCCTTTAAAAACACTTTAGTAGTCTGAGGTACTTCATACAGTTTTATGAGAATATCGGCTAGTAAGATTTTCTAAGCATCTTGGAGAATCTGCCACAGTTTTTCTGGAGACTTTGACTCTCACACTTGCTTCTGTTTTTGCAGGTTGTAACGAACCCCTGTTTAAATTAGCCAGAAAGGGGAACGCAACATGAAGAAGGACACGTGAATCCTAAGTATCATGCAAAAAAAACAACATTTATTTAAACAACAAAACTAAACATAACACAAAGGAAACACGTATCAAAACAAAACTAAAAATAAGAAAACAAAAATGCTCCTAAAAGAACGTTCGAAAGATGATAACCACAACCAAACCACGGAACAGCTCCAAAATATCAGGGCAACAAAGATTAATCAACCAAAAAACAAACATAAGGGTGATAAAACTTGTTTGCTGGTGGAGCTCCTTCCTTCTCCATGCCGCACTTCAGCGTCCATAATATAGTTAATCAGCACTCATGCCATGAGACGCAGCTGCACAGAGGCGGACCTAAACAATCAGACTCAGAGAGAAAGATTAGGAGAGATATGACGTCACATGAAGGACGTCCTCATGTGACGTCATGTCTCTCCTAATCTTTCTCAAGACATAGGCCGTAACACTCCCCCACCTACAAGAAGAGCCTAGTCTCCTTTTCACAAAAGAGACAGGTTCTAGGTGTAGCTATCAAGTGAAAGCAAACAAGAAAATGTACACGAACCCAATGAACCAAAAGGGGGGAAAACAAACAAACAAACAAACAAACAAACAAACAAACAAACAAAAACAATTACCTAGCCCCTAGAAAGGCCACAGCCACGACATTGTCAGTTCCTTTCTTATGGTGGATCTCAAGATTGTAATGTTGAGTCATCAGAGCCCAGCGCATCAAACGTTGGTTATCGTTGTACATTTTATTTAAAAAAAAAAACAAAACAAAAACAAAACACCGGACTGTGCTCCGTGTAGACGACGATAGGAGAAGCACTATATCCTACATACACATCGAAGTGCCGCAAAGCAAGCAACAGAGCCAGTCTCCTTTTCAATAGTAGAATGATTAAATTGGTAACGATTAAATTTAGCAGAAAAATAAGACACTGGATGGGACATGCCATCAGCACCATCCTGAAGCAGGACCGCTCCACTTCCGGTCACCTTCCGGCGTCCACCTCGAGCTTAAACACACGCGCCACGTCAGGAGCAGACAACACGGAGCACGACAGAGGAGAGACTTCACACACAAAAATGCATTTTGACATTCGCCAGTCCACTTAAAAACAACTTAGGACTGCACATTTTCGAGAAATGTTTACAGAAGCATCTGTAATAGCCAGCCATCCGTAAAAATCGTCGCAACTCTCGCCTCGTAGTAGGTACAGCGTACGCAAGGATAGCGGTCACTTTTGCGTCCACAGGATGTACTTGACCGTTCCCAACCTGTTTTCCTAAATACGTGACGGAAGCTTTTGCAAAGTCGCAGTCCGACCGCCATCCGTGTATACTGAAGAAATTAATCAGGAGTCACAGAGAAAGCTTAGGAGAGACATGACGTCACATGCAGGGAATACACACTCAAGGCATAGGCCGTAACAAGGTTCACTGAGAGCCTTCATCATGGTTTCTGTCTGAAAAGTGGTCAGTTTTATAATTTGTTACTATTATACTGGCATACAAATGTTTTCCTGTAAAATGATTTGTTTTTTTTGTTTTTTGTTTTTTGAAAAAATAAATGAATAAATAAAACCAACCTAAAAATTATTTTTTTAATGATGCAATAATGCAGAAAACATCAAATAAATATCTTAGACAAAATTTGTATTTTCAAAAATAGGAGGCCTAAGGCTTTTTCACAGTACTTATATTATACATTCGGGGTGGCACATCGGAGCAGCGGGTAGCGTTGCCACCGCACAGCTACATGGTTTGATCCTGAGCTCAAACTCCTGGAGTTTTGCATGGTCTCTCTGTATCTCTGTGCTTTTCCTCAGGGTTCTCCAGTTTCCTCCCACCTCCCAAAAACATGCAGGTGGTTAGATTGGTAACTCTGGTTGTGAATGTGTGTGTTCATGAAGCCCTGTGATGGACTGGCATCCACCCAGGGTGTAATAGTGAACCCCTCAGTGCTGCATCTGTTTGTTTGTGTGTTTATTGCTTGCTTTAAATAATCTGTAATACAGACATATATATATATATATATATATATATATATATTGAGGCACTGTCAACATAAAGAGCAATGCCCAGTGAGATCATATTTAAAACTCTTTCATTTAAAGCATTTATTAAGGCAATAAGTCACATCTGGTCAGTTGCAAGGCAGAAGGCTGTTAGTGCTGCGCAGACAGATTCCTGACTGCAGACAATGATTCTGTAGACAGAAAATGCAGATAAGATACGCATATGAGATCTGGTCACTATATACTGTCCTTTGACTCCGTAGAGCACCTGGGGACATCCTGAATGGGAAATCATTCTGCTGTAAGCAGTAGAAGAACAGAAAATTAATATTGCTTTCCTATTGTAGTAGACCTTTCTTTTCTGCTGTTGTTTCATTTGATGTATTAGTATTATTTAGAAAATATATACGTCTTTTTATACAACATATAGCATGCAACTTACCTGCCTGCAGATATTGGTCACTGAATGAAGTTCAGCCTCTCTACCAGAGAGGGGAGACAAAAACCAAAGCAATCTCAGTCAAACATCGGATTGTTGGAAATTAATACCCTGTTCAAGGCCCTTAGAGATGTTTAAAAGGGCAGTTGTTCAAAGTTAATAAGGGCCACAAATGTCAAGGTTTAAAAGCACCAACTGCAGCATAACATGTTGAAATATACCAACTGATATTCGTACAGAACACAAACTTTAATCGCTATATAGCAGTAAAATAAACATACAAATAAACTGTTAAATTGCAAACCATTTCCACATTGCTGCTCAATTGTGTATCTGTTCAATGGCAGGTCACATGATCCACTGACAGGTGATTTTTTAAATTATATTAATTAATTGTAAATTAAATTTATATTGCTTTATGACTTTTTTTCCTTTTTGCCAAAAAATAGGCTTTTTCAAAAAAAAAAGAAAAAAAAAAGCTGCTGTGTACATCAGGGGCAAAGGGGCAGGTGCTGGGCCCCCGCAGATGATTGACCCTGTTGATACTGCATGTTTGCCATTGACCTTTGCAGAGTATTATGTTTTTATACACATTCAGGACCCTGATGTCTGTGTCGTTGGCATGTTTAATCAGCAGTACGTTGTTTTAAAATGCTGAGGTGTGTCAGAGCCTGGTCTACAGGGTTCTGATGTTCATGTTAATCAGAACAAACCAACTGAAAACAATTATGTTTGCAGCAGGGCAGGTCCTCTCTCACCTCTAAGGTTCATGGGTAAAGGTAACGCTAGACCCAGTTCACCTGTTCGAGCCTTGTGTGTTCATGTATTTCATCAGTTCAGAAGTTCAGAAGGCTTACAGTTTCAGCAATCAGCACTAAATATTTTAATTAGCGGAAAACAGAGGGTAGGTGGTGACAGAAGCATTTGGCTCTTACTGTTGTATAGTATAGTTAAAAATGACCATTTTCAGCCTGTGTATTTGAACTGTACTGAAAACCCGGGCTCTGAATGGAAAAGAGAATTCCACCTGTGCAAACCAAAAATGTTCTTCACAGACGAGTGACCCAAAATCCCTTTACAAAGAGCCTCCAACCTTATTTGCCATTATAGAATAAAGACTCAGTGCTGCTATTCTTTCCAGTGCTACTCTCCAAATATGAACTGCAAAGGCTTTTTGTGTTAATATAAATATAATTTAATAAAAATATAATTTATCTTTTAATATATTATACTTTGCTCATGAAGGGTGCCAGTAATTGTGGTAGACACCGTATCTCTCATTGCAGATGTTATTCATTTTATGTACATATTTATTTCTTATTCTCTTGATAAGTTCAAATATTTCTGTAGAAACTGTATGTATAGGGTTATTCCAAATAACGGCATGTCAAGTGAAGTTTACTGTCATTTCAATCATATACAGCCAGTTAGTACATAGTGAAAAGAAACAACGTTCCTCCAGGACCAAGCTGCTACATAGGACAAAGGGTAGTCTAGTAGAGAGAATAAGATATGTACAGTATAATAAATATTTGTAGCAGCATAATGTAATGCCGGGATGTGTAAAAAATTGCAAAGAGGATGTACAGTTGTGTGTGTATGTGTGTGTGTTCTTTCAGCCCAGTTTCTGGAGTCTGATGGAAGAAACTGTTGCACAGTCTGGTCATGAGGGCCCGAAAGCTTCGGCACCATTTGCCAGACGACAGGAGGTTGAAGAGTGTGTGTGGTCATCCACATTGCTGGTGGCTTTGCGGATGCAGTGTGATGTGTAAGTGTGCTTGTTCTTTGTGCTGTTTCTGCTGTTTTGCCTAAGATTGCATCCTGCCAACCTTTTCACTTATTCACTGATGCAATATAACTAATCTTAGCCAGGCAGTTTTGTTACCAAAATGGTAAGAGTCACATTTGAAGTGAGGCCAAGTATGGCCTCACTGCTGCAAACATAATTGTTTTCAGTTGGTTTGTTCTGATTAACATGAACATCAGAACCCTGTAGACCAGGCTCTGACGCACCTCAGCATTTTAAAACACCATGCTCTGCATTTAACCCATCCAAGTGAGCACACACAAACGCACACCATGAGCAGTGGGCAGCCTTTTTTGCTGTGGCACTCAGGGAGCAGTTGAGGGCCCGGTGCCTTGCTCACCTCAGTCGTAGTATTGAGGGTGGCAGAGAGCGCTGGTCATTCACTCCCCCCACCTACAATCCCTGACGGTCCTGAGACTCGAACCCACGACCTTCAGGTACACCTTCGGGTTCCATGTTCAACGCACTAACCATTAGGCCACAACTGCCCCATTTGTTCATTATTAATTTGAGATACTTGCTTACATAAGCATCTGTGATTGTCTTCCATATTTCAGTCTTATCGGCGTAAGTAATGAATAAAACATTATGGGGCATGCTGCTATGGAAAATAATCAACAATGGGGTAGTGTGATGTGGCTGTCCTCTACACGTTGGCCTGTTACCACCCCAAAGTTTCCAATAACAGTACATCCAAGTGTTTTATTCCTCTTATACCACAACAAATTACCAGTGTCAACACTTTTTATTCATTAAAGAATGACACGGCCTACTTTACTTCCTGCTATCACTTACATTTTAACAGCAATAAACAGCTGTTTCCTCATCGAAACTCTAACTTGCAAAGCCCCCTGTCCTGACGGCTTCCCCATATGGAAAACGTAAAGGAACAGCTTTACCTTTGACTGTTAGGAAGCAGTGACACTGAAGACCCATTCCAAAAATGCTAAATAAAGGTCTGCTCGCTGAAAACGTTTCAACAATTACACACATTTTGCTCCTTTTTATGTGAAGCTTCTGCCATACAAGCCTGTGTGTTACTATAGAAGTCTGTGTGTTACTATAGAAAAGATAAGTTATAAGAGCAAGTGGATTAATTCTAACCCTGTAATCCGTAATGTTATAGAACATTATCAAAAATAGTGCTGTGCATAAATGTCAGTAACATTTAAATGTTCCCACCATCTGTATCACTGGATTTGGAAATGCTTTAGTACTGAAGCCCAAATGTCATAAAAAGCTGAAAATTCATATGCACCATCACACGCGCCTGTGTTTCTGAAACAGATGGCAATCGTCATGTTTATAAAGCAGTGTATGGGTCACAGTGTGAACTGGGATGCTGAGACATTCATGAGTTCGAGTTCATATAGACGTCACCTGAGCCACGATACAAATGCAAGGCCAAGTTAAACTAGCAAAAAGCGCTGAATATTTAGGGGGAAAGGCGCTGTTTTTACAATTCAGCAAACAGGAGACCAACCGCTGTATGAAATCCTGCTCTACAAGGCCTTTCCCAGCAAAACCTTTTTCATGTAATCTATTAAACACACACGCATATTATGTTAGCTCTATTAGGATGGCATTAGTTTTACAAGGGGTGTTGGTGTAATTCTATCCTTTATTGGTGGTACAGAATATATTAATTTCTTTCTGGATCAGCACTGTCAGTATTTTTTTCTTTTTCTCCCCACCCTGGAAAATTCTAGTCCAAAATACTTTTTTTTTCCAAACTCAAGGGTGGTCTGTTCAGTTTAGTCCCATCTAGATAGACATCTCTGTAATATTATAAGCAGATGTTACCTCTTGTGTTGGAAAACATTTTGACCGCAGCTCCTGGTGGATATATGCTGCAGCTATATGCTGTGTTTGAGCACATATCTAGAGAACCTATTAGAAAGAAAGAAAAGGTAAAGGTGCTGCAAGCTGTGCTATTGCAATGACAACTACAGGTAATTGAAAGACTCACTTTCCATTCATATACACCACAAAATCATGATGGTAGTGTTCTATAAATCTCTGTTTGATTCAAGCTTCCAGAAAAGAAACCTGCTGGATGCCCACTCGTCCCATGTTAAGCTGTCTGGATCCAAGAAAAAAAAATGGATCACAGATAACAGGAGACATGCAGAGATATGCAGATATTTTATTACAGACTTTTCTATCCAGATCATACAGTACGTTCATCAACTAATTAACATTCTACACCTACAACATTTTGCACATTTCAGTTAATCTATTTATTTCCTAGGAAAAATGTCAAAGGTGATCCCTCACTGCTGAGTGAGAAAAAAAAGCTACTAGGCTCATGTTAGGATTGTAATATCCTCCAGTTCAGCACTGTGCCACGGAGTATAAATAATGATATATAGTAACTTCAAAAGATGTCATTTGTCGAAGTAAGAGTATTTGCTTAGTTTCAGTTTAAGCAGAGGCATTTTAAAAATATACATCCTCAGATTTCTCTACTAATGTGTATTTTCTTGTTCAAACTATGAAAATCTAAAAGCCATAAAAGGTTCCTGAGTCTGATGTATGCACATAGCAAATTATTTGTCTTCATGATGACTTTTTCTTTCTTATTTTACCTCTGTGATATTTTGTTAGATCTTTTGTACATTTTTATAGATAATACAGTGCCATATGGTGGCCATAGCCCACATAAGCAAGTATTTTTCTGATCTTTTAACACCTTAAAGACTTAACAAGCGGGTTGTATAATGCTAAGCTGGGGGATATAAGCTTACATTACTAGTTAGCTACATTATCTCTGTAGCTCCAATGTAGAAATAAAGAAGCAATCTACAGCCATGATCCAAACATGTCTTGACTGACAGAGTGTTTGGCATAAGGGAACTTGTTTAAATTTAGGTTTAGAGCTTTAAGTAAGCTGATTGCAATACCACATAACATGATTAAATATTTAAAACATGTCAGTGTAATTAGAGAATTCAGTTCTGACCTCTTTTTAATTTTATTGCTGGTTTGTGGAGCTCTGTATGTGAAGGGTATCTTTTTAGGTCTAAAATACCAGATGCTGCATTTATATGTATTCACATAATATATAGTTATATCATATATAGTTAAGCAATAGTTCACTCTAAATGTATTTTCTATCCTAAACTGAAATGGTGAGAACTGTGAATTCTAGCCTTGTTCTGTCTTTTCCTATAGAGGGTGCAGTTGCCTAGTAAATCACTAAGCCCTAGTTTGTCTTTTAGTTTTAGAAAGTCTTATGGAAAAAAAAACTGAGTAAAAACATGTCACTAAAATCCTATTCATTTCATTATAAATTTTGAGATAATTTCCAACAGCCTTCCACAGACCCCACGATTTTCACTGATGTAAGTCCAGTGGGTTCCTGGAGAGTCAGTGACTGTAGAAGTATCTGTGAGAATCTGAGGGGTTTTATCTTCCACCCCCAAAAACATGGCCACTCTCACACCAGCCATATGGCACACACAGTCTGCGCGGGCCTCCAACGGCAGCTCGGCATGCCTAACATCTTGCTGGACACATAATTAATTTGCCCCGGCGTCTGCCATTTATTTCCCAACCTACATTTCGTTAATTGGACGGAGGAGGTTAAAATCAGATGGTCTCTGGATAAAGTGAGGCATCGCTAATTTGTGTTGCACTGGCTTGAGGGGTAAAAGAAGCCATGGCTGGTCTTCGGGCCGCTTGAGGGAGGCTGTTGTCATTGAATAAGGGAAAGTGTCATTCGTACATGTGTGCTTTGTGTTAACACAGCTCTCCAGTGCTCGCAGATGTTCATAGCCTTGATTAATGCACTAATGAGTGAAGGGATTATGGGGCTAATGACATGGAAGGCATTAATGCCTCAGTGGACAGATCGGAGGTCGTATTTGATGATGGACACCACAGGGAGACAAGCGGACAGATCACATGCAGAGCGTCCAGAGTATTCTCACCTCCTAGGCTTAACATCCTCTGGGTGACCTTTATGTGGACCTTCAATTTATTAATGAGGAGCATAGCTTAACTGTAGAGCAAATATTCTGTATGTAATAGATGTAAATCAAAGATAATGTATTACATTATCAAAGGCTCAGGAGATACTCTTACCCCTCAGTTACTCAGTTCTGTGCTTAGATTGGATTCTGTCAATCTTCTAAATCACTTTGGGGGGAAAAAATGTGTGTCAGATCAAGGGTTCTCAAACTTTTGAACTCAGGGAGCCCTGTACCTATAAAATAAATACCACAGACCACCTCAGCACAGATTTATTTTATGAACATAGTCCAACTATGTTTCATGAACACCACTTTAAGAACCACTGGGTCGGATAACACGTACAGCAATATAAAACAGAAAAACCAACATTACACAGCAGTTCTCCATTAGTATTAAAAGTAATGTAAGTGAGAATCAAAAGCAGTCTAAGCTAATCAGAGCACTCATAAGCATCTCCCTAAATGAGATTACCTTGTTTGCAATTTAGCTTTTCATATTTTTCCAAAACCCATGCAAACGCCAGACTGTATGTTAAATACACCAGTAACTAAACCTAATTAAATGAAACCTAATTAAATGCACATTTTTCAGTTTCACTGTTATAGAATACTACATTTACCCAAGAAGCAATTATCCCTAAATGATTGATTACATTACAAAACATTACAGTAAAACGTTAGCAGGGCTCTTCTTGAGTGAAGTTCTTCTTTTCTAATTACGAATGTAAGGAGCAATCGTTTATTTCACAGGTGATAAAAGAGAAGGGTGAGTGACACCCTAATATAATGCTGACTATCTCTCAGGTGTTTAGAGGTTGATTCCTCATTTCCTGCTGAACCTGTTTGTTTTATCTGGAGTTTGCAGTAATTGTCATATCGCCGTATCTTTATTAATATCTTGTGTAACCGGTGTCGAGGATTCAGCAGTTGAGATATTATTATCTGTTTTGTCACATCAAACAGACAGACTGGTTTCAGTTCAAAAGGGATGTGAGAGAGAGAGAGAAAGAGAGAGAGAAAGTGAGAGCATAATTTTTAAAAAATCTGATGTCTGCTCTCACTAACTCTCTCTCTCTCTCTCTCTCTCTCTCTCTCTCTCTCTCACTGTGACTCATGGTACTGAATCGCACTTGGGCGAACGGCAGCTGAGAACTCACACATTGAGCCCATTCTCATCGCCCATCTGTTGTTTTTTTCATTTGTTGTCTTTCTGATTATGGAGATGCAGGGGGCGGGAGGCGCCTTGTATCACATGCATAATTCTGCCTCATTTCTGCTGCAATTATGACTAATGATGATTTCAGCTCTTAATCATAGAAACGGAATAAATATAAAATGATGAGTGATTAAAAAGACATAACTTTTTCATTGCAAAAGCGATTAGTGGAAGATCAGAAGGAGCCAAAACCTAATGAGGAGAAGGGCACTAGTGGCCATCTCGCAAACAGAACGGGTCTGGAACACTGTGGTGTGTTGGACACTCACACACTCCAGCAGGCACGCTCTTGCTTCCGGCCCCTTATGGCTTGACTGGCCTTAGAAAGACCATGGAGCAGAAATGTCCTCTGTGCGCATCCGCCCTCAGCTAGCTCAGTTTTTCTCAGATTATAAACCTATAATCAGTATAATTGACTATTGCACACAAACTTAATTAGGAGTGTAACAGAGTAGATAAATCTATGTGATGCTTGCTTTTCAGACAGAAGTTGTGGAAGGTTATTAGATAAATTATCACATGAATGTGATCTGGTCATATGAGAACAGTAAGCGAGCAAACTATTGCAAAGAGAGAGAGAGAGAAAGAGAGAGTGTGTGTGTGTGTGTGTGATCATTAAGCTTATTACTGCAAAGCATTATACGGTATTAAAGACTACAAGCCAACTTGGACTGAGTCTATCAACTGTATATCAACTTATAAACATTTTGATTCATCTCTTCCCATTTTAACACCTGAAATGTTTTCTTTAAATCCAGTGGGACAGGAATGAGTACTGTTAGAGTGCAATTAGTGCAATTCAGCATGGTAAGAAAGAGTTACATCGGCACTGCAGGAGAAAGATAAGGGAAGTTTAAAGATTTAGAGGAAAGATAATATCGTCACATCCTTTGTCCAAACAGACCTGCAGAGGTGCAGAGACTGAATTTCTTGATAGTTGCCCACAGAATTTCTGGCAATTATTTAATTTGATTACTTTGGTCACAAAACAGCTTTACAAAAGTCTGGGTCTGAACCCCTTGGCAATCATCGCAAGTAAAAACCTCTCAAAACAGCAGAAAGAAAGGTGCCAGGGCCTGAATCATAAAAATGGGAATTTGTCCCCCTCTGATAGACATGCACAGTAAAATTATAGCAATTACAATGAGCAAGAGTGACTTTGTTAGACTTGGTCTGACTTCACAACAACGTCTCCTACGCCATTTTTAAAGGTGGCTCATGAAAATTCATAAGATCATATTGACCTCCAATATCTTTGTCTTTGTATCGTTATATTTCATATACCTGAATAAAAATGGTGTCTGGAGGTGTGGAAATACATCTTCATTATAACGCATTTTAAAGTCGATTTACTATTATTACCAGACATTCAAAGTGATCTGGATGAAACTTCAGACTGAAGGACATGTTTTACCCTCAGGCAGTCTGCATCTTGAATAGCACATTACTGAACACCTAAACATCACTACTTGTATGCTGTTGTGTTATGCAATCCCATTTTGCACATAATACTGCACATTATTGGTCTTATTATCATTGGCTGCTTCACTTAATATTGCACTCACTTGTTTACATAATTATACTGTTTCTCAGAATAATACTGCACATTGCTTAATATTTGATTATATCACTCTTTCACAGTGTTTTGTATTTGACTTGTAGGCCTCTTGATATTGATTATTTGTTGTGTCTTGTGTTTGCATTGTCTGTAGTAACAGGATAAGCTGAAAGGATCTCAATGCTATCTTGAATCTTGAGTCTAGTGTATATGTGGTTATAGGGGTGTACCGTAAATATGAAACCTACCACTATTCCCCAGGAAATACTGGACAACAGAGGTAGCAAGTCAGCATGGTGTGTAAATTTTTGTTAGTACCTACCCATGATATATTTTTAAACAAATTTAGATCATTCTACTTTAAACATAAACAAACTAGTAGCCTAATTTAAATTGCCATGATCAGGCAGTTACTAAGGATGAATGAATGAATGAATGAATGAATTTTCATATTGTATGAGTCCTCACTTTTATCCGCATGAAGTTAAAAACCTACTGCTCACACAACACCTCTAGACTCAGCGAAAAGCCATCCAAACCTTTCTGGCAAGCTTTAAAAAAACAAAAACAAACAAACAAACAAAAACGAACAGTACGCCTTCTATTTGTATCTGTTTATTATCCGCTCATTTCAGGTAATGTATTCATATTCAGTTACATCCCATTTTGGTTATGTGTGGTATTTGTGTCTCCTAATCCAGCGGTTTTCATGGAAATCTGAGGAAATCACAACCCACTATTAAGTTATTATCTTATTGAGTTCGTATAGTTATTAGCCTGTTTGACTGGTCACTTTAATTGAATGGTTTTAAGGCCAACCTCATAAGTGAAAAACAAGCAGGCCTGTAAGTAATGCCAAATGCGTTCTGTGAGTGGAAAGTTCAGCAATAGAAAGCTCTATGGCCGTAATAAATATTCAAAATATTTTACACATTTAAATAATGAGACTATTATCTATTTGAATAGATTATAGGATAGGGTCTATTTGGTGTACACACGCACACGCACACACACACACATACACACACACACACACACACACACACACACACACACACACACACACATATATAAGATCAAAATCTTAAGACCAGGGAAAATATTACAAGTATTCACACTTTGCACTGGTGGATTGTAACCAGGTTGTAAGA
>CM074946.1:16557544-16583923 GCA_037577455.1 Pangasius macronema
TTTTAACTTTTAAAGGCTATGGTCTTAAACTTTTGATCAGCTGATGACCAGCCTGTTTGAGTTTAAATGCAGTTTTTTTTTTTTTGCCTATTCTCTATTTTTATACACCATATCCTATAATCGAAAAGTCTTAGGCACCCTTTTTTTAAGTACAAAGTTTTTTTTTATAGATTTTTATTTTATGACTTCTACATTACTGATTCATTAACAAAACATTTTAGATTTCCATGTTTTCATGTTAGAGTGTAACACGAAAACATGGCTGTAAGGCGGGACTCAGGCCTGGCCGCAGTGGGAACCGTTAACGGCAGTGTGACTGCAGGAAGTCGGCGACGTTGCTCCGCTCGTCAGGTGCGGATCGCGCATGCGCACTGCCTGCTCACATAGACAAGCGCGCGCTCGCCCAAACGCCTCAGCGGTCCCCGACGTTGTTAATCACGCGCTTCCCGCCTCGCGCCTCCGCCGCTCCCCTCACGCGCTGATTTGCAAGAGCAGATTAATCAGAGCGCGAGGCTCTTGATGAAATTTTGCTGTTATTGTGCCCAATTTTAGCAACATCTTTTATTATCTTCATTATTCATTTATGTGGAAAAGGGAGGGTAGGGGTGTGTGTGTGTGTGTGTGTGTGTGTGTGTTTATATCTTGGTAGGACCAAATGTCCCTACAAGTATAGGAATATCAGACAGTTTTGACCTTGTGGTGATACAAAAACTTTGACATTAAGGTTAGGATTAGCAAAGCATTAATTAGCTGCATTAATAATTATGCCAGTGGAAGGTCCTCAAAAGGATAGTAAGGCAATCGCTTGTATTTGTGTGTGTTTGTGTGTGTGTGTTTGGAGGGGGGATTCTTACACACACGTGCTGTCAATTATGCAAATCACGTCCCAACTTTTGCAGATTACTTCATTTGCCCCACCATTGTTTGTGAGAAATTTATTAATTAAATGTCAGCCTTACATTTCAGTTTATTTTTCATTTATTTATTTTTTTGAGGTTTCTCGTGCGGCTGCTGTTATGCCGCTGGCCTGTGCCAAACCGCACGGCCAAATAAACCCTGAACCCATCGAGCAGTGGGCGACACACGCTCAATGTAATGAGCAGAAATTGAATTCAAGTTTGCTCAGAATTGACTTCAATTAAGGGCTGCCTTAATGATAAATTAATCTTTTCTTCTTTTGTAGGCATTTGTTTTTCAAAGGCCTTCTTTGGCAGCTGCACACAGAAGGGACTCAATAAAGAATCCCAACCGAAGCGAGATCCGTGAGATGATAGCAAAATTAAAGCTTTTGTAGCTAACACGCTTGGATAAAATTGGATGTAGGCTAAGCACACATTCTAATTTCCATTTATTGTACCACGTTTTCTCGCACGTGGATAAACTGGCAGTTTAAATATTGTCAGGCGTGGCAGATAGTGTTAATCCATTTAACGAACTCCTAATTAAACATACATTTCAGGGCTTAAAACTGTGAAATCCAAAGGCTTGGGGAGAAATTGGATTGGGGGGTTGATTCATAACACTTTTTTCAGACCGCAGAAATGTGTCATTGACTCTTTTGATTAGCTCACCATGTCCCAAGCATGGAGCACATTATTCCCTGATTGGCACTGAGAGACCCTGGGGAGAGAAGTGAGTGAACGAGTATAGTGCACAGGCTCTGTGGCATTTTGGGGATGGAATGTGGAGCCTTTTTTTGTGCTTTGTGCATTCGGTGCCCTTTGCGGCCACTGTAGGGGGCAGACATGTAAGCTGTGTGACTCCTCATGCCAGGAGACAGGAAACCTGGCTGTAATCCATCATCAATAGAGTGTTATCATACTATTGATGTGTTCAGGTTTGGATTTCCTTGAGTGTGATTCTTCTTTGACCGATTAGTGTGTTGGGTATTTTGAAACACAAATGGCATCATATCTTATCTGCTCTTTGCTACAGTAAGGATATGGTGGGTTGTAGGTATCTGCTTTTGTGTCACACTGTGAATTTACTATCAAGAATTGTTTTATGAAAAAACTAATATAGCAAAAAAAGTCACTTTTCTAAGACTATGCTTCTTTACTAGCATAGGAATAATAGTGTGTACTGAGTGTAGTAGGGACGAAAGTGGAGAGAACCAATCGTGTATCAGTATCAGAGCTGTGTCCTATTCTTAGTAGTCCCATCCTTTAAAGGTATCTGTCTCAATAGACAGGATTTTAAATGAAAAGGAATCTAGCTACCTAACCTACAATGAAAAGAAAAATGAAAAGAAAAACTTCATGACATCAGTCAGTATCACCTTACATCATAAGTGCACATGGGACACTTGGTCATTCACTATAAATTAGGGTGAAACCCAAACCTTCTGGTGGTGAATGAAACTAGACCACTGTTCACTGAACAACATTTAAATACTTAGCAAACTAAGGCCCTGTCTATATACATATATATATATGGATATTTTTGAAAACATTGCTTTTCTCTGCATTTTGGCCTCCCCTCTAGACATAAACAGTGTGTTAGGTTACTGAAGTAACTTTAGTTTTTTGAAAATTTCTTTTATTACAATGTCAACCTGTGCATGCCTGTTGCAGTTCTGCATGTGTTATGAAAATGCTCTGAAATTTCTTATTTAATAAAGTGTTCGCAATTTAATTTTGCTCTGATTTATAATTACCCCTTCCTGTTGAGGCACTAGAATCACCATCAGTTCATACCCAGGAGTCCTTGTGTTTTCTTGTTTTTTTTTTAAACAGTAAGAAGAATTTTTTTCTGTCACTCATGCTCCTAATGTTATTCTCCTAATGTTGCACACTCCTAATGTTATCCTTGAGCCATTTGACATAAAAGTTTATGACATAACTACTCTCACCGGGATGGTGTGCTTTAAAATTTGTTTGTGCATTTTTGTGTGGGTGGAGATATTTTCA
Source organism: Pangasius macronema (assembly GCA_037577455.1). Taxonomy (NCBI): domain Eukaryota; kingdom Metazoa; phylum Chordata; class Actinopteri; order Siluriformes; family Pangasiidae; genus Pangasius; species Pangasius macronema. The sequence goes on from CM074946.1 coordinate 16,560,454, forward strand.
CAATGTGCTGTTCATATGGACAGGAATTTCATTTAAAAAGCAGAGTAAACTTTACATTTTCCAAAAATGTCTGTATATGTGTAGATGGGTCCTAAGGCTAATGAGCAAGTTAGCTTTGGTGGCTAGCAAGCTATTCACACATGCTAGCTACCTAAGTTGTGTGTGGTGTTACATAAATTGGCTAATTTTAATTATAGAAGATTAATACACAGATACAAATATGAACTGAATATAGCAATTCAGATACTTTTGTAAACTTGAAACTCAGAATTATGGGATTGCCTTAGAAATGTGCCCAAAATAAGTACCCCAGCTGCTTTCTGAATGAGAAAATCTTATTAATATTGCTCAAAAATATACTGTGTACCTAATAACCACCTTCTTATTGGAACACTGTACAATTAAGTTATGGGTATTAGATAAGTTATTAATAGAAACCAACAGTTAGCACTGAGTGTTCTGCTAAATAAAAATATATGCTGTTTTGATTACTTACAAGTATTTCTAAAAAAGCTTCATGTTCATGTAATTGGTTTTTGAATAATAAGTGATGAGTGTGTGGATCTGTGTGTGAATGGTGATAGACTGGCGCCTCATCCGGGGTGTATTCCTATGCGGTGTTACCAGGATTGGCTCTGGAGCCACTGTGACCCTGACCAGGATAAAGCCGTTACTAAAGATGATTTTTTTTTGCATTATTTTTGATAAGTTTTGAAATAAAACCAATTCTTGGAGGTGGACTCAGACTTTTGAACCCAGTGAGGGCATGCACTTGCAGAGACACCAGTAAGCCTCAGGACATGTAAACCATGTCTTAACGAGTCTGCGTGTTATTACACTAATTATAATGACTTAATGCCAAGCCACTGTCAGCTGTCTGGACGTTCAAAAGGGTCTGGTATTAAGGAGGAAACTGGTCATTTGAGAAAAACTCCAAAACACATCTTGTAACGGTACACTTACTGGAGGAGAATGAGCCACAGTTATTTCCTCAAGTAAGCGAGCTGGGGAAGTGATTATTTATTTGAACATGGTATATCATACCCCAGTAATTACTGTAGTGACACGCCAAGGTGGGGCCGCTGTATTTGTGTTATCACTGAGTACTCAGACTAATGAATTCCATGAATCATAGGTTAAGCATATATGTATATATTTGAGCCATGTGAAATAAACTTGGAATTGCAGTGTTTCCAGATTATACTGGCCAGTAGAGGTGAGTTAGCTGTCTAAACAGAAAGAAAGAAGGAGACAAAAAGATATGTTTGTTATATAACAGATGATTAGTGATAGTAATGGAGTGCCTCCTGAGAGAACACATGGTTTGGTCTCACTAGTCCCACAGGTTTAGTACCTCTCTCTCTCTCTCTCTCTGTCTCTCTCTCTGTCTCTCAGAGTATGTACATACACACACACACACACACACACAAATAAAAAAAAAAACCCTCAGTTCTACAGCAGCTGAGAGTGCTCTCAGAATTGATGACTCCTCTCCTCTCTAAGCAGTTGTGTATTCAGGAGTAGTTTTAATTAGTGCTGAATTATTGAGGCTTACCATTGGAATGGTGTGTGTATGTGTGTGTGTGTGTGTGTGTGTGTGTGTGTGTGTGTGTGTGTTAGGCAGCGAAGATGGTTGATTGAGACTGATTGGGGCAACCTGGATCCACATTTCCTCATTTTTATTATACATTTCCTCATTTTTATTATACAGTTCTACATTCGTTTCTTTTTTCATCTTCGTCCTTTCTTGTTTACCTACTTAATAGTAGTATATGTATCTTAAATAGCATACTAGGAACTATTACTTAAAGGTACTTGCTATGTTTTAGAAAGTAATTTTGCTATGTATTTTTGAGGCAGTATTGTTAAATTCACTAACAGTTTCCATATGTATGAAACTGTTAGCAAAATAGCATGTGATGCAAACAGTAATGCCCCTATAATGCTGGATGATTCTCCCAGCTTCCCTTATGGATGCACCTACACACCACCTAACATTGATCTTTAATAACTATCATTTGAAACAAGTTATGAATACATTACTGGTGTAATGTACTATGATTTTGCCTAAAAAGATTTTTTTTTTTTACCTAAACATTTGTATGCTTAGTCATGGTGCATGAATAAACTGGTTGGTGCAAAAAGTGTCCATTGGCCCACACACTTCAATATCTGCATTTTTACTGAACAATTCTGATTGTGTTCCTAAGTATAAACAATTAGATATTTATGTTCATTCATTCATCTTCAGTGACCACTATATCCTGGTCACCTGGTCCTGGTGGATCTGGAGCCTATCCTGGGGACACTTGGCACAAGGTAGGAATACACCCTAAATGGGGCACCAATCCATTGAAGGGAACCATGCACACACAAATCCACATGTTCATTCATGCATAGGGACATTTTAGCATAGCCAGTCTGTTTGCTGGCATGTTTCTGAGAGATTGGAGAAAACCAGTGAACCCAGAGAAAACCACACGTACACAGAGAGAACATGCAAAACTCCACATAGACAGTAACCCGAGATTAGGATTAAATTAGAAACTGTGAGGCAGCAACACTATCTGCTGTGACTGTGTGCCACCCTAGACATGTATGTGTTCATAAAAATCATTTAGTACAGTTCATATGATCTGAGACACAGCTAATGATGTTTGACTACCAGTTCTATATCAGCCCTGTACTTCAGGACTAATTTCCAGAGGGCAGTAAAGGTCAGACATGTCCACCTGTGAAATAACAGTGACATGATGACATTCAAATGGCAGGATGAAAAGAGCCATGAGTGGAAAATGTTCAGGTTCCTTTTAATCATTAAACCATTAGTGCAAATGTGGATTTGAAACCGAGCCATTAGGATCATGCACTGAAGAGCGAGCACTACACATTTCCAAATGCACAATCTCTCTTTGTCTGACTCTTTTATTTTAGCACTGTTTTTCTTACTCCTTCAGTCTCTCACTCTCCCTCAATATTTCCCTTTTTCCTTTTTTCAGTTTGCCTCTGGGTCCTTCCTGCTTTTCAGTTTAAACCTTTTCAGGGTTTTTAATTTCATTTTTTTTTTGTTTTTAATCTAATTGTGTTTCCACTGTATCCTATGTTAATATCAGTCCAATGATCCTAAACCTTTACTGCTTTCTTCTATTTATACTTTACTCTTAACCAACAAAATATTTATTTATTCAGGAGTTGCTTCTTGGTGCTTATCATCATCTGTGGTCTCTCTCTCTCTCTCTCTCTCTCTCTCTCTCTCTCTCTCTCTCTCTCTCTCTCTCTCTTTCTGTCCAAATGAGGCTGTGTGGAGAGAGGAGCTGTGCATTAATGAGCCTATGCAGGCCTGTATTATGTTTAATTAGCTGGTTTATATAATGAGCTGCTCGTTGCTAATGGAGGTGACTTGCTGTGAGCAGTACATCTGCAGGAATAACCCACACAATCAGCCCCATTTGGACCCATGTGATGGGAAACAAGAGCTGCATGCTTCAAAAATGAATAACGTCTTCGTGTCATCTTCCAAAGTCCATTAATTAACTCGGCTGGTCGGGACCTTTTTCTTAATTTCATGTACCATTAACATAATAAACACAATTGGAGTAAGCACAACGTGATCACTTTAATAGACACTATTTATTTTACCTTATTATTTAAAGCTGCAGCAATCGGGGAAAGAAACATAAATATAGCTGTATGGCTCCTTTGTGTGGAATTCCCATAAGAGCCCGAGCCGTCGCAGATGTTTGTTAAAAACTGTGCAGCCTTGTGCTTTTGGCTGCAGTTAATTTGCACAGCAGAAAGGTGTTGTAATTTCACACCATAGCGGCCAGCAAAGTCCTACTTCTGTCCTCTGCCTCCTCTTACACTCATTACAAAATTTAACTTCATTCAATCCACTGCTAAATCCACACAAGAAAGAGCTAAATGATTCAGTGGTAGGTGTTCGGACATGAGAGCAAATTTGATGTGGTCGCATGGGAGTTTGACGAGAAGGTTGGTCTGGAAGATTTGCTGCTTAGCATTTGTGAACTTCTCTGAACTTGTTTGAGAAAAGGTCCTTCATTAAAACAATACAGGAATTTAATTCTTGACAGTGAATCTGTTGTGACCTTCTAAAGACCTGGCCTGGAGGTGAGACATGATTAGTGTTATAGTGGAGGACAGGTGCATCATTATCTCATTCTGCCTCCTCCACGACTGTGTTCCTGCTCCGAATTCAACCGGCACTCGTTTTCCTCTCCGGATCCAGAACAGATTTAGTCATCAGTATTCCAGCTAGCTCGGCCTGCCCTCCGGTTTTCTCCTCGTTTATTAAAGCTCCCGTTCCTGCCCCACGGTAATGTACCGCTCCATGCCTACTGTAAATGAACTGGAGGAAGAGTTCTTCACACTCTGTTTTTTTCTCACCGATGAAGCGAGGGGAATAAATTAGGCAAGCTCAGGACAAGGCAGAACTTGTATTTTACGGAATACTTTATGATTCCCAATTTTGGCCTGCCCCTGTTCCCTCATTGCCATTCAGGGTTTATTAGTAGACACAGCGTGCCTGTGTACTGTACAGGGCTGGTCAGTGACATGCTGAGAGTTGTGGCTAAAGTTGACCTCTAATTGGGAAGAGTATTAGGAGGCTTAGAGATGGTCTGGCTTGCATTATAGCTGAACTCATTCTCATTCTGAAAATATCTATTATGGTAGAATTTTGAGCTTGGAATAAATTAAATCGCACTCTAATTTATTCAGAACTTCAGTATAGTAATGATACATTAAAAGTGGGCTTTTATCCTATTAGGTTCAAAATGTAAGGCTCATGATACCTCCATTTTAGAGAATCAGACACGCCGGATATTCTAGCCAGCTCAAAGTTTGTCAGAATAAAATATACTTTTTGTCCCCGTGTTCCAGGAAAGTCAGGGTGGAAGGATGAATAATAGATAAAGCTTCTTCCCGAGCTGTTATCAGCTTGTGTCGGCTCGAGACTCCCCGGCCCGAGACTCCTGAATCTGTCCCCTGTTTCCTGTGACACAAAGCTTTTTTGACCAGAATCAACTGTCTGTGGCATGGCGGGGTGCTGTCTCATTAGGGCTAGCTCAAGTTACTCATGAGCCATGCTGGTCATCCGCTGGCGCCATAAGCATATGGCTAATGACTGGAGATCAATTGTCCGGTAACCTGAATGCAGTTTGTTTTGGCATTTGGTTCAGCATGCTCATGCTGGACGACACTCTGTGGCAGAATTATGCAAGCTCACTAGGGAACTCAGGTCAGAAAGTATTAGAATGCAACCTGTACAAGAATTTATGAACTTCATTCAGTGTCTGTGTCTTTATTTGTTTTCTAAGGAGGGTGAGATTGTTCTCTGTTAGACTGCAACTGAAAACGATGTGAAACTTAAATCTTTTCCATAAATATATGTTCACACAATAAGGATGCACCACTTAGAAAAAAAGTAAAAATGCTCATTTTGATGGAGAAAGTTCCCCTGTTTCTATTTTAAAAATATGAAATACACAAAGTATATAAACTCAAACCCCGTCCAGGGTGTCCATTGCCTTGTGCCCCAAGCTCCCTGGGATAGGCTCCAGGCTTCCCCGCGACCCTGTCTAGGATAAACATTATGGAAAATGGATGTATGAATGGATATAAAATCAACCAGCAAGTTTTATAATAAAGTATTAGAAATAGCAGCTAAAACATTGCTGATTTCTTCATTCTTCTGCAATTCTATATAGAGAAATCTCACCAAAATTTCAGTGTGATCATATATTTTTGACATGTGATTATGTGAGTAATATGTAATGGGTGCTTTTCACCATTTTATGCCTCGAAAATAAACATGACGTTATGTGATCACGTGAAAAATGTAACATATAGGGAAAATAAATTAATCATGCTAAACAATCACGTAGAAATATAAAAACACATGCCCTACAAGTGAAAAAGCACCATAAAAATAAATGAAGCATGTGATATTTTTCATGTGTAAAAATAAAAACATGTAAGAAATTCACTGCATGTGATAATGTGTGAGGCATAAAAGGAAAAGTCTAAAAATCATGTCTATAGAAGCACTAGAGACTCTGTTAAGCAAAACAAGTGAAAGTGGCTCAAGGCACTTTTGTGGAGGCTGAAAAGTAAAAACTTTTTTATACAGTCATCATTTGGTCACATAATATGGAAAACCCGGCCCTAGACGTTGCAAGTATGCTGTAAGTTTCAAATTTCATTTTGGCCAAGAGTGTTCATTTCTGTGCATCTCTACCACATGCTGTAAATATCTACCTTAGTACTTACGTAACAGACTTACTGATGGGGTTTAGCACTCAGTATGACCTACGGTAAACTATAAAACTGCAAAAAAAACAAAACACTGTGTAGTCCTTTCAGAATCATTCATTTCCTTAGTGCACTTTGGTGTCATTCTATTTCTCAAGTGATGTTAGATATTAATCTTGAGTGTAGTACGAATGTCCGACAATAAACAAGTTTTCACAGAGCTGACATTGCAGTAAGGAGGGAATTCTAAAATTTTTTTTTAATATTTTGCCAAAGCATTTTTTTGGCATCATACAAATAACAAAACACAACCCTAAAAAATACAGTTACTTGCAATTCTCTCATGTTTTTCCCCTGTAATGTTTCAGTGATATCCTAAGCACTGTAAACCTCATCTAAAGACTTTATGCTATTTTCTACAACTACAGGCCTTTTGGATTTTTTTTTTAAACTGAATGCTAAGTTGCTTTCATGAATTTCCTTTGAAGTTCTCCAGACTTAGAAAACAGGACCGGTCCTGGATACTCTCCTGTGCATATGAAGTGGACGCTTGTCTCTGCTGTCAGCCAGAAACTTTGCTCCATTCCCAAACCCGCTTAAGGAGCCAAAAATGTACTCATATGATTTTATGAACTCCACAAAGTCCAAATCTGGCAGTCAAATGAAATGGAAGTGGACGTTGGATGTGTGGATGCATGCCACTCTTCCAATGAAAAGCTAAAATTCCACACAGAGCGGGTGTGCAGAAGTGGGTTTATAATGGGGCTGGTAATTTCTGGCAGCCATGTTGTTTTTTCGGGGCCTGCAGTGAAATGAAGGACTGCCTTTTCAGGACGGTTTGGCGCATTTTTGCGCAACGCTTCACTGTCATTAAACTTAATGGCCTGTTTAAATTCGGCTTCAGCCTGTCTTGTGTGTGGAGTTCACTCAACACCAAAAGAATGGTTGGGTACGAGACAGAAGACGTGGCACGTACATGTGGGTATATAGCATTGGTCTGTGTTCAAGTATTCTCATAATGTCTTATCCTGTCTCCTGTGCTGTTTAGGTTCAGCTGAGGTCAAGTAGAGTAAATTGACTGTAAAAGCAGCTGTCTTAACACTTGGCATAGCTGACTTCTCTATTGTCCATTTAGCAGGAACAGATAGACAGAGAGCTACTGATTATAGCGATGGCAGAGTTTTGAAAAAGGATTATAATAGATTTTCCCTTAAGCAATCTTCTTCTCATTAAAAAAAAACATGTTCATTAATTAGCAGAATTTTTTTTTGCAAACTTTGGCTGGTTATGATCACTTCAAAAGACAGATCTAATCTCTCTGGAAGATCAAGTACAATTCTGAAACCTGATATTTGCCCATTTATTTTGGACTCCAAGTTATATTAAAGTGGGATTTGGTTTGCCAAACATTGCCCTTTCCCCCCCTGATGTCTCACAGGCTTTACTCTGCTTCCCATTAGTGTGTGTGTGTGTGTGTGTGTGTGTCTGCATGAGGCTTTTGGCCTGCAGCTTTGGTGCTTCCCCAGTGACCATGTCGGCTGCGAGCATTTACAGTGCATATGTACACGTCCAAAGAACTTGTCTCAATTTCTCTGAAACTCTGTGCACACTGCAGCCTTGACACTGCCTTAAGTCATAACATCATAGTGTAGATTATTTACACATTACATCTTTTATAATGTGCTTTCATGGCATTGTAGTCTCATGTCTCCTTGCCTGTAATCCCTTAGGTTCAGGTTCAGGTTTGGGACAAAATTACTTTAGATTTTTCACTAAAAGTGCAACAATACTAAGAATGATTTGCCACCATGACATAAAACATTGATTTCACACAATTTATAAAAAATTGCAATTGAATTACAGAAATATTGATGAGGCACTCCTGATATCTAGGGTGTTAAAAAGTGTTAAAAATGAATGGTGCTTCTAAATCTGAAAGAAAAAGCTGACTATGGTTGTGCTATATCCTTCTCTCTATGTCTCCTCTCTAACTCACACATGCCACAGGGAGGGAACCCTAACATCAGAAGGTTGTTAGGGTTACTTTTATTTAAATAGGGTTTATATTAGGGCTGTCTGGTCTTGGACTTGAGTCTGGCCTTAAGACATTTTCTGTATTGACTTGGACTTGTCTCAGATTTACTGGCATTTTTGCTTGGACTTGTCTTGGTCTTTGGGCATTGGTCTTAAATCAAGAGTTTGTAAAAATGATGTTTGTTTTGTCTTTTCTATTTTCATATACAAAGTTTGACAAGAAGTAATTTCTTTTTCTAGAACACATAGCCTAATCAATGGAGCAATATATGAGTGAAGCCAAAAAGTTGAAGTAAAGACTTGGCCTCAAAATGGATTTGATGGTTTTTGGTCTCAATCTTGACTCAGTCTCACTTCCATTTGGACTCAGCCTTTACTCAATCTCAGTTTTGGTCTTGGCGGTCTTGACTACAGCCTATGTTTATATTGGGATAGAATAAACATACTGGGCATTTAAAAATACATTTTACAATTGTACTGTTGGTTTCGGTCAATAAGATGTATTTTGCTATGTAATGAACAGAACATTATTTTGTATAATTTTATCTGCTTTTGCTGGAAATTCTCACATATTCCTTCATGACAATGCATCATGACCTGAATTTGCCTTGCTCTTTTAGCTCCTGCCCTGATCTTTCATGTTCCCTCTTCAGTCTTTACTGTCACAGCTGATAAAGCTGCTGGGCTTTCAGGCCTGCAGCCCACTCTGGAAACAAGGCCCTGTAAACCCCACTTCACAAATCCAAAGTTATTATTACCTGCCCACAATAAATCGCTGCTGAAGTCTCTCTATCTCTCTATCTCTCTGCTTGAGACATAGTGCCTCAGCATTACTCAGCGTCGTCTCACATATCGTCCGGACAGGACAAAGCGAAAGCAGCATGGATCAATGAAGCTCTCTCCAAACAGCATTAGTACACAACAGCGTATGATCAGTTTACTGAGCAAAAAAAAAAAAAAACCTTCAGCTGGCTCCCTGCGCTCAGCAGGCCCTTACTGGAAACAACTGATGCATTGTTGCGGTGAAATTAATCCTCCGAATTCATTAGCCGAATCAGATATTCAATCGACGCGACCCAAAATAATTATGTGCCGGTGAACGGATGACAGACGACTTCTATGCCTGAGTGTTGTGCTTGCTCGCTGAGCCTGCCTTATTTCAAAAGTGGGGAATACGATACAGGCCAAGCTCATCATAATAACAAAACGCCGTCCGCATCTGAATCTAATTTATCTCTTGTTTTAGCTTTGTCAGTGTCTTCTGTTTCTCTTCGAGGCACCAGAGAGAGGAAATGAGACGTGAAAGGTGCCAGTGTGAGCTGACTCTCTGCTCTACTCTCAATTTTAGCGCAATTATTAATCCATACACAATCTGACTGAGTGTCCTGGGTTACCAAATAGTGGGGAAAAGAGAGAGAGAGAAATAGATAAAGAGATATCTATTAAGAACTACATAATTTCTGTGCAAATATATCAGGTTCTTTTCTCTCCAAACATGATCGACGTGTTGGGACGTGAGTCTGTTGCACACACACACACACACACACACACACACACACACACACACACACACACACACACACACACACACAGATCGACACAGTGAGCACACAAATCTCTCTGGGTGAAAAATATGATCTAGAAGCCAAATTGCCCACCATTAAACAACAGTCTTCTATAGAGAAGGTGTGAAGCGAACACACAGCTCTTTCACGACAGCCCGCGAATAAAATGTGGCCCAAATGCGTCTAATTAATGGGCTCCTCGTGAACCGTGTCCAAAAATCACCTCTTTAAAATGTGCATTATTTTAGGCTGCATAAATTGGCCAATAGTTGCTCCAGTGTGTCACCAGAATGAGCAGTGTGCAGTCAATTAGTCTAAAGTCCCTCGTGCTTCAAATACATTTGTGTTCACTGTTGGCAGTCACAGAGTGTGTAGATTGTACTGTAAGTTTTCCCAGACAGTCTCTTCCAGCATGTGGGAGAGACATCTGGACTGTGATATTTCACCATAAATCTTCCTGTACAGACAAAGGTGGTGTGATGATTGGTGTAAATGGAACAAAAAGCTCTTTTTAGAAACACTCCCCCCAATTTAAAATGAGCTGAAACTGCTCAAACTGTGGTTAATAAGTGCTTGTCAGTGGATGGCAGTGTCTTTGTCATAATGTATTGATAGATGGCAATAAATGAGGTTGTCTGATATCACATTTTTGTGCTGCGTGCCAGCCATGGCTCACATAAGCTACGGCACAGCTGCTCATCCGCTCTTCGTGGCTTTTTTCTAATTGCATGAGGACGCCACTGACGACCTATTTCTCAGGGTATTTTTAACCCCACAAAAAAAAGTGTGATTTTATCAGATTAAAGACAACAGACGGGGTATTTTGGAGGTATAGGTTTAATCAGAATCACTTTAATTCACCACTACATCTGATATATGGCATATAAGAATTTTTTCTTAGATTGTATAATCGACAGATATAGTTTATTGTGTTTCCAAGTGTCCATTATGGGTGTGTCACGCCCGACACATCGGACATTGTATAAGAATAATGTATATTACAACATATACAACATAGATTACAACATATTACACCATATGCACTATTCAATAAAAAGAGCACAAAGTTTGAGGTAGAAGAACACTGCATATTAAGAAAATTAACACAATGCAAATGTTGCATTTACAGTGGGAATTCATTCATTTATCTTCAGTAAGCGGGAACACGAGTGTGAAGCGAGAATACACCTGACATCACAGGGCAACATGTGGACTATACAAATGTAGGTTCCTGTTAAAAGATGAATGATCGTACAAAAACCTTCAACCCTCCTTTGGTCTCTTGGGTCTCAAACCCATGTGGACATGAGAAGAGCATGCATAACTCCACACGGACTGTAATCCGTACTCAGGACCGAATCGGGGACCCTGGAGCTGTGAGGGAGCTGTGAGGGATCCTGGAGCTGTGCCACTGTGCTGCACAGTGTGGGAATGCACGATGCATGGGAATATGTGCAAATTTTGCAGGTTAAATATTACAGAGTTACAAGTTATCAAACATGAAAGTGTTACACGTTCTGGTTTAGGTGTCTGCTCTTTCTGGAACTAACTGGTTTAAGGTATTTTTCCAGAGGGAAGAAACAGACTGAAATGGATTATGATCAGGGTGTAAAAGAGCCTGCAAATATCTTTGATGATCTTTTCGTAATCGGAAACCATCTCAGCTGCTAATTTTGAAAATCAACAATATTTCCCCAAAAAACAGAAACATGTAATTAATGTATACTATGAATCTGTGCAATACACCTGCAGTCTAGATGTGCCATGCAATACTGATAAAGTGCTGCATGTGTGTGTTTTGCATTAGTAGGATTCAAGAAATTATGAGACGCATACTTATCTAAGGCATGAAAATGTGAAAATGATAATCACGTATTTATTATTACTGGGGATAAAGAAAAAGACAACACAACCCATGAAACAAACTATAAAATTTAGATTACATCATGGCATAATGAGCCGAGGGACAGGAGCAGTAAATCGTAGGGTAGCAGAGACAGAAAAATGGTTCTAGTATTCAGCTGGAGCTTAAGCAGCCTCTTTCATGGCTAATGTGCAAACATTAAATAATAAGCAGTGGCATAAATACTGATGATGTTTACTTTTTGTGAAAGTGCTGTTATGCACCAGTGGTTTGTTGTATGTGCAGTTTTCCCCCCACGTGACTTTAAATCATGCGACTGAGAAGCCCTGCCCCAGACTGTTTCTGATTGGTGGATGCATGGTGACGCCACAGTTTGTTCCATCAAAGCATTAACTCTGTGATTTTTTTTAAACAGACAACAATGTATACTTGTCACAGCACATTGCTGCCATTAAAATCAATATCAAGATTTGACACATACTGAAATATCCTTATGAACATAGCCTCAACATAAGCACAAAATAGGCACAAGCACAACTTCTAACTATAAAAATTACACATACACTTGCTCAGGTTTTACCCAATTTGATAAATAGTTTTTCAGGGTTTTTTTTTTTTCCAGAGGACACAGTACTGTTCCACATCTGTGTAGAAGACTGTTTTCATCCCTAGTATAATGTAAATGTATATGTATAAATCAGTGGATAGGACTTACATTAATGGCTCAGTTTATTTAGAGGTTTGTAGTCTGTGGTTAATACACACAAAATACACCATATATTTTTTTAATCTATATTATGTTTAGATTATATTTCAAGTCTTACCAAACATACAGTACAAAGCTTGATTATGGTATAAATACATACATACTGTATAAAATGGGACCATAATGCTTCTGTGAATATCAGATAACAATACAGACTCTTATAACCAAAGAGAAATGTGTTTTTGCTTACCCAACATTCCTGCATTACATTACGCCATGTACAGAACAGTCCTTGTTTCAGAATAGTATGTTTCGTCTGGTATGTTTCATCAATACACATTGCCAAGAACTGCCTTTTACAGGACTGCCTATATGACACAGCGAATGACCAACTAAAGCCATTTTCAGACTTTGCCCCTTGTCAAACATGCAAGGATGTGTCTTTTACTCACCACTAATTGCTTCACACGATACTCGGATCAAGTTTTTTAACTCCAGTGACTATAAAGTGTTCCAGAATAGCTCATTGTGTTACGGTGTTCGAAAACATATCGTCCCACTAGAAAGTGCACAGAGGTGTGTAAATACAGAAGGATGGAAAGCCAATCACATTGCAAACATTCTGAAGGTTGTGGGCAGAAAAGTGTACAAAAAATATCAGACAAGCTGTATCTGTGGACGGAGTCTCTGAGGCTGAGACTATGTCCATCATGAAGCATGAATATTTCAGAGCAGTTGTGCTAGACCCAGTGCCTGAATTACAGATGCGTTCAGCTGAAGCACCGTAGCCGAATCTGATAGCCATAAACAGTAAAGTGTCACTGAACTGTTTGAACTGGTGTACACAGTTTCACTCCTCAGGCCAGTGTAATGGGGATTCATTGATCGCTTGGGCTCTCACTGATTGAGTTAGATAATTAAAAAGCCTCTTGTATCTGTTCCATTAAGGGTTGTTTGTTTTGGTTCTCTTTGTGTGTGTGTCCTGTTCCTCTTGGGAAGTGGACATGCTTTGAGAGTCTTTTAAGCTTTTGTCTTTCAATGTTCTTAGTTTTTTTTTTTTAACCCCCGTTTCATGTTAAAATATATTCTTTTTGTCACATGAATTTAGCTAAGTTCTGCTTTTATTAGTTGATGATTTATGTATTACAGACAGCACAATGTGTCAAATGTTTGTAATGTGACAGAAACCCACTTTTAAACTACATTTAATCAGTAATAAATGTTCAAAAGACCATTCATTGCATAAAAAAAACTATAAAATTGAGTGTGCAGCTGATGTGAAGTGAACAATGAACAAAAGGCCTTAAAAGAACTACATAGTATGTGTATGTGTTGCACATGTTGCAATATGAAACTAGATTCATACTGTTGGATTTTTAAAAATGATTATTTGCTTTTGTTAAGCTATATTCATGAATTTTAATTATAATTTTAATTAGCTAATGCTTATTCACAAATTCTTCATCTCACATTCATCGATTAAGTTGCGAGGCCTTCTCATTCTCTCAGTAAATGTGGTTTGGGGGCAGTTTGGTCTGAGTTGGAGATGTCCAGCATTACAGTGCATGCTATAGTAGTCTAAGTATTCTGTGCTGTAAGTTAAAAATATAAATATATATATATTTTTTCCAAACATGGACATACAAACATATTACAAAATAACACAGATCAGGTAACTACATGAGGAACGCAAATGGGCAAACCCCACAGGCTACACGGATCAGGCAATGACATTGGGGAAGAAAATTACACAGGGGATGCAGGTTGGGTAACAATGTAAGGGTTACAGATCAGGTAACAATGCAGGTTTTGAGCTATTTCAGCTGAAAATTTGTTTATTGAGGTAAATATAGACAAGCTTTTAGCCTTTAAAAGAGAATGTAATACTTCAACCACTGCCTCTTCACTGCAAGTATCTTCATCATTTGTATTCCCTGCTTGAAGACTATTTGACTCACCCATTCATATGCTGTTTTTCTGTCCTCTGCTTGCACCGTTAGCATTAGCTGCTCTCCCCTTTGTCCTGGGTCTGAAAATAGCCGAGCACTTCTCATTAACAGATTAGGTGTTGCAATAGAGCTCTGTGCGGTTGGAACTCCGTGGGCTGGTATTGTTCCTCTAGGACAGCAATTAGAGCTGATTGACGGGTTTCCACTTGGGCCAGGCTGTACTGAGATGAAGGACACAATGCTCTTCCTCACAGGCTTGTGAAGATGACTTCTTGTAGCACTAGTGCCTCACCAATCCAATCAGTGCAATTTGTATGACATTTGAGGAGGTAGTTCATTTGTCAGTGAAATGAATTATGGTAGAGTGGTCTCACAGAAGCAAGTATGTATTAACACATACACGCACACACATATGCACTGTCTCTGCAATTTGCTGAGCACTAGCTCTCCATAAATAATAGATGAACTCTGTGGCCTGGTTGGTGATAGTGGGATGATGGACATGATAACCTGATGTCAGCTCTTCACTGTGTTACTCAACTAGTGCTCGCTGTTTACATTGTTTACACTGCCAGAGAGCAGCAAATTAAGCCCGCTGTTGCCAGACACTGATAAACCTACATCCTTCACCTCTCTCTTCGGGCAGGATAACAAGGCCTTTATGCTTTCGTCTGGCTTCTACTCACTGCCAGAGTTATCATCACTACATCTCAGGGTATGCGCAACTCAAAATGCTTCAGTACGAGTCTCAGAGAGTGTGTATAAGAGAGATCAACAATCAAACGTCAAGCCCTTTGACCACCACACTTCCCTGATGGGAATGAAAGGGAATTAGGATTCTCTGAGCAGCACAGTGCTGGTACTACATGTTTGGACCAGTGTTTAATTAACGTCTTGGCCTCTCTTTCCCACCTGAGAAATGGAGAGACAAGACAGAGGGACCTTTTGGGGTGTAATTACACCTCAACATTCCTCTTTTGATCAAGGATGCCTAGCTTTCTCTGACTCACCATCCCCTGGATGTTAATCAAATAACAGTGTCATGTAAATGGATGGTGTTTGATTCCACCCTCCAAATCCTCCCAGTTTTCAAGGAAGCCATCCAGCATTTGCCTCGACTCCCTGCTGAAATGTTTGATGTTTGATCAGAATATTTATTTCCATTTTTTTACCCCTTTACTTGCCCTTTTGATAGATATCAAAGCTAAAAAAACACCTCTTAATTTTGAAACGCCTCTGTATCAGTGGGAAAGCATGGAAATTTTTCTTATTAATCCCAGAACCTCAAATGAAGCAGTGTTTTGACAGGACTGCCTCTGATCAGTGCATGCTCAGAGGATGTAGAACCAACAGAAAACTCAAATACTGACTCCTGGAAGAAATGCGGAAACTGAACTATTTGGTCCATAGCACCCTGTTTACTAGCTCAGATGCTCATTGCTGCGCTTAAACAACTTAAATTATGGCTGATCACACACCAGCCACAAGCAGCTAGTCTTTGTTCAGAGCTCAGTGATCAGTTTGGTGTGTGGAAGACACTATGGCATAATTCTAATGGGCGTTTTGGTGACAGCCAGCCATGATGAAAAAAAATATATCATTGCTAATAAAATGCTATGCTATGAAATCATAGTTGCTGACAAGTTTCCCTTATTAATTTGTTTTTAACGGGTACATGATGTGATTATCTCCCCATTCCCAAACAAGTTGCTTTTCCCTTCACTAAAACTGAAGTAGCTGGAAGAACTCACTGACAAATTTAGAATAATGAAATGTCAGAGACTGATTTTGTAGGCTCGATGTGTTGATTGTTTTCTAAAAGATTTACAACTTGATCATCAGGAGATTGAGACCCTGAATCCCGAAGATGCCATAGCCCAGAGCCAAGGGAGTGACACTGGCCATGCTATCTGTGTGGGAGGGATGGCATACTCTCTCCGCCCTGTCAATCACAACAACAATAGCCAATCGTGGACGTCTGCGAGCTCATATATGTGGAAGAGAGCAGATAGCGCTTTCCTTTGAGTGTGTTATACTGCCTTGTGACACAGTATGAGCAGAACTTTGAAAAGATTCAGCAGCTTACACATAAGCCTTCACCCTCCCCAGCTGATAGCTGATAATTGTCATATGATTGGGGATGTTGTTCTATCAATGGGATTTTACTCTTGCATAAAAAGCTAAATACCTTACTGTAACAAATTTATTTTTAGAATTTCATCTAAACTACAAATAGAATGGTTGGGGAGGCATGTATGTCTTCAGCTTGATCCCATATGCTAGAAAAGCAAGATCCGCTTCTGAGAAAAATGCTGCAGCATGCACACCAATTTGAGATATTTCCTATTTTGCTATGCTCATATCATCGTAACAGAGTATAATTACAGAATATTAGGTATCTCTTGTTACTTTTAGCATGGTTGTAATACTAACTGTAATAGATACCTAATATTCAGTAAGTATACTCTGTTACAATGATATGTTCAATGAGCCCTTTTCACACGTCTGTGTTTTTCTGCCGGGAGTAGCCTTTGCAGGGTAATTTTACAAAAACAACAACAATGCTGTGAAAGAAAGCCAAATGGAATCAAACACCATTTATGAAAAACTGTGAATTGAGGTGGAATCAAAGAAACAGCTTGAAATATTAGCACGAGTAGAGTGTAGAATAATAAACTGCAAATAAACTGCAACCGCAGTGAGTGGAAATGGTTTGCTATCTAAACAAAGCTAATCTGAGAGGCTCTCAGGCCAACTAGCAGTGTTTAACTTAAAGTTTGTGTAGCTCTGCATTCCTGCTTATTGACTGCTCATCGACTTCTCTGTCAACTACACTTGACACTGAACTAACAAAAACACTCATCATTCACACTACAAGAGTTAAACACAGTTAGCTAATATTAGCAAAACGGTGCTATCTGTGCTAAAGGCTTTACTAATTTACCACAACTCTTTAGCATTTTTCTCACTAACTTACCACAGTTTTAGCATTTTTCTTAGTAACGATCCACAATTTTAACATGAAAGAATGTACTGAATAGATTGGTCAATCTCTCTCTCTCTCTCTCTCTCTCTCTCTCTCTCTCTCTCTCTCTCTCTTTCTCTCTCTCTCTCTCTATTTCAGAGGTTTAGAGCAAACCCAAAGCTTCATAGGTCAACTTAGCGGATTATAGCTTGCTTTGATTG
This sequence comes from Pangasius macronema, assembly GCA_037577455.1. Lineage (NCBI taxonomy): Eukaryota > Metazoa > Chordata > Actinopteri > Siluriformes > Pangasiidae > Pangasius > Pangasius macronema. Next base: position 16,578,028 of record CM074946.1, read on the forward strand.
CTTTGATCTACATATCAGTTTCTTGATACTTTTTCCTGTTTGTATCTTCACATACTGAGAACATGTATTTCCTCTAAAAAAAAAATTATCTCAGTAAAAAATTGACGTCCAACATATAATAACCAGGTCCAGGGCCCTGACTATCTCAATATTCTTCTCACTCTCTTTCTTTCCCTCTCTGTAGTTCACTCTGTTCATAACCGACAAATTGGTCCCGAAAACAGATTTGGATACATTTTGACTTCGATAAGGGAGACGAGGTACACACTGGACAGGTTTTCTACAGTATTTTATTCTAATCAGTTTCTCACCAGGGGAAAGAGCTCGCAAAACAGCACTAATGTAAATGTCACTAAGAAGTGCAAGCCGCTTGGCTTATGAGGTAATAAAATTAGCACAAAAGGAAATGAGTCAGGGTTATGTGTTTAAACAATTTTGGGAATTTCATTTCATTTGAATCAGTACTTGTGTACCTTTTATAATGATTTCTCTCATAATTTCAGGAAAGAGCAACACATAATGTGAATTACATGCAAGCTGTGTGTTAGAGTGCTTTCATATAACCATCAATCTTGGGTTTCCATTATGTATCCTTTCATCTTCATGGGATTTTCTGGTGCACGTCAGTGTCACTAGTAGTATGCACTAGTTGGAATTTATGGTTAATGTACGGCTCTTCTTAATGAGCGACAGAATCTCTACTACATGTTTGTGGTGAGTGTGAATGTTGGCTATTGCTAAGGCTTCAATCTGAGTCAGTGAGTTTTACTTGGCAGTAGGTGGCATTCCTACAACATCAGCCTGCCAGTCAGTGTCTTTAGAAAGTAACAAGGCCATTTGCTTCTTTCCCTGTTCCTTTGGAATTTCTTAAATATTGTCAAGGGACTTGGATTCTGTATTTCATTTATTTATTATTATTTATCTGTTATTATTATTTTTTTGCCAGTTTACTCATTACTTCTTTTCCAGCAGAATGAGCACTAACAGTATTGAAAAGACTCATGTAGCTTGAATATGTGTTCAGTTGTAGAAGTTCTGTTGTATTCATCTTTGTGGTCTTACGTTTCATAGTCCCTAAGTGTTCCATCTTTTTTTTTCTTTCATTTCTTAAAATTCATTTTCTAACTCTTACACATATTTGAAACATAGTTAATACAATCCCAATGGCAATATGATAATTGACAGCCATAGAATAACATTTTAGCATGGGCTTATTGTAATATAGTGTAATTAAAATTGACTTTTCCTGAAAAAAAAATTATACAGAATGGGAGTTCTGTGCTTAAATTAAATCTCAATTATGAGCAGTAAAATTAGTTGGTCAACACCATATGTCACTGTAGCTCCCATTTTGTAGCTGTTTCAAATTATTAAATGTACTACAGTGATACATTTTCCCCCAAATTTTCTCCCTAATTTGGTCTTGGCCAATTCCCACCCACCATACCACTGCTATCAAGTGGGGAGAGTGTAGGCTAACATGTTGTTTCTCCAAGACATATGAAGCCAGCTAAACATAACCTTTCAAACTGCTGCTCATGATGCATCACAGGACAACGTAACACTCTCGGAGGAAAACACTATCTGCCCTCTTCTGCAAACATATATATATATCTCACATATGCCCAAGATTGGCTAGTGTAACAGTGATTGACCTCCTACTCAGAAAGCAGAGCCAACTGTGCTCCCCTGCCTCCTGGACAAAGAGTGAATGCTTTTCTGTCACGTCACCTGGGAGCCGGTACTAGCTATTTCAAAGAAGGTCTGAACCCTCACACATACAAAAATTTTGCTTCTAGTATCAACACCAATAATTACAATAGTAATAAGTTTTTAAGATTTTAAAGTCTGGTTACTCTTGAAAATGAAAAGGGAGAAAATTGGAAGTAAAGATTGAAAATCAATAGTGAAAATCAACACTGCTTGTCTAAAAACAACTACTATTTATCGATTTAATTTGCATCTTATTTAACATGTAATAAATAAAATATAAAAATAATGTTATCCTGGTAAATACTACCTTATGTTCAAGAGGTATAGCCAGAGAGATCAGAGTAGTGGACTCCATATACAGTCAGGTGGCATTTAACCAGGAGCCTCATCTTCGCCTGTTCACACAACAGATCACTGTTCACTCTTACATCACTGAAGAAATATTCACTGATTAGTTCAGTGTTTTTTTATGTTTACTAATTACACATTTTTTTGAGTGACATTCATGCCAGATAATTTGACATTTGGTTAAATATGACAAATGTTAGACTTAGATAATCCGAATACAGGTAAAGTGTTGTTGAACTAGTTTCGGATTACAAGAGACTGTGAGGAAATCAATCTTAGCTAGGAAGATACTAATTAATCCATTTTTAGGCAGGCCTACCACTTTTGCAGATGCATTTGTTAACCTGGCTACTTGTTTACCTAATGTAATCTTTGCAAACAGGCAAGGCAAAATTAGAGAGTAAATATAAACATTTTTACCGCTTTATGGTAAAATATATTTATTTTCTTGAGGTATCAAAGTAAATCCAAATTTTGGTCAAAACCCTGATTTTTCTTTTTTTATTTTATTTTCACTTGTCTTCAGAATTCAGCCACAGCAGCAGGGTTATCTGATCAGCTAATCCAGATGATGTTTTTCCAATCCTCAACTGTCCAGTTTCTGTAAACCTGTGCCCACTGTAGCCTCGGATTCCAGTTCTTGGCTGACAGGAATGGAACAGGATGGGATCTTTGGCTGTTGTAGCCCATCCACCACAAGGTTTGACATGCTGTGCATTCTGAGATCGATAAGACGAGTAGTGCCAACATTTCTCACCAACAAACTCAATCGTTACGGAAAGACACAGTATTATGACCACAGTCAATACACTTCTATTTGAATGATTTCTTCCAGACTTCTTGGAAATTGTGAGCTGGAAGCACTTTGATATCTTCCTCTGCTTTGTAGGCCTTGATTAGCTTCATTTTCTGATCCTCAGTCAGCTGCTTAGAGGAATCCATGGTTGTTCAGTGTAAGCACAAGATTCGGAAGAGGTGGATATCCAAACTTTTATTTACTATGCATTAATATTTGCAGATTTAAAAATGCAGCGTCTTCAAAAATCAATAAAACGTACTTTGGCCAGGGGTGTGCAAACTTTTGCAAACAACTGTATATAATAGCATTTTTTCAGATGTATTGTAATAAGTAACATCTAAGAAGATGGTAAATATAAGTTTTGTACATGCCTCCAACGACATAAAGCGCCCTGACAGCCTTACCGTCAGTGAATGTCACCCTTGTGGCTCTGCTCACTACTGAGCATCCTGCCTTCTTCGCTCTTTGAATCTCTACTGTCCTGCTGTTCTGAGTGGACACCTTGTCGTATTTCTACAGGGACATGTTCATCACTAATATCACCAGGACTTGAGTCTGCAGCTAAAAGGACAGATTTGCTTTTCTATTAAGAACTGTTCCATGAACCTTTTGTGTCTTGGCCTCAGTGGGGGTTGAATGGTGCTCTTTGAACCAGAAATGCAATGTGGCATTGTCTGCTTTAATCTTTCGTCTCTATTATGACATGCAATCCAAATCCGAAAGGGTTATAGAAGAGAAGAGCATGGGGCTTAGATGGCAAGCTAGTGGAGGCTCTTAGGACTGAACTGTTTGTGCTTAGAGGAGATAATATGGGGAAGTAAACAGAAAGGCTAATCAAACTTCAAGACGCTCAATCAGAATGTTTAGTGCTTAGTTTTGATTATCCTTGATTAGAACTGTGCAATCAAAAGGACAACAAAATGACAAAGTCAACCCACAATAGTTTCCTTGCCACTTGCCCGTGCACAAAGATTTAGCGTCAAACCTCAGTCTGCGTGATTGAAATGAGAATGATTGCTTTGAAGACTGGAAGATAGCAGTGAGTCCTTCTCATCATAGAGAGGCACGGATATATTTTCTGGTCATTGTCTATTTTCAAGCCTTTGCGACACATGTCAAAATAACCTATGCTCTCAGAACAACAAAGCCCTTTTGTTGCTCTTTGTGTAATTTACTGCAGCAGCGGTGGATGACTTTTGGCAGGAATGTGTTATTGCTCTTGCACAAGTCAGTCAAATTGCTAGATGAGCAGCCAAATGTCTGTCCTTGTGGCCCTCTCGCTCTAGCAGCTTGTTCTCATTGTATGAACGCGCATCATCAATTTCAGGTAACAAAATTGTGGGAATTGTGTTTTGTGGGAGAACTGGGCAGAAGACGAGCGGCATTGTCACCGTGTCAGAAGCCATAAAAAGCTAATCAGACTCTCAGTGGCTGTGGCTCTGGCTCCTCTGACAGACTCATCAACTTCTGAATCACTGTGTTTTCCTCTTCAGTATCACTATGCATGGATTCTACATGACAAGTATCTCATAAACGTACAAGTAAGTATGCACTCATCTCACCCCTCATCATCTAATAAGCACTCTTCCTCGGATAATCTGAATATCGCCACTGAAAAATCTGCTGTTATTACCAAAGAGTGCCAGTCCAAGATGTAATTCAATAATAAAGAGAACGACAGTTTGCAAGCTGCTAGCTTTATGTGGCTAATGGAATCGCTGGAGTGGCAGACGATCGTATCCTTTCTGATGGAAGTATAACAGAATGAAAGGCTCTGTTTGTTTCATCACAGTCGCCTCTTTCAGATGCAGGCCAAGATGCTGGGTTAATGACCCATGAGAAATAAGCAAATGTTTAAGTAAATGCACTCACAAGGGGGAAAAAGGCTTTTACCAAGGCAGCATATCAATATTTTAAACGGTTCCCATTGCCGTCTTCTCCTAACTCGATTAGTTGTGTGATGTGTCCTGACAGCGCTGTTGTTAGCAATAGCCCATTAGCTGTGCCTGTCGTCCTGTTTTCCATCGGCATGCTGCAAAACACCCTTATATTTCATAATTTGTTTGGCTATCAGAGCTGATTTGTAAATGCGCAAATTCTAATTAGCAGCAGCTACTGTTTCTAATTAATTAAATATTAAACGGATCCTGCGGTGGACGCTTTTCTCCCCATTCCCCAGATGGAAGTTATGTGCTATGCAAATTACCCCCACTCTTTAAGGTTGTCAGCACTTTTGAAAGCGCTGCATTCTTTGACCAAAAAAAAAAAACCGAAAAAAAAAACGCTTTCTTCCCCTGGTTGTTTGTTTTGCATCTGCAGTCTTGTTTGAATGAATATTTATTTATCTCAGCTGCTCTGCTTTCTTTTTTTTTTTTTTAAATTTCAATAAAACCTTCACAGCCCATGGAACCGCCGCTTTGTTTAGCTTTATTAGAGTTGTTTTAATCTCAGGCCTGGCTGGATGGTTCAGAGGTGCCATCATTTGTTTTCTTAGTGACTTTAGTCACTTGAGCACTACAAATTGTTTTTTTTCCCTTTTTTTGTCCACCCAAGGCAAAAACCTCAGTGAGTAGGGAAAAAAAGGCAAATGAAGTGAGAATCTATACAAGTACAAACTAGGATTATAGTATAGTATTATAGTATTATAGTATATATAGTATTATAGTAATATAGCCTATCAAAGTGAACACGTTTTAGGTTGTGTTTGAGTTGAGAGTTGCATGCAGTATAACTTGTACGTTTCTTTAATACAGAAATTGTGCACACTGATATTCAGACCTCAGAGATTTAAGCACTATTCAGAAGTTATTTGAGAGTTATAGACTTCTTCTTCTTCTTCTTCTTCTTCTTCTTCTTCTTCTTCTTCTTCTTCTTCTTCTTCTTTCGGCTTTTCCCTTCCGAGGTCGCCACAGCAAATCATCACTCTCCACCTATCCCTATCTTCTGCATCCTCAACACCTGCACCCATTAGCTTCATATCCTCATTTATTACCTCCATATACCTCCTCTTTGGCCTTCCTCTTCGCCTCCTGCCTG
>CM074946.1:16584023-16612664 GCA_037577455.1 Pangasius macronema
TACCTCTAGCTCTGACTCCTGCCTCTTCCTCAGTGCCACTGTCTCTAAACCATACAGCATGGCCGGTCTAACCACTGACTTGTACATTGGGTGAAAAAAACAGGCATGTCTCAGTTACGTGTGATTCTGAACTTGCACTTAAGCACATTTTTTCTTGCACAATATCAGCTCGAGTGCGGAGCACTACTAAGTCCAATGCCGCTGGCTGACAGTCTGACGTAACCACAAAAAGTCACATTGAATTTCATGTTGTCATTCATTGAATTTCATTGTGAATACTGTCAAAAATATGGAATATATACAATATACACATACTACATTATTAATTAATTAATAATGTTGTCATTTTAAAGTCCACAAAAACTTTTTTTCCCCAACAGAGGTGATTGGAAGAGCACCTTAACAGGAGACATATTATCTTTACAGGAAATTGTTCTAAGTTGAGAAAGGACGAGGGTAGAAGTCTTAGGCATATTATATTTCATTTAGATATATTTATTTAAATGCTATCCATCTTCTCATTCATATACGATTGTACGAGTCCTTTTATTTTTAAATTATCTCTCGCTTTTGTATTATGTTGAATTAGATTTGACGGCAAAGTATTGACATAAATTTTGGACTTAAGTTGCTGAACCTGAATATGAGCCTTTATCCTAAAACAGCAAACACAATTGCATGTATACACTCACTGTCCACTTTATTAGGAACACCTGTACAACTGACACAATCATGCGGATATCTAATCAGCAAATATTGTGGCAGCAGCACAATGCAAACAATTCACGCAGATACAGGTCATCATCAGAAATAACGAGCTTATTTCCCCATAATAATAAGGTGATTTCCAGTGACTTTAACCATGGCATGGTTTTTGGTACCAGAAGGGATGGTTTGAATATTTCAGTATACAATGAATAATCAAAAGATATGGAAAACATGGCTCAAAAGAACCGTATATATATATTAATAATACTGCTGGATAACTGCCACTTGTGCTCTTTCAGTCTCTAGACAGTAGTCACCAAGTCCAGTTCCAGCACCATAATCTTTCTTTGACAGTCGCTTGCCTTTGACTGGCTGTGATTTGAAGAGCTTTCAGATATTTCATTTGTATTGAAATGCCAGACATTTATTGAACGCCCACTTATCCCAAGTGAACTTCAGTCTAATTAAGTTTCAAGAACCACATCCATCAAGCTATTGAGGCAGTTAATTTGCCATTGCCTCCTGGATCCATGCTCCCTTCTCAAGTGGCTGGAATTCGCACGCGCCCCATCTCATCGCCATCGTACGCATCTCTTCCCCTGCTGGGCTGCAGCTGGTATGGGCATTCAGAAAGAATGTACACCCCACATGCTATTAAACACGCTTCCAGAAAAATCCTCCATTGTGAATGATTGTGAAAGAAAGTGCTTTGGAGCTTGTCTTTGTCTGTATCTGGCTCAGGAAAGACAGGGATATTTTATGGAAGGAGCTGTGATACTCCAAAGTTTTAAGAAAGGAGCTTAGACTCGAGGCGTGAGGTTATTTGTTTAACAGCTATTGGGGTGGAATTATAGTCATAGAGTGTGAAGCCTGGATTTCACTGCGTTCTTATCAAAAGCTCAAAGAAGACCAATCTTAATGTTCTTCAACTTCTGTATGTGCTGTCAAGAAACCTATGTTGATATCAAGGAGAATGTTTTAAGGTTCATTTAAAAAGCATCAATGATTCAAGTGCGATTTCACACCTATTAGTGTTTGTCTGAATCAGAGCGAAAATAGTTTTAGTTTATTTCCTAATTAGTTTAGTTTCACACTGCACATAATTAAATGAAAGAAAAAGTAAAAAGGGCCATGTAAGGCTGAAAAAACATACTTGTAAAAGTCTTTCATTGGTCAGAAATCCAGCAACAGAAAAGATTTAAACAAACCTTTGCCAGTTGCATGTAGAAATCAGANATTTTTTTGTTCATTGGTCCACATATCCAGGTTCGATTCAAACAGACTAAACACTGCATATGTGAAAGCGCCATATGTTGCCCTAAAAGTGTTCCTATGACCCTTGTGCTAATCCAAATGCAGAATCTTTTTTTTATTATTATTATTATTTTAATCATCTCATCGTTATATATCTGTGTTTTTAACTTTCTGAGTTTTGTTTTTGTCTTTGCACTGGCTGGAACTGTTTAAAATTGAAAAGCCTTGGCTGTCGTCATTGTTGGAAGAAACGAGGGAACGATATGCGGATGATCAGCAATCAAATCCTGCATTGTTTTTGTCATTTTATAGTCAACATATTAAATTTAATTAACTTTATATTATGCATTTTAAAGAGAAGAAAAGTTTAGAAAGGATTTTGGCTCCTGCATAAAAGGGGGTTTTAAAGCAACTTTTATGCACCAATTGTGATTTGAAGCAGAAACTCTTTTGTTCACTTCATTACTGATTTGTGCGTTCACAGTTCCAGAAATCTGAGAAAAATATGGCCATAGTGACTAATTTGTTTTGTTTTACATTGACAAGATGGAAAGAACATTCCTACTGCGAATAATCTTACTCTTATGGTTTCAAGTGCTTGTTACTGACCTTTTTGTGTAAATGTGTACATTACTTACCAATCAGCCAATCTGCATCTAGGAACAGGACTGTTTTACAAACACAAATTTGCATCCTGAGGGAGCTGAGACATCTACTTTAAAAAAAAAAAAAAAAAAATCTCTCCTATATTTTTCATCTCGCATTGCTCCTCTTGATTGCCATTTGTTTGAGTATCTGGTAAAAAAAAAATGTAGAATGTAATTTATGTACTTTTGCAAAACAATACAAATAATCTTAATAATCCTCAGTGTTGGAAGGATACCAATGAGCTAATAAGGACCTATGGGTATTTTAATTATAGCACACTGCATCTGTGTGGCAATTAAAAACATGGATATTAGCAGTAGGTAGCCTGAATGAAAAATTGGCTGTACCATCTAATTGGCAATCAATTTGGTATTCTCATCCTGTGTACAGATGAAAACGACTAATTTAATCTCTTTTTCTGCAATTTTCACAGAGGTATCAGTGAGAACACATCTACATAATAATCAGCACAATTACTACTTTCTGTCCTTATTAAGCAAGTGAGCCTGATTATTGTGAAACTTTTCACAATAGAACTTTTAGTCCTACAGCTTTTAAAGTGTGTTTGGAGTCACAGACCACACAGCGCCATTGTTCCACTTTCTCAAGACAAGATGAATGATTTTTTAATTACTCAAGCATTTGAGACAGTGATAAAATCCAGCAGGAACATAAGCGCATTTGTATAAACCCCTTTTGTGTTAATCAAACAATAGAGATTCATCTGATGATGAATCTTCTGAAACCCAGATAATTAGCTAGTGGAAAAAACAAAACAAAAACAAAACAAAACTCATTTGTTTGTTTTCCCTCGCTGTCTTTGGAGTTATGTCAGCTCTGCAAATAATTCTCCCCACGTTGGTTTTCTCATATGCACTGCAGCTCTTCCAGACGTGCTAACAGGAGTTAGTTCACACCATCAGAACATGATCTCATTAGTGCAATTACGGTTGTGTGCTTCATCTTTTTTCCCCTTTTTCTTCATTCTGCCAGCCTATGCACCATTCTATTTTGCTGCATAGAGCCCCCTCTATACCCCCCCTCTATACTATTTGTCATGAAATCCCTCATTTGCTGGATCCCAAGGAAGGCAGATTATGCTTATTTTTCATTTGGACAGAGTGAGATGGAGCCAGGTGTTTGGCAGCAGCAGAGTGTTCAGGTGTAACCGGTTGGGCGATGGGACCTGACGAGCCAAGCCCGATGAAAGATGAGGCGTAGAAGATTTCGGGGAGCGGGACACCCCACTGCCCGCTCCCTCAAGAGCACCACCCGCCGATTAGGGAGAGAGAGATGGGAAAAAACTTCCAGTGGTAATCTGCATCATACCGTGATCGCTTGCCGCTGCCTTAATTAGCTTTTTCAGCCTTGATGAAAGTGCAAGGCTTGCAGACGCCAATATGGCAGCATCTCATTGTGCTAAACTCATCACGATTGTTCTGGAACTTTCCGAGTCTCAGGATGGAATCTTTAAAAGTTTTTCTCTCTATAAGGCTTTTTAGTCATCCAGGTTATTCTTAATTGGCCAGTGAAACTTAAAATGACCTTTACACACCTTGTCTTGTTTCACCACTTATCCTGAACTGATGAAGGCCATAGGCAAAACATCTTCAAGATTATATAATGGCTTACTACTGCAAGACTATCCCACAGGTTACTCTTAAACTATTGCTGTATATTCTCAGAACATGTCCATTTACATGTCCATTTCCAGTTTCATGTCCATCGAAACTGCCTAATCCTAAGCCAGGCAGAATCCACTCAAAGGAAGAAGTTGTTAAACCAGCTGACATACAAGCAAGGAGGAACACCGAGAGCTAGAACTAAACACAGACTCACAATCTAGGCATGAAGATTGGAACAGTATTAGTACTCAAGTGCTACAAACATTAGCCACAAAGCAAACTATACATGACAGAATATTACAAACTGAAGTTGTAATATTTACAGTAATAGTCCAATTCGGTTTTATTTGTATAGTGCTTTAGCAGTAGACATTGTTACAAGGCAGCTTTGCACAAAACTGGATGCAGATTTATAGCCCTAATGAGCAAGCCAGAAGCCGTAGCACATTAAAGGATACTCTAAAGTTGATTATGCTACAGCAGACTTTTGTGTACTTTGGTGCACTCACACAAATGATTCATACACTTAAAGTGTACAAAAAAACGCACTATTTTGTACTTAATTTACTTTAATTGTGTAAAAGCATTGTTAAAGCCTAGCTTTAATTGTCTTAAGTGTACTCATCATGCTAAAATGGAACTATTTCAAGTATACGTTGGTATATTTTAAATATATTTTAGTATATGCGTTTTAATCCATGATGAAGACATATCTAGAGTGCAATTAAATTTTTTTTAAGTACATTTACCTATTCCTGTAGTTCCATGTTTTTCAAAGTTGGTTCTGGGGACCCTCAGGGGTCAGTCAAACATATTCAGGGGTCTTTTACTGGTCAGTTGATTCCAAACCTTAATAACCCGAAAACGAGTAGGCCTCCAAGTGGTGCCAACTTGAATCTAATGACAGTTTTTATAAAAAAAAAAAAAAAACTCAGAAAATTCAGGAAGAACCATTGGATGGCTCAAATAAATAGCCAAAATAATATTTAAATAATGTGCAAAATATTTGAATAACAACCGAGCAAACTAGAACACAGCTAGAAAGCAATATGCTGTATACGTATACACTCAGAGGAAGAGAGCTGTGGGAATCAGAAGAGCAAATGCTGTATACTATATATAATGCTACCATATAACTGGCCTCAGAGGAGGGATGAGGGAAAGCTAACTCTTTATTAATGCCATAAAAGCAATACTCTTTGATGTACTGGTTGATTTCTTGCTGCAGATAATATCTAGGCTACATCCTCTGGCACTGACAGGACTTTTCAGGCTAAATCAGCATTACTATATTTGGCTATGCCGCAGAGTACGACTGAAATAGGGAATATGTATCTAATGACTAAGTCTCACAGCACTAATTGGACATTCTTATTCCCCTTTCCCTACAGAAAGTCTGCGTCATTACTCCTAGGAGGAACACTATATAAATGTGTGTGTGTGTGTGTGTGTGTGTGTGTGTGTTCCAACTGCTCGCTCAAGCAGTAAATTACCTATTGGACTTATCTTGATTAAAAGAAGTATAATATATGTAAATTAAATGATATGAAGATTAGTGCCAAGGGGTTTCAGAAATGAGAACAATGTCTCAGCTAATTCCTGGGGCCAGATCTAGGACTTTTGTATCCAGTGCAAAGATACTACTTTCTACAGGAAATGATGGTGTAACAAGGACTCAGGACATTTCCCCTCCCCACCAGCAGAGGTTGCACTGAATTCTAAGGTGACTCCTGCCCTCTGACTTCCTCTTCACATCCTGGTTCTATACTGTATAAAGAGTTCATGGACATTGTTTCAATGCGAAGTCTTGCCAATCACTCATGTTTGTTTAATTTTTGGCCATGTTGATTGTATTTGTCTTGATGTACCTTGACCCTTGTTTTGATTGTTGGATTTGTTTATTGGATAACCCTCTGGCTTTGATACCTGTTTGCCTTGTGTTTTATCAACCCTGCTGTACATGGAGTCTCATCCTGTGTCTCAGTCTGCCATGTTACAGAAGGGAAAACAATCCTAATAATAATAAAAAATCCACTGCTAGTAATCAAGCACTTATCATCATAATCATCAACCTGCAGCCACTTGCTGAGTTGTTCATGTGTGATCAGCAGCCATGTGTTTCTTCAAAAGCATTTCCACATGCTTCCACCAGGAGAAGAAGAAAAAAATGCAGCATTCATGCACTTTTTGGCCTTTTACTGTAGAAGGTTTTTGGTAGTGGGTTGAATGAATGGTGGCTTGTGTGGGTGAGGAATTTTTGTATCGATTGGATTTATAATTATTTTATGTATTTGTTTCCCATTTTTTCTTTCTATTCATTTGGTAGATGCATTCTAGCAGTACGCTGGTACTTCATTCTGCTGGCTAAATGGAAATTCCTTATCAGACATTTGCAATCAGTTTAAACAAAATAATTATTTTATTGCATGAAGTCAGAATTGTTGAATTCTTTCCATTACCACTATTACATTAAGCAAATATAGAATTCACACACTTGACCAAGCCATGTCTTTTGAGTCAAGTGTGTGATGATTTAAGCATCATGATTCTAAGCTTATGTTACATTATATTACATTTGCTTCATAGCTACAGTGCAAACTTACCACATCACACGTGTCTTGGTTGATGGATGACATTTATGGTAATAAGGAAAGTATGTAAATTTCTTTTTTGGATGAAACTTGCTTTAATTTTCATGGAAGGACATGCTATAGTCTTTTGGAAAAAAAGATATTACAGTATTCTTATAGACAGATGGAGAGTGAAAAACAGATACCGGTTATGTCATTCTAGTTGGCTGGGTTTTGGTGGTCTGTAAAACAGCATTTGTGTGTGCATATAGAGCAAAACGGATTGCTATTTATATACATGATACTGCTTGTGATAAATGCTTTGTTATTGTTGCTAGTATAACGTCATTGCCTAACGGCTTGTAATTACTGTATTGACATATACAGCAGTCATATCAGTAAAGCATGTTTAAGTGAAACTGAAACTGAATTCACTTGTAGGGCAACCATCAAACCTCTGTGACACTTTAGGGTCAGACTAGAGCTTAGTTTCCTGGATTTATCCAAGAGTAAAATGAAATATGAGGACTTTGATGACTTGGAAAACACAACTAATGTGCTGTCACGCTCTAATTAACGGCCGACTACACCCCACCTCAGGAGAGCCATGCTGGCTACTTCATTTGTGGATGATCATATTCTCCTAAGAACACAGAAAAGTTGTCCACACACACACACACACACACACACTGACACACACTTGTCTGTGTTCTTAGGAGAATATAGAAAAGTTGTCCAGACACACACACACACACACACACACACACACACACACTTGTTTCTGAGGTCCATACACTAATTCTTCTCTCTCTATAAGCTGCTTCAGGAGTTGCTCTGATCTATTGGCTGCCATTTGTCATGGAACAAAAACCTTTAGGTTTATTTTTTTCCCTCTACTTCTCCTTGAATTCATTATAAGGGGCCACACTAATGTGCCTTTGTCTGCTCTTTCTCAGTACAAATGCTCCTTGCATTATTGTGTAAGCGTCCCGAATTGAAACATCAGTCTGGTGAAATATTGACTTTAATATCTCATTTGAAAAATTCATGAAACCTTTGATGTTAAATCCATACTCAATTTAGCAAAATGCCACTAAAATATGCAGGGCTGGGGAGGGAGGTTGGAGGGAAGTAGAAAGCATTATTGTCTGTGTTTCTGTAGAGAAATTACATTTTATGGCCGTTACACCGATCCTTACTGTTTTCTTTTTTTTTCCTGTCGTCTTGGGAGAAGACGGGGTATAGGAGTGGAGGCGACCCATTAGAGGCAAAATGAAAAGAGCTATTGATTGGTCTCTTATTCCTCCACTCTTTGCCTCATTTCCTAAATGCACAGTAATAAGGGCTTAGCCGTGGTGACACACAATAAGCCTTAATGAATGAAACTTTAGGGAATTAGTGAGTGCGAGCGTGATGATTCACATACGTCCCTTCAAGTGTTGGGCTTGCATTTTGTTTTGTTGTTTAGATTTCCAGCTGCTTTCATCTTTTATCAAGAGCGCACCCACCCCTAATAGCACTGTAATGCAATCATGACAATATATGATGATTTCTATTTACAAAGAAGAGCTGCTCTTTTCCACACGAATGGGAAAGGCGGGGTTTGTGAGGGGATTGAGATCTTTTAAGTAGCACTGCAATACAATTCAATTTCTTGAGGCTAATTATGATCAAACATGGCCTTTTGAATTGAAGGGTTATGGCAGGTAGCAATGAGGAAGCTTTTAGCAAATGGAATTTTGCTAAGAGGAGAGAGGGAGTGTGAAAGGAAAAGGCTGAGAGTGAGTGAGAGGGGCCTGTGAAATGAAACGACAGCCAGACGAATGTCATAAAACCCACTTGCGTGCTAACAGAGCCACATTCGGGTATGGTAAGCACTTTAGCCTGGCCTATGGATCAAACAGAGGAGAGAAGGAGGAGGAAAAAAACACATTAAACTGCTACAACACATAGAGAACTAAAGCCTCCCTCTCTTACTCTCTCACTCTTTCTCATTCTCTTAAACAGTCACCCAATATAGTCCTCCCCTCCCCTCCACCTCCCATCCCATCCCAAAACAAAGACACATTCTTCCTCATTTTGCCGACAGTCCTACCCTTTGTGTGCACTTGATTAGTAAGGGATACTATGGCACACATCTGAAGAGGTCCGATCGCTGAGGGATGGCACGCCTCTTCTATTAAAACTCATTCCTCAAGAGATGGCTATCAAAGCCAAACACATGCTATCTAGTACTTCGGCTCAAGCAGGAAAGGTGATTTTTTTTTTACAAAATGAAATGAAATAACAACAACCCAAACCTCATGCAAAAGCAGCGCCCATAATTTCCTTCAGCTGCCCAAAATCCCCACTGATGATCTCAGCGTTTCAGGGAAGGTTGCAGAGGTTGGCTTTAGTATTTAAGCAAATCCTGGGAATTATAAGAACAAAACAGTTCACACTGGATCTAAAGAGAAGCAGAAAACCATGCACGTGTTCCAAATGATTATATGCCCGCGGGACAAGGGGGTAGGGGGTGTGGAGCCATACGAGGAAAAGAATTGAAACCAGACCCATATAGGACATCTGGTAACGAGGAATGCTTCTCTTGTCTTGTCCACATTTGTCTTGACTTACGTTCTGGCTTCTTTCCTCCTCACTTGTTGGGTCAAAGTGACTAGTGCCTAGTGCCTGCAGAGGCCTCCTAGGCATGCATGTATATATATATCACCTTTAAATTATTATTTTTTAATTTAAATTTATCTACAGCACTGGTTCAAAGTGTAGTATGTGCTTGCAATAGTTCGTGTGATAGGCCAAGTTAGACTTCAGGCTGGTCGTGTGTCTGAGGCATAGCTCCACGCGCGCACACACACACACACACACACACACACATATACACACACACACACACACACACACACACACACACACACACACACACCTGTTCACTCGCATACACAGACATGCTGACAAACAAGATAAGATATGTGGTGGCCTGGGAAACCCATAGGATGCCACTGTACCTGAATTCTGTTAAACTTTGACACCTCTACTTGAAGCAAATGTAAATATTTTTCACCAAAACAATGTAGAAATGTTTTATTTACCTTGTCACCTTGCATATACTATCTTACCTATGCTAGGTAAATAAGGAGCTGGTTTAGCAAGTTGCTAAAATGGTAAGTCTGTCTAAAGGAAATGCTTTAATTGCTAGCTTGTTAGCTACGTGTGCTTTCCTCACACAGTAAAAGTCAAGCTTTGATCAGGTTGTTGGTTGCATACCGCAGCCAAATGGACAAATGGATCTAATTGATTCACTTTGCATATGGCTTAATTACCAGCGGTCAAACTGTCTGCGATGAACACATGATATTGCTAACACTATATATATATAGAGATGTAATAAATAATGTATTTGTAATGTCTGAATGCTAATCGCAAATGGGAACTTTAGCCATCAGATATTATTTCAGCTCCAATATAAGAGTGAATGATGATGATGATGATGAT
This sequence comes from Pangasius macronema, assembly GCA_037577455.1. Classification (NCBI taxonomy): domain Eukaryota; kingdom Metazoa; phylum Chordata; class Actinopteri; order Siluriformes; family Pangasiidae; genus Pangasius; species Pangasius macronema. Next base: position 16,594,321 of record CM074946.1, read on the forward strand.
GATGATGATGATGATGATGAGGCTCCTGTTTGTTAAATGCAGTGGCTGACATTTACCTCAAGTGACTAGAGAGATAGACATGGATGATGCTTATGATCAGAGTGATTACATTGTAAACTTATAATCTTTGATAAAATATCACCAGTGTTATTTTCCCAAAAATAGACGATTTAAGGATTTCATATTGTACAAAATGTCAACATTTTACCATGTGAAGGATTTGCCAGGGCCACCGCACATATTGGAAAACATGTTGCTCTCTCTCTCTCTCTCTCTCTCTCTCTCTCTCTATGTGTGTGTGTGTGTGTGTGTGTGTGTCTTCAATGTGTTTAGTAAAGCAGTAATTCTAAATACATAATAATTATCATAAAGAAAGTTTAGGTCTAATAACTTATCTAAATGCCATAGTATTAAGTGATATAATAAAAAGTAAACTTCAAAGAGCTTCATTTTAAAGAATCTTTTTGCCAGTGTAGACTTTCAGAGGTGAGGCAGGTTAACTCCACTAATGCAATTTCAATATGACTTATTTAATTTAGCCTTAAGCAAATTTCAATAAAAAAAAGACTATATTAAACAATATGGATGCTATTTTAAGTGCCTCCCTGTTTCCTGGAGAATTTTAGAAACTTTTTGAAGTAGTCTGTAGTCTTATATCGACAAAGTAGCCAGGGATTTTAGTGCTACTACAAAGGAATATTTCAGCCAAAAATGAAAGTTACCCAGTTCCTATTACCCAAATGTGGTTGATCAGCCAAGACATGTTATGTGTCCAAAGTTTGCTTCTTTATGTAGCAACGCTGGCCAACAAGGAAGCGAGTAAAGCTCAACTTTGCTACCCAGGGATGTACACACAATACAATGGAAAAGTAAACTGTTGGCTTACTGTGAAATGTTTGGTGAACAAGACCAGAAGAGAAAATATCAAAAAGATAAAAACTAAGGCTGACCCTGAATAGACAAACAAGAACCTGTCTTCAACCAGGATGTTTGCTACCAGGAAGGCTTGCTCATCTATTTACTATGTAAATTTCTATCTGCCAGTGTTAACTTTGAAAATACACCTATCATTGTCAAAACATTTTCATAACTGTCTCAGGAGGGCTCTAATGAGGTAAAATCAACAGTCACGATTCCAAGGCATAGCTGCAGAGAGATGACTTATAGGTGCTTAGGCATGTGGCATGGGTACTTTGGCCTCAGTGTAGCATTCACATCTATGGAATTTCTGTCTTACAAGCTCAGTAGTTTACTCTAATGAAATGGCCTTGATGTAACTTTCTCCTTCATAGATTCTGGTAAGAGCAGCAACAGATTGAAACAGTTGGTGGTATAAGAGGCCATGGAGGTGAAATACCTTGTCTATGCAAGTTCCAATTTCTCTGCGTGGACAGGAGACTTCTTCTGCTGCCAGCACTTCAGGAACACCCTGGTGACATGGTCAGCACCTTGATAATTTGGGGTGGAAATATGGTACGAGAGAGATGACAGCTTTAATTACCTTTTGAAACGGATCCAAACCTACTGTCTGCAATATGGACAGGGGAATAGCTGTCATAGGAAGAACATGTTGAAATGGAGGAATCATGGGAACGTGCAGCCAGGAGAGGGAGTCAGCATTACCATTGGAATTACCTCTGTGGCATTAACCGGAGTAGTCTAATACAGACAATTGCTCCTCAGTAATATCTTGACAATATTTAAGTGACAAAATCGATTGATGTCTGTCCCGACAGTGTATTTTTTCCTAGCAGGTACTTGCAGTATTTTTTAGTCATTGCCCATTTTAAGACGAGAAGTTCTAATATCTTAGAGATGTAACTGGACATAATCCATTTAGTTGGGCTCAAGCTGTGGCTGGTGTAATATACTGTATAAGCTTCATCTTCCCCTCTTCCTTCTGTGATTGCACCTCCCCAAGGCCACTGCATCTGGCATCAACTTCCAAATAAAATAGAAGCCAGAATAGGAGCACTCACAAACCTGGCCTTCAAACCCAGAAACTTCATTCCTCTGTCCTGTTGTCACCAAGTAGTGACTAGCAGCTTTTGTCCTTGTTTTAACTGAGATCATCTACCATGTAATGTAGTGTATGAGTGTGCGCATATACCAGTGTATGTGAAAAATGGCCATAACTTCACCCCGTGGTTTTTGATTGTGCTAAAGTGTACATGAAACATGCAGTGGTAACTTGGGTAACTTTTAAAGCTTGCAAGTTATTACCCTGCAGCAGTGCTCAGGCTTTAATCTGGTTCAACCTGCATATAGTTGGACCCACTGTTAAAGGATATGCTAATTTTACATGTTTTCTCCCCAGGACATATTATTAGCTATTTTCACTGTATTGTCTCATTTGCAAAAGGGGTTTGATCAGTTTCTTTTAACCTCCAGCCACCTATTTGCATAATTACCATGCTGAAGTGCAGCTCGTTCTTTAAAGCAGACGAATGGCAAACGTCAGCACTCAACTAGGTGAAAAAAAGGGTTTGGAAGAAAAGTTTTTAATCAAATGAGAGCTGATCAAAAGTAAAATTCTAGTGCTTTTGTGCCATTTAGCGTGACTGCCCTCATCATAGTGGCATGGATCATTTTGCAGACTGGTTAATGACTTTACTTGTTCTTAGATACTTTCTTTGTTACAGTTACAGTTACAGTTCTCTATGTCACAATTGTAACAGTTGTAATACATTATTCTCAACAGTTTTTTTAAGACAGGAAGGCAGCTACATAGGTTACAGTGAGTGCATATTTATGCCTTTCTGTTTATTTCTGTTTATTAGTTTAAATTAGTTGTAATTCAGCCCCATTTATAAACTTTATTTATACATGTCTTTATTTATATGCTTCTTTATTTATACACTATGTACACTTCTTTACCCCTTTTTTATCATTCTCTCTCTCTGTCTCTCTGTCTCTCTCTCTCTCTCTCTCTCTCTCTCTCTCTCTCTCTCTCTCTCTCTCCTTCTTTCACTGCTTTGGCTGACTCTCAGCAGGCACTTTCAGATCAGCTGTCAGTTTCATGGCCCGATGACTCAATCAGCGCGAAGGATCAGCTCTTGCTGGACTCTGAGGGAGGGACGTTCAGCTCCTGCTTGCTTCTGAAATGAAACAGGAGAAAATAGGTGTCATGTTTTAAAGGCTTCTTCATTAGCTAAGGTACATTAGAGCTTCTGGAGGTGTAACTGTCTTTGGGGCCCAGCAATGATGCATCAAATAGACATACACATGCTCAGCCAATGATATGCCACCACAGGGCTAAAGCCCCTCCTCAAAGGTATATTAAAAATGAAATTTACATGAATACCGCCTTATCTCAAATGTAGTTGATCATCTATGTTTTTGGTGTCTGTTTGCTTCTATTATTTTTGCACTAAATCATGACACACTTTAACGGATTTGAGTTCTAAGCTGATCTCAACTAGATTTGCTTAAGCAGTTTCCAAAATGTTATGCAGATTTCCTAAATTGGAAGGTGACCTTGTATTCTATATGTGATCACAATTATAATACTAATATACTATATATATATATCGAGAGAGAGAGAGAGAGAAAGAGAGAGAGAGATAGAGAGAGAGAGAGAGAGAGAGAGAGAGAAATCATGGATGCCAATCCATTTAAAGCTCAACTACATTTGGAGTACAGGGAAAACTGTGTAAATTTCATTTATGGCTTGAAAATATGTGACAAGTCATTAGAAGCTTGGTATAAAGCACAAATGTAACACATATAATTTGGACAGTGAGCAAAACTGTATTTGTGGAGATGCAAGGTTTCTGTAGCACACTGATGGTATTGTTTGATATTGCTTTGACTCCAGGGGCCGGTAACTGTGGAGCCCTAAGGATTTTTTTCAGCTGTGTGTTTGACAATTTAGGGGAAAATGAGTGAATGATGAGGCGCTCCACATCAACAATAATGCGTGAGTATACGGTATGTCTGTGTGTGTTGCTTGGCAGGACACATCATTGGTCCTCTCTTCCTTGTCTCTATTGAATGCCAGCTTCCTTCCCCAGGACATTTAATCTAATTTTACCCACCGGGAGTGCCAATCTCACCTCCTCCCACTGAATACATACAGACTTTCTCCTCACCTTGTACTGACTCACAGAGACATTGTGGTGGTTGCTTGAATGTGTGGAAAATTATAAGCCCTAAAACAAGTTCCTGTACCCCGAGCATTTAGTGATTTTGTGCCCTGAGTGCTTACTGTGCAGATTGGACTCATTTTATACACACAAATTGAATATCAAAATGTTCATACATCATTTCCCATGCACACATTGGGATTCATAAAGAAATACTTAATGAGAAATGCCACTTATTTTCAAATGATCCAGCTTTACAATGATTGCATAAGCTAGTTTGTTATAAAAGCACAAATATAAACAGCACTTTAGGTGACTTATTATTGTTCATACATTTGTGTACATCATTTAGCCTATTTTGCAGCATTGATATAGTTATTTTTTTTTAAATTCTTTTAAAAAGCTATTGGTTGTTTGCACTAAATCCAGCTGTGAAACAGTTGTGCATATTCACAGATCTAAGGACACAGGATAAATGTGGATATGTTGGATGTTGTACACTTTATGGTGTAGTGGCTTTTTTTTTTTTTTGGCACATTTGGCTTTTTTGCTTTTTTGGCAAGACCAATGCCAATAGAAGAATCTAAGACTCTCAAAACTCTAAGCACTAGGGCCAGTTTTAGGAAGACCAACCTTGCAAACCTGTCCACATGCAAATCTTAAAAGACTCTTGAATTCCTGACAACCAGTTCTTTCCAGAGGGAATTAGCTGACAGATTGAGGCTATCCCAGCCATCCTTAAGTTCCATCATGGTAGCAGTACTGGATGGTGTAATTAAATTAACATGACACTACACCTGGATTCCTTACATGGTGGTGGAAGGACATAAGAGCGTAATTGACTACACCCATCTTGCAATAAGGGCAACAATTCTACAACCAAGTCAACTGTGGTGCAATGATGGCTTTAAACAAAGTAGTTGTTCAATGGCCTGGCTCAGCCTGGCACAAAATCAATCACAGGGGGAGAATACCAGGGGAAGGGAGGGAAAACCACTCCAGCCCCTGTATGTGTGTCAGGGAGTCCAGCTAACACCCTAAACTCAGTAAAAACAGGAGAAAATACAAAACCTGATTCCCCAATATTCCAATATTAAGGCCATTAATGAGGTTGGGGTATAATTGCATCCCCCTTCCCCCCATTCCTCTTATGCAAAGCAAGTTGCCTCTTTGATATTCAGGTACTTATTTGAGATGAATGATTTCCTATATAGAGGAAACAGTGTGCAAGAGTACATATACACAGCTTTATAAATCTGACTATAAGTATAAAGTAAGTATGCCATTTTCAATTTTTTGTGTGCACACATACTTTTACTCTCACACATACAAGTTTTATTAATGAGGCCCCATAACTTTGTGCAGCTATAACTTATTCATGGTAGGGTTATCAAGGTCTGTTATTCGCCATGCTCATTAATGCTGAATGCATCAGTGAGTGTCTACACTGATACACTGACATAGATAAACTGTGAATATTGTTAGGAAAAACTCATAAGGTTCCTTTGGCTTGCCACAGGAATGCTGGACATTTTGAAGGACTTGAGACTATACTTTAAGTTATTACAACTATTGCGTTGTTGTGGAATTGCTAGGCAGTCATGTTTGAAGTTTATGAACTGCTTATGCTACCTGACGGGTTGTGTAGCCAGCTAATAAGGCTAACTTCTTAGATGCTAAATTGCTAGAAATTAAAACTAATTTGCTAGTAATCTGTTGCTAAATAGCTATCTATACTGTCCAGCGAACAGTAGTCTAGTTGATTTTAGCACCTTTAAAACTTGTTAAACTTGCAAGAGGTGGAAGAGTGAATAAAGAAACGTCACTTATGCAGCACACTAAAATGCAGAATAAATAATGTCGATTTGGGTTAAAGTGTAGTCCATTTAGCCAGGTACTGTCGCTAGTAAGGCAGCTGAAAAACATCACCTGGTCTTTTCCCAAACCTCAACTGCCTAGTTTATGTAAGCATGGGCCACTCTAGTCTCAGATTCCTGTTCTTGGCTGACAGGACCCTGATGTGGCCTTCTGCTCTCATAGCCTATCTGCCTCAAGTTTTGATGTGTTGTGCACTTTGAGATGCATTTCTGCTCACCACAGTTGTAAAGCTTGGGTATGTGAGTTACTGTAGCTCAGTGGTTAAGATGTTGGACTGATTGGAAGGTTGTTAGTACAAATCCCAGCACTGCCAAGCTGCCACTGCTGGGCCCTTGAGCAAGGCCCTTAACCCTCACCTGCTCAGTTGTGTAAATGAGATAAATATAAGTTCCACTGGATAAGGGTGTCTGCCAAATGCCATAAATGTAAATGTCTGTAGCCTTTCTGTCAGCTGAAACCAGTCTTCCCAGTTCCCTGTTCCTTGTCGGTGAAGAAAGTCACACAGAAATCACCATTACTGTTTCATCTTGAATAATATTTCCTTTAAAAGACGAGAAGGCATTGCCCTATTCCATTAAACCTATCTTCTAGTTTTCTCTTTATCCCCTCATCTACTTAACTCGCTTTATGAAAATGTGTTACATGTATAATTTTCACCTAAATAAGCTGGAGGCTAGATGAATAGCTTCTTGACAGTTATGAATGAGAGCCAATCTGCATTAAGCCAGCGGAGGAAGAGAAAAGGAGCAGTGAAGGGGGTTTTACAATACCAAGAAGCTGAAAAATGGCTGTGTATTCCTGGGACGAATGCTCTTGCCAAGTTACTACATAAGAACTATTATTGCTTGTGCCAAATGAACAAATATTGACAGAATATGTCTTGCCTAATTATCTTAAAATAAAATTTGACCACACCATTTATTCAAAATATAATAAACAAACACAGTTATTCTGTCATTATTATGTTGTCCCAATTAATTATGGGTGTTTTAGTTTGTTCTTTCGAAAGTCAGACATCCTCAACATTTTGGTAGGAGCAAGAACACTTGATTTAACCATCCTTGGTGCTCACGTTCTTCAAAGATGATGTCAAATGAGTACAACAAGATGCAAGAACAAACAAAAACCCATAATGAGAAAAGGCAATGGTTTTCGTCACAGCCATTGTACCCAACGCAGTGACAGACCCTGAACCTAAATGTGTTCACATGACCTTGGGTTTCCTGGGCAACTCTTGGCTTCAGCATTCTTTAGAATATTAAAACAATTTTGGGGGCTCTAACTTGTGTTGGAGGTGCTGTGAACTCTACAGCTCATTAGAGCCTGGCCTCGCTGAGCTATGTCTATATCCTGTGGTAATGAAGACCCCACTGAGGCCAAGGAGACAGAGAGAGAGAGAGAGAGAGAGAGAGAGAGAGGATGGAAAGTGAGAACCTGCCTGGAGAAGAAATTTTGGTGCTAGTATCAATTTTCTGGATTATTAATTCAAATTCACATCTGCAGACTGCTTCAAATTAAGAGAGCGGCCGACACTCTTCCCCTGCTCCAGCCAAACCAGATTTGAGCATATTCTGTTTCAGACGCCAAATTAGACGGCCCACTCAGCATGCTGGGAACCACTGCGTCCCACTAATGAATGTACAGCACGCACGCACACACACACACACACACAGGGAACAGGAAGATGTGCAAACTACACCTGCTTCATTCAAAACGGAACATTCAGTCTGGCAGCCTCGGCACAGAGAACAGGAGCTCTTTGTTTTTGGCTGGGTGAGAAAAAAAGAGCAGAGTCTTGAAAGGAAGGATTTGGAGTGAGGCGTGAAATGTGAAGGTAGCACATTAACTGCTAAGGTTATTGCTTTTCTAATATTATGCACACAGTGTATTCTGGCTCGCCAGCTGCAGTTCAGCAGTATGATGATTTGAATAACTGAGAAAGTCCTAACAAGCTCTTTTACCTACAACTCACTCCTATAATGCAAACTTGCAATGAGTTTCCTTCCATGCCCAGTATAATGGTTTTGCTGAGTTAAACAAATGTAGTTATTCCTTTTCAAATACGCTTCTTGTTTCCACAGTAAAAAACACTGACAGGCTAAGACCAAAGGATTTTGAAATCTGAGGTCATGCTGGGTCATGACGATTTCAGTTCAGCTTCACAAGTGTTATCGCTTTCCTCTTGCATGTCAGGCTATGACCTCATGCCTGGGGAAAGTGCATTATATTCGAGTTAAGGACCCTGTGGAACTATCAAAGCCTCATTAAGCATGTCAGTGGTTTTCCAGTCATCTCTACGATTTTGATAACTGTAGAACTTTTCTCTTTTTCCTTTCTACTCCACTTGCTGTGTCAGTGTCCTTGAATGAGGATGGCTGTGTCTCCCTGTAGTATCAGCAAAAGATGATTTGACTGGGTACTGGGTTGCTAAACAGACTTCTGCGTAATGTCCTGAGGGAAAACTGAGACAACTGGAAACTGGGTCGTTAAACACAATGCTGAGTTTAAGGTCTTATAGGCATCTAAGATCTTTTCAGTCCCTGAAAGGCTTTATTGTTTTTTTCTCCTAAGATTTGGTGCTTTAACTAATCTCATAAATAAACATCTGATCATGATTTGGCAACTTCAGTTTTCTCTTGACTTTCCCACTGTCGATCTGAAAAAAACAACAACACGTGACAGTGAGAGGGCCTTGGGTGTGTGGTGAGGGAGTCACTGTCAATATATGACAGGCAGGTGGAGCTGTGTGCAAAGTTAAACCTCTGGAAAACAACGCAATAGAATAATTTGTTACACAGACTGAAAGAGAGAGAGAGAGAGAGAGAGAGAGAGAGAGAGAGAGAGAATGAGAGAGAGGCAGGTGGGAGTGTCACTTAGTGATCTGGATGTATATTTGTTACCACTTGCTGTGTAGATTAAGTCACGTTAGACATTAAAACATTGTATTACAGAGATGTTGAATCCATGTCTAACACTGTAATGTTCACCGTGACTCGTAAACAAAGTAATGAATTCATGCAATCAATAAATCAGTGTTTACGAGAGATATATCAAACAAGCACTTTGCATATTAAGATCCATATTTATAATATATTTTAAGGGTGGCATGGTGGCATAGTGGGGTAGTAGGAAGCAGGGGTCCCTGGTTTGATCCTGAGCTCATGTTTCTTGCTGTGTATGAGTTTTGCATTTTTTCCCCATGTCTGTGTAGGATGCCTCCAGGCTCTCTGGTTTCCTTCACCCCCAAGAAAACAAGGCAGTAGGTGGATTAGCTACTCTAGCTTACTCCGTAGGTGTAAATGAGTGTGTGTGCATGGTTCTCTGTGCTGGACTGCCATCTCATCCAGGGTGTATTCCCACCTCACGCTCAGTGAGCCTCCTGATCCACCAACACCCTGACCAGGATAAAGTGGTCGTAATATTCACATTCATATTCATCATCACTTAAAAGAGCAAGAAGTTCATATATTGGATATATTTAAATACTAAAGACAGCCTGCTATTAAAAAGAGCACAAACGTCCTCACCTCTTGCACAACTTACCAGCAGTCTGATTAAAATCCCAGATGTGACAAAAGCTTTTTATTATCTTCTTTTTCTTGGGTTATTAATACAAATATTCTAATAAATGGTAATAAAAATGCAAAATGATACAGAGCAGCATCATGTTCTCTTCATTTTGTGAAGATTTGTTTATTTTCTGTTTATTATATTTGATTAGAATAAGCTCTGTCTACTCTTTTTCATTGTTATGCAAATGTAGATAGACTACGGCAGCAAGATATGAAGAGCGAAGGAGTGGGGGAGACAACCAAAGCAATCAAAGCAGAGTAATCATCAGAATAATTTGCGGCCTTGTCCTGTGAACGGCTCTGTGGCCTTGTTCTGCTCGGCATTTGCGCATATCGTCATTTTTTTCAATTACCCCAGCTGTGGTTAAACGGTCATTTGCAGCAGGGTTGCCTGCAGCTAGAACACTGAGCTCTATTAGGGCCCGAATCCAGCCTTTCTCTCTCATTAGCTTCACCAGTGAGAGTCAGAAAGAGGAACATGTCCAGGACGGCCTCGGGAACTGAGTGCACAGATCACAAGCACATCACTGTTCCTGTGCTGTCCCATACATATCATTAGAGAATCAGAGTAGGGTGACCTCCAAGGCTAGAGCAGCACAAAGCTCCTAATGACCAGGCCAGGCCTCCCTCTTGCTTCTTACTCTCTTTCTGAGTCTGAAAGCCTGACTAGAAACAAGCCACATCACAGCAAGCATCAATAAATGACCCATGACCAGCCAAACCAGCACCACTGACAAGGACACACACGCACACACACACACACGCATACAGCCCACATTGGGATTTCATTAAGAGAAAGCAAATGGAATTGATCAAAGAACTCTCGGTCACATAATGCTATGACCACTTCTTTCCAGTTTCTCCTATTTCCTCCTGCCCCCCTTTTAAAAAAAATTCTGCTAGGCATTGAAATTATCCTGAACAAAGAGTGCTAATGTGGGTGTCATTAAGCGATGTCCTCCGTTCGGCTGTGACCCGAGGAGCTTCGTCTCCTGCAGCTAAATGGAGGTCAGCCGAAGATGGCATCCATTACGGAGGCATTTGATTCAAATGTCACACTGCCTTGCATGCACCGCTGTTCCCTAATGTGTGTGTTCTCTGGCGTGAGGGAGGGAGTAGGGGCGGGCCCACTCTCGGATCGTGTGTTTTGTCTCAGTGCCTACTGCATTTTTTAAATAGCTAATTTGAAATGGGTTTGGGTGACCCTGCCCGGTGGGCGAGCATGGGGCGGTGGGCTATTCATCAATAGAGACGGAGGGGGGCACAGGCGGGCATGGACGCAAGGTGACACCACGCTAAGGCAGCAAGCCTCACCTTGGATTTGGGAATGATGCCGTTCTCCTGTACGCAATCTCTCTTGCTTTCTCTCTCTCTCTCTTGTTGAGAGACTGTTATCCTCTGGAGCATCGGCTGCTAAAACAAGACTGATTGTTACTATTCATCATCTTGCCTGAGCACTACAGGAACAGGAACAAGCGAGAATGGACATAGCTGTGGATATGTAGTATGGCCTGGCACACACTAGTGCCAGGCCTTGTTTCACTCACAAGGTGAAAATAAGTCCATTTCCAACTGTCTGGTGTCCCCCTTCAGCAGCAATCACCAATCAAGTGTGTAAAAATAAACGTGCTTACGATATCCATTAAGATGTGAAGGTGAAGACTGATCACAGATCAGAAATAAATAAAGCACGATAGGGTGTGCAGTTATAGGAAAAGAATCCAGGACAGGGTGGTGTGATACGGCCTGATGCACAGTGTTTCATTTGTCTTCTACCACAGTGATTTACAAACAGTTACAATTTTTAATTTAGAAACGAACAACATGCCATGCTTTTAACTGTTTATAGTTACATGTAGCGTTGTTTAACATCTAAAAAATTAGTTCCTTTTATCACATATGTTATAACATATATAAACGTTTGTTCCCTCACTGGGCTCTCTTTTCTCTCTCTTCAAGTCAATGAAACAAAAAAAAAAGACTTTTCCCATGACGGAAAACCTGCTGACCTTCACAAAGCTCTGACACTGGAGACTCCTTCCACGAATGTTAAATAAATGTCTCCTTACACAAAAATTCACCACAGAAATTAGTAAAGGTTTTTCTTTGTTAACTAACATTTTTTATGTTTATTATTAGACAGAGATTATGTTAAACATCTGCCATACAAGGCCATGTGAGTGAGTTACTATGGAAATAATAATGTATTAGAACAAATGCATAAATGTAAACCTGTCATTTCAATTATAGCCAAGGTTTACTGTTAGAGCCATGCTGTTGTACAGAATTTATCATCAACTTCTGACCAATAAGATTCAAGAAATCAATAATAATTATAAAATAAATAAATAAATAAATAATCGTGAAAATATGTTGACCCTGGACTGCACATGCAATTAAGAACAAATGTATATTACATATATTTATGGAAATTCATGTGCAAAAGCCCTGATGGCAGGAGTGTGCACACCAGTGAAAGTGTAAGGAGATGGAAGGAATGGGAAATGGGAATGGGAACGCCATTACTATCATTTTGTTTCAGATTTAGAAACACCCATTATTTGCAAAACTTTTGGTTACTTTCTGCCATTGAATAAATAAACGTTCATGTTGAAAGAACCCCTATCAGCATTATTCCACTTTAAATAAAGAAATGGAAATGGGTCATTTTGTGCCGAATGGAGCATAAGGTTTAACATGTGATACCTTTGGTGCATTGGTGGGTAGGGGAGCAAGGCAGCAGCCAGCGGGCACTGAAACCCTGGCATGGATGGGCGAGCGAGGAGCTGGCATGGCCAGGCGTTGGGGAGTCACAAATTCCTATCATTCGCAGAGTCCCCCTTCTGTCACTGCGGCTCAGCTCTGTCATCCCTCACCCCAGTTGAAATTAACAGGTAATTTGTAAATGTCACTTCAGGTTAAACAGCTCATTCTGTTTCTTCACCACCAATCCGAGGCACACCAGCTAATTTTTCTTGTCTTCTTTTAATAAGATGTTCATTTATAAACAGAATTATGCCCAGCTAAATAAATGAGAGCAAGTGATGCGGAGAGAAAAAGAGGCTGCAAATGCGACAGCAGAGCCAGAGGTATCTCATCATCGCCGGAGGTAAATGAAACATACTTGAAAGGATGGATTCTGTTAAAGTTTCATTTGAGTAAAAGTGATTATGGTCAGAAATGTAATTTCAAATAGCTAAATTAATTTAAGCCTCTCTCTCTTTCTCTCTCCACACACACACACACACACACACACACACACACACACACACACACACACGCTCACTTTAATGAGACTTGACTTCTGAGTTTCAGGAGTGTGACTAATTAATTGGTTGTACATTGAAAAAAAACCAAGGTGATGAATCCAAGGTAATTTTTCTTACCTTTCATTTGTGGATGATCAAAGATAATTGAATCTAATTTAAGCATGATCTGCCTTTATTACCTAAGACAGCCTTCACACCAGCTCCAACTGGGTGCTTCATTAAGAAAGAAAAATATCAGTGTAATAATGTAACTCACACACTTAACCTTTTAGATTTATCAGGCCACGTGTCTGTGGTTTTAGGCTGTTTTAAAAACATATGACTTTTTTTTCTTTCTTTCTTTCTTTTTTTTTTTTTTTTACATGGACAATGTCTTGCCCTGACGTTTATCTGATTATGTTGAGCACATAGCTGAGAATGAGAATTTAACAATATCATGCATCCTCTCTTTTATAGACACATAAAACACGCTCCGGTGTTGATAAATCCTGCCACTATTAGTGAGCATAGGCTTCACTTTCAAGACAAGACTATAATCAACTATCTAATAAAAAGGTTAGGCTGATGATTGTAATATTTATGCTTTTGCAACCTTCCTCCCCTCACACACACACACACACACACACACACACACACACACACACACACACACACACACACACACACACACACANCAGAGCTACAGGAGAAAAAGAGTGATTATGGTGGTTTACGATAAGAATCCCCATAAACCATATTATTATAAAGCATCTAAATGGAATCACTTATCCTTGATGCAGAGTGTGATAGGCTGCAGCCTCATCTATTCTCTCTCCATCTCTTTCCCCCTCTCTCTCTCTCGCTCTCTCTCTCTCTCTCTCTCCGACATTCCTCTTTCTTAGTTTGATTCCAAACAGGCCATGAGTGAGGATTTGAATGAGACCTTCCTGTTTCTTATTATTTCTATTAAATGGTTCGATCCCAGATCTAAAAAAAAAACAGCAAAAGATGTGTTTATTTGCCATCATTCTCTCTACAGCTTGATAGTCCTATGTACATAGTGTTACAATTCCCATGCACTTAGACACGCCTAAGAAGGAATAATTGCAAATTAAAAAGCACTACAGATCTAATATGAATTTTATGTGTGTCTCACTTACTTCTTAGTCCAGATGGATAGAATGTAAATGTCACACATCCTTCCAGTCTGCCTTCTGTTTTGCTTCCTGGTTTCTCCAGCTCCTGGTCCAGATCCATGTAGCCCATTTCCCATGATCAGTGTTAAAGGTGCAGCTCTGCCAAGAATTCAATTTACACATTTTCCCCCTTACTCCAAATGTTGTTGAGTCAGTCAAGGCATTTTTGGTGTCGCAGTATTGCTGTGTTAGTTATGTACAGGTCTACTGTAGCTAAGAAAAGCTTCGAGACACCAGTTCAGCATCCCACAAATAAAAATAAATAACAAATCATATACGAGCTTTATTATTATTTGAATAACTTCTAATGTTCAATTCTGTCTTCTCTTATTCTACACCTCTGACAGTTGGGTGAAGGAGGAAAGCAATCAGGTAAATCTAATTTTCAGCCAAACTATTTAATTAACACTGAGCTCTTGTAATTAGATTTATAATGTCTAGTTAGTCTGTTGTAAGCCTAGTGTGATTAGCCCTACCTATACCTCTCCATTTGTTAGCATTCTTTGTCAAATCTTGCATGTGTAAACCTGAGATACTGAGCCAAGAGATCCTTTTTCTGTGGACCTTATTGCTGGCCAGGGATGGTCATTGGTTAAGGTTTAGACCTAGATATTAGAAGATAGAGAGTATAAAGGCTTGGCCAAAAGATCCACTGTTGGTCCCTCAAGCAAATGCCTTAGTTCTTGACTACTCAGCTGTCCCATCTCACTTGTAAGCTTCTTTGGATTAAAATGTCTGACACACCAATCAACAGAAATGTAATTTACCTGTTTCTGATGTCATCTACAGAATTAGTCTGTATTAACCATGTCTTCCCGACCCCTGCTAAGCTTCCATCCAACTATCTCTGGCCAACCTGTGAAAGTATGATACATTTTGCTTTAATGGAGAGAGAGACCTTCATTGCAGACCTAAAAGAATCAGTAATGAAATTATTGTAAATTTCATCAAATGAAAGTTCTGCAGTGGACGCAGCAGTTGCTTCATAGAGAGGTTACTCTAGTGTGACCTTTAGTGGGGTGTCATCAGGTATGCTAGTTCAAGCTAGCAAGAAAGAGCTAATCCCCCCCCCCCAGGGGATAAAACATTTTATATATAACATCACTATCTAACCAGTAAGGGGTATCACAGTATTTAAGATGCTTAAAGTTTCATCTTTGTCTGGTTCCATGTTTCATATATGTCAAGAAAACATTTCATCATATACTTTGAGTAAAAGAGTAAATGATTATTATGCGTTAGTTTTTTTCAGTGAAAATGGTTGCTGAACATTTTTGTCTTAGGTTTCATCAACAAAATTGAGCCAGATAAGAGAACAGTCATGGGACTGAAATTTAGCCTCAGCTTTGAAACATTGCAAAATAATATTAAATTTTAAAATGAAAATAAATTAAAATGCTGTCTTTGGGCAAAGCATTGCATTTTTTTCAACCTAACATAATGTCCTGTATATTGCTAAACTATTGCTGGTTCATTGATTTCATTACACCAAAGATTCCAGTGACTCCAACAGAAAAGAATGATTTGTAATAGCTATCTAACTGCATATGTCTCCAATAATGTGACATGATTTAGGCCTGGTCTTCCAAGGGGGCCCAAAATTCTCCCATCATGCTTTGCAAGAAGTGCACTATTTTAGGACTGTACTATTTTGCAGTTACAATGCATGACACCATTTTCGTAGTGATAGTGTAATACACAATTTTCATATGCTGCAGGCTAGCAGGTACCGAATATCCATTATACAATGGGTTGGGATTTCGAACACATCCACAGAAGTGAAATATATGACTGCTTGAGGTTAGCCAATGACACACAACATTGCAAAATTAATGCCTACCTCTTTTTTATTGTTTGTTCTTTTTGTTGTTTTTTTTGTCCATGGGTTTAGGGGTCAGGCAAGGGCACGGAGGCCTGCTGCTCCAGGGCGGGCGACATCGCTGCTAATCTGAAACTTCCATCAGCACTGCTCTTTCTTTCCACCGGGGTGCTATTAGCATGTGTGCTCTGTTCGCTGCGATCGCACGCCTCTGTTAAGGAGTTGCGGCAATAAATATTTATATGTATTACAAAGAGAAAGGCCATTAAAGACGACGCCATATGCGGCTTTCTAAAGCATGCATGCACATAGGTATCATCCCATTTGTCAAGCTAGGCGAGCTAATTATCTCCTAGCAGGCGATATTTTCTTCTTCCTGTGCATTTCACTTCCCTGCATTAGGACATGCGTGGTCAGGCTGGCCCCAAATATATCCACCATGCTCATGAATGCATTAAAACATTTCAGGGTGCCAGTAATATTATTAAGATTAAGGACAGAGTGAATCCACAGACCTAAAAGTCCTCCTGATCCCTCTGCCATCGCATTTAGCAAGCAGAGGGAGGAAGACTGATGTTTATTGATGCTATTAGCCAAAAAGGATGATTCATTTAGCTAATGTAGCTCTCTCTATAATAACCACTGCTGTTGGCCTAGAGTTTTTTAATGTGACTACTAGTGATTGGCTTTGTGTATATGCAATGACAGTACAGTGGAAAAGTTCTGTGTCTTCCCCTCTGTGTCTGTTGAGAAGCAGCAGCAGTAGATCACACCCAAAGTTGGAAGTCTTTTTGTGTCGGAGATATGTGAGCTCATTAGCAGCAGGCAAATAAACACTGTGGTGTCTGTCTGCTAACTTAATAAAGTCTTAATGGCTTCTTGGATATGAGATTAATTAACTCTGAGCCCTTCCATAATTACTTATACAGGAAATAATGCTCTAATTTCAGCCCCAATTGTGATACCATTTTTATCACTTGGCTTTAAACTTGTGATCAGCCTTTATTATTTGAAACATAATCTTGGATGTGGTGCAATTTAAGTAATTGGAGAGTGGCACAGATTGTGTATATTGGATTTGGAATGAAGTAATGGCAATCAGGTTGAAGCAAAATGTCAACTTTTAATTAAGGGTATCTTTTTGGGTAAACCATATATAGCCTTTTTTTTAATATAGCCCCGATTACATAGAATCAAAAGTAATTGGATAAATTAACATAATCGTGAGTTAAATTGTCATGTGTTTAGTACTTAATTGCACGTTAATGACGGTCTGTAGTTTGTGACCCATAAATATCACCAGATGCTGCTGAGCCCCTGTGCGAGGCCTGTAATGCAGCCCGTTTTCAGATCCTGCTTGTTTTCTGGGCTAAATGAGATCAGGTCCAGTGATAGACATGGCCGCTCTGAAGAACACTGGCCCTGAAAAATACAATAGTTCAGATGTATGTTTCAGGCTATTGTTGCTGTATGCGTGCACTTCGAGCATGATGTACACCTGTGTACTTGCCTATAACAATATGGTGATTCAGTAGGTTATAGACAGAGAGATTTCAGCTAATTTGTAGATAGATTATACAGAAGAAAGCAATTTATCCACAGCTAAAAAAAGTAATATTTATTGAAAGCATGTGCCTACAGTATTTTCATGGAAACAGTTTAAAAAAAAAAAAACACACATACACACTTTTTTTTTTTTTTTTAGCTTTTACCTCTTCACAATTTCACCCAAATTGCTGCACTCCACAGACATGCTTCACATGAAGAGACGTTCTTCAATAAAGAAAAAAAAAGTTGTTTCTCAACAAGCTCTCGAGCAGCAGCAATGTATTAATTAGCCTATTTTAACAAACTCTAGGGGTTTCCTTAGACATATTGAGAGTTCATTCATTAATCCTCAGTTATTGCTTAATTCTGGTCAGGGTTGGGATAGACCTGCAGCCTATCCTTGAAGCAGGTATAAACCATGGATGGATGTAACCTGAGTAAACAGGCAAGTCAGTCAGATCAGGAGCTCTTCATGTTGGAGCACGTCCGCACCAGAGGATTTAGCTATATAAAAATGCACACTTGTAGGAAAGCACTAACTGTCCTTTTTTACATACATGAGCGCACTGCCAATTCTGCTCACTTGGACTACTACACAGCCAGCTGTGGCATCACTGGGATTCAAACTCATGATCGCCTGATGATAGGGTAAATGCTTTCTGCTGTGCCACTCAGGAGTCGGGAAATGTACACCAGCGCATGAGTTATGCATTGAGAAATGCTGCAACGAGACGGTCTCTGGACTTTCTTTTCACCCAGTGTAAACCAGTGAAATTGTCTGGATGTTTAGAATAAATTATTAGTTTTAACAAGATTAAATAAATTTTAATCCTAGTTGACTGAATCATGCTATATCACACTAATTAAGATAGTACATGTGTAGACTGGCTAGCTAACCTACTCATTCTTATAGTCCTTTCCTTGGGGCAGTCGTGGCCTAATGGTCTGAGAGTCAGACTTGTAACCCGAAGGTGAACCTGAAGGTCGTGGGTTCGAGT
>CM074946.1:16622316-16641554 GCA_037577455.1 Pangasius macronema
TTTATCTCCTATCGATATCATTCAATAAAGAAGATAAAAACAACTCAAATGCCCAGATGTACTCTTGCTTTAAACAACAACAAAAAGACTGAAATTGCTAAATTGTTTAGCAAATCTTCTACTTTCTCTTATCAATTATTAATAAGATTGCTTGCAAAATTTCTAGGAAGCAAGTGTGATTTTACTTAATATAATCGAGAGCTTTCAGAAATGCCTCTGCTGTTAGAACAACCACCACAAAGACAGTATACAAAATGTCCATAGACTACGTTTTATAGTGACTTCTCATTTTTCTTTCCGCTTTTGTTTGACAGATAAGCTAAGCATCTCTTTACATGGTTCCTCTCTTATATCCACCCTAGTGTCATCTGAGTTTTTGAGTGAAGATCAGAACATTGCAGAAACTGACATAGTGAGTTTTCAGCGAAGCCCACCAGTGTGAAATACCCCCTCCTTCAGCCCAACAGGGATGTGTGTATAATTGTCTCTTCAGAAGCTGAAAGTGCACGGCACAGCTTCGGCTGTCCCTCTGTGTATGGATTTTTCATTCACTGGTATTTGGGTGACAGGGTTGCTCAAGACAGATTTTCCTTCATCTCTCCAACCATTTGTACAATTCTGACTTGAACAAAGATGCAAGGGAAAGCTATTGCAGAGAAAGAAAGTGTGTTTGACTACAAAATTTAAACCTGTAGAGTAATATAAGAGAGTGAAATAGTTATATTAGCATTCCTGTGTACCTTTTATCATTTCTCATCGTGTTCAATCTGTTGAAATTACAGTGCTAAATGTAGAAGTCGATTATGCTTGAAACTTTACAAAGTCATTGATTTAAAAGCACAAAGAGGCACTTTATGGAGGTATGTTTGATAGACAAAGAATATACGTTAAGCATTAAACTCAGTTCATTTTCCATTTTTGTTTCCGTTTTGTTTCTGCTAATCACTGCATATTTGAATATAGACACACTTGTTCACTCTGCATTAACGCAGAATAAAGCTTAAATCTGCACTACAGAAGGCCTTGAGTAGAATCTGAATATAAACTGTGAAACATACCATAAATATGAAGTGTGAAAAGACATGATGAATAAATACATTCTTCCTAAGCTTAAGAAAAAGCTCCATGTAAAGAGTTCACTACAAGGTCATGAGAGATTTTCAGTAATAGTAATAGAAGCTTAAATGACCCTGACCTGAATCTTATCAGAGGTATTTGTACATTGTACATTCACTTTCACCCAGCCTCATTTCCATTCTCTTATCACATTATTTATGGGGACGTGAGGACAACTCAGATGTGAAAACATATTTCACAATTAAGACAGTCAGACTCATTAAAGAGAGGCCTGGAGGCAATGGAGAGAAGCGAGGCACACAAGCCAAACGCTTCACAGATGAAACACTGTTCATAGATGTCTGTTTTTATTAACTAGCCCTGCTGTGACTCCGTGGCTTAGCCGAGAAGACCAAATCATGGAGCCTGCAAGTGTAATTGCACACGTGCATTCATGTTGTCATATGCAGTGTTGCTAACATCCAAAAATATTAATAGTTTCCTCTCTGTTACCATCCGAAGGGTTGTTTGTGAAAGCTACATGTACTTCATTGTTTTTCCTTGTTGTTTTACATTCATAGCCGGTTAGTTGAAGTGAACAAGTTCTTCTATTCAGGGCTCGATTTGAGAGGGAATGCAGGGGAATGCCTGGGGAATCTCCGTAATTAAAGAAATCACAAAAACTTTTCTTGTAAAACTGTCAGCTTAATATCATTCTATCACTCAAAATGTCTATTACTGATACTTTAATTCTAACTGTGAGATTTAAATGCCATATTACCTTGGATGTATCTTGGATGTATGTTCGTGTTATGATTAGGGGAAAGCCCACAGTCACTGCACAGGAGGAAGTGATGGAGAAATACACACTTTTCATTGATATTGTATAGTGTTTAACAGTGCAGTGTCAAGCTTCATGGCAAAATGAATATTATACAACTTTAACAAAATGTTTCAAAAAAGAAAAGGTATGAAAAAGAAACACTAATGACTTTGCCAGCTAGACTTTCTGGTTAATACTGGTGGGTCCCTGAAGAAGAAGAAGAAGAAGAAGAAGAAGAAGAAGAAGAAGAAGAAGAAGAAGAAGAAGAAACACCAACACCACCACCACCACCAACAACAACAACAGTAATAATAATAATAAATGATTTAATCACAGTACTCATCTTATTAGTATATCAATAGACAGCATGTATTATCTAAATTTATAAAACATTAAACTTTAACATTAAACTAAGGCTTGGGGGTAAAACTTCATACAGCATATGGAACCCAAAAAGCTCACTTCACACCTGCTTCATCCTGTACAGATTTGTCCTCTTTCTATGTTTGAATAAGTGTCTCATCTTTTCAAGTTGAGCCAAGTACTAATGCAGTCTGTTTAACGCTGAACACAGCTATGGAGAAGGGTGGAAAGGGAGGGTGGACGGTGAAGAGGTGACAGATTCTTTTCCCCTCAGTAAGCCTCGGAAATAAATCTCCTGCCTCTCTGTTTGACTTTTTGATGAGAAAGTGTTGTGCAATAATGCAATTCTGAAAGGAAAAGGCACTTAGGAGCCTGAGAGGTGGATTAGCAATTTGTACAAGCTATGTATAACCATAAATCGCGGACTATCGGGCCAGCGTTGTCTTTGATAGGGGGATGTTTGAGTTCCACGGAGCCTGCTTCGATCTGAAACGCAATATCCAGACAGAAACAGCTGTTTCAATACTACACAAAAAAATATATGGTGCAAGGGGTGAAGGGGCGGGGAGAAAGAAAACGTAAGAGGCAGAAAAAGCGATGCATGTCCAGACATGACCTTATCAAAGTGACTGGAGTCCTTTGCTTATTGCCCAGAACCAATTTGAGCTGACCAAACGCAGCGGGTACATCATGGGGAGGTAAAAGGACAGATTTCTCTCTTCTCCACCCCCTCCTTCTTCCTCTCCTTTGCTTACAGAGGGCCAGAAGTGGCTGAAGATTAGCATATGACATGACAGATTACATTAAATCACATCCTTGCAGTGCTTTATGGCATTAGCCTCTTAGCCCAGGCAGCTAGGCACATGCAAATGCAGCTTTGAAAGCCCTTCTTACTTAAATCTGCTGAGTGACATGACACCTTTGATATGATTATTAGCACGCCGCAGGAAAGGGAGAGGAATTCAGACAGTTCTGAACAAAGATTTCCCTGAGCTGATGAACACAGCAGCCCATTACTGCTTCAGTCTTTTATGGCTCAAGGACCATGTACCTATAGACTAAAGCATCATTATGTTTTTAATGGCACATTCGTTTTCCACAGGCATGTTCAACATGTTGGATGTTAACCTTGCTTTTTGAAAGAAATATTAAAGCAATGTAAATGTGACTATTCTACTAACTTAAATGTTGCTTTCGCCTTCGTTTTCCATTCAAATAGCTCATTCTGTGAGTGACTCAGCTAATGATTCATGCCACTGAATCATTATGGCTTCAAAAAATCCCACTTCAATGTCCTATTTCCTCTGCTTATGATTCAGACAAAACTAGCATTGTTGCATTCAGTCAGTTCGTTTTGACATTCTCTTACATAACAATGTATCAGATTTAATTTCATATAAATCAATTGGCGTCGTCCTGCTTGGTTCTCTCATACACAGAGCGTGTTGTGTGTGTGTGTGTTTGACCTGGATTTCAGCTCCTCTTCCCCAATTATTCAGAATGTGACAGCAGAAGCCCTCTGCTCCTCCACAGTGTCTTCCAAGTGTTCGCTGGTCTTTAATCTTAATTATAAAGCTATCATTACGGCACAGACACGCGTCTGCCGGTAGCATGGCTGTGGGCGTCCATGCTCAGAATCAATCACGCCCTGGGAAGGTTCGGCCATGGAGCTTTCTTCTCCTTTCATTTGTTCTTGTTTCAATTTTCATAATTGCTGCTGTCCTCACACTTATAGACTGCACACACACACACACACACACACACACACACACACACACACACACACAGAGCTCTTGCAGGCTCAGGTGGTTTTGGATATTTTGTTGAATCCTGGACGTTCAGTTAAGTGGGAATAAAAGGATCTCACCTCATTTTTGAGAGTTACATGGATAGGGGTTGGTTCACAAACATGAGCAGTAAGATTTCTTTGATGGGGGCTGTATAATCCAGCTGTGTGACTGCTGTTTGTGTTTGTTCCATCACGGCCTAATCATGTTTCCGAAAGAGGGCTGGATGTGTCACTAAGAGAGCATGCATTTGGAAGTGAAGTCAGATGATGTAGTTAAGCACAACATGGCAGAGTGCATTAGTGTCTCTGCGCCAATTTATGAAAGTAGAAGAAAAAGCCCAGCAGAGCAGAAAGCGACAGAGTGCTATTCATCATTCAGCATTATGCTGTTTTTATTTAATTCATGCACAAATCACTCTCCAGCGACCGTCGACAAGGGCTAAAATCTCCTAACATGGAGAGTGTTGCTCCTAACAGTACTTTCACACCTTATTAGATATGTTTGAGATGGAAAAAAGGACAAAAGCTTGCCAAACTGTCAAGGTTCTGCAAGTCATCTGAATTTTACATAATTCAAGATGGCTGCCTGTAGCACTTGGATTTGGATGTACGAGGACATGGTGTGTGGCTAATTTCTTGAAAGCTCACTTGCTAACCTGAGTAACTGAGGCGGTGAAATTTAGGAGCAGTGAAGTTGTCAGGACTGCATTAGAGGAACTGATCAAAGGCCTTCGTCAGGCCAGCCTTACCAGAGCCTCCGATGACTCTGATCCCTCTGCCAACAGACTTGTTTTACTGTTAAGGCAGCTTTATGTTTGAATTTTATGTGCCAATTAATTAGGTGCTTTCTAATATATGTCGAGAGAACTGTAAACTATTTAGAGTGGGCTAAAGGCAGAGAGATCTGCACTAAAGTTCTCTTGATTTATGACAGCCAACGTTCACATTCAGTAAGCAAGAGACAGCTGAGAGTGCGTGTTTGCCGCACGGAAAGCACTCCACACTAGGAGGAAGGATTAAAATGACTTCCATTGAAGTCTAAATATTTAATTTCTTAATAGAGGACATTAATTTTAGAAGAACTGTGAGGACATTAATGAGGCTAATGCAGAGTGGCATGCCCCATGACGTTAATTTGATAGGGAAAAAAGGCAATCTGAATTCTGTGATGTGGCTGTCCATAACACTCTGAGCTTTTTGCTTTGGATGTGAAAATCTATTTTCTCCTGCAAACACCTAATATATGTAAAAATTCCAATGACTGAGAATGATTTAGCGGTTTTTTGAATAAGTTGTATGAATTACTGCAGGTGCTATCCCTACCCTTCATCTAAACTAATATTTGTATTTTATTTTGTTCGGCAGTCACTTTTATAAAAATCAATTTATGGCAGAATTACAATCCAAGCATCCAGCTAATCAGTTGAGGCTTAATAGCTTTGCTTAAGGGGACAAAAATGACTCTCTGCAAGACCTGGGATTTGAATTCACAACCTTGCAGTTAAGTCCAACATTTTATGTACATATGGACTAAAGAAATTCAATCTCAGGTCAAACTCCATACATTTTATGTTACTATACATTTCTTTTGGCAAGTCAGTTCATACATCCAAAGTTCTAACAAAATGGCTTAAAGAAAATGGCAAAAAAGAAGCTGGTTAAAAATTCCAGCAAAGTATTGTGAGAAGCTTGTAGAAGGCTACCCCAAGCACTGAATTCAGGTTAAGCAACCAAAAGGCAATGCCACCAAATCATAACAAAGTGTATGTAAACTTTTGGCAAACTGAAAATCTGATATAGTAAATAAAAGCTCAAATAAATCACTTGACTAAGATTTTGAACGATCTCTTATGCAAATAAAGTAGATCCCCTAATTGACTTAACACAGGAAATGTATGGTAACATGAAATGTGTGGAGTTGTTAAAAATTGAGTTTGAATGTCTTTAGCCTATGTGTATGTAAACTTTTGGCCCAACTGTATAGTCACTACCCCAGAACCTTAAATACTGAGCAACCACTGTACTTTGACCCTAGCCATATAAAACTTTATATATTGGCTTGTGTAAATTCTTAAAAATTTGTGAAACCATATCCATCCATTTCCTGTACTGCTTATACTACACAGGGTTGCAGGGAAGCCTATCCCAGGGGACTTGGGGCACAAGGTGGAGGACAGCCTGGATGGGGTGCCAGTTGCACAGACACACACACACACACACACACACACACACACACACACACACACACACACACACACACACACACTTTGGAAATGCCAATCAGCCTGCAGCATGTCTTTGGATGGGTGGAGGAAACCCTTGAATCATTGGGAGAACATGCAAGACCTCCACACACAGAGCAGAGTTGGGAATTGAACCCCAACACTACAGGTCTGAGTCAGCAGTGCTAACCATTAACCCCCCTGTGAAACTATATTTCCTACAAGTGTCAAGTGGGAAAAGAATCCCTTTTGGAGCCTGAGAAATTAACAGATTAAATGAAATAAACAAATTAAATATAACACAATGACAAATATTCAACCTTTGGAAATGGAGGAATAACAAACACAATAAAAGTAATTTTAATCATTTTCATTTTCCATTAGTCTCTTTCTTTCTTTGTGTAAACTATACAATATGTTTGAGTATATTTGGTAAGAGTATAGAGTATAGTATGTAAAGTATACAGTTTAGGACGATCTGTCACTAGACTGAAAACATTTCTTTTTTCTTCATTAAATAAGAAAATTCCTGAAATCATACCACGTGGCAATGAATTAATAAAATAATGAATATATTTGATAAATGTTAAAAATAAAAGGTAAAAAACAGGCATGAATAATTTCATTAATTGGATGTTTATTTCGAAGACATTTTTTTTTGCCAACGTTCTGGGTGTGAAGAATCATTTGGATTCAAGCCCCTGAAACTTGGCTTGGTTGACATGAAATGCTCAAACTTGACACTGAATGTATGTGACAGCTTGATGCTAATGTTGGTGGCATAAGCCAAGCTATATATAAAATTCCTGGAAAAAACATGGGAGGGAAACATCACCTCAGATGGTGTGAGTGGGAACTGATACCTAATAATGCTTAACACGTTCACCTTCATTAGAAATTCACATAGCTGTTCTGTTAAAGAGGAAAGAGGAAAAAAATAAGACATTTATCACATAATGTCACATAAGATTTGGAATTCAAAAGAGGTATAACAGGTTTGTTAAATAACTTCCTAACCCCTCCCCCTAAGGGGTTTAACCATGTGTAACTTTACATATGAGTTGGTTTCTGCAGATTGCTATAAATTTGACTGATTGACTTATTAACTGATTGGGTCCTGGGTCCCTGGGTCAATTCTGAGCTCAAGTTACTGTCTGTACAGAGTTTCACATGTTCTCCCCTGTATGTGTGGGTTTCCTTTGGGTTCTGTGGTTACTTCTCAACTCGCAAAAACACGGTAGGTGAACTGGTGACTCTAAATCATCCCTAGGTTTGAAGCAGTATGTGAACATGTGTGTGTGTGTGTGTGTGTGTGTGTGTGTGTGTGTGTGTGTGTGTGTGTGTGTGTGTGTGTGTGTGTGTGNGGTTACTAAAGAACTGAAGTTACTGAATGAATGAATGGTTTCAATAACCATCACTGTGAAATGTTTAAATGAACAATCTTCCATCAAACAGTAGTATTCTAAACATGCACTAAATTGGACAATACAATGAACTCCAAATCTGAAACTGCCCCAGCTAAATTTGACAGCTTCTGCTGTAGCATTCAGATATGTAGGCCTATAGGTTGTTTAGCTGTATATGTGTCTTTCATACAGAACAAAGAGACTATCAAAAGCACACATACAAACAGACACATAAAGCAAGATATAAGATTGGATACAACAGTGAAGTGAACCCGATTTAACATCCAAAGAGGACATGTTGAGACAAATATCTGTCAAAGGTTTATTTGTCATATAACACATTGGGACAAAAAATAATGTGTGATGGTTCTCAAGTTCTTCTGTTTTGCTATAGTTGCTACATGACTTCTCAAATGTCCAGTCAGCTTTTGAGTAAGAGCAACTAGTCAATTCAGAAGACAGTGTTTTCACAAGACAGAGTTTTCCCTACCATTATGCTGTTAACTTAGAGTGACTACCTATGGATGATAGCAGACCATGATGTTTTAGGCATGCCACTTATTCTCTATACTGTTGCTGATTACCAGGGGGTGCTTCCAGGAGTACTCAAAGCAGAGTGCCTCCTAGATGGTGTCCCGGTAGATCATGTTCATTCAAACTATTGCACAGGGGCTTTAAAGATGTGTGCCTAGAGTTTGCTCCTACCTGCAGTTTCTGCATGATGCATTTGGTGGATGTAGCTAGCATCCAGCAGCTCCAAAATCCTGAAATTGTTGTTGTTGTTTTAGGTCCCTCACAGAGTTTCTCTGTTGCACACTGGTGGTTCAATACTGCCTGCTTTGGTACTAGAAGAAGCAGGAGATTCTCCTTACAGAGTAAAATAGAGGTGTACATATGAACTCTGAAAGCTATGTCCACTCAGATAAGCTTCTCTTCCAGTAACCAAACTGCATCTCTGTTTTGTCTGGAATGGGTGATGAGGTTTTCATTCTTGCATGGTATAATGACCATCTGCCAGACCTTAACCACATTGTAAAGAAGTTGATTTGATTGTGTGCCAACGTTAGTCAATAGACAATGTGAAGGAGACAGATGATGAAAATTGGAATTGATATGCAGGACAGGTTGCCCTTGGCTGATAGAGTGGGATGGTAATCTTACAAGTTGATTATATTCCTTCTTTAATGCTTTTACAGGATGTATGTGTTTCCACAGGTAACACTCTGTATATGGAAAGACTTCATGACTAACTGGGTACACATTGAGTTAACATTGATTACTCAAACATCTCATTGGATGGTTTTCTCATTCTCTTGCCTTTCACTGTCACCATGCTGAGAACACAGATACTCCCAGGTGAATGATCTAGGTAGAATGTCACAGGTTGACCACTTTCTAGGCAGATGTTGGTGTCTCAGCTGGAGTTCTCTTTTTGCTTTCTTTAAAACTCTCAGTGAGCTTGTGAAAAATTTACTGGTGTCTATTTCTGCCCTAAATCCAGTTGTAATTCTGTTTAAAGTAATAACTGAACTTAATACAGAAAGAGTGGTATTTCTTAGGCTTAGCTGACTTTCTAGCTTGAGTGTCAGTCTTTTTGAAGTTGGCTCAAATTGGATGGCTGGCCTAAATGACTTTCTGCTGATCACTATGGTCTTGTTCCCTGGAAACCAGAACTTAGGCATACTGTGTATCTCATATTCAAACCATTCTAAGTGATCCCAATGGAATTGACCTTTCAATGGCATTGATGAAAGTTCTGAAGTTTTCTCTATGATCATTAGATGACTTCAATATCAACTAACTAACATGGACATAAGTTCCATCCAGCCTTCATCCCCTAGCTGATAAAACTTCTCCACCAAGGACCTAACTTTTAGTGCAAACATCTTGATTGCATGTGCCTCTAGTACATCACCTACAGGCTACCGAGCTGTCTTGTGCCATGCTATGCAACAGGATCTGAGCCAAAGCAATGGCTTCCATTTATTCTCTTCTCTGATCTGCTCATCTTGAGAAAACTGCTTCAGGACTGATCTCGAAATTGCATAGTAAGCCTGTAACTCTTTGTCTAGGGATATTAATCAAATAGTGAGGTGGCTGTCTAGGCTAGGACTGTCTGAGAAGGCATTGCAATTCATTCTAATGGTATTTAGTGGGGTTGAGGTCAGGGCTCTGTGCAGGTCACTCGAGTTCTTCTACACCTTGGCACACCATGTCGTTATGGACCTGCCTTGGTACACATGCTGGAACATTTTCGGCCCTTTAGTTTTAGTTTTGGTAAGTCTTAAAGCTACAGCATACATTCTAGACAATTGTGTGCTCCCAACTTTGTGGCAACAGTTTGGGGAAGGCCCACATATGATTGTGATGGTCAGGTGTTCTTATACTTTTGTCCATATAGTGTATATCCAAATTACTATTAAAATTTTAGTGCTATTGATATTATAGTGCTACTTTAGGTTGTGTATGTGTGTATCTTCTGTATTTTCACTCAGACGAGGAAAACAGAACCTATTTTGATTAGTTAAAGAGCAAATCTTGTAAGGTATGTCAGAGCAGGAAAATTATCAAATTATGCTGGCCTTCCAGGACTGGAGTTGATGACCCTGCTGTAGAGAGACGCATATGAATATTTACATATGACGCCACTGAATATTTACATATGCTTATGTTACACAGGCAGCACTTTACAACTACAGATACAATGCTTAAAACTACAAATTAATACACGAATAATTGATTGCTACATTCTGTCTAGTTCAGATGGTCTTTATCTCTCATTCTCATTTACTACTCGTGCCCTCTGTAATTGGCTTCACAGTTTCCTCATTTACAGCTTCCTTATTTAAACTCCCTATTTCACCCCCTGGTCCCTGTTTCTTAGAATTTCTAAGCTGTAATTCTTTGTATCTTCTAGTACAGGGGATTTCAAAATCTTTGCAACCTGGAGACCTGCAAAATAAATTCCACAGACCCCTCAATATAATTAAAAAAAACAAAACAAATCTAAATATTAGGCTGATTATATAAATTGTACATAATCATTATTTGGCTATTTTTTGGAGCTGTAGAGAAATTTAAACCTGAACATTCCACAAACAGGACAAATTAGGTAGGTCCAAGTGATATCTTTATAGTACTACTTTTGCTTTGTTTTTGAGTTATTAAGAGCATCATGAAGCCCCAGGCTAAGCTTCATGGACCCCTGTTCTATCCACTTTGTATGGTGTCCCTGGGTTTGACCCTTATGTGTTTTCCCGGTTTATATTTGCCATGTCTGTTCTCTGACTCTGACTGTGAACTTTGCCAGTGTTTTCCACACATGTCTCCAGAGTTCGCCTTTATACTGTTTTGATAAAAACAGCATGAGAGATGTGAGCTAAGCTGGGAACTTGAGCACATGGGTCAAGTATTCATCACAGAATGCTCCAGGAAAATGAGACCCTCTTTAAATCTCTAAAAGCCTTGCTTTAATGTGGTTACAAAGCCCATTATTTTGGGTAAAAATGTATGTAAAGTCTCACATGGTTAGTTGCTTAGTTAATGTGACCAGTGAGTTATGATAGGGTATTTATGAAGGAAAACAAAAGGGGCAACTTTGAAGAAAACCTTTAAATTTTCAAAAAAGCCAGCCATTATTTTTATTATTATTATTATTTGAATAAGTGTATTTGATGTATTTGTTCTTCTTAGAAAAGAGAATGTTATTACCATGTAGCAGTGGTGGCTATATATACTGTATAGATTATATATATGTATATTACAGTAGATATATAACATGAACAATGGGTTTGTATTGTTTAATTTTCTGTATTTCCTTATAAGTATGAGCATCAAAACACTTAGAGTGTCTGCCCCATTAGCAGTGTCTGCCATTTCATCCTTCTGCTATCTGAAGAAGGAAGTGACAGCTTCTTGCTAGACTTGTAAACTTGCTAGACTTGTAAACTACAAACTTCATAAATTAATGCAAATAATCAAACAGAACTTTATACAGGCTCCAAGTGATTCCAACTGGTGCAGATATGTTTAAGTTTGACATGCCAGTCATCTTCATTCCCAATTTACTGATTGGCAGCTAGTTCCACCATGAGGTTCCACCAATTTGAGAGGTCTACCAATTATCATAAGGAGAAGCAGTGTATCCAGGCAGGACAAACAAAAAGGGCACTGTCCAATAAATGTTGAGATGTTGTTGTTTTTTCTTTTTCTGTGCAAAATGCACCTGCCTACACTCCATTCACTCCCAGTGTAGCTGATTATCTAGGCTGAAAAATAAAATAAATACTCAAAATAATACATTAAAAGCCCGTTGTCCAATGAATGTTAATGTTTCATCCCATTAAAACAGCGAGTACACAAACACCTAACAAACACCAACTGACATGTCGGCTTCGATGTGTATTTGCTATCTGTGTGTTGGGGGCTTCAACGGAGATTGTGCTGTCTGCTGAAAAGAGTTTAATGAAAGAACAGTGTGATATTGCAGTGTTAAATTTGATCATTTGAGTCGCTAAAATATTGGATTCCACCAAGTTTGAGGAATAATATAGAAACTTTTTTGCTGCATTTTAATGAAATTTTAGGGGAAGCCAGTTTTCTTGTGTAGCCTTAAAGCAATCGCCTGTGCCATGTAAGTAATAAATATAAATAGAATGGTCAAAATCAGCGACATGTTATGTGAACTCACTTAAACCTTGCCCTTGTTTGCATCTAGTGTTTAGAGCTAAAGTCTACAAGACATAGTAGTGCTCAGGCTGGCTGGCTAACTAAACTGCAAAAAAATCAAATTGCTACAATATGATATTTAAAGCATGCATGCTGAATGCCTGTAGAGATGAGTTGGTTTGCCTGTACGGAAGTTAATAAGTTCCCCTCCATTCCATATCTCTGCTCCTCTGCTTGAGATAAGATCCACACACACACTTCAAAGGAGATGATAGGGTGCTATAATGAAGTATTATAAAGCTAAGCCGCCTGCTGATAGCCTATCTGCCATTTATTTCATTAGTGCTTACATGGTCACCATTTGCCTCTGAAGAAAATTCTCAGTACACACATGACACTAAAGAGAGAATGGCTAAACTAGCTGACCTTTCTGAAAGGTTAAGTCTTGTTTTGCTTTGTGGCCTTTCTTGGTCCCTTTGCCCCAGGAACAGATGAACTCTTTGTTTACAATTTGCCAGAGAAAGAGAGCAAAAAAAGCTCTGGGCAGGTTTTAAACACTTCAGGTTTCATTAGCCTATTCAGCAACTAGATTGCAATACTAGGCATCTCCCTCCCTTTTTGTACCTCTTTTTTCCAATAACAACCATCACAAATTTTGGTGCTGGTATGTAACTGCTAATTTATCCTCTCAATGTATGATATCCTGTCATCTCCTCATTTGTCTTTGAGTGTTTCTAATCAGAGATAATCCCAGTCAAATCCTTTGATTGTGTGTTTGGACGCGATCCATCTCTAAAGAAGCAATTTAATGGGGTCTGTGGCACATGGTGTTGAGTCATTTATCTAGTGAAATGACTAGAGATGCTTGTTTTTATAAGAGAGCTCTTCATGAAAAGAAGCGAGACTTGCCATTTAATTAGCCAAAGGGAAGACCGGACTTACTCCTTGATCAAGCATATTCCAGGAGATATGAGGAATTTTCCACTGACATGCTCTCTCTCCTTCTCTCCTTCTTTGGAAGAGCTTGCTTGCTATCTTTACTCTAATGAGGTGCACCGGTTCCAGCACTCACATTTTAAAAGCTTCAAACCTGACAGGCTCCTCTTACATCATGGCTGATTACATGAGGGGAGTGAGGTGTGTTGCTAGGCTGCACAGATTCCATGGATGGCACGATACAGATGTTCCTCCATTTTTTGCCTGTCGTGTGATTGATCTCTAACTTTTCTCTGTGCATGACTGTTAAATTGAGGGAAGAAGCAATCACTCTATCCAAAATGCCAAAAGTATTTAGTTTGACAGGATAATCTTTTATCATGCACACATTGAAAAGTAGATTCGAAAAGAAAATTCAGCAAGCATCCGACTTGCTTCCTGTTAGCTTTTGAAGGCCGGCAGGACTTTTTTGAATGCTGTTACATGTTACATGTTACATGCGTTATGGAATTTGTTGTATAGTAACATTTGGGAGCCAGAGGCAAAGAGATGTTACTATATCATTATTTAGACTATTTCCAATAGTCATGGTGATGTTTCAGTGCTTTGGTCAGAAGACAGACAGATGAGGCTTATGTTTAGAAAAGAAAATCTTAAATGTCAGTATCAATGTTCTTGATTCTAAGCAAATATCGGGAATACATGAGTTGGCGAATTGAGAAGCAAATCAAGATAAGGAATGAGAAGGATATCACAAGGGACTGTAAGCTTTCAGCTCTTTTATATTTAACTCTCAACTTCTAAGTTGTATGAATGAGATTTTTTTTAAAGTAAGGTCCGTTCTCTTCTGTAAATTGCTCTGGATAAGGGGGTCTGCCAAATGCCGTAAATGTGAATGTCTCACAGCTCCAGTGTCTGCAGTTCAAACCAGAGATCAGGTTACTCTATGTCTAGACTTTCACATGTTCTCCCTGTGTACGTGTGGGTTTCCTCCATTTCCTCCAGTTTCCTCCCACCTCCCCAAAACATGCCAGTGTTGGATTGGTTACACTATGGAATATCTGTTCCAGCTTTCAGCTGGAGGAAGCTCTCACCTGTTTGAGCTTTTTGTTCACTGATGAATATTCTATACCTAATTAAAAAAAAAAAAAAGAATTATGACTGTTTTTAGATACTATGCAAATTGGTATAAAAATACTTACAATATGCACACGGAATGAATATAATTTTACATTGTCAAGATTCATTGGAAAAGAATGTCCCCTTTTCACAACCAAATGTCAAGTCCCAGTAAAAACAGCTAAGCATGAAGATTAAATAAGCTGCCTTATTTTCACCGACTAGTACAGTATGATACATATCCTATATGATTTCCTGATAGGCTGAGAGGGTATTGCTCTGTTGCGGACTGCTTATTCTACACCTGTCCACCTAAATCAAATTTCAGCTCATGTTTTGGGAGATGCAATCTGCCACATAACCTTGAAATTGGACGAGAGGCACCATCACTCAAATCCTAATGTTTATCAAGAGGTCCCTTACCATGTGCCACCGCTAAAACTGCTAAATAATTTAAATGTGTGTATATATATATATATATATATGGCTACTTTTCTTTATTGAAAATATTTTCATTTTGCTACATTATATTCAACTCAAAAATATGATATAAATAAATAAATTAAAAAAAAAAAAAAAATATATATATATATATATATATATATATATATAAATATATAATATTTTTGAGTTGAATATAATGTAGCAAAATGAAAATATTTTGATTAAAGAAAAGTAGCCAAATCCATTAAAGACTACAGTAGAGTGTTCGTAAAAATATATTAGTGATTTGGATGTTTAGAGAGCATCAAAAAGGCAGGAAATTAAGATGACCTGGTCACTATTGATGCTTTCAGGCAGGGCACAATCTTATTTCATACCTTCTACTGTCACAGAGCCAGAATAATTACTTAGCACTTCAGATAACTCAAATAAGTCAACTTCATCAAAGTTCAGTTTCTTGCTTTGACTGTGACTTTACCTTGAATGTTTGTGTTAAGAGGTAAAATACTGAATTCATGAAAAATAGTGCTATTTAATAACGATAATAAACAAGCCCTCAACTATGCCCTTGCCTAATGGCTTTCCAAAATTGAAGAAAATGTGGATTTCACTGTAACTAGAAATAATAAGCTTGTCTCACTGATTGAGCAGAAGGAATTTTTCATGAAATTATGATTTGTCCACATATGTTTTATTATTTTTTATTGTTTGTTTAGATTTTCAGCACATTGCTAGCCTGTAATAATTGTCAAATTTACTGTGAAATACACAAGGCCTTTTGTTACAAATGCTTAAACTGCCCCTTAGAGCATTATTTGAAATCTAAGCTAAATAATTGCTGAAAAGTTTGTAAATGTTGAATATATTAAACTCATGAGCCACATGAGCTTCTTCCCTCGGTGAGGTAGCGAGATCCTGCAGCTCCATCTATCCTCTCACCACGTCGGCTCATTTTTATATAAAATGTTAATTTCAAAATATAACAAATTCCATGTGTACTAAGGAATCAGAATGGACCTTTTTTAAAATGTCCAATAAAATTACAATTTAAATACTTCTTTATAACTTCTTAAAAGCCCAGTTTATATTGTTGTAATCTTTAGTTTAGGCTTCTCCTCACCTGAGACCCTACAGCTCCAGCTGCTTCTACTTCCGTCTGTTACTACTATGTTACTTCTGTGTTCCTCTCCTCTCTCCATGTTTCTATTATTTCACCTCATTTTAACATCAGATAACAACATTACATATCTGACATGGAAAACTAGCAAGAGCATAACAGTCTATGTAATCAATCTGTTAACTTATGTATGTATGTTTAGTAGTAAGCATTACTAAACAGTTAAGTAATAAGTCCACTTGCTATTAACTAACTGACTAACTGTCTAACTGCCAGTGATTATTCATTTATCTTATTCATTCAACTTAGTTATTCTAGTCATGGTTGTGGTTGATTCATTGCCTATCCTGGGAACAGTAAATGTGAGGCACTGGATACACCCTGGATAGGATACCAATCAATCAAAAGGCACCATATACACACATTCAGGCCTAGGAGCAATTTCAGAGCCACTAATCCACTTTTAGTGATAGTAATGTTTACTGTTAGTGATATGTACACCATAGAACATTTGAAAGTCATTCATTCATCTTCAGTAACCAATTTATAAAATTTAAACATAGGAGTAGCTAATTCAGCTAATTCAGCTACACAATGAGAGTAGGAGAACATGCACATTTTTGTATATACAGTAACCTGAACACATGAGAGACCCTTGGGCCCTGCAGGTGAGGTGGCAGTGCAAGCTGCTTCCATAGCTAGCTAACAAGTACCTAAGTTTGCACCAGTCCTCCTTCACTGGAAATCTATCACTCTCTCAGTAACTGCTTATACTGCTCAGGTGCATGGTGGATCCACAACCTATCCCAGCAGCACTGGGTGTGAGGTGTGGATACACTCTGCATGGTACACCAGTCCATTGTAGGGCACCAAGCACATATAAATTCAGACCTCGGGGCAGTTTAGCATGGTAAATTGCCCTACTGGCATGTTTTATGGAGGTAAGAGGAAACTGGAAAACCTGGAGGAACCCCATGCCAACATGAGGACAGCATGCACAGACAGTAACCCAAGCTCAGGTTTGAACCTGGGACCCTAGAGGTGTGAGGCAGCAATTTCACCCACTGCACTATTGTGCCCCCCACCGAAAAACCTGTTTAGCCAATTCCTTATTTACAAGTAGGTTGATTGCTCCTAAAAAGGTCTTGATATCTCTAGTTTGCTGTTATATGCTAAACTACCTATGATATTCAGCTGATTTGGCAGCTCTCTCCCCATCTCTGATATTTTTACTGTAGTAACTCGAGGAGCCCACTTGCCTCCAGGCCAATCAAATATGCCTTTTAAGGGGTTTAAACAGAGTTAGAGATTTATGCAACCCTTTATGGAGCTGATTAGTATGGCAGTTTGTATGTTGCTGAAAATATTAGTAGGGACAATCATGCACTCTCTTGAAATTGGTAGGAAAATGTACAAGCATCCATATCCAAATCAACACCCATGGGGTTGTTGTTGTTGTTCTTCTTCTTCTTCTTGTTTGTCATGCACTGACATCCCATCTAATGTGTATTCCTGCCTCATCCCCAGTGTTCCTGAGATAGACCCTGGATTCAACACTAACCTGACCAGGATAAAGTGGTTACTGAAGATGAATGGATGAGCTATATAGCTAGCTTAGCACACAGGTCATGTAACTAAAAGATCTCTGTAATCTGCCTCGGCATCTAGTAGAAGTAGGCCATTTAAAATTATGGTTTTGAGTGCAGTGTTACATGAAAGAAAAGAAGTGTGCCTTTGCGCACAAGTCACAGAGTCACATCAAACCCCCTTTTTTGTGGGGAGCTCAATCACAGACTTCCTCTGCATGTTCTTTAGGCAGTAACCTTTACCCACAAAAATGATACACTGACCAGGTTTTGCTTCTACACAGCAACCAGTGTTGGTCTGTGGGGGAAGGTCACATGTAAATGTAGGTCACAAATAAAGAGAAATGAAAAACTGTACATTCTGGTAAACTTCTCACCATTTGAAATGCTACCAGCTCATTAAAACCTCTTTGACTTCAGAGGTTTAAGTAAAACCTCTTACTTCATTTCAGAATGTTTTTTACCCCAGGGAATTTTTTTTATGTGTTTAGATTAATACAGTTTCAACTTAATCAAACAGGAAGACTATAATGTCCAGGAAACTAAAGAATGCTATTACACTATCTAACAGTATGAACAATGTAATTAAAAAAATTACAGCATTTATTAAATGAAAGTGAAACAATTTAATGCCATTATTCTGTGGTTCTGCTTTTACCAGCTAGGAAACTTGCCAAGCCCGATCTTGCTGATGACTTCAGACTGGCTGAGCCAGGCAGATGTTTTTCTCAACATGCTCACAGAATGACTCAGTCCTTGCTACCGTCACTTCCTGTATGGGCACTGCGAAGAAAAGAAAGGGGTGATCTGATTGGCTCTCTGTTTTCCTGTTTCCTGAAAAACAAAAACAGTGAGGCATACATGTTGGAAAAGTTTGGGGCCCGAGTCTCTGTCAGTTAAGAACGACAGATCCCTGCATGTGTGTGTGTGCTGGGCATGTGTGTCCACTGTTCAGCTATCAACCTACAGAACAGCGTCATGCATCAGTGCTGGTCGTGTCCATGAGAACGTCTGCCCACAAGGAGAGAGAGGGGGATATAGGACAGGAAATGGAAAAGTAAGAGCATTGAAAAGCACTTGAAAAAGTACAAGAAGGTGCCAAAGCAATGATGGATGATGGCTGTGCAGATACCTGTAAAGTTCTCATTGCAGGTAAGTTATGAATGACTGACAGCACAGGCTTTGTTGTTGTTGTTGTTGTACTCAACATGGGAAGAAGCCATATCAATGTTTTGGTGAAAGTTTTTTTTTATTATTTTTTATTTATTAGTATTGTTATTATTATTATTTTGTGGTCTGGTCCAAACAGAAGTTTGACAACGTGTTATTCTAGGCTGCTTAAAATCTGGATTAGAAGTTATCCAGCTAGACCTTTGATTAATAAGGATTAATCAGGCAATTCAGCTGAATGCTTATTTGATTAATAAGCATTCAGCTGAATTGTACATATTATTAAGACACACACACACACACACACACACACACACACACACACACATTTGTGTCCTTGTAAGGACCTTCCATTGACATAATTATTAATGCAACTTATCATGTTATACCTAAATTTGACCCTAACATTAACTCGTTAGTTTCACTTTAGGCTCTTTTAGTAGTTTTAGCAATTTTTGTACCAAAAAAAAAAAAAAAACAGTTTGTAATGTTTGTAACTAAATGTCCCCTCATTATCAAAATAGTCAGATATGCTTATT
>CM074946.1:16641654-16665101 GCA_037577455.1 Pangasius macronema
CACACACACACACACACACACACACACACACACACACACACACACACACACACACACACACACACACACACATTTGTGTCCTTGTAAGGACCTTCCACTGACATAATTATTAATGCAACTTATCATGTTATACCTAAATTTGACCCTAACCTTAACACCAGTAACAAGTCAAACCGTTAGTTTCACTTTAGGCTCTTTTAGTAGTTTTAGCAATTTTTGTACCAAAAAAAAAAAAAAAAAACAGTTTGTAATGTTTGTAACTAAATGTCCCCTCATTATCAAAATAGTCAGATATGCTTATTCTTGTGGGACATTTGGTCGCCACCGAGATATAAACACATACGCACACACTTGTGAATAATGTGTGTGTGAATAAAGCACTCTATCTGCAAACACATCACATTCCTGAGATTATCACCTCAGGGCTTGATTTGAGGGGGGATCTTGCCAGTTAAAGAGCCATCACCTTTTAAATAATTTGAAACTTATGAGATATCACTGAATGATCGCTGCTGTCAATAAACTTTATCCAAGAAACTACAGCAAAGAAAATGCTAAGACAAGATCTGTTGATTGTCCATTAAACAACAACAAATA
This sequence comes from Pangasius macronema, assembly GCA_037577455.1. NCBI lineage: Eukaryota > Metazoa > Chordata > Actinopteri > Siluriformes > Pangasiidae > Pangasius > Pangasius macronema. Next base: position 16,642,252 of record CM074946.1, read on the forward strand.
ACAAACAACAACAATAAATTATGATATACAGTAAACTCTATGTTTTCTTGAGTTAATAAAACACTAAATTTCAGTTTACAATCTTAATATTTATTTATGCTTTTGACATTGATTATGATCTAATATTAGTAGGCTGGCTAGCTTTCTTCTGCTTGTGAAATGGCTTTTAAAGAATGCCAATCTGTTGAAAGAAAATACTTAAGTGTAGCAATATCTCCAACCCTTTATTTTTTTTTTCCAGAATTTAACCACCAGTGCTAGTGGTGTAATTCTGACCTATGTACTATAATTTAATAAGATTTTTACATGGCCTTCTGCTTAAATAAATTTTCCATTTTTTCTTTCAGCGTTCTAGGTTCATTCTAATATTCTCCAGCTGACATAATGGTGCAAAATATAAAATGCTTAATATTTCCACATAGAACTTGCTTTAAATCTCATCTCAGTTTCTGATTCAAATAGTTTTCATTAACAGAAGCTCATATAGCTTAGACAGCTTTGGAAGTGAGAAATGGAATGAAAAGAAAATCAGTGTGAACATCATTAATGAATATTCATTAAAGCTATAAGCTTAGTGTAATTGCTTTTGCCTGTCTGAGCCTACTCTCACAAACCCAATTAAAACATATCAATCGCAAATCAAATCAATTTTCTAATTATTATGGCTGCTAAACATAGTAATGAGAGTAATAATTAAGAGAAATGTCCAACGCAGAATAAGCTTTGTGCAAGAAGATAATAACTGCATCCACAATGATGAGCGTCGTTGTAATAAACTTAATGGTACATTCATTGTTGTTCAACAGTTCGGTAAATTAAAAACAAATGTTATTTTCTCTTGTTAAGTAGACAAGATGGCACTAATCATATGAGATTTGAACTATCAGAAAAAAGGACAAAGGTCTGTGGCATAATATTTATTATGAGTAATAAACTACTACCAATTATTCAGTTACTACAGTCGATTTATATGAGAGTTATGTACAAGAGCGAGAAATGAATCAGGACTCACCAAGGATTCCTGGGACTTTAAGTGGTTTAATCTCATATTTACTCGATTTGTAATCTATTTTTGGAGTCTTCTGACTTTAAGTCCGCAATCTGGAGCGGACCAAAAGAGAACGGGCTTATTTCTAATGTTTTAGGGAGTTTTCAGCTTGCCCATAAGTGGTTTGGACCCACATATCTATAAAACATGTTGCATGATAACTGTTGTCTAAAAGTATAGAAATTGACAAATAAAATGGCAAAGTATACAAAGACAGACCATACAGTTACGTCATAGAGATTGATCATAATCTTCTAAAATCATATTCATTTACCTGTGCAGACTTTTTCCAAAGTCGTGTGTTTAATTTACAGGTGAATTCGCCGTCTCAGATCGTAACATCACTCTTACTAAATCAGGCTGCTGCTCTTATCTCTCCAAGTTCAAATTGTGTACCTGAGACTGCACACTCTAAAAATGCCCAAATGAAAAGTTCTCTCTGCTGCCTCTCAAGGCTGCTCCTGATCGACCTTGTCCTTGGTGTTCGGATGCCTATCACATTCTGTACACTCCTGATTCATTATGCTACATCTTGGAAAATTGAAACAAATTAACAAAATGGGCCGTTTCAGTGCAGCCATGAGCCAAGTGCAGTTAAAGTGAATTTATGCCTCCCTTGCAAATTGAAAGTGCACTAATGTTTGCTAATGTATTGACCCCCAGAGTCTTTTTCTGTGGTGTGAACAAACTAAACCAAAGCAGCTCACTCCGCTGCCTCAGATTAAAGAGAATGGATGGAGGTTAATGTAGGCTGCTGCATAACAAAATGGCTACTTGTCGCTTTTAAGGTGTAGCAGTGGTTAGTTTCCTTGGTCTCTACCAGATGTAGAGAGGTTTTGACAGAGATGCCACATTCTAAGAGACAAGATAGATGAGGCCATATGGCAGAGGTCCAAACATGTACTTGGATGGTTCCATTGGCCATGGTGCAATCCTGTTTTTTTTTCCTTTTTTGCCTCCTGTTTTGGACAGATGGCTGTCACACAGGCTATCCCTAACCCAGATTGGCCTAATTCACCATTATTCTTCTTTTAATGGGCTCATTAACAGCATTACTGCTAATTGAATTTAAAGTCCTCTTCGATCAGGCTGTTTTGGAAGCTGTAGTGGTGAACTGGCAACGTATTTATCAATTCCAAGCTGGGCTTTTAGGGCTGGCCACACCGTTTCTTCTTCTGAATTGTGTTTTCAGCAACAGTGTTAGCTAGGCTTGTTATGCTAATGTTATCAAACTCCAGATTCCTCTTTGTTTCTTACTCACAAAATTTATTAAAAATGTTATTGGAGAATTTTTACAGTATACAGTATCCATTACATTTATTGCACACACAATTGTGCGGTTATACTGAATTTCAGCATAGCTGTGATTTACCTACAGTCAAATCACAGTAGCGCAGATCTTCAGTATAATCACATGATTGCGAGTGCTATATTACATTTATACAACTGTTCTATAAACAAGAAATTAATTTCAAGTAACTGATATTTCTGACAAAATATGGCTAAATGTTGTGTTTATTTTTGCTCTGCTAGCGGAAATAAATCCCGAAGAAACCACACTCACTTTATAGCATGTTGGCTAGCTGGCTAGCTAGCTCACATTGATTTATACATTCCTCTATCTGTTCAGGTCTCTAAATGTCTGTATCGTTATTTAGATTTAAACCTGAAGTGGGTGTGGCATAATCCTAAATATTTAATTTTTTTATAATTAAATATGGACCTGACCACTATGCTCCAGGGCACACTGGAATACACTGCGGACAAAACCCCATGAACTCGACCAGGCAGTTACTAAGGATGAGCGAATGAAAGCTGAAAAAGCATGCTAATGAACATGGTCTTTCTTTGTCCCAGCAAGCTTCATATGTGACCGCTCGCTCACACCCCACATGAAAGTTAAAACCTCCTGCTCACCCAAATTTTTTTGTTGCATTCCCTCAAATCTCAACCAGATGCCCTGTGAACATTTCTGGCAAGGTTTCTATTGAAAAAAAGGGAAAAAAAAGAATAATGCCTATATAACTATATGCATTTGTATCTATTTTGAACACATTTTCTGTTCATTCTGAATGGATTTGTATTGGGTTACATCCTTATTATATTTGTATCTGAGCTTTAAAAGAGAGAAATGATCAGTGTTGTAGGTGTGTGTAAAGAGGGAGAGAAGTTGACGTCTTGACAGGTTTCATGCTGGGTGGTTTCATGATTGTACCCCCAAATTGTGCAGCTATCTGTCATGAAAACATAGACTGCATATTTCCCATGTGCTTTTTGTGCAGCCTTGTTTATTTACATAGGAAATGTAGTGGTTAAAAGACATGCTACTTTAAGTCACTTCAAGGCACAGATGTAAGTAAAGTAATTCTGACAAATTGCATATTGACTCTTATGGCAGAGCTCTGAAGATGTCTGAGATAAGATGGCGCGTTTGAAGCTAGTACTGTCTCTTTTCTCCTACTGTCTCAGTGCGATGGAAGCAGAGGAACATGCCTGACATCCACAGGACGTTTTGTTCTGTTAGAAGGTGTTTGCAGTCTGACTTGGTGCAGTTAGTTCACTGCTAACCTTGTATTAGGAGGCTACCCATTCAGAGAGTGAGAAAGGTTGACAGTTAATTATGGGAGCCATGGATCGCTGTAGACATGTGTGTCAGCTGTGCTGTGCTTCACTCACCACTTGCTTACTGTGTTTTTTTTTTCCAGTGTTATTCTATTGTTTTCGCAAGCTGCTGAAATGAGTCTATTTTCCTGCGTGTGAGAAAGGCCCCAAGGGCTTGCCATAATGATGGTAATAAGAGAGAGAGAGAGAGAGAGAGAGAGAGAGAGAGAGAGAGAGAGAGAGCGCAGTATCATATGTGAGAAAGGAAATAATTGGTGGAGTTGACCTTGCTGACATTTTTATGACTCCATTACCATTGGTTCAAACCCCAGCTGCTGCCCCGCCTCTACAGCCTGCAATTAGCCTTAGCAATTAGCAATTTGCTGTTGTGTTTCAGTGTAACACACAACACATGTTCACCTCTGGCATACCTTAGTGAGGGAAGATTTAGTCACCGAGTCAGTAGGACAAAAAAAAGCAGCTACCAAAAAGGGGCATTAACACCACCTTGACACACACTACTTTGAAAACAATGCCGCTTTCGGGACAGTGACTCTTCTGACACTCCCACATGCTGACAAACCTCTACTGGCTTCCAGAAACAAATCATTAGTTCATATATGTGGGCAGGGACAGTACAGCAGTTAAGGTTTCTTTCATATCAAATGGCTGCCAGAGAGCCACTGCTGGGCCCTTGAGTAAGACCCAAGACTGGATTGTACCTTATTTGTAAGTCACTGCTGAAAGGATAAAGGTAAACATACACTGTTAGTCAAAGACTTTTCAAAAGATGGTGGTTGTGTTTTATTAAAGTTTAAACACTAACAGTTCCACAGACCAAACAAAAGACAATCAATGGAAATTAATCAAGAAATCATACTGTATTAAATGACAGTTCCACCAAAAACCTGAGTCTTTGTATTTAAGGACTGGCCACGCTCAGATGCTACATTAAGGCTTTGGTTTATCCTATAACAAGGCAGGTACATTTTGAGGTCATTAAGCCTGTTAGGGCACCTTCACACCTATTAGTCCATGTATTGGCCAATAAGTCAAACTCTTTTTTTTTTCATTAGTCTGAAATGTGGTTATGGAAGAAGTAAACAAACCCTACATGCCAAGTGCATGTAGAAATCACCCGAGAACCCAACACACAGCTAGTTTAAAACACATTGTGTATCACATTCACTGTTTAATTTCGCTTTTTGTTCATCTGCCCAAATATCCAGAGCACACTGCATTTCAGCGCTGTGCTTTGGCTCAGTTTTTGCACCGTGTGGCTCGCAACACACCTGTTAAAACTGCCTCCTGCAGCGCAAAATACATGGCAGGTTTGGTTTACTTCCTGCAGTTGGGTGCCTTCGGGGTCAAATCGCTTTCTCACTGTAATCGAACCACATTAGAGTTCGATTGGAACTGGACTCAGACCACCTCACACAGCCGTGTCCGAGTCTTTGGCTGGTTATTTCGATCTGCACCGAGTTTAGGTTCCTCACCTCCTAAACAAACATATCAGAGAGCAAACCACACCAGGGCACCAAGTCAAACAAACTAAACTTTACATATGTGAAAGCACCATAATTTAAGCTTATAGATATGACTATAGCTATACTAGTACTATATCAGTTATAAGATATGTATCTGTTGTATCCGATTAGATTTTGATTCTAAAAAATTAAAAAAGTAAAGTGTTACTGAATTTATGCACATCTAATTTCTACTTAGATTTACAGCATTTAAAACTAGTTTATTGCCTAAAGTTAACCAAATTTTAATATAAATTCAAAGATTTTTTACAAGCACAGTGCTGGTTATAAAACTTTGTGAATTATTAGACATTTAAACTCTCTGGGATCTTTTTTTCTGTTGTGTCCCTTTCTGGCATTGTTTTTCTCATGTGTCTCTCTCTGGGATCTTTTTTTTTCTGTTGTGTCCCTCTCTCTTTTTTCAAATGTGTATCTCTCTGGTATATTTTTTAATGTCTCATTCTCTCTTTTGTAACTTTTTCTGTTGTCTCTCTAGTACCTTTGTTTTCTGATGTGTCTCTCTCTGGTACCTTTTTCCCTTTCTCTCTCTCTCTCTCTCTCTCTGGTATCCTTTTTCAATGTTTTCTTTCTCTGCTATTTTTTTCTTCTGTCTCTCTGGTATCTCTCCTTCATGTGTTTTTCTCTGGAACCTTTTTTTCCCCAAAAGCAACTCTCTTAGCTGTTTTTTTCCCCCTGATGTGTATCTCTGGTCTCTCTCCTTCATCCTTCATATGTCTCTTTCTGATACCTGTTCTGATGTTTGGAAAGATCATCTATTTGATATAATTCTCTGTGGTCTCTCTCTCTCTCTCTCTCTCTCTCTCTCTCTGCTATATGTTTGTGTTTCCATTGAAATAGCTGTACAAAGCTCATCTGTGGCAACTTTCCTTGCACAAGGGAAAAGTAATGGCCTTTTTGGTCAGTAGCAATGCACCATTCCTATTATCACACTGACTCAATTGCGGTTTGACAGAATTAGGCTCAAAGGATGCATTGTGATCACTCCGGATCATGTTTCAAGGGCATACAGATATAATGAGGCCTGGATGGTGTTGTTTGCCTGGTCTGTAACAATAAGTGCTTATAGAGGCTGCACTGGATTCTAATCACAGCCAGTACAGCTAAGTAAATTTCTTCTAGAGCCAGCAAATTGCTATCGATGTTACCTGAGGACAGAGAGCTTGTTGAGAAAAGAGCTATAGGAGACAGCAGGGCTGAAGCAGCAGTTTATCAGGGCTGGAGATGAGAGCTCTGATGACAGGTAAACCCCTGTGTCTTACTAAAAAAGTAGAAAGGTTCCCAATTCATGGTATGGCTTTAGCTGCCCTATTTTGGGCAAACAAACAGAAGCAGAGTGAAATAACACCATGTCGAATCAAAGACTTGATTTACGGCTATTGCTTTTGGCTGGATGATGCAGTTCACACTCTTACACACGTCTGTTCAGTGCCTGAATGCTGTCTATGGGTAGTAAAAAAGTTAGCAAGTCAGTGCCTGTCTTCATGCCAGGGCTTAGCTTAGTTAAGTTGTTAAATTTACATTTTTACAACGTACTCATTTGGCAGATGCTTTTCTCCAAAGTGATAAAGCAGTTGAGGGTTAAGGGCAGATCTCAAGGACCCAACTCAAGTGGCAGCTTGCTGGTACTGGGATCACTGCATTCCAGTCAGTAGTTCAGAACCGTGCTGTGGGGGTAGTGTTTTATATTAAGGTTCACTTAACTGACATTATTTAATGCATTAGATAACATTAACATTTAGTATAGGGTGTATCTTTATATCTTTTTTTTTTAAACAAGATTGGGCTGTTTTCCCCCTCATAATACAACAAAAAAACTGTACCAGCAACTGTTTACAATGTAGTTAAGATTTATTTATATTTTACAGTTAATGTGTTGTGTCAGTGTTTACTTTCACTTCTCATTTTTAGCCTGCTGGTTAGCATTTTATCCACATACTTTACTAATAATCATAATTAATTAAAATATAATTTTAATAGATAATTATGTGTAATTAATAATTAATTGCGTATGTAATTTCACAGGTTGTTATCTAAATTTAATCACCATACCTGAATGCTGCAAAATAGCTAATGTTATTTCATTGATGATGATCTCTGAACTAGTTCTAGCTACAAGCTAGATGGCTACAAAGAATTATTAACAAACAACCATCTCATAACGAAACATGGCAACATGGCTGATTTACCTGGCAGTTTGATGGTAAGTTGCAGAGCTTCTGTTGAGCAACAACAAATGAGGCTAAAAAAAGAAAAAAAATTGAGCTAACTAGCTAATGCACTAAATATGCAAAAGGGCGAGTTACTCAATCGCTGCTTCACACAATTTCTCTTTTTGAATTTCACATAATTTTATAATACATAATATATTGTATTTTGGTACAAATCTGAAACAACCAGTCAATAAAGGTGTTGATGTTATGTGTGAAAAAGCCTAGCAAGATAGCACTACATTTTCATATTGAACGGTACAGAAGCATCTGTAAATATATTTTATTCTTCTTTTTTTTTTTTATGATGCCCTCAGACAGACTCAGGAGTATGGAACCGACTTGCATGTGTGAAGTTTTCTCGAATAACTGGTACAGTTATATGGAGTTAGATGTCCATCCATGCAAGGCTGCTTATTGTCAGCACACAAGTCAGGCTTAGAGCTGGAATATGTGTGTAACTTTCCTCTGTTTTAACTCTTCTGCCAGCTCTTTACTTAGATTTAAAACAATTTCTGGTTTGGAATGGAGGCTTTCCCTACCACATCATTTTAGAGTGAAAAGCCAAGTTGCGAATGGTGTCTTCTTTTATCTCCACTGTTGTAGCAAATCTACAAACTTTATACTCATGGCAGAAAGCCCTGTCCATTAGAAACTGCATCTTCTCTTGTGACACTCCTCATTATGGCATGGCCAAAACATGCCTCAAATATTTACTCAGAGCTTAACCACGTTCATTTGTGCATTTTCCCTACATTGCGTGATTACAGCACAGGGAATGATTTTGATTTTCAAAAAGCAGGCTTTGCTGGTAATTCTAGGGATTAAAGTGATGATGGAAGACAGCGAGGCAAGAGCAGAAAGCATTTTGCTCACGCACAACTAGCATTCCTAGAGGGGCGCGTCCCTCCGTTTATTATGTTTTATTGCATTTTTGAATTCTGTACATCTTAAATCAGTGGGTAACTGAGTCCAGGTCATCCCCAACAGACTTTGTGATTATTTGTAGAGCTATTTTCTGACAATGAGCAGGAGAACTGTTTTTTTTCTGTTCTTCTTCTTCTTCTTCTTCTTCTTCTTCTTCTTCTTCTTCTTCTTCTTCTTCTTCTTTAAACAAAATCTCCCTGAAAGCTAAGATTCTTTTTCACTCAATTAGACAAGGCTCTTATTTGAAGTGAGTTGACACTTGGAATTAATGGGCTAATACGAAAAACATTTCCCCCTCACACTCATTTGTAGACAGGAAATGAAGCTGGACGATAGTGGAAAATATGCGTAGTGAAGAAGTAAAGCAGGCCTGCCCAGTCTGTACAAGGGCTTGCACAAGTTTAGAAGAGGAAACTACAGTATTTCCTAAACAAGGATTTTCCAAACCCACACACATGGGTTTGAATAAGGCAATGTATTAACACAAAGCTGGAAATGTCCCTTCAGTGCAAATACTGCCAAGAGGTAAGAACACAAAATGAGATTAAATCAACATGGTTTCATGAGTGCACGTTCACACAGGCTAGTGGAAAGTTAGCATTGGTAAAAGTGATACTTCAGCCAAAAATGAAATTTACATGATTTTCCCTTTATCTCAAATATTTCGGCCAAGACATGTTTGGTTGATGAAGTTTGCTTCTTTAGTTTTGAATGCAAATGTAGCAACAAGTTAGGAAAGCATCCAGCTGTCAGATTTGCGTTGAGCAAACTGCATGTCTAAATTATCACACATTTGCCTCAAACTGTGTTGAGTTGTTAAATTTCTCAAGTAGACTTGCTGACCTTGACTTGTACTCTTATTTCTCACCCATACTATCTCCTCTCTAACAGCTTAAATGTATTCTTAGCCCCTGACCTACTTGTACTAGCAAGGAAATGTTTTTCGATGGACACTAAAGAATTTCTAAAAAGTCTCCCTTGACAAGGATATTTGCTAAACACGGTAAATATAGTTTCTAACACTATCTATAAAAATAGACAAAAGTACATTGAATAGCTAGACACTGTGTTAGCAACCATCCTAAGTCCAGGACCACTTTGTTCTTCAGTACACAACACAAGCATCAGACTCTGTTAGGAAGTGAAGATGTAAGTGTGCATTAAAGTTAGTATATAGATCCCAGTTTGTATATCCAGGCAAGTGTCAAGTCAAGTCAAGTGGCTTTATTGTCATTTCAACCATATACAGCTGGTACAATACACCGTGAAGCGAAATAACGTTCCTCCAGGACCATGGTGCTACAGTGGGCACAGTAAAAGACAGTGCAGCGACAGCTCTTGTGTGGAATAAGGTACAAAGAGATATTACAATATAATAATAAATACTGTAAATGTAAACATAAACTAATTCACAGCAAAATTGCGGATGGTCAATACAGTATTTTGTTTACATATTTACATATTATATTTAATTTTTTAAAAGGAGCAACATGGTGGTGAGCGGGCAGCCACCTCACAGCTCCAGCATCCCTGGTTTCATCTTGATCTCTGGTTACACTGTGTGGAGCTTTTCCCCATGTCTATGTGGGTTGTGGGTTTCCTCGAGGTGCTCCAGTTTCCTCCTACTTTGGCTACACTTTATGCTAATTGCCCATAAAAGTGAATGTATGTGTGTTTGCATGGTGCCTTCAGAGTGTATTCCCGCCTCATGTCCAGTTTTTCCAGGTCGGCTCTGGATCCATCACAACCCTGAGAACGCCACTGAAGAAAATTGATCCCATTGCCATGTTCATGAAACCAGTATGAGATGACTTTTTCTTTGTGACATTGTGCATTNGGTATTAACGGGCCCAAAGTGTGCCAAGAAAACATTCCCCACACCATTACACCACCTCCACCAGCCTGGACTGTTGATATGGCAGGTTGGGTCCATGGATTCATGCTGCTGGTGCCAAATTCTGACCCTACCGTCTGTGTGCCTCAGCAGAAATCAAGATTCATCAGACCAGGCTATGTTTTTCCAGTCTTCGATTGTTCAACTGTTTTTCTTTATTGTACAATTCTGAATAAACCCTGGAGCCTGTTGTTCATGAAAATCCTGGGAGATAAGCACTTACGGAACTACTCAAACCAGTCCGTCTGGCAAGTATAACTTATCTGTTAGCTAAAGTAGCCTCATAGCCCCAGTCTAAACCTGAAGAAGCTTTGGATCCTAAACATCTCTTGGGTGGTCAACTACTGGTGCTAAGTAAACAGAAGTGTGTCAGTTTAATTAGTTATCTAAATTATTATCTTATGTTAGGGGTCCTTGTGTTTGTATGAAATTGAATATTCACTCCCATTGAAGCTGTTCTTGTAGTGTTCTTGAAACACTGGACTGGATTAAACAAAGGAAAGGTTCAGTTTGTCTAACAGCATGGATCGGAAGAGCAGATCAGAGAGCAGAAAAAAAGAAAGAAAGAAAGAAAGAAAGAAAGAAAGAAAGAAAGAAAGAAAGAAAGAGAGATCACACTTGCAGTTCTGGAGAGCAAGTTAAAGGCACTGAGCTATTTTTTCAGCACATATGACAGCTGAGGATTGTTACTTTAAATGCCATTTGGCTTAGTCAGATGGTGAATGTGTCTGCACTTGTGTGTGTGCACAGTTAACATGTTATTTGAGTGCCTTCATTAGCGCTTCTGAGTCTGTGCTCATTAGTGAGTGTGTGTGTGTGTGTGTGTGTGTGTGTGTGTGTGTGTGTGTGTGTGTGTGTGTGTGTGTGTGTGTGTGTGTGCGCGCATAGACTCTCACTGATAGGGGTAAAAAGAGGACCTGTGATTGCTGGGTGTGGAGTCTGATCAAGGCTGACAGTATTTAACATAATTATGAAAAGCTTCAGTCACAGTGCCATTAAATAAACACCTCTGCGAGAGAGGGAGGATCTGATGAGAGAGAGAGAGAGAGAGAGAGTGAGTGAGATAGGGGGTCATTTCTCAGTCACGAGATGAGGCGTGTGTGTGTGAGTCTTCTCATTACTGCACAGCTTGACCCACACATACTTCCTGTCTCGCAGCAGTAGGCACTTGCACACACACAAACATGTGCATTTACTATGCTAAGCTGTATGGTAAGCTAGCATGACTTACACCGGATTTTTCAGAAAACCCATGTTCAACAAAATAACAAATGCCACAACTCTTAGATAATCAAACTAGCAGTGTGCAATACAAGATATAGCCTCTTGAACTCAGTTTGTACTCAGTTATATTATTGTTTAGAAAAATGTGTTTGAGCATCTCTGACATGACTTGGCTTGAGTTATCTGATTGTTTAGTCAGGAAGTATTAAAGGAAAACAACATGGTCCCCGGTTTGATCTTGAGAAGAGCTAAGAATGAGTGGTGGACATCCCTTGGCCTTGATCTTACAGTGGGTGATGTGTGTCTACCCGCATCATCTGATCACTTTTGGCATGCCTGTTACTATGGTCAGTGGCGGGCAGTTTGGCACCACCGTTCTAAGTAGTCTTGGGGCTGCTCAACCCTCTGTTTGGGAGAGTCTCTGTACTCTGTACTCAACTCTGCAGCTCTGTGGATCTATGGCGTGACGTTCAAAGTGGTGGTGCCCGGTGGCGCTGTGTTTGTGTGGGTTTCCTCTGGGTTCTCCAGTTTCCTCCCATCTCCAATAGGTCCAAGTAGGTGGACTGGCTATGCTAAATTGCCTCTAGGTGAGAATGAGTGTGTCAATGTGTGTATGCATGATGCCCTGACATCCCATCCAGGGTGTTTTTATGCCTCGCAAGCCATTGTTCCCAGGATAGGCACTGTATCCACCACAGCCGTGACCAGGATGTAGCAGTTACTGAAGGTGACTGAATTAATTATAATGAAGTGTATTTACATGCAGATAACCAATATGATGGTATATTTACTTGTTAACCCCTTAAAAATATATATATAATTTCACTGTACATAGTTAATGAATAATTTTGTCAGATATAACTGAATATTAAGCCGGGACTTTAAGGAATTAATATGCACTGCTTTGTGTGATTTAAAAAGAAAGAAAGAAATGCCTTTATTTAAGGAGGACAAATATGAGAAATTGGACTTACATTCTTGCTTTGATAAACTATTGAAGGCTAAGAGCAATTTTAACAAGACTAGCAGTCTAATCGAATAACAGAACCTCATATTGCTGGTGCAGGGTTTTATGCCGTTTAATGTTGTCCTGTTTAAAAATGTAATGCTGTAAGCAGATACTGTGATATTGCATTTGATGTTTTTCATAATATCTGCTTACAACTTCATATTTTTAAAGAGGACAGCATTAAATCAAAATGTTTGCAATATATTGTGTAATATAAACATCTAGTATTGTAATATTGCAAGCAATTCAGTCTGTTTTCAAGTGGTTAAGGTGAGCACCATAACAGTTTTCCTGCTAATGAGACGCACAGGCTGGACTCCAGACTATCTGATCCTTTTGCTTCTAATTGCCAGTGTCCTCTGAGAATAAAGCCTTAATAATCAGCTCTGTCTTTACATCTCTCTCTTAGGATTGCCTTGATTATAACCATATGCTCTCGACATCCTCTTAAAAGATAAGGCCATCACTGATGTCATACATTCAGACACGTTTTCCTCCTCTGTCTGAGCACTTGTGGTAAAGCTGAACACTGAGGAGCTAAACGATCCCTCAGGTAATTGTATTTAGAAAGTTAGTAATGGCTCCCTTTCTAAAATAACTGTCCATGTTGCAGATATGACTGCAATTAAGGAGTCTAAGGAGCCGATGCATGACATACCCTTTTAGACGAAGGCCTCTTTTGCATTCCTCATGGACGTTAAGCTCTACATATGATGTATATGGCGGCATGCGTTGGGCAGCCGTGCAGTCTGGGGACAGCCTGAAGACGTGTCTGACAAGGTGACGAGAAACAGACACTCGTGCACACTAAGGCAGTGTGCATGAGAATGGCCCTCCTCTATCCTCTCACACTGCTCCCTTAGGCTTTAGTTTTGTAATAGAAAACACATGACTTAACTAATAAAGCTCTTCTTTATCCCTTGCAAAGAAATAATGACTAATAGTGCATTCATGTCTTGTGCAATTAGAGCAAAGTCACTTGTATTAATATTTCAACTATCAAAAGTGTAAAATGGATCTGTATTTGAAACTTCTTTCTCCCAGAACTCCCAGAAAAAATGACTTCATTTGAATAGGCATTCAATCTATTTGACCATTTTATAGTTATCAAAACTTTGCTCACCTAGCTGTCCTAACCATCTCTTTCCTCAGAAGCTTTAGAATGCCTGACTTATTAAGGAGTACCACTACTAATTCCTCTTATAGTCCATAATATTTACACAGCAAATTAAAATGAGATAATGATTTTTTTTTCCCTGAAAGCACTTAGGTGTTCATGGCTGATGGAGTGTTCATTAAGGGGCAGCCATTGCCTGATGTAATTGCTTATTTTTTGCCGCAGATAGTTAATTTGTTCTCTGTTTACGGTGGTTCCCGTATAATTTTCCGTTTAGATCCTATCTGAGGCGGCACCTCGAGTGAATGAGCCTGTTAATGACTTGACAAAAACAGATTCACATCAATCGCTGTTAGGTGTGACAAAATGACAAATTGACAAGGTAATAAGCAGCGCGTGTGAGGCAAGCCGTAGAAGATTTACTCCCACATCTCTCTCGGCGTGCCCTAATCAAATAATTGCCCGGCGCATGGTTAATGTTGCACAAATTATGCCTGCATTAACCCAGTAATGGACACACACTAGAGACTGCGTTCAGCTGCAAATAATGATGATAATTTCTTCTTCTTTTATCAGTCTTCATCATTCTTTCACCAGTGTTAAACTGAAGTTTTCTATAGATTTAAAACAGAACTGCTGTTTTGTGTATGGTCCCTTATTACTTTATGGCTATTAAAGGTGTTGTGTAACACTTATAACCAACTGAAAAGCTAATGAACTAAAAAATCTAACTTGGAAAGAGAGAATGCAGCTCAAATTCATTCTCTCTGGACATTTCATAATGGTGACCAATCTGATAGTGTACTGTCTATCAGGCTGAGCTTGACTGGCACTTGGTCTTGTTACACTCTGATTAAGGGCTCTGGAAGAGTTAGCAGTTGTATCTCTTTCTCAGGTAACATGCCTGTAGGTTCAGCCCAAGGCCAGTCGGAACTATGATACTGCCACAATAGCACTTACAATGATACCAGAACTCCTTACCACCACTGTCCACAATATAAGACCTTCATAGGCATGAATGATGGAGAGCATTTTCTTAAACTTGTAGAAGCATAACTCCAAGCCTACTGCTGCTGGCATCATAGAAGTGTTGCTGGATTAAAGAACTTGGACTTAAGAACTTAAGCACTGGAAAACATGAGTAGAGGTCCTTGAGCTTGTCAAAGACCTGTTGGTTAATCAGCTGATTTACAAATTCTATATTGCTTTGAATAATCTGTCATAGAGGAATGCTTACCTTGTGGCATACACAGAACTGCTCTGACTTTGAAGAGTCTGGTTTCAGACTATCAGCTCTCATCAGTGATCCCACATCTGGAACTGCTGATTGACAAATAGAAAATAAGCTAGCTGGTACAAATGCACTTTACAGAGAATTGCAACATGCTGTTCCATTATGGGTGCTCCATCCATAATCCCTGCAGTGCCACCAAGGCCTTTCATCCTGCTATCCAATTTGTTTAAAGATATCCAGGCTGAACGGTAACATCTACCAAATTGAATCTCCCATCTGCCATATTAAAGGTAGTGACATGTGACAATGCCTCATATGGATCAAATTTAAGTAACCCAGCAGCCAGCATGGTGGACACAGTTTCTTTTGTGGTACACATGGGATAATATCCCCACCTAAGTATCTCTTTATTTAGGTCACTTGGGTCTATACAGATTCTGACACCCCCACTGAACATGGCTGCCACCAAAGAACTAACCTATTTTGGAGACTGGTTTAATTCCATTACCATTACTACCCTCTACTATGTCATCTCTCTTTTGAGTGGTGCCATCAGTCAACACACATGATGCACTGCACATTTGCCTGGCAAAGATCCATTACATGGTACATTTTGCGCTAATGAGGCCTTGCCAGCACTGGCTGTCTTGTCTTTCTCAGTGTCATTCTGTGAGAAAACTAATAATTAGACCTAGAGCACATTCTCATGATCCATTCATTTTCTGTACCACTTATCCGACACAGGGTCATGGGGAGCCTGGAGCCTATCCCAGGGCACAAGCACAAGGGACACCCTAGATGGGGTGCCAATCCACTGCAATGAACAATTGCACACACACTCCAGACAGTTTAGAGGTGCCAGTTGAAGCTCTCTATCTTTAGAGTGGGGAGGAAGCACAGGGAGAACATGCAAACTCTGCACACAGGGCAGAGGCAGGAATTGAACTCCCAACCCTTGAGATGCGAGACAACCATGCTAACCACTAAGCCACCGTGTCCCCACTATTCTCATGAAATGCTCACTATTTCAGACTCTGCTGTTTAACTGCGAGACCAAATGTGGCCACTGGCCCCAGCTTCTGATTGGAATAAACATGAACTACTTTGTTTGAGTGTTTCATCTCAGCATGGCAGTCCACAATAAGTGTGCTGCACTGTCTACTCTGAATTGCACATCCTGAGATGGAGTTTTGACTTTCACTCTCCATTTATCTCTTCCACCTATAGCTGCCCTATCATCTGCCTATGTCACATTCATATCCATTATTTCATCATTTACAGAATTTTGTGTTGCTTAGAAGTGTTTTATTGATGCCACTGAGTGATTTGATAAGAATATAGAGAGCCTTTTACAGGATTTCCTTCAGTTTAGACAATTTCTGACCTTGCATCCTGATTTGTAGTTTTCACCCTCTGACATTGTGGTTGATTAATTCTGGTAGACACTGTAGACTCTTTTGCAATGGTTACTCTGACTATTTTGATTTGCTTTTATGACATTTCTTGCAGCTGACAAAAACCTGAGACTTCCAGGTCTTCACTCTAATCTAAAACCTTTCCTGTACTTTCTTTTCCCACACTTTTGCAATTACAGAGTTTATCAACATGTCGTCTGGGTTAACATACTCCCAGTCTCAACACAGGAGTCACAAGTCCTGCACAAAGTGATCAAAGCTCTCACCCACACCATGCTTCCTATGTCTGAAACTATGCCTGGCTAAATAGTAGTTAGCAAACTTATCCAGTACTTTAATGGGATCTGCCTTCTCACTGACACCTCATTCTGGTGTCTTGGAATTTCTCTGCCTCGCTCGCCAATCTATGTGTCTAGCCTGCTCACTGGATCACTATAAGTTCAGACAGAGGGCCATCTGTTACAGAAGTAACAAGGCTTCAAAACTAGATTCATATGCTTATTGCAATCAGTGCATACTGATATTAACAGGTCTCACTGTTCACAACTCTGTAATCCAATGACAGTCAATACAATTCAGTAAAATTCAATTCAGTTTGATTTCTAGAACTTTTTAACAACAGACATTGTCAGAAAGCAGCTCTAGAGAAATCTGCATGCTGATCTAGATCTGTAATGAGCAAGCCAGGCGTGACAGTGTCAATGAAAAACTAACTGAGACAACATGAGGAATAAACCTTGAGAGGATCCAGACTCCAAAGGGAACCTGTAAAAGTAAAGGCAAACAATATTAAGTGTCTTGAAAGGATGTTCACTATGAGCATATTGAGAATAGGAGTCCTGGGATGAACACACGACTTTATGATTACAGCAGCAACAACAAATTGATTGACTGATTGATTCAAAATGTTGATACATTACATCTTCTCCTTTAGTAACAGAGACATAGTTAAGCAATGTATGCTTCTTTTTTTTTTAACAAATAACAAATCTGAGCACCTACCCTGACTATGGACAATCAACAAATCACAACACAAAATGAAAATTCATGCCAGACAGATAGATGGATAGATAAAGAAATAAATGGATGGACAACAGAATTTATATATGATAGGTTGACTTTATTGACTTTTATACCCTGTGCTCACTGTAGCATCAGATTCCTGTTCTTGGCTGACAGGAGTGGAACCCGATGTGGTCTCGATGTTTGGTGTGTTGTGTGTTCTGAGATGCTTTTCTGCTCACCATTGCATTAACATGATCTATTGGAAAAGCTCACTTACACTAGGTGGTGTTGTTCTGGTCTGCAATTCTGTGCTGATGCACATTTTTTTTGCTGGCATTTATTTATTTCAATTTTTTGGTTTTTGTTTTTGCAGAAACTCCTGAGTGCTTCATCTGCAGAGACATGCAGCTGGTGGATGGAGAACAACTGAAAAGGTTTTGTGACTGCAAGAATCTCATGGCGCATCATAGTTGCCTGCTCACTTGGGTCAGAATGGTATGCTTTCTTTATTTTACACACAAACTTTCTTTATTTTGCACACCTGTGCTGACCAAATGTGCTGTATGTCCAGGCAAGTGCACACCTGGTCTGGGTGCAATACTTAGCCATGCATTTTCTGTGCACAGTTTGGTCTAATCAGCATGTGCAAGAAATAAAAGACACCAAGTAGAAAGTTAGCTTACACATTCTTTGCGCCCTTGCAATTTTTCATTTTTAATTAAGGCTTCTGAAAGGCTGGTTGGGTGTGTTGGTTGGAGGGATGTCTGGGTGTTTTTATCTTGTAGTCGTGGCTGTGTTCGGTCCTGCAGGTGGAGGTGGTAGGGGAGCTGCTCTCACCCCAGGACTAGTGATGAATACACACACAGTGTCATTCATCATCGCTGCACATCGGCCATCAATAATCACATTGCTGTGATTAACTGCAGCCGATAGGTGTTGTAGTTAGTTCTGTTTAATTAAACTCCATGCTCAGTGCAAACACA
The DNA here is from genome assembly GCA_037577455.1 of Pangasius macronema. NCBI lineage: Eukaryota > Metazoa > Chordata > Actinopteri > Siluriformes > Pangasiidae > Pangasius > Pangasius macronema. Next base: position 16,660,463 of record CM074946.1, read on the forward strand.
AATGGATTTCAACCCTGAAAAAAAGGAAGAAAGACATCCTTAATGGAGGTTGTCTCAAACTTTCTCTAAAATATTACAGAAAATTGATGTAACAGCGGTTCTTCCTACCTAGCGGCACAGTTTTTATTGCCACAATAGAGAAGTGACTTAAGCACAAATCATGCATCTCCATCCGACAAGGACTGTGCAGGCCAGGGCTGAAAAAAGGAGATTCAGTATAGTTAAGTAATGGCAGTAATTAGCACGACCTCCCAGTATGCAAGTGTATAAAGAAGAATAAAATGAAGGCAAAAGCTCTTTTTGATTGGGCCTGGTTGTTTAGATTGGGACAGGAATCTGCCAACACAGCGATCGCTTGTCCCAACAGTTAATACTGCTTTATGGGTTTTGCATCTTTTGATGAAAGTCTCGCTAAATCCTGTTTATGCAGTTGCCGTTTCATAAACACTGGCTCTCTGATTTGAAGACCGCCACAAATCTCAGCATGCCTTTTCAAAACAGTCGCGCACACACACACATGCGTACATATACACACACACAGGACTTGTCTGTTGTTTTCCACGCGAAATTGAAACCAGCGGATCTCCTTCATCATCATGCCGAAACTATTCCAAAATAGAGCACTCAAATCCACAGCGAGATTATGATGATCAAAAGACACATTTTTCCAAAGTGACAAAGGATTTGTCTTTGTTTTATAGCCTGCTTAGCTCATGCTGGGAGATTCAGTTTTGTTCTTCTCACTAAATAATAAATGGGTCTTCTTATTGCACATGAAGAAATAATACATCACTTATACTGTGCACACATAATTATGAACTTTTTAAATCTGTCCCACATATTCCTGGGTAAAATTATTCCAGTGTTTGGTTAAACCATTAGCCTGTATTTGACAAGCCCAGAGTAGCACTCGATGTGTGCAGCTGAAAGACGCATTAGAGAGTCTAAGTGCTGAATAGCTCATGTGAGTGTTGGCATGGTACAGGAGTCATCTGTCCTTTAGCTGTTATACACCAGAGTCTTTTTGTGTGGTTTACACACACACACACACACACACACACACACACACACACACACACACACACACACACCAAACAATACTGTTAAAATGCAAAATTAAGAGAGCAGGATTGCTGGATTGGTGTCTGATCCAGGGTCCCTCACACCCAATGTTACAGGCTCTGCATTGAATATGAATGAATGAATGAATGAATGAATGAATGAATAGTTAGCCTAAATAGATAGCTTGGTTAGTTACTTATATCAAGTAATACCAACTTCAGGAGAGGCAGCAAAGCTAGAAAACTTAAGTGCTGGGCTGTCTTATCACCACAATTATATTGTTATACTGTGTAATTAAAAGTCAGGAAAAGGGGAAGGGGAGTAAGGACTTTGAGAAAATACAAGAGAAGAAGGGAGGAGAGGGGATCATATGAAAGGAAAAGAGGAAAGGGGAGGAGGACAGAGCAGTGGAGAGACTAGGAGAGGAGAGAAAATGAGAAGAGTGGAGACAGGAGAGAAGAGAGCCGAGGAAAGTCGAAGGAGCTGTGTGCCTCCGACAGTGAAGCTGAACTCAGTGATTGACCTGTCACTTCTGGTCTGATAGATATCTCCCCGAAAAGCAGGTCAGCCGCGTCCACCTAAAGTGCCTCTTAACCGCATTTTATGAAGCCAGAACATGTAATCCAATAACCATTTGACTTGTGAGTGCTTTGTGCCATGAAGCTTCCAATGAGAGCATGTAGGCCTACTGATACTACTCTTAAAAGCAGCCTGGGTGAAGAAAAAAGAGATAATAAAGCAAAGTCCATGTCCTTATCTCAGTTCACTAGGAACATTTACTGACTGGTTAGTAATGACAAAGCACCAGCAAAAAAAAGCAATGACCAAAAAAAACCTCACAGTCCTTTATTTGCTTTCTTTTGTGTTATGTACACAGATCAGATGCAGGACTTGTACTGTAGTAGCTTTGGAAGAACATATTGTGTGTCTCTGTGTCATGGTGGAGAAAAGATTGCATGCACTTGGCATCTTTTTTTAGGCCAGTGCAGCCCCCCACCCCAAACCCCAGCTGGGCTCAGAGAGACAAATAGCGCGATACAAAAACTAATTAACAACCAGGAAGTAGTTAAGAGATGCAGCCGAGCGCCAGAGGCCTGATTTAAATATAGGGCCCAAGTCAGTGACTGAGTGGGCCTGGGAGATCCTGCCTCCTCTAGGCACACAGCTCAATGACCTTTGACTCTCATTAGGAGCAGGCCGCTCCTGGTAGAGAGAGACTCTCGACAGAGTACAAGGACGTAGGAGGCATTAGGACAACTGAAATCGGGATCAGGCTTGTAGTGTAGGCAGTAGATGCAGCAATAGACATCCTACTGAGCCATCTCTTTTCAATTTTAGAGTAGAAAGACAATTATGACAAAATATACTATCTCTTTAGTTCAGTGATAAACAAACAGATAAATAAATGAGAAGAAAGGAGACCATTTTGGCTTTTTTTTAAATTAAATGACATGTTTATTAGAGAATTTGAGCCAAACACATACAGTTCATGTTAAAAAAAAAAAAAACAGGTCATTTTGTCCCCGAAAGACAAAAGGGGGTGATACTGGATCGAGATACCACAGAACAAGAACAATATCATCTATTACTGCTTAGTATAAAGCTCATGTCAAAACCACCGCAATCATTCGCTCCATATACCGACATATGAATATGTTTTCCATTCTTGTATGAAAGGGCTGACATCTGTTTTCAGTCTGCTGCAGTTAATGGAAGTGATCTTACGTGAAAAATAATACTCTTTTCAAAATATGTAATTCAATCCATATGAAATAGACCTCAGAGTTATGGAGCAAATGACAAGGGAAAAATAGTGGATATGATTATGGTTGGCCAGATGCAGCGCAGTCTGTAAAATGCTAACAACTGCCTAAATTTAGCCCGTGCTCGGCGCTGGCTTCTGAGAAGTGGCCTTGGCTAAATGATGTTTAGGATTTTTCAAAGACCTGCTTGCAAGGATAAAACAGTTTTATATGCTGGATTCAGTAAAAGTAACTTAACCACAGTTCCTTAAGCTCCCTGTATTCTGCATATTGCATTTAGAGATATTGGCGTAACATAATACATTATATATTTGTGTTCACAAAGTTTAAGTCTTTTATTTCTGTTCTGTAAATAAACAGAAAGATGGAGAGGTTTATTTGAATGGAGCTTAATTACAGGGTTCAGAATATCATGTTTTGTATTTCATTTGTTGAAAAATCATCTGATCTGTTTTTTTTTTCTTCTGTCCTCATACCAAAAGCTCTTATGATCAAACCAAACATTGTATTTATGTTCATGAGGCGTGAGTGTTGCGTTGCAGCCGTGAAGCAGCCGTGCCTTGGTGGGCATACGAAGAATGTGTGCGGTTAAGTGGACTCTGTGTTCTGAGAGTAGTCCTAAGTGGACGGGTTTAGATGTCATATTTCTCTCTCTCTCTCTCTCTCTCTCTCTCTCTCTCATGGCTTGATAATTCTCATCATTGCAAACACACATGCATTTCCATTCATTAGCCAAACACTCTCAGCAATCAGGCCAGTGCGCCAGGGGGCAACGGGCCCCTTGTAAAATCACATCGCTTAATAGCACTGTTCCATAATTATATGCCATTAACATCTATCAAAATGAGCTCCCGCATGTCAGGCATATAAGCTCTGGATTTAGCCATCTCTCTCCCTCTCTCCTCCACTCTCTCTGCATGTCTTTCCATTACCACGTCCAGCATTTAGAAGGATAAATCTGGCTAATTGCTAATGAGTAGCTTTTATACTATGAGGTCCTTAATTATTTAGGTAATTAAATTACATGTAGTTCTATATATCTACTATTCTAAATTATGCATCTCTCTCAGCTGGTACATGATTACGGAAATGTAAACGTGAGTCTCCCTAAGTTAGGCAACATTTAAAGAGTGAGTAAATATTTAAAAAATGTGTTAGATGTATGCCAGTTTACTTGTTAGAGGGATTTGTAATCGGTTATTTTATTTTAGGGGCTGAAGACGGAGGATGAGCTGAGGTGTCGTGTGTGTAATGCAGAGGTAAGACCATCATATTCACAGTGCTGTTGCATTCTCAAATCTGATTGGTTAGAAGTTAATATTCTATAACAGCAGCTTTGGCAGTAGTCCTGTAGAACTTTATATTAATCCACTTGTTCTGACACATTATTGTTGCAGTAGTAAAAGCTTGTTCACTAGTTTGGTGGACACTTCACAAAATCTAGGGATAAGAATAAACAGATTAAAAAGCATGTTATGTTTAACTTGTATGTCGCACCGTGGTCCTGCGAGACACGACATTTCGTTCCACTATGTGTCCACACATGTAGCAGAATGGCAATAAAGCTTGACTTGACTTGATGTTGTTATTTAACAAAGAAAAACATCTAATCATTGATATGGTGAGGCTTTTTAACATATACAGAAGTAGTCCCATGTGTTAGTTTGTAACAGCTAACAAGTTTTTCCGCTACTAGAGATTCTTCAGTCCAGTTTTGTTTCTTTTGGAAAATGACAGGTTGCATTGTTTTGTTAATAAGACAAAGTGAAGAAGTGAAGTGAAGTGACTTTGTGGCCAAGTGTGGTGACCCATAC
>CM074946.1:16665201-16680201 GCA_037577455.1 Pangasius macronema
CCTGGTGAAAAAATGGATGTTTATAGCTGTTGTAAGTGATAACAGGATGTTCCACAACATGAAGTGTAACTATAAACAGATAAAGACTATGATGTCTTTAATTAATACATTTAAAAAGAAAGTAATTAGTGCTAGATTGCTTTGGTATAAATCAGTTGAGGATGTCCTGTTATAGGAAATATGTGTCACACTCCACTGTTGATTATGTTCCTGTAACAGCACACCTTGAAGAGTTTTATTCCTTACACATTCAGCTGTATTGGGTCTTTATATGCTGGTACTGTATTTGTCAGTATCTTTGCTTTCATGCATACAGGAGCACCTTCATGTAGGAATCCTACAGTCAGTAAATTTAGTGCAGTTAAATGGATACAGAAGAAAAAAATCGCCTGCCTTTTAGTTTATAGTTTGCCAGGGCCAAGATGTTATAAACTCTGCCAGTTGGATTGAAGCACAAGGCCACCATCACAAATCTTGAGTGTGTACATGTTCAGTGTGTTAGCGGAGCCATTCTGTCCTCTCCCAGCAGAGAGTATTTAAGTCAATAATGGGACATCGTCTCCTGGAACAGAGTGAAACCCGCCGATTCAGCCCACTAATAGAACTAATGAGCAATCAGCTCTCTATCCCACTCCGTTTGGGACCGGTCTAAGAGTGGCCATGTTGGTTATGCGTTTTTATATGCCTTAGGATTATCTGCTAATAATGTTCCAGGACACCCATGGTTGGGGTGGGGAGGGGGGAATAAATGATCATAATATTTGGCACTGGAGGTGAGCGATGTAATTTCCCAAAGCATATTCAGTGTGTGAGCTGAAATTTAGCGCTCAGTCCCCCAATACCTCTATGCTGTATCACGCAGCACTGCAGGAACTCATTTGTGGGAAATGACAGATGTTGATGTGGCGACACACAGGAGGTCAGCACTACGGAACAGCACGTGTGTCGGGTGCAGTGCCCTACTTTTCTGTGGGCCCATGTTATGATTTTAGTTGTGTATTCATGCTAACGTTCCAGCTGAACTCCAAGAAAGGCGGTAAACAGTAGTGACTACATCAGAATCTCAAAGCGAGCGTGTACTAGTTGTTTCTTCACAGGAAGAAGATTTTCTTTTATGGCAACTGACTAGAGGATGCGAGCTGTTTTGTTGTGTTTTGTCTTGCATTTGGAAAAGTGGATTTTTTGTGCATTTTCTTTTTAAAACTTTAGAAGCATGAAAACTGTGTGAGTCAAAGGCCCTTTCATGAAACCCAGTTTGTCTGTGAAGGTTTTCAGACATGTCGCCTTATTTGAATGTGTTTAAAGATGTTTCAAGTCTCATTCTGAGCTGCTTCAGCAGAACTGATAAACAGATTAAATCCTTCACCTGAGTCGAAAACCCATACAAAAGGCCATTCAGTATGTGAATCAAAAACTCTTTAAATCGGGATGCTCAGTTTGTTTATGAAAATACAAATTCTGAGTACATAAATACAAATGATCCATACACACACACACACACACACACATGCATGCACACACACACACACACACACACACACCTATATATAAAGCATATTAGACAATATGCTCTATTTTTATATGGACATGTCTTCAAGAATATATCCCACATTTAGCTGCCTTAGCTTACCATTACCATACACAATTAATATATTATTTTTTTAATCTCTCCCCTTTGTCCTTTGCTGTCAGTTAAGTTTGTTCGGCTCTTGTTGAGCAAGTCCTTGTCCACGTTTAAAGACTAGCTGAACACATTTAACCACACACTCTTAACCAGACAGAAAGTTCTTTAGATGCTTAGATACCGTCTGTGTATTGTATGGTGAAGTATAGTGAAGAAGTATGGTGTTGGAATTAGTGGGGGCAAGTTGCCATACACAACCCAGTTTAGCTAACACACCCCAGTACCATGCATTATTATCTTTTAAGTTTTAATCTCGTACACAAAAGCTGAAAGCGAGGTGAACATCAGCCAGCATCACAACAAGAATATTAAGAAGTATATCATTATACAGTAGTTCTACCCATGTTATCATGCTGATGCATACTCTCAGAAAAAATAGTACAGATAGTATGTATCTTTTACCTGGGAAGGTACTGTATATGTGTTATATCCTCAACCTTTGCTCTAAAAGCTAATTAAAGATACAACAATAGTCATTAAGGTTCAATTTTGTACATTTTTAAAGGCATACTATTCCCATTTAAAGGTAAAAGATATGTGTTAAAGATACAAAAGATACAGTAAACTGTTATGAGCACCATCTCAAGAAACGTGCATAATTTCCTTAAATAGCAACAACAACTATATGATGATAATAATAATAATAATAATAATAATAATAATAATAATAATAATTTATATAGCACCTTTCTCAAACCCAAAGTCACTTTACAATTACAAGGACAAACAGAGAAGATGCAGATGCAGCCTGTACAGCTTCAATGCTACCTGGCAGCAACACTCGGAACACCATGCCATGGATCCACAAAGTGAGCACAGACACATCGCCTCACAGAGCTCTGAGCTGAAACCATTCAGAGTGATCATACAAACTCTCTGCCATCGATGAGAGCAACAGGCACGCCGTAGTCCACAGAGAGCAGGCAGACACACATCACACACGATGGATCAAGGCCTGGGGAAACCCGCCACTCATGATTGGGTCTGTAGCTCCGCCACAACTGGCAACCAGCAGACAAAGGGACAAAAACAGCAAAACATTAAAACAGAAAACAAACTAATGCCAACACATACAAACGCAGGACAGAATTAAAAAGAAAAGAAAGAAAAAACTTTTTCCGGTGCGAAGTTGCAGCCAAAACGTGCATGGCATACCCTCAATTTATAATGAAAGGCGCAGTTCTGATGAATTTGGGGAAAAAAAGGCCACTACAAATTTAATGCACCTGCCAGCTCTTAACTCCTTCATCTGGACTCTCTGTCTATTGGAACAATATGAAAAAGAAGACTTATTTCATTATAGCCCATATGTCCTCTACAATCTCTCATCCCTCGGGGTTTTGTCTTTACTGAGTGACATAGAGACTACTCAGTTTTTAACATGTCCTAACCCTAACACTAATAGTAGTATATTATGTAGAAAATAGCATTTAGAAGGCCATGACTCTCTGTCATGTCTGGCCTGACTACACTTCGGTATAGATTTTGCAATAGATTATGTGCCCACTTAACGTTAGTGTGCATTAGCTGCCATCTGATGACTATCGTGCCAAAACAAATAATGGCTCGATTTAGGCTCTGTAACCCAGGGGCATTAGAGTTTCTTTTGTGTTGTTTTTGTGTTAAACTTGGCTCAACTAAATGATATATCTAAATATTAAGATATGTCTGCTCATATTTCAGGAGCCATAGAACAGTAATATCACCAGCATGACTGATCATGGGATTCTCTCTCTCTTTATTGCCCTTCCTCTCTGTCTCTCTTTTTTTTTTATTTTTGTCTTATTTTGCGCCTTGCAGCACCAAGTGGCCTCCGCAACCCTCCATAATGGCTTGCAGACTCTCCCACCTGACCAGGGTAATGCAACCCAATACCCTTTAAATGGGAGTCATTTTCAGCTTTTGTTGCCTCGCCGAGCCTTTGGGGCAGCTGAGCGAGGCAGGCCGGGGACACTGAGCGTGCAAAACAATTTCGAGCAAAGTGAGCAGCACTCTTCCCTTCACCTTACTCTTGGGTGAACACACACGCACACACACACACACACACACACACACACACACACACTGCCTTTAGTAGCATCATACACCTTTTTTTATTTTTTGAGGGGACACACCCCCAACCCCTCTCACTACCATCACCATCCTGTATCCCGGTCCCCAAAATTCTTCTCCTCGTATTTCTGCACATTTTAGGTGACTTGAATGCAACCCATTTGGTAATCAGTGAATCAACAGGTTGTACTTGGATTTCGCTTTATTGTGCATCAATATCTCCTCTGTTGAACTTAGTGGTGTATTTATCTGGAAAAGCCAATGTGAATCAAAATCCTACTCTACATACAACACAGAGCAATAATCAATTTGGGCTGTATTTAGCATCGGTGACCAAAAATTCAAAAGTTGTGTAAATATTTAAACAGATTGTGTACTTGTTTAAGTCAATTGTCTTGAGCTTCACATTAAAGTTATGTATGCAGTTTACACTTCCAAGGTTGGCAGTATAACATCTAAATAGGAGTGTAGTGTATTGCCAATTTATACAATAGTTAGTTCTGGCCAGCTAGCTGACATGCTATAAAGTGAGTGTAGCTGCTTCAGGATCTATTTCTACTCACGGAGCAAAAATAAAGAGAACATTTGGCCAAATTATGTCTAAAATGTCATTTACTCTTAATTTCTTGTTTATAGAACTGTTGTATAAAAGCAATATCGCGCTCACAATTGTAGTAGTAGTAGTAGTAGACTACATGTAACTGCAGACATACAATAAACAAATAATAATAACAATAATTGTGAAGTTATACTGAATATGGGCAAGGGTGTGATTAACTATGGCCAAATCACAGCCAATTTTCAGTATGACCGCACTTTTGCTCATGAGAAATTGCTTAAATATTGCTGCATTGCTGCAAATTTGGTTTCATTTACCAATATGGCTTCCACTCTCATTATCCCAATAGTACCTGATCCAGCACTTCCTATTGTTTTGATAGTGGTAAGCAGGCTAAGTGACGACTGAAATGTTCTACAGAAACTGAAACCGCATTTGTTTATAACAGCAGGATAACCTATAGCCATGTAGCAGGAATAACGGCTTTGCGCTCGCTAGTTAACAAGCTATTTTCTGTGAGAAGCTAACAGCTAACAGCAGCAGCCCACAAAATGAACTGCACTCATTTTCAGCTTGTGTGAACAAGCTTGTTGTCTTCAATCACATTAGCATTGCTAGTCAATTTAGCTAAAATGGACAGATTATTTAAGACGTGTTCCTGGGATAGGCTTCAGATCCACCATGACATTGACCAGGATAAAGTGGTTACTAAGGATGAATGAATAATTCAAATAAATTGACATTTAATATCATATAGTTTTAAAAAAGAGTGAGAGGACATGTGACCTGTCAGACAGTATGAGCTAGAGCCACTGGTTGCATGTGCTAAGCCATTCTGTTCACATTTAAAATCTTGTTAAAGCCACAACTTGAAGCTTTCACTTCTTCATCTCCTCCGGTGACACAGCCGCACGCGCGCGCGCGCACACACACACACACACACACACACACACACAGTACTGCCTCATATTATTTACACTCACATGTCACATGCTTGAATACATACATATTATCAGGAGCGGATATACAGTGTAGCAGGAGTCAGCTACTTCCTCTTCATTAACCTCCGCTGCCACTCCACTTTGGCAGCCAGACAAATAATATATAACATCAAGCACAATTTGACTATGCTACTAAAAATTGTGTTAATTCACACACACAGCCCAGTTGCAAGAAATCACAATATGCCTCTGAGTGTGCCCAAGCCGCTTTCCAGCTCATAATACACATAAGACATAACCTGACCCAATATTCCATTTGCATTGCAGAACGGTCTCTGGGTGTGAGTGAGTAAGAATGGAAACAGTGACCTTTTAGCATAAAATTCAACCCCAAAATGGAACATTTAATGTGCACTGGATTAAATTCTTTAATACGCACCTCAACACAGTACATCTTCTTTAGTTACATTTAACATTAGAAGTTACATTTTAAAAGCGCACACAAGCATCAGAGTCTAACTTCCTGTCTATCTAAGCAGCTCCATAGCACATTAAATGAAAAATGATGGCTACTGTGCAGCTTCAAACCTGGTTTTTATTACTTAAACTTGTTTGTTAATGTTAATTACCAAAAGTATAGAAAAATGAAATGCTCATTGACGTTACAAAATTATGTAGTTTAGGACTGTTGTGTGATGCAGCAACATGATGCAGATGTTTTTTTTTAAATTATTATTATTATTTAAAAAAAAAAAAAAAGCAAAGGCATATGTTGGATTTAATTTGAGATTAATTTGGAATTCCTGAAAAAAATAAAAGTTTCCAATGTGTTGATAAATAAAAATGATTAACATTCAGGTCTAAAATATTTAATTTTGATAACCAAAACAATAGAATATTATTTTTGAATAGAAGCCTATTTTTATAGGTAAAAATCATTAATAATATTATAAAAGTGGTATTAATGGAACATAGTGGTGTCAATGCCTTTGTAATATAGATAAATGTTGGTTGCTGTTGTTTTGTTTGTTCAGTTTTCATAGGTTTACATGACGTTATAAAAGGAAAAACACAGCCAAAGTGAAGCGAACAATGTGTGAATGGATATTTAAATAGATTTTCATTTCCTGCAAGGATTTCTGGAACAGTTAAAACTGAATTTGTCTCGGTTTTAAATAAAGAAATATAGAAATGTTAAATTTGGTATTAGTTTCTGGATATTATGCGATCACAGTGCAGTCAGATTTTTTGAATCTGACTGTAACTATAGATATTGACATATGTATTCTTCTACTTATGTCCAGTTTGGAGAGAGGTGAATTATTAAAAGCAGGCAGAGTGTGAAAGTCGTTTTTATCAGAGGCTGATGTTCAGCACAGCAGCCATGCGAGAGGCAGTTCGTGCCCTCATCAAACTGATGATGTTTCAGCAGCACTCAACATCAACTAATGCATCAGCGTAATAACCTTTTAATGTCTGCATTATGGTGCCCATTTAATATTCACTCTCAGAACGATGCACTTGTAGATCAGCTATGACGGCTATGATGATAATGATAATCATGCAGTGCTAAGCTATAAAGCAATACAGTGCTCTGCTCTGCTCACCGGTGGTTAAAATTAAGAGCTTTCAGCCATTATGGCTTTAGCTAGGGAAAAAAAAGCATGTTCATTTTATTAATGCCACTTTTTCTTGTTGTTGCTGCTGTTGTTTGTTGTTTTTTTTTTCCTCTGGTCTTAACAAGTGGCTTCAAAATGTGGGCCATTTGCATGAGTTATGCTAATTTGTTAGGGCAACGAATGCATTAATTTCATCAGCACATGGCCTCAAAGCAATAATTACCAGAGTAGGTGTGTCACAAGCAATCATGTTAAAAATTTGCCAGTTAATTATTAAGATTTTGTTCGGAGGGACCGAGATTTGACACGAGTAGCTGAGGGAGAGAGAGAGAGAGAGAGAGAGAGAGAGAGAGAGAGAGAGTTACGGAGGGGGTAAGCTAACGTTCTTGTGGCCGCTGCAAGGTGCTTGTTGTTGTGTTGGCCTCCGGAGCAGAAAGGCGGGAGAGATTCTTTTTTTTGCATGTCGACAGCACACATTGTGCACTAATTACCACAAATAGCAGCAGGCTTGCTCTTGCTCTCTGAATCCAGTGGGGTGTAATTAGAGGAGAAAGGAGGGCAGAGGCTGGCCGTTGCCTTATGCCTTGACTAGCAGAGGCTGAGAAAGGACACGAGGACTCATGATAGGAGGTGCTGTTGTGATAGATGATGCTCTACCAGTCTGAAAGGGTGAGGTGACCTAAGAATGCTGGGTAATGTATGCTCATGGGAGAAAGTTCTGTCCTGTGCTCACATTGTTTCAAGCCTCTTCCTCATAACCTCTTCTGTTCCTCTCCCTGTCTGAGGAGGTCAGGTGACAAAAGAATACTGGGTAATTCATGGGGTGGACAAGTCAGGCTCCTAGAAGAAGCAGAGTTTGTGTCTGAGTTATTAGAATTTTTTAACTCTTTGTTCAAGAAAAAAAAATCCTACTTCTTTTAAGCATAACCTGCTACTCATTCTGAATCGCACCACACTGGCCAAGGTGCGATCCGTTGTAAATGGAACTAACTGGAATGTAACTGGAACTAGTCGGACTAATTAGTGGGAATGGATGACAGATAACATTTTCAGAATCAGGAACTCATACAGTAGGTAAGTGGAAAGAAGAAAATCCAGCACAATGATGTTTTATAAAAGCCTCCTGCTATAAGTAATACCTTATGGTTATGTACATCAAATGACGAGAGGACAGAACACCTGCGTTGACCAGCGACTTACTGACTTTCTGTCAACAGCGCAAACACGATGTGCTACATTAGAAATTTTGTTAGAATAGGATAATGAACATAATGAACATTCATACGTTTCCCTTTCTGACTTACAATAGAGGGAGGCAGGATGCAAGTGTACAAAATCAATATAGTCCTTATTATGGGGAGTACCGGAATCATGGTCATAATATATAGCAGGGGTCAAGCTACAGGCAGACAGGCTTATCACACGCATATCCAAATATATAAACTAATACACAGGTACAGTTCAAAACAATGAGGGCAATGACCTAGAAACAACAGCTTGGTCACATATGGAATATTCGATGCACTGTAACAGACAGAGGATATAAGAACTCAATACAGAACAGATGAACGCAATAAGGAACAAGCCAATGACAGGATAGGGCCGGGGACAGGACTAGAACAGAAACAAAGGCATGGTGCATAATAAACAACAGCACATGGAGAACACAAAACCAACCACATGGCATAAAAGCAGCACTTGTTGTGCTGGGTATAAGTTATTATATTACATTAGCTATGAGATTTAGCTCTTCAATTAGGTTTATTGGCAACCAAAATATGAGACTGGGCAGAACATTAGATATTTTACTTGACTGGAGGACTAACGAATTTAGAATTTGTCCACACTTGTAATGCACGCTGAGAGGAGTAAAAGTCAGATTTGTGTTCGCGTAACCAGCATATAGCACGTGTTTGTTTGGTGCCTCTAACCTGCAGGAGGTGAGAAAAGAGTTGACACTAAAAACAGTAAAATGTACAGGGCAGGGTTGCCCATGGACCAGGATTGAGAAAACCCTGCTGTAGTTTATGAAAGTCCAGAGGGGGCATGGATAACTTTTTTTCTGTTCCATGATTTGAGATAATAATATACCGCATTAGTCAGTAGAGCTTAGGCTATCTATGTGATCTTAAGAAAATCTGATTCTGCATATTATGCTTATCAGTTCATAGCACTGCCTGTGGTGTTCTTCATATGCAAAAGATGGTTAGCACATCAATGTTGTTGTATTTAAACCTGCATTATTTTGGATATGCATGTTATATGGATATGTATTACTTGATATAACTTTTTTATGCATTGACCAAGTAAAATGACCAAGTTGAGGTAACAGGACCAACAAAAAAGCATGGCCTCTCAGGACTTCTGTGGAGGGAAGGAAAAGTCTCAGTCATAGTAACCAAACTAACACTCCATACAGATAGCATGTCTTCCTCCTACTGACTGCTGTCTCTTTAGAGGTTGGCATCCATCCTCGACACTCAAACAATAAATCTTCAACTCCACTTTAAAGGGTTTTCTCTCTTTTTCTTAATCCACTAACACCCTCTCAAAACCTTTCTCCCTTCCATCTCTCAAGTGCCTCCTTGAGGTGAACAAGCCCGTATTTGCTCCTCTCCATCAAGCACTCTGGGAAATAAAACATATTAATCATGGCTTGATTCCAAATGAAAGGTGGTTTATTTGGAAGAGCAGCTACTAAATTCACCACTGTATTGAAAGTGGGTGTCGGTTTGATAGTCTGTCTTCCTCATGACTCTCAGATGTACTGCAGGAGATGATGACATATAAACAGGTTCTCTTTGTATATTGCCTGAAATGGATTTAGCGTCGATGCAATATTATACCATTATATAGTGTGCTTACATTTATTTCTCTTGTTCCTTATCCGTTACTTCCTTTATACTGTATGTGTTTCCGCTGTATGACTATCAGCCAGACCTGTCCACAGAAGTTGAATATCAGTGCTCAATCAGTATTGAATTTCTTATTCATGTGTATCTTATAATTTAAACCACCACAAGCCTGACCAGGCAGTTACTAAGGATGCATCATGCTGTGCCGGTCTTTCTTTCTCCTGCATCAGACAAGCAAATCATTAAAAGCTATTCTAAACAGATACGTTTTTATCTGAGCTTTAAAATGGGAAATTGAATCCAGTTGGCGAATGTGCAAGGGTACAGAATTCCATAACTTCGGCGCTGTGTAATTAAAAGCCCTACCACCAAAGGAACTCCTCCTGAAGTTTGGAACAGACAATAAGTCTGCAGAGGATGATCTCAAAGAGCGCAAAGGAGTATGCAAATGAAGAAGATCTGAAAGATAATGAGATGCCAAATTATGAAGAGCTTTATATGTAAGAAGTAAAATTTTATAATGTATACGGTAACGAACAGGCAGCCAGTGCAACTGGAAAAGAATTGGTGATATATGATCAAAAGTACGTCCAATCCAAATAATATATTCGTATTTGGTTACATCCCCAGTCTCTTTTATTGGCAAATGAGTTTATTGGGCTACTTAACACACTTGGACAGTTGCATTGTTATGGACCAGGCCCTGCTTAAGGTAGACGTGGGGTCAGCAGTGGAATCACCTCCATGAAGCAGCTGGTCAGAATTAATATGTTAAAACAGCAGTTTTAATTTACATCAATAGTCAGGCAATTGCAGCCTGAAGTTTGGCTAAAGCTAATTTAATTCCATTTCTTTAACCCCTCTGCCCTCCCCCTCCACTCTCTCCATGTCTGCATGCTAGGCTCAGCTCATTTGAGCTAGGCCTTGTGAAGGTCCTGTGGCGCACTCAATCAGATGTGCCTTTAATTGGCTCTCAGGCATTCAGATTGAAACCGATGGAGGATTAATAACAACCACAACTGGTTGTCTTGCTGGTTTGTAGCCCTGGAAACGGAAGGAGAAATTGGATGTAGGTACCATTCCGGGGCACTTTTTGCTTGCAGACAGGATGATGGTGGAGTTAATAGAGAGCGCTGTCACATACAAACACATATACACTCTCTTAGAGCTCCTTCCTCTTTCTCTGGCAGTCTAGTAATATGTGTATTAATGTGTGTGTGTTGCCCTGCAGCTCATTCCCCCTGTCATCGCCCTCCACCTTTCCCTCATGCAGACACACATATACACACATGTCCACACACATACAGAAACACAAAGAGCCAGGTGTTCAGCTGTGGAAACAGATCTTTATCCTAAGCGCACACACACACACACGCACACACACACACACACACACACACACACACACACACACACACACACACACACACACACACACAGCACACGTGTGCACACAGTTCAGGCATGTCCCAGTGCTGCACATGTTTACTGAAAACCTGCAGAGTTGTGCAAGGCTTTATTGCCATGTGTGTTTTGACAACTGTGGATGAAAGGACGGCACAGGTGAGAGCAAGACGAGGCTTTTATGACTGAAACATTCTTACTAAATGCTGGCGCTGACCTCTGACCTCAAGGCCAGATGGAGGAACTCACAGGAAGCTCAAACAGTAACAATCTCTGCAGCTAATTCCATGCAACAGAAATATTTGCTTTTGTAAAGTACATCAAATTCAAACATATTTTATGCGTCTTATAAGTTGCAACATATTATAATTATAATTTAATAATATTTAATATAATTAGACATTTTTAGTCAAATGCACTGTACTTTATGTAGCATAGGTTACTATTAAACATAAAACTATTATGTTAATTAAAATTTTTTACATGCCTTGGAAAGTTTTTAGTATTGTTACAAATTAGTAAAAAAGAAAAAATTAAAAAAGGGTACTTTCACCCTGATTTTTTTTTTTGTATGTGCAACCTGCTGTTCCTACTTCATGAACTCCATATGTGTGTCATCTGAAGCCTGTATCTTCTGCCTTAATTCTTTTCTGTGATGTGCTAACCACACCTGACAGATCAGAGGCAGGGACCCGCAGGACATTTGTGTTTTCAGATGTGTGTGTGTGTGAGAGAGAGAGAGACCAGTCAATGTTTGTCATTGCAGACATTTCTGAGTAGTCATGGCTATCGCAGCCTTCATATGTTAAGGTCACTGAGCATTAATCCAAACCAATACAGGCCAACAAAGATCCTAATATTCCCTTACTGCTCAACAGACCTTATTTAGCACATAGGTGGGAGGAACAATACGCCAAACCCTTTATCAAGAGTTGTTTTGCTGTTTTGTTTCTATGAAAGACAGTTGTGCATACTGTAAACAGGTACAGGAAGTCTCTAAATGAAATGCATATTACTTTGAATGTAGAACAGTAGCATGTACTCCTCCTTTTAAGATGGCTGCCAAAAAGAGGAGGCATAGTTAGCAGAATTGGCATGAGAAGCTAAAGCAGAAGCTTCGTAACCCATCCTGCATATGCAGCTCAAGCCAGCAAGTTTCCCCATCCAAAACACAGGTAAAAATATCGTTGTATTGTCAGTTGTTGTTGCTTATCTCTAGTCTTGTTTGGATGCAGAATAGGAAAAACAATATGAAGTTCATATAGAGACATGGGTTAAGACAAAGCTAAATCGACCCTGAGGGACCTCATGCTGTCAGTAGATTTGGGACATGTCTGGAGCTTACACTGTTAACATTTAGGCGGGGGGTTGGGGCAAAGCGTCTGGGTCTGGTGGCTCTTTTTCAGCCTCATCACTCAGGATCATGGCTCATTTTGAGACATGACATGGATCAGGACGGCAATCAGAATCAGCCTGAAAGGAACAGTTTGGTGAAAAAAAAGCTAATTTGCACATTGATTTTCATGTAAATATAGTTGATCAGTCAAGATGTGTCTGGTGTCTGGCATTTGCGTGTTTAGTTTTGCGCTGGAGCTAATGTTGCTAACATCACCCAAAATCTTTTCCATAAATACATGCCTACACATGTGCCTCAAGACATCTCCATTTCCTCTGTAATGTCATACAGTCTTGGATACAAACAATATGAACAAAACCTCACTGACGAGCTGAAGTGACAAGGGCTGGCATCTGGAACAACCACAATCACTGTATCTATGAAAGAGATTTTGGCTTCGATTCCTTGTTATCCGCATTAGCCTCACAGCTCTAGTGCAAAACGTCAGCACATGCTTTGGCTAGTCAAATATGTTTAGAATAAGTGGAAAATTCATTTTTTTAACCAATTTTGGTAAGATTATAGTTTTAGAGCTCTGCTTTAATATTTGCACAAAGCAGCAGAAGGTGACAGAGAGTCTATGACCTGCAACACAGTCTGTTTCCGAGTCTGGATGTGTGAGTGGCTGGTGACACTTCACTACCGAACATGTACACGATCTACTTTGGCACATCTTGCTCCTTCAGGCTTCATTGTCCTTCACACAATTGAGTTAACTGCAGTAATGTCGTCTATAATTAATGACGAGATTGATATACAGTACATGCATGAAGATTTGTAGATCTACATTACTTTGGTTGATAAAAGGGAGTTTTATATGATAAACTATGCAGAACACGTCCATTCGCCACTAAGCAGCGGCGACGAGAAGACAAACGGCACAAGTCTTATGAATAATTCCCAATTCAGAGTGATCTGGTTTTAACACGGCTGTGAATCCACGTTAAAACAGCCTCGCTCATTATTAGTGAGACACTTAAGAAGTGTCTTGTCCGGAATGGCCGATGTCCTCGGCTGACCTGATGTGTGGTGAGGCTCGCGTTACCCAGACGGAAATGTCGTCGTCATCTTGTTAGCCTTCTGATGTAAGCCTGAGGCGTGGTGTCAGATGGGCTCAAAATTTACAGCTCAATTTGGAGGCCACAGATCCAGCTGAGTATGGCTGTGGGCTGTCTTATAATGAAAATACCAATCCAAATTAGTGGCACTTGCCACAAGCGAAATGTTAATATCAGAGCTGGAAAAAAATGCTACTGAGGCAAAAAAAAAAACAGTTGCTGTTTAGGGTTGTGACATTCCCAGTGTTAGTGAATATCTTTTCAGTAATGTTTGATAGTTTTATGATGCCGTGTGTGGAGAATGAACAATGGTGGCATGCTAATGAGGGAGTGTATAATTATAGGCCTTCTTTTATATCAGGGCCTTTTATAATTACCACTGAAGGCTTGGATTATGAAGGAGAGTGCCTATCTGCAGCACTGAGGGAAACAAGGGGCGTGGATGCCTGGCTAGTAGCTAGTGCAGTGTCTCCATTTGGTGCCTCGCCCTTCTGCCCTCTGGCACCAAGTAAATTAAAGCCTTTCTCTTCTGCTCTGATTTTCCACCAATGTCATGCTCATTACAGAAGGATATTGCCATCGACTCATACAAATAATGAAGGGAAATGAACACATTACTGTCTGGGTGTAGTAAAAACACATTTATCCTCTCATCCTTCGAGAACTTCATGAATCCCCCTCTACAACGATTTCCGTTTAAATGAAGCAAAAGTTTGAACCAGCTTTGTATTGGGAGTATAGCTCAGAATAGAAACACTGTCCTCCCCCGTCTTTCTTTCTGATTCGTTTGTGTGTGCAAGGCCAGGCTGTGACAGTGATTATGTGTCTGATTAAGTCATAGTTTCATAAGGCTAGTGTTTCACAGCCTCAAGTGAGACTCAAAGAGCAGAAAGGAAACTCGAAAAGAGGATTAGGATGCAGCTCTCTAAGCTCAGGTTGCGATTCTGCTTTGGCATGTACATGCCATTTCATTTCCTGTCCTTACTTACATATTATACTTCATATAGATATAGCTATATATCTGCCTGAAACAAGGCTCATTTTTGTTTCAGTGTTACGTTTAATGGTATGCTCTCTCACAAAACGGTTAGCAAACTGTACCTTTCCTTGTAGCTGGGGTGCTGGATGTTTTGTATATTTAGTATATAAGAAAGGTACATATCGTGAATGCTGAAATCTTCGAGACCATTTATGTACCTTATCTCATTTTAAATGAATCTCCACATTACTAGGTGAGACAAACATATTAAAGGTACAAAAGATTTGATTGAAGGTACCATCCCAGTGACAAGGAAAGGTAAAGGACTATTTTTCTGAGAGTGTAGGATCCAAAAAATATAGTAAGAAGACAGCAAATATGGGTGACCCTGACTGCAATATAACGTGGGGGGTTAATGTCAGTGTAGATGTGCAGTGAAGTGTGTTATGAGCA
>CM074946.1:16685201-16703492 GCA_037577455.1 Pangasius macronema
TTTACCTTTTCTGACTTATGAATCACACTCTCCAGCTCTCAGTGGTCACTGAGTGGCTTTCTGAATGCTCAGAATCCTCTCACTATAGCAAGCGCAGTCTGTACACGTCCATTTTACACCAAGTCCTTTGCGTAATGCATTCTTTTGTGACTGATGTCCTTTTAAACGCCGCTCATAATCTCCTTTCATATTGTGTATTGATATCCAGCTCTGAACACGTTATCTCTGCATATAAACATGGGTAATGGCAATCGGAGTGTTTACGGGAGCGAAAGGGACACTCGCCACTCTATTTGCATGAGAATGTGACAGCAGGCTTAAATCGCATCGGCCGCTACTCTGCGTGCTTTCAAGGTCAATGCTGATGCTAATTCTCACTGCTTTATGTTGCTGCTGTGGTTGTTTTAAAACTCTTGCTCCCTGAACAATGAAGGCATACTGAATGAGAAACATGCAGCTACTTTAGACAGGGCTGCACAGGTCACAGACCAGGTCCCCAGAGTACTGAAGGACCCTGTGTGGTGCTTTTTTCTCGCTATTGAGTTATTCTGACTGTGCAAGTTAGATAGTGTCTACAAAGGTAGATTAAAATGTATTTAACATTAGCTGCCATTACCTTTGGTCCTAGGTAACTATCTAAGCTACCTGCCTTGCTGCTTGATAGCTGTGTATTTATTTAAAGCTCCAAATATCTGTATCCTTATCTCTTTTCAGATTTAAACCATTTAAATGAGCATGGATGGGAAACGGAAGGGTTTTTCTTAAATGGAGGTGTGCACAGGACTGTTTTATAAGTCCTACTCATGCAGTTATTATTTTGTTTGTATTTTCCCACGTTTTCCCTTTTCCCAAAATATAAGCCTAGGCCATGTAGTAGCCTAATTTAAACCACTGTGACCTTGATCTGAATATATAAACACTGTAAATGCATCACGAACAGTCATGTTAGTGAACTTAGTGGTCTTTCTATGTTCTACAAACTTCATATCTGACTGCTTGCTCATGCTCATGAGCTTCATATCTGATCACTTGTATCCCTAGCACCCTACAGACCTATGGGCTGGTTCTTCTGTTAGAGAGTGACAATTTTTTGAGAAAAATGGCTCCTCAGTGGTTTAGTTAGTTTCCTAAATAGGTTGTGATAGAGGAGCAATCTGTTGTTGGGTTCTACATAAAACATTTAAGCATTCTTTCAAAGGGACAAACCAAGAAACCTTTAGGGTTCTAGACTGAACTTATTTGCATGTTCGATGTCTGAGATCTTGTGTTGTCAGTCAGCAGGTGGGTGGTGGACCTTTTGGGTCTTGGTCTTTCTGGTAATTCAACTTGGATCTTCTTGACTTGGGTGCCTTTTTAAAATAAATTGATGCATGTGTTTTATATAATGTATAAATCTATAGCTGTACTCTTCGATGGTTATTGCTTCTAGCTTTCTAAAGTGGTTCTACATGAAACGTTTTCTAAAATGGAACCCTCTGTTGTAGGATTCTACAGTGAACCTGCCAAACTGCCTCTTTTTAAGTGTATAAATGTAATACTGAACAGCTGTGGATTTTTTTATTCACAGAGATGTTTACAGCATGAATTCCTGATAGCCAGCACACATTCCCACCTGACCTCACAGAGCACCAAAACAGCCAGCACCAGTAAAGCCAGTAAAGTTTAGACATCAGTTTAAAATGAGATGATGGTAAAAGCCAGTTAAGTAGCTATTAAGTTAACTGGGTGGGTATCTTGGGTCAGAATCCCAGCAGCACCTTCTGCTCTGAGGCTAAAATACAGTGGTTAAAGTTCTGTATGGTTCTGGAAGGTTGTGAGTTTATGTACTCGGTTCTGTGCTTGAATTTTATTCCACCTTGTTTGTAATTCACTCTGGATAAAAATCATTTGCAAAATGAATGAATGTAAATGAAAGCACATGGACTGAATGTCTTTACACAGTCAAGTATGTCATCATAATAACAACAACATTGACTAAACACAATTTTCTTGTTCCTGCAGCTCTCTGTTTAGCCCTGTGCCTCTCCTCGTTAGAGCTGCATAAAGATTAAGGAACGAGTGAGTACTAACTCACTTCCTCGAGCCTGCAGGGCAGCAGCAGCATGCTAATCTGCTATCAGTGTGGCATTCTCATTTGGCTTAAGAGATAGGCAAGCTTTTATAAGCAGCACCTCCGGATACAGCCTAGATTTCCATACTCAAGATGATAAACTTGTTCTGGCACCTGTGTAATTTGCTAATGACACATAATTTTAGCATGAACTGACTGCAAAGCAGAATGAGAGAGAGAGAGAGGCTCAAATTTCCACAGCGGGAGAAGAAAGGCTCTGCCTTCACATCGCGGAGACTTTTTAGACTGACGCCTGTGTGGTCATTTTAACTGTCACTTTCTTTAATGAGGTGTGCTCAGTTTTTTTGGTCGTATTTGCAAAGATCACAGAAGTGCCTAGAGATGAGTAGATTTAATTAAGGGAAGCTGATGAAAGCACAAAGCCCTCACTGTCTCATGAGTGTTTTCTCTGATAACAGTGAACATCCTGCCAGCGACAGGCTGAGCTGGAGAAAAGCTACAACTGTCAGTGAGCCACACATCGAGAGGATTCAGGCCACTTTTTGCTTTTTTTCATGTATACATGGCAGTCAGTGGTGAAATAATTCGCAGACCACCTGAATGAGTGTAGTTGTGTGGAGTCTTCTAACTCCTGTCTTCAACAAGTTAATTGCAAGTTTTGAAGATTCCCATTTCTTGGATAATTTTAGGATGAAAATAGTTAAAGAGTGAGGAATATAGGAAAAATAGGAAAGAGTGATCAGCATATTTGACCATCATTAAACAGCAGCCTTTAGAGCCTGTTACTGACTACAGATATATTGGGTTGAAGAACCAATGTACATACTATTAACAAAGAGATGCTCTACAGTAGAAATCTGTCCAATATACTATGTGCAAGATGTCCCAGAGTGTTTTAACCCCCGGGATGTGGGCAAATTGTGACTGCAGGGTGTCCACCATTACCACCCTGGAAGATATCTATAGCTCTGGATCACTTGCTCTGAAAAATTATTTTTGCATCTTTGACAGCTTTTGAGCTTCTACCTTCTGGTTGCAGGTTTTGGTCTTCATACTTCATACTAATTATCAAAGTAATCATTTATAAAACATCTTCATTTACACTCATTGTGTTTTTGTACATTCATTGTCTATACACACACACACACACACACACACACATATATATATATATCAACAGTATGTGTCATTATGATATACATATATAGTATATAAACCACACTTACTAATGCTTTCCTATATTCAGAGCCAAAAATCTCTGGTTCTAGATGATTTTCCAAAACCCTGTTCTTTCACTTTCACTTGAGAGCATCTTCAAAGCGAAGTAAATATTTTAAGTCTAACATCACCCAAAGACTAGATTTTTGGTTTTATTAAGTATGCAAATTGATGCATGTTTAATCTGATGATGCCTCGAATAAATATAAATATGCAAAGGGTTCCAATACAAAAATTACTTGAAATAACAAGCAATCAACTGGTGAAGGCTGACTGAGATTTCTATTATTTTTAAAATATGATTCTATTCACATGTAGCGTCTTGCCTTAAGCTGAAAGTTAAATGTCAAAGCAGATTCATTGACAGACACATAATCACAGAGTTAGAAAGCAGTAAAGTAGGTGATATACTTGAAAGATTTAACACATAGGCCTGCTAGGAAAAAAAAAAAAAAACAACTGAAGTTTGAGAGCTCTGTAAACTAGTTGAAACTTTTCACTCAAAGCTCTGGATATGCCATAAGCGAAGCTGTGGATGAAGTGAATTGAACGAGTCTTTACTCTGTGGCCTCTATGTGCTAATTAGCGTATCCTATCCCTGTTAGCACAGACCGCTAAGAGAGAGTCAACCTCACTCTCATTATGTATTCTTATCTCCTTTCAGTTAGACATTGAGCAGATGGCACCTCCATATCAAAAGATAATAATGATGTAGTTAGGAAATTAAGGTGTTAATAAAGCCCATTATATATAAAGAGGAAAAAAAACAGGGAATTCAAAAAACGTAGAGGCGTATTAGTCGTTCATTGATGATCCCATCTGTGTGTGTGTGTGTGTGTGTGTGTGTGTGTGTGTGTGTATGTGTGTTCAAATGAACCTATACATGCCGTTTCATATGCAGTAATACAAAATGATACTATTTTTATGAAGGTTTTCAGTCACTTCAGGTCATATTCAGTGTCTTTTTATAAAAAGCCATCATTGAACCAGTGGAGGAAGGAGTACAAAACACACTGGCCTGAGTGAAAGTTCTTCTACTGTAGTGATGATTAAGTCGTGTAAATGTAAAAGTAATGCTCAAGATAATTACTGAAGGAAGAGTAAATCATTACTTTTAAAACAAATCACTTTTTACATATCTTGACAATTTACAATTGACACAACTAATCTGAAAATATTAAATATTTGAGGAATGTATTTTAGAACAATTCCCGAAACTAGCTTTGTTGGCTAGGTAGCTAGTTCATATTAACTGCAGGTTTTCAAGCTACCTAGTTTGGTATCTAGCAAAGATGCTCATTACATATTATCCTGAACATTGTCTGCATGCAATCATTACCGAACTTTGAAGTGACATCTTAGGTTTAGTACAGAGTTTTCACAATGTAAAGGATCAAAAGACCTGGCTAGCTAGTCTTATCCGTACATTTCTGCAGGTTGGATATTGAGCTGTGCACAGCCGGTATCTCCACTGCATAACTTTCATCATTATAATGTTGTTTCTTTGAAGCATTTTAAACTGAAGATATCTGACAAAATGGGTCAGGGATGCTCATCTGTCTTCACTGTCTCAAGCTTCTGGTGCCTGAAGTGTAGACTTTTTGCAGGAAACTGCTTTATTTTGATTGGCTTTTTTACTATGATGATCAAAAGTAAAGTTTTTTAAAAACTCAAGTAAAAGTACTGATTTAATTAATCTAAAAACGTACAGTCACAGTGAAACATGTACTCAAGTACTGCAAAGAGAGTACATGTATTTTGTTACTTTGTACCCCTGCATTTAGCTCACTTACGCTGGTACAAGCCAGACATACAGCCAAACAACTGAGAAAATGCAAGAAATGAGGAAGACCCCAACACTGGTGTCGCAACAGCCCAGAATACTCCTCCCTGCCAGCAGGGGTCAGTATCTCCAGATTTGTACTCAGTTGTTCATTTCCTGTTTCCACTATATAAGCATATGTCTTTCAGTTCATCTTTGTGAAGTCTTGCCAGTTTCTTGAGTTGTGTAAGTTCTGAACCATGTTTTTCCCTTCTCTATTTGCATCTTTTATATTCTGAGTATTTTGTTACTCCATGTTTGACTACTCCTTGGGTTGGTGTCTTGGTTTGATGATTTGTGCCATTGCTGTGTTTGACTGATGCTAGCTTAATAACTGGATCTTGTATTGTGTTAAAACAAACTCTGCACTCACATTCTTCAACAAAGTTTTGTTCATTACAACTGGCTATCTATACAAATCTATCTGACTGAACAATATTATATTCAATGCTTTTTACAAGTGAGTCCACCAACAGTGGATCTTTGGCAGGGATTTGAAGTCAGTGAACAAAGCCTCAACCCTTAAGCTACCATTTCTACAAGTAAAAGCAATCATGTTTATTACTATTAGACCTAACTAGTGCTGTGTGACTCTAAGCTTAGTTGAGTGCTTTTAGCTCTGATGATGGAGAACAGCTTTTTTTTTTTCCACTTTCCAGCAGGAAGCCCACACCTCACAGTCAATATCTATCAAGAAGCTTTTGACAAATACCATTTACTAGATGGCCTGGTGTACATGCCAGCAGGCTTTTTAGGCCTCTTTTTAGATGCCATTATTAACAGAGTGACCAAAACTGTTGCATTAACAGCTCGCTTCAACGATTTATGATCAATATATCGCCACTACAGGGAGTGTGATTGCTTTGGTCCAATCAATTTCAGGTCATGGTCCGAAAATTGCATTACGGAATGTAAACCAGCCATTGTTTGTGTATAAATATATCTTTATCTTTATTGCTGGACTGAATTGCTGCTTTACTGAATCAAAATGGGATTGGTCCTAATTCTGTTTCATTGGTTACATCTGGAATGATTTTGCTTCTCCATACTCAGCTGGTCATAATGTTGCTGTCCATGTGAGAATAATTCATTAATAATTTTACATTTCGATTCTGATACTATGATGGTGAAAAGCCCCAACTCATCCGTGTTGTCACTCAGAACGTGAACTTGAGCCTCTGTGAAAAAAGTTTCAAACGTCTCTCACCAACAAAGGGAAGAAGAGACTTCATGAAAAAGACTTGCCTCTTTTTGACATGTAAAATTATTACTGTCAGGGACCTCATGACTTCAAATTCCTCTGTGGCTTATTAGTAGCCTGCAGCTCGCTCTCTCTGCTTTAACCGGGCCGACTAATGGACATGATTGGCAGACTACACCTAAAAAAAAAAAAAAAAAGGTCACGGCTCAAAAATGTGCCTCCTTATACCTATATACTGAACTGACTGTTCTAGCTGCGTATTAATTATGCATATTGTGTATATAAAATCTCTGTCACATGCACACACATTCATTCTCACATGCAATGGATAATGGATAATGTCATAACACAGCTTATTTATATCTATAAAAGCATTCTGGATCACAGCATTTTTAACAGAAAAAAATGAAATGATCAAACTAGTCAAGCTGTTCTGTTATAAATAGGATAAAAATGATGACATCCAAACAGCTAGAGGTGTATTTTTATATATTAAAAAACAACAACAACTCCTATTAGACTGCTTGAATAGCAACTGATTGAAATGCAGTCATTTTTTCCCCCCTTGGTTAAATTAGGGTCGCCTGTGGCTGAACATTTCCCCTTGTCTTTGTTTAAATGATACACATCTATGCTAGTCGAATACAGATTACATTCTGTTATCCAATAACATGTTCACTACTAAACAAACTGTTCAACATGTTCCTGCCTCAGGCTGCGACCCTGGAGGGTGATACAAGGAGGTTAATGCAGCTGTGTGTGTGTGTGTGTGTGTGTGTGTGTGTGTGTTCACTTAGTGTGAGAGAGTGAATTAAACCCAGGAATGGAAAGGTACTCCTGTGCTAAGGTGGCAAATTCTTAATAATATAAACCCTTTCAGGCTTTTGCCTGCTTGCGTTTGCATTCATCCATTTTTGTTGTTGGTTTCATCTTTTCTTTAATTATGCTGGGAATGATTGAAATTTGGGGAGAAAGTGAAAATGTGATCTTTCGGAAGTGATTGCAATGTTCACAGATTACATTTAGTAATAAAGCCTGTGTTTATTTCATTTACACCAGTTCCTTTGTTTTAGCGATGAATAAAATGCATTTCAGCTCCATTGAAATTCAGCTCTAATCTAATGCCTCGGTATTAGAGAGTGCGGCTTATTGATCTCAGATTATATCAGTAGCCTTCATTTTCCAGGTTAACTGATATATTTTCTATTTCTGCAAAGTGTAATACATTGCCTCCTCTATGAAAAAGGTAAAAGCGTATTATGTAGGATCAAAGGGCAGTTTATACCGATGACTGTTTTTGAGATTAGAAACTGCCATGTCTGTTTTTTATTTTATTTGCTACACAGAAGAGCTATTTACATCATCTGGATCTGTAAAGTAATTTGTATCTGTTATTAGATTTAGATGGACTTCGAGAAAATGGGAGTGTGATTGTTTCTGAATCATGCACACAATTTAAGATGTGTTTAACTTGTGGTAAAACAGTGCCTCGTTAATACAATGATCAACTATGTGTACAGTTTCCTCCAAAACTATTGGAACAGCAAGGCCAATTCATTTGTTTTTGCTGTAGACTGAAGACATTTGGGTTTGAGATCAAAAGATAAATATGAGCAGAGAGATTTGAATTCCAGCAGTATTTAAGTGTAGATGTGTTCAACGAAATAGAACATAGCACATTTTGACATTATTTAAATAAACTAAAGAAGTACAGTATCTGAGGTGTTTTTTTTTAATCTGATGTGTTTTACCAACCTGACCTAGCTAGCAATGCTAGGCAATACATACACAAGCTAATGTCTGGTGTGAAATAAATATTTTGTTGGATACTTGCTCAATAAATGTCTTGCTATAGCACCTAAAATGTACATTGTTTCAGAAAAAGGTGGCACACCTTGACTTTTTACGGGGTTATGTTTGTATTACTTCCATAGACCACCATTCATTTAGCAGTATGGTGACCTTGCGCTGCTGTGAATTGACATTATCATTATTATGATTATGTATAGCTATTATGTAATGTTTAATATCTAATCTATCTAATATCATTCTTATTGAACAACCACAAAGGCATTATTGTCTAGACACATTTTGTCATCTTCGTCCCATAACATTGTTTACATTTTTATTAAGAAAAGAGGGCGGAGGAGGGGGAACAATTACAAAGCAAAGGGCAAGACAGGAAAAAGAGAAAGGAGAAAGTTTTTTTTAAATGTCAACAGGAGAACATTTTGCATTAAAAAGGAAATAAAGAAATAATATGCACATGTGCATGTATTCATCCATAAATCAAACTTCATTTTGCAGCAAAATAGCAACAAATACTCGGGAGATAACTTTTCTTTGATATATTTATGATATATTTTTGATGATATATTTTATCGTCCCCTTCCCATAGCATTTCCATCTAAGAAACACACACACATCTCAGTCTTTCCATCCCACTGCATCCTCATCAAACACTGAATGAACTGAATTTAGAACTATATTCAATATGTCATTCTTTGTTTACTCGGTAAGTTAGCTTAAATGAAAATATTAATGTTTCACTGCCTCTGACAAATAGGGTACAGATTGCTGTCCCATAGCATCCATGTCTGACATGAGCTCACTTATGTAAGTCTTTCTCTAGTCTTGAATCTGCCATGTGAAACACTTTTTAATCATTTTTGTATCAGTGTTTTTGATTTGCTAACTTTCTAAGCTAAGGATGAAAAATGAACTTTTTAGCATTTCTGTCTCAAGACATCCATATCTAACACACACGCATGGCCTGCTAGGTACTTATTTCCCTCAGATTAATGTTCCACTGCTTCTTTCTAATGACCTTGATTTAAATTACACTGCTGTGTGTGTGTGTGTGTGTGTGTGTGTGTGTGTGTGTGTGTGTGAGAACACTCACCTCTCTTTCTGAAAGTAGGTGAGAGTTTTACCATTAGCTTTTACTTCAACATGCTCCTGTGCTCCCTATGGTCAGGGTCAGCGCCCCTCTCTCTCCAGCACCAAACTCCCTTAAACAATTAGCTCTTATCAAATATGCACTTTAATTGGTTTAATTATCTCCTCTCCACTACAAGGATGGCTGTAGCATACTGTGATAAGTGCTGTCCCTTTTTTTCCCCCCCTAACCGATGGGCTAATTTTCCGAAGTTAAAAAATCCCATGAATAAAATTCACCCATCAATGATTTCGTGTGTGGAAAGTTTTAATAAGCACGTTTCTCTGATTCACCCAGCAGCAGCGCCAGCTAGTTTAGTTGTTTTGCTCATCAATCATGGTGAGAGGAGTGGATTACACCTAATAAAGGTGGCGTTGATAGCTGAGACGTGGGTGTTGAAACCATGGCTGTAGCTCCTCGGCTGCAAGCGAGAGGTTCCATCTGGATCTGATCAGCGTAAGGCCGCAGGACCCACCATAATCGCCCCAGAGTAACTCAGGTAAACTATCGCAGATGTGAGATAATTGCGAGGAGTTCACTCTCAAAACAATATAATTCAGGGGGAAGTCGTGAACCTCACAGCCTCTGCATCACTACAGCTTTATAATGAAGTCTAAAGGAAGAACTTGACTAAGGACTTTCAATAAAGGGCTCTTTGTGTTCAGTTCTTTTTTTTTTTAATTCCTGGACGGAAGTTTAATGTGTTTGAGGTCATAACCGCTGGTCACGTCTATTTTTGGTCACTGCAACTTTAAACAGAAAAGACCAATTCAGTTCAAACTGCTATAAATAAAGACCCAAGAAATGTAGTTCAACTTTTTTTTTCTTTCTTATTTTTTGCACTGTTCATAAAATACCTTATGCGAGAAAAACACAATTTTTATAATAAAATTATTAGGGAAGGAATAAAGGATTAAAAGAAAGAAGTGTTGAAATGTGCACAAATATGCCCAGGACTACCAAAGCCTTCCATTTTCCCTGCAGAATCATCACCATAGACACAATTTCAGAGTGCAGTATGTAGAGTGTAGTATATAAATTATAACTTATTAGGGCTTCGATGTACTTTGTTTAATAGAGGCTTAGGCCAAATGAGTATGTACTGTAGTTTTTAAATTAGGTTAGCCATCCCAGATAGAATTATATACAGTACACCACCCTTGTCTAAAGAGAAGTCATCTATTTAAAACTATTTATAATGATACTCTAGGCATTACCCCAAAATCTGGATATGAATCAGACTAATATGAAATATAGCTTGTACAGCCACAAAAAATAAGTCTACTCAGTCATTTCCACTAAATTAGTATTTACAGGCCACCAGGGCACTCTTCTGAGGAATTTCTATAGGAATTTTTAGACCTCCTCAGGAATCTAGTTGTTTCAGTAGAATAAACAGTAATCAGTGGAGACAGGGAAATTCGTTTTGATACTCCTCTTGCCCTCTGAACCTGCCTCATTCATCCTACTGCTCTACTGCTGCTCAGAGATTTCTACACTTCTGAATCACCTTCTGCCAGTATGGACAGTCTCACATGGATAACCTAAAGAGTTGCACTTCCCTAATAACTGCTGCTGTAATCATAGAGACTATCCTGTACTCATCCCAAGACCCTTATTCCCAATATGCTCATACCTTACAACACACTTAGTATTGCTTGCTTTTATATTTTTACAGATGTATATTACAATGATTTATAATGCTACTCTTTGTGTGACCCAGAATAGGGTGAATTCCCTTAAGACTCTGCTTTTAAGTCTCTCAAGGCTTAACTCTAGCTTGCTCATTAGGGATCTTGATCAGATTTCTTTAAAGCTGCTTTGTGACAATATCTATTGCTAAAAGTGGTATATAAATAAAATTGAAGTGAGGTAAACAGCACACGTGTGGGGCCGTATTCAGAGTTGAGTTATGCATAATGCCATGGTAATAGTAATTAGAAAAAAGTAAGTAATAATATTTTTTATACAGAGGACACCTGAGGCAGTATCTTAATGGCGTGTGATATATATAGGATGTAATATGTAGGATGCAGAATATAATTAGCACTATAGTGTGGTATGTAAGGTGCAGTAACTTGGAGTCAGTTTTAGGGTACTCTGTACTGGATGCATATGTTGGAGGTAGTAGGTAGGTTACAGTGTTTAGGATGTAATATGTAGGGTTCAGTTTGTAAGTTACTAAATGTAGGGTCTAGCATGTAGAGTGCAGTGTGTAAGGTGCAGTATTTTTGAGTGTAATATGCAGTAGGTAGATTGCAATCAATCAGGTGCAAAGTTTAGCAAGCACTATATAAGCTGTAGTAACAAGGATGCACATTACATACTACACCCAATACTGCAGGCTACATACTACACCATATATACTACACCCAATATAATTATACCTATGTACTGCACCATACTACACCCAGTATACTCCAGCCTACATGCAAAGTGTAGTATACTGGGTATAGTATGTAGGTTGCAGTATATTGGGTGTAGTATGTAACCTGTAGTATGTAGGTTGCAATATATATGATATTATATAAGTGGTGTCGTGTGTATGATTTTTCAACAAATGTGGACAGCTGTATGTGAGACTTACTGTCAAACTTGTTTTTGTCCACTTTTTAATCCAGTCCACAATTGAATCTTGGACTTATTTAGAATTCTTGAATGCTGAAAGGCCAGAAATCTTTGCTTATGCATGCATGCATGCATAGCTGTGTTTTTGATTCACCCTTGACAACACATTTTTCAGGAAAATCAACCAGTAAGTATCTAGCAGTAAAAAATGATAATTTGCACAAGATGCTGTAAAAGTTTTATGTATTTATTTGCCCTGAACAGCATCCACTGTGCTATTAAATGAGGAGAAGAGGGTGAAGACTCAAGGCTCAGAGCAGAAACAGGTGCTAAGGAAATAAAAAGCATTTTTATGAACCGTGTTTGGATCCAGCAATTACTTTCTCTCCAATTACCTTTTCGCTTTTTTTTTGCCCCCGAGAAACAGTCCTCCCTTGGCTCAATGCATGCACATCTCTGAGAGGCTAAGAGCCATTTTTGTGGTCATGCTTTAACAGTGTATGACTGGAGGGGAGGGAGAATCAATATAATCAGGAAGGAAAAACGACAGAGAGAGGAAGAGAGAGAGACAGTTGGATTCAGCCCATGCATGTTCGAAGGTATTTTCAGTAATTGTAAATAATTGGTTGCTTCGCGGAGAAGTGACACGGATGCCAAGTCATACCAGGCTACATGGTTGAATATTCTAACTAATTGGCTCTTTCAAAAAGGCTAAGGCATTTTTAAGGTCCTCAAATTGGTCTTCTCTCCTTCAGAGAATGGCACAAGTGCCAAAACTAATTAGACCGTTGCTGATTGTTTAGAAACCCAAAGTGCGCTAAGGCAAACCAGACGAGAGCAAGAGAGAGGCCGAGCCAGGAACTGCTCTACAATGTCTCAGCTGGGGAGCAAAAACAAAATGGGCCTTATTGGGTAAGAACTTCACAACAAGGCTTGCTTTGACAATATGTGGTGTACCAGCACAAAAAACCCTCATTTCAGATCTCTTTAATCTGAGCATATGTGACTCACACACACACTCTCTCTTTCGTTCTTTTGTTCTTTTCCCTTGCAGATTTGGAGCCGTGGCTCTGTGGAATGGCATGGAATAAAGTCTCTAATGAGAGATGGTTGTGGTTTGAGGATCTTGTATCACACAGGGCTGCAGCATTTTAATCAGAGAGAACATTTAGCTGTGTGTTTATCAGGCGCTGTCACATCGGCTCTGGTCTTTAGTGGTTTCCTGACCTTTAACCTGTGTTCTCATCAGTGATCATACGGACTCCTGTTTCCATTTGTTCCTAAAATTATGGTGATTATTATTCACAACCTGTTGCCCTTTAACTGAGGAAATTATCCAGCACTGTTTTGACTATTCATATTTCCCTTTCTTAATTCATCACAGATGCTTATGTTCTCTGTTTTCTCCAAAATTGTCCACCTTACATGCCTCGTTCCAACCCCAACCTCTGTGTCCTCTACTTTATGGCTAGAAATGTGTATCAGGTACGCATTAATTGTGCCAAGAGTGGAGCAACAGCTCATTTCCCATGGTGCAGCTGGGAGGGTTGGGTTTGGTGTGCCATGGTACAACAAAGCTCTGTGGAACACTGAGAGATGAAAATGGAGAGAGGGAGAGAGAGAGAGAGAAAACAGACCAGTGTGTCCTAGTAGCCTCATTCTCCATGCTAGCAGAGCATGTCCCAACTGTTGTCAATTTATCAATGTAACGTGCACTAGTGGGCACAGTTTGAGCCTCCATTAGTGCAGGTGTTTCCATCCATCTCTGCCTCCCTCACTTACTCCACCTTGTCAGAGGAAACTAAATGGGGCATTTGAAGAAATGTAAACAACCCTCAGTGGACGATTGGCGCGTCCCCAGGCCTAAACGCGAGGGAGGAGTTCAGGCCTGCTGTTCAACGAAAAAAGGCTCTCAAAGTGCTTTACACGGCTCCATTTCATCACTCATCACTCGTTTTCTCTCTGGGAAGACTGTCAATCTTTTTGCTACATCAGTCTTTTTGCCATCTGTTATGTTATTTTTTTGTTTTTTTTTTCCAGAAAAGAATATCATTGCTGCATGTGATATGGACCCTTCTGACTCTTAATAAAAAAAGCTATTGTTATAGGGTTTGTTCAATTTGTTAAATGAGCAACATACCTGGACTGTTTTCTTCTTACATGCACATTAAAGTGGGGTTTATTCACACACAAGTAACAAAAAACTGATGGAAACAAGCCAGATTTGATCTTCAGATACACTATATTACTTTTAAAATCACTTTCCAAGTACTAGAACATATCCGTTCATTCATCTTCAGTAACCAGTTTGTGCTGGTCAGGGTCACGGTCGATGAAGAGCTTATCGTGGGAACACTAGGGGTATACACATGGGATGGGATGCCAATGCAAGTTCAGGGCTATACAATCCAGCAAATGCAATCCAGCATTTTTTTACATGTCCATGATATTGTGCTAGATCTTCAGATTGGTATCATACAGGAATTCATTCAGTAGCCACAACTCTATTACTTTCTCTTCCACTGATTAGCACTTCCGCAGCCACAAATGTCCGGTGTTTTTCTCTACTTACACTGTGTGCTTATTTAGTTTATTGCACTCTCAGTTTTCATAGGTTATGGCAGAATCCATTCAAATTCATATACACTACCAGACTACATCTATGTAGTCATGCTTAATGCACTCCATCTTGGTTTGATTGGCTGAAAACCCACTTGTGAGGCAAAGAATTAGAATCTATGCCCCTTTGCACATGTTTCCAGTTTCAGTGCCAACCACTAGCTCCAACTGCACCAAATATCTACAGATAAGCTGACCAGAACGACTTGGTCTAGTTTGGAATAGAGGTAGATTATATTATGTTTACCATTTTTGTCAAAAAAAAAATCTAAGTCTATTTTATCTATCTTGGTTCTTTAGATCCATGTTTCTTAAAGTGGGGTCTGTGGATTTGTGAAGCATAACCAACAGTGGTGGAAATCACAACCCACTATTATCAAAGTTATTATGCCTACACTATACATACTAATACATACATAACTCTTGGGCTCCAATTAACAGCCAAAATATTATTGAACACATTTAAATAATGCTGCAAATTTTTTAATAGTTTATTTGTAAGTTTAATCTGTACTTAGCGGGTCTTTTTTTTTAATTTATTTTTTTTAATTATTATTATTTTTATTTATTTTTTTTAAACAGTTAAATGGGTTACAAAGCCTTAGACATGATTAAAGCATTCCCACTTCTCTCCTGATTCCATAAAAATAGGCAAGATTATCCAAATCTGTGAGTGGTAAATTGACAGGTCTTGCAATCTTTCACCAGTTCCTTCCTGTTATTCTCTATAATGCCAGATTATGTGGCACAGCTTCATGTCCCTCTGTCTCTCGGCCAGTCGTTTCTGTTTAGGTATTACATGTGTCAGGTTTGGGTCCTTCACTCATTTCCTTTGCTTTTGAATGATACTACAGATCTCTGCCATGCACTGCAAGAGCTCACTTTCACCAAACATACAGCAGCGCAGAATACATGACTCATGCTACATCTGCAGTAATGGCATCCATTAGTGAGCACATTAATTTTCCAGCCAGTTGACTGTGGTTGTTCATGAACTTTATTCACGACTTTATTACTGGAAATATATAGAACTACCAAGAATTGTTTTTATTTCAATACTTAACTGTCATTGGTGTAGATGTAGATCAGTACTCTTACTGAGTATCTTGGTGCTAGTTTTATTTTATTTATTTATTTTATTTATTATTTTTTTCTTCTTCATTTTCAGCTCCACAGCCTGGCTAAAGAATTCAGGTCTGGTTTGACTATTAGATGTCTAACGAGAATTTTGTAAATGCAGTAATTAAAGCATGTTCTTGTGCAAATGTGCAAGTTGTTCTGCTTTTAACAGCAGTGTTGTAATAAAAGTGAAGCAATTAGAATAAAAAAGGTTGTTATATATTTCTGTTTATAGATGTCTGACAGCTCTGGATCTCTAATATAAGAAACTATTCTGTCTGCAGGCATTTGGTTAATGAGTGCAATAAATCAACAGTGTCACTCTGATAAAACTGTGAAAGATGTTCAACCGTGATTTAGTTCCACATTCAATATGTATGGACCTAGGCGAACACTTTAAGCTGTTCTGACTCTGTTTCTGATACGATAAAAAAAAAAAAAAAGCTGTTGTCCTGAAATCTTAACAAAACCAAATTTAGCTTACATTTGAGTAGGGTGTGTTTCAGTTGAATTGAATTTGAATTTATACACACAGTTTGTGAGTGCAAACATATATAAATTCATCAGATCCCACTGGTGTGAATTTCAGCCAGATTCAACAACTCCCTTTTAAGAACAAGACTCACAAAACTTACTTGAACAATAGTTCAAAGCTTTTGAAGTATCTTCATGAATCAATGAGAGAGCGAATGAGAGAGTGGGTGGTTGAGTGAGTAATTGTGAGTGAGATTGTGATTGAGTGAGTAAATGGGTGGGTTAGTAAGAGAGTTGGTGAATGAGCGAGTGAGTGAATTGGTGAGTAGCTGGTTGAATGAGTGATTGAGTGAGTCAGTGAGACAGCTATTGAGTGAGTTAGTGAGTCATAGAATGATTAAGTGGGTAAATGTGAGAGTGTGAGAGTAAGATTAGTGTGAGAGTAAGATTGTGATTGAGTGAATGTGTGCATTAGTAAGGGAGTAATGAGTGAGTGAAAGGGTCAGTGAATGAGTGATTGAGTGAATTGTGACAGTTATTGAGTGAGTGAATGGGTGGGTTAGTGAGGGGGTCAGTGAGTGAGTAATTAAGTGCATGAGCGACTGACTGATTGAGTCAGTCAGTGAGAGTTTTGAGTGAGCGAGTAATGGAATGAGTAAGTGGGTAATTGTTAGCGTGAGATTGTGATTGAGTGAGTGAATGAGTGAGCGATTGAGTAAGTGAATGGGTGGGTTATTGAGAGAGTCAGTGAATGAGCGAGTCAGTGAGTGAATGACTCAGAGAGACAGTTATTGAGTGAGTGAGAGTGCATGTGTGAGTTGGTAGGTCCATGAGGTGTTTTAAAAAGTAAAAGTTGAAATGTTTTTCTCAAACAGTATTTGGTGATGTAAGTAAAGAAATTATTTCTGCCTGAAAGCAGTAGGAAAACAATGACAAATATACTGAAAAGTGCTAATTTATGCAATATCAAGTGTTAGATGTCTCACTGCATGATGTGTGCTATGTGCTTTGAATGATCGACTGAGACTTTTGGATGTTGTTATAGTGATTTATCAGAGTCTGAACAAATATTAATTGTAATATTTTCCCCAATCTCCAAAGTTATAAAGTAATATGTATTTAGTTTTGAGAAATTATAGAAATTATGTCTTAAAATAAAAATCAATAGTGAATGCACTTTATTTGGCTTTAAAGTACATATCTCTGTACTGGTTTGTCCAGACAAGCCATGAGAGAGTGTAGGATTGTCATAATGTGAGACTGAAACTCCACAAATTCATGACTAGCGAAGCTACTTCCCTATTATTCTGTGCTGGATGTTTCCCTTAGGCTAGTCTATGTTCATTTCACTGCACAGCAGCTCCATGCAGCCAGTGGGTGAACATAACTAGCTTTTAATTAAAACAGAGAGCAGAAATTAAAAGTGGAGGGATAGGACAGTGATCTGAAGACAGTATGAAGCTGTCAGTTGGTCATGACAACTCTCATAAGGAGCGCTGTATCTCATAATGGAAGTAGAAAATTTATGTTGTTTCGTTGCTCTAATTTGACCCTTCCAGCGATGGCTCAGGCAACAGCGCTGATGCAGGAAATGGATGCCCATTCTGCCCACCGATTAGACTACTGCAGGCAGCTAACTGTGGTCCATCAAGCAGCCTGGCATCTCCTCAAGCAGGGAAAAAAGTTGGAGTTAATGATGATTTGGAGCTCGTTGCGTGCGGAACAAGCCAAATCTACCCTGAAGCACACAATGCTTCCATAGCACTGCACATTCCTCTATTATTTCTCTTCCGTTCTGAACTTTCAGGACATCACTGTAAGGGGTTGATGTATAATCAAGTCATCTGGAATCAGGATCAGAGATGACTGGTGAGGCAAACTAAGGAGAAAAGAAAAGTCCTTAGTTGTAGGTGGTTCTCATTGCCTTGCAGTATTTCATCCAGGATGATTCTGGCAATCAGGACTTTTTGCAGCCTCATAGCTCTAAAACATTCTGAAAATGGGAAAACTCATTATTCTTAACAAGGCAATTGCCTAATGCAGTTTAATGCAGATGTAATTTAATGACATTTCATTTTATATATATTGTTTTTGCCCTGGTATTGTTCAATACCATGACGGCTGAAACACACAGAAATGACAGATATTTGCACGTACAACCAATTGCTTATGATTGTGTTTACCTTAGATCAGCATCTACAGTCAGGTCTGGAAGTATTTGGACAATGACAGAGTTTTAGTTATTTTGCCTTTATGCACCA
>CM074946.1:16703592-16733267 GCA_037577455.1 Pangasius macronema
TCAGTCAATTGTCCAAATATGTTTGAGCCCCTGAAAATGGAAGTACATTACTTAAAATGTTTTATTTCAAATCCATTTTGTGGTGTATATAGGCAAAAACTGTCATTGTTCAAATACTTCCGGACCTGACTATCAGATTACAGCTTTTCACAGTTGTCATTCTTTGTGAAGACGTTTTCAAGGCTTCTAATTGATGATTAATTTGCCTGTGGGTTAAGAGATATTTAAATGGGCAGAAAGCATGCTTCATTGGGCATACTGGCATTCTTTAATGTGCTGTGATTATCATGCACTAGTTGGCAACAGCAAGACCACCATTTCGAAGTTTCTGACGTTTTTTGCTGCTGTTGTTTTGAAAACGCACATTTGATGGCATTAACCTTCCTAAAGTGTGTCTTCGAGGAACTTGTTATGAAGCAGGCATTCAATCTTGCACCAACCTTTTCAGCAAAGATTTATGTTAATGATGACTTTGTCACATACACATGACCTCCTAAAATGAATAAGAATAGTGCATAGGCTTTGATTATCTATTGTGGTTCTGTGGTAGAGGTTTAAACATTCCCTTTCAAATTGGGGTGTATCAGCCAAAATGTGGGAGTTAATCGCGAATGAATCAATAGTGTAAATAAGAGTACATGAAATATACGTATATTCATAAAATAGAAGTCCAAAACCACATGTACTACTTCTCTTTTTATAGTCGGTATCCAGGACTGAATACAGGATCAAAATTTTAGTGAGGTTTTATGTTGTAGAAATGTGACCCAGTTCTTAGTTAGTTATAATATCACAGTGCCAAATGTGTACAAATTTCTAATGTCTGTTATAGTGTACTGGCTTCAGTTAGGCTATTTAATTTAATTAAGTTAAATATTTTAATTAACAGTTATCTCTCACTCTTTCTCTGTGCTTGTCCTCTTTTTCCCCTCTTACTTTTCCCCACTGAATACTGAAAACACACGCAATAATAATGGAATGTACCCTGTTGCTAATGTTACATGACTAGCAAGCTGATTTGGCTAGCAACATTCCAAGTAGTTTACATTTTACAAGAACTCATTTATGTTACGGCATATAATCAAATATTTATATCATGACTATGTCAGAGGCATAGATATGATGGGGTCTTGGCATATTCTGCCACCAAATTATCAGGATGTGGCTGTCTCCATGATGAATTTGACAGGAGATGCTACATGGGAGGTAAAAAACATCAAGGTCCACACTTCGGTGCCGTCATAGCTAGTTACAGCCATGCTAGTAGGAGGAGTGGCTTCTGTGTCTGTGAATCCCAGTGAAGGACGTGTGAACTCTGTCTGTATGTCTGATGTGGCCTCTGTGCCAGTGAGGGAGTGCATAAATTACACTATATATTGTGATTGCTAAACCATATTGGGTTAATTGTTTGTTATATTAATTACAATGAGAGTATAAATAATTGTTGTTTGCATCGTGCCCTGTGTGTGTGTGTGTGTGTGTGTGTGTGTGTGTGTTGCTGGCCAGTGTTAAGCATTCATGTTGGATCGATCACATATTGAGATGCACATTGTATGGTCTTGGGAGGAGACATCCTCACCACTATTCTAATGCTCCCTGTCTGTAGACAGCCTTTCTGATTAGAATATTCATAATTTCATCATCTTATTTTATTATTCATAAGACCCAGATGCAAGTCAATTAAGTCCTGCTGATTATGACATCGATAATTGCACCTTTATTGGATAATTTATGGAAATTTGAGTCTTAGGTGGGCAGAG
Organism: Pangasius macronema; assembly: GCA_037577455.1. Taxonomy (NCBI): domain Eukaryota; kingdom Metazoa; phylum Chordata; class Actinopteri; order Siluriformes; family Pangasiidae; genus Pangasius; species Pangasius macronema. The sequence goes on from CM074946.1 coordinate 16,705,353, forward strand.
ATTACAGCCATCATTCTCACTCATTTAATCCATTTAACCTGCATTTATTCTACAAGGCTTTTTGAGATATTGCTTGTTCTCCCGAGACTTTTTAACAGGTCAGCCTACTTAAGTGTTTTTGGGTACTTTGTCCTTGCTAAGCTTAATGGCTTTGGGTGAAAATATGTGGAAAGCTCGAAGCTCCAGGAGCTTCCCTCCAAAGAACATCATAAGTTGCCAATTTTTGTCTTTAATGACAACCACATCCTTGCTGTTTGGGTTTCCTTTGGGTAGAATCCCTAGAATTTCTTAAGTATTCATTAGAACAAAAAACAAAGGTCTCTTACTGATTGGTAATAAAATACATTGTATTGTTTTCCCAGTGCTCCTTTTCAATGTTTCTATGTAAGATTAGATGTGTGCATGAAGCTGATATATTGTAATGTATGCAATCTGCAAATGAGTCTTATTTAGTCAAGCTCGAGGACAAAATGAAAGACTTGAAAGAGCACGACTGTCGTACTCATTTGGAGCCCAGATACATTTCATCTTCTCATTTAAATAATTTGCTCTGAAGTGAACTTGATTCAATGTGAAAGTAATTATGGCCTATTATATTCAAACAAGATGTTGTAAACCTTTGGTCACGCTAATCAAATCTTCTTTTATTCCAAATTAAAACTCTACTTTTCTCTCTATTCCACTCCTTTTCATATTTGCTACTTATTATCTGTTTTTCTTCTGAGGCCTTGATTATCCCTCATCTAAAAAATGGACAATAATTACTGCCCCACTGCGTACAAAAGGTCTGTTTCAGAGAGGGGAAAAATCATTCTCATTCACCCCACAACAAAGAAGGCAAATGAATCACACTTTCTATTTCCAGACGTCTCCTTTTGTACATGAAATCTCTCAAATGGATTACAACCTTATTAGTCTCTCTGTACATGGGGATCATACATGCTATATTCTCAAAGTATGTGTCCTTAGTGTGTACGATATAAGGACCAGACTGTCTTTAATATGTCATCCGTACATTTACTTACTTGTCATATTGTGGTCTAAACAGACACAAATACAGACACAAATGGTGTGCTATTAATTTTTTTTAGAAAGGTTCAGAGGGCATCTGGTTGAGACAAGTGGTCTGCATCGGGAGTGAGATCCCAAGAGACGCATCAAAAAAGCCTTGTGAGTGGGAGGTTTTTACTTTTATGCGAATGCACAAAAGTGTCAGATATAAAAAAGTGCGGAGTTGTGAGATGCATTTACAGCATCTTTAGTAACTGCTTGGTCAGTGTCACGGTGGTTTAAATTAGGCTATTAGTTTGTTTATAATTTGGCAATAAAACTAAATAAATGTATCAGAAAATATTACAGACTTGTACAAATAACTGCAGGACATCTGTAGTTGAGAACTCCAGTGATGTAGCTGAGGTTAAGAAACTGTCAGAGAAAATATTACGATAGTGGTGGCATTTCTACCTCTTTTTTCCCCCTTAGTGTTTTAAGGAAAAAATATTCTGGTTTAGGCCATACCCACTTCAGGTTTAAATCCAAATACAGATACAGATGTGGACATCTGGAGCACTAAAGATGTATGGATACAGATACAGATATACCCCTTTCACATATTTTCTCTGTTTACTTGGGAATATGTGCTATATTCATTTTCTGTGCTTGCTGTACATATATTTACATATATATTTTTGTACTACACAGAAGTTATTCAAACTATAGTTTCTCCTTTACATGTACTGTAAGTGTACTATACATGTACTGTAAGTGTACTATAGTGTACTGTACCTGTCTTACATAGACAAAATGTGTGCTATGTTTTTTCTTTTATACAAAATCATGTGTTCTGTATATCTCTAGTGTAAACACATTGATCTGCAGCCCTTATGCCTTAATTTGCTATGCGTCTTAAGTCATGAAAAACAGGTCTTTTTTTTAAAAATATGGTTTACATTTACAGACACAGACACACACATGCACACGCATCCTCTTCCCCGTGTGTGTCTGTGTGCGTGTGTCTGTGTGAATGTGAAGCGTGGAACACCTCCTTTAGATCATCAGTTTCACCGTGAGGTGGTTCCTAACTTGGCGCAACCAAATGGTGTGAAACGATTTCCCGCTCTAGAAACGAGATTTCATTATCAGCATGACACACCCTTCTCGCCTTCCGGTACAGGTACAAGTGTGGAGATGAGTGAAACCATGGAAGAGGTGGAAAGATGGAAAGTGGGAGGGGGGTTAATGATTGTTTTAATGCTTTAGTAACTACAAAGATGGCAGCATCTGATTGCCATCAGCTGGAGAGAAGAGTAAGGTTAACAACACCCTTTTTCAAAGAGGGAGTGAGAAAGACAGAGAGAGAGAGGGGAAAGAGAGGCAGGAAAAAAGATCTGTCTGTAACTGATAAGATTTACCTTTATCTGCATGCCACACCTAAGGCAACGCCACAGTTGCTTGATATGCTCTGCTTTAGTTCATTATGGCAGGTGAAACTCTTTCTGGTGTATGAGAGAGAGTGTTGTTTATGTCAGTTGGAGCTCTCTTGCAGGCTGAATTAGTCCGATAAATCAAAAAGAGAACAGAGAGAGGGACTGTCAAACACCACCGGACCACAGGCACACAAAGGATCACGCTGTTTGATCTACTTTTCATCAAGCTTCATGGGGATGTGCTGATATTTTCTGCGCCCCATTCCAAATGGAGCTTGTAGTTTGCCACTCAGCTTAATTATGTGGTGGAATTTAATATGATTATGCAGATGCATGAGATGTGAGATCCTAGCATTTACACACTCATAGATGCAGTGCATTAAATCTCTTATTAGGCCTTGTTTTATTGCCGTCCTACGAAATATCGCGAGACACACTGCTGGACAAACGGACCTGTTTTTCTATTGGGATCTAAAGTAAACCAATCAGCATCATATCTTGTTGTGTTTCCAGCATATTGGAGGGGCGATATCCAATACCGAAAGTCCATATAGCTCAGCTCCAGGCATAATACGAGAATGTGAGTTTGTAATATAGTAATACAGCCTACATTTTCTCATTTCGAGCTACCAGTGGATACACACAATCACTTTGGAACATGCAGACACTTCCATACAATACCAACTGCTTTATTTATCGCTCTAAGTAGTTGACACGCAGCAATATGCCCTTTCCTGATTACAATAATAACTCAGTGCCGACTTTCCCATTTTGAGTCATATTGCAATCTCCCTATTATAGGGAGAACGGAGGGAATGGAGAGACGAATAGGATATCAAACAAGCAGAAACACGGAGTGTATTACCACTTGTCCTTCCTGTCTGAATACAAAGGCTGTGCCTCATGTGCTATCGCAAAGAAAACAGCTTAGCGGTGCGGGGCATTTGTTTTCCATTCAGCTAGGAAGGCACTTTGTCTTGCCAATCGTTACCTGTCTGGGAATCAGTTCCTCCATTAAGGCCAGAGCTGCTGTCTGGGGCTAAATTGCAATTAGTGGCACGGCGAGTGAGTCTGGCACCGGTTAACTTGGGATATTGGAGTGCAGGGGCCCCGTAATCAGCCTTCGGTCATGTAGAACAATGCATAAAATTAAATTGACATTAATGAATAATTGTGTAATGGGAATGGAGGGGGCGAGCTAATTGCATGTTACGGCGAGTGTAATGCCCAGATAACCTTGTGTCTAATGCTAACTCTGGAGCGGCCTCTCTCGCTCGCCGGGAAGTCATTAGAGAGGAGGAGAAGAGATAATGCTGGAGTGTGGAAGGCCAACAATCGAGCCCGAGTATCTTTCTGTGTGTGTGTGTGTGTGTGTGTGTGTGTGTGTCGCAGGCTGAAATCATTTGTATACAGTGTGAGTAGAATTAAAGGTCAGTTTGCAGAGCTAGGCACTGGCGAGGCAAGCAACAGCTGATTAGGCGAAGAACTTTGAGGAGGGAGCAGGGAAAGAAAAACATAAACAGCTATGCTAACACTCTCTAGGACTGGAACATACTTGTATGCTAAATATGAAATATGCAAAATAAAGACCTGAATATGCCATCATAAATTACATCCCAGCGCTGCGGAATTCTCTAGTATGATTGGTCAAAAGGTGTTGATTCACTTCCCGTAGCAGCAGCTCTGACAGAAGTTCCAGCTGTAATTTAAATGCTAGGTTTATTTCTACCGTAACAGATACACACAGGAAAGTGTATGGCAGATGATCTACATAATCTAAGGCTAATAATAAATGATTGATAATAAAAAAGTGTTGCTATTTAACAAAGACGGAAAGTATAATCATTGATATTGTGAAGCTTTCTGATAGGTGTCTATTTAGTTGTTTATTTAACATTTATGGAAGGAGTCTCCAGTGTCAGCACTTTGTAACAGTCATGTGAGAGTCTTCAGGATAAAGGAGCTGCATTTTCTTTTTATCCTATATTAACTTCAAGACAGAGAAAAAACAGAGGCTGGTGAGGGAATGTCAGTTTATCGCTGGTATAAAGTGATAAACAGGAACTAACTTGTATGGTGAATGTTCCATAACTTTAACAGTAACTATAAACAGTTAAAAAGGTTAATTTATTAATGAATGAATCATTAACAACTCAATATGGTATAAAATGAATAAAACACTTCAGGACCGGTTGTTAAAGGAAAATAATCCACTTTGGGATGGTAACAGTAACTCTGCTTTGTATCGGGCCATACCACACCATCCCAGCGTGGATTATTAACCTATAATAGCATGCTCTGTCATGTTTCATTCCTCTCAGTAATAATTTGACCTAAATAATGAGCTAACATACATAAAAAATACCTCGACAGTCAAATATATGCAGTATATAATCATAGAGACATTATTTCTTCATTCCACACTAAAATAAAGCTAAAACCAAACCCCCAACAACACAACACAAAGTATCAGATTATCATATATAGCATAATATGTATCAAAACACCTAATAAACCAAGTCAAGTAGACATTAAGAAACAAAGGTGTACGATGGGTAAAGTCCAAATAACATTAATATGTATATGTGTTCACATGGTATAAGTGAAAAGGTACTCCAGTAACATAGTAACAGTAAACAAATTAAACATCTCAAACATGCACAAACTCAAGTACGCCACTCTTCTCGAAGCCAATCAGAATAAAGTAATTGAGCTCAAGAGCAATCCTCGTAAAGTAGACAGCCTCTTAAATTAGAGCTCCAGGTTATTATTTGGCCCTGTGAATATTTTAGTTCAATTACATCCTCTGCCAAATCTTTCACCAGCCATTTTATTACGATCACCCATTGAGATACACAGCTTGTGGTTGTTGTTTGTCTTCTTCTCTCACTCTGTTACTACAGGAATACAATAAGATCATAGTCACTAGCATATGATGTTTCAGGCTGATTCAGCCTACTAATGATATAATCCTTCCATTAAATTAAGTACTAAATAAAATAACTGCCTAATATTGCTAACATGTGTAGATACACATCAGGTGACTTTCTGTGGTGATGTTGATATTTATATCTAGACGCAACAGGGTCTGGTGGCTAAATGTAGACATTGCTTGCAGGCATCAATAGAAAATAAGACGTAAGCAGTCAACTTAAATCTTCAAAACAGTCAAAATAACCCCTCCAAAAAAAAAAGGGGGCTTTTTTACCTTCTGCTTGCTTGACGGTTCAACACCACAGGCAGTATAGGCTGCTAGCTTAATCGATTGCATCAGTAAGCCAAATTAACTTTATCGCCAATAACCCGATTGTGCTAACTAGCTAGCTATTTATGTAACATTTGCAAGCTAACATGACTCTGGATATTCAGATAGTATTACAAAAATTTATGCTAATCAGGCCCATATAATTAATCAGGATTTTTCAACTCTACTCTATGTACAATCTTAACGAATGAACCAAATACAACAACAGATGATTGAGTTGACTGAGATGCCATTCACATATGAATGCACAGTTTTGATAAAAGTAGCATAGGGCCTTTTGATTGGTGAGGGTGGCACTCATGTATGTTAGCTTTTCCCAAGTGCAGACCCACTTTACACTGCAGGGTGAAAGATTGTAGACTGTAGACATTCGAAGGTCACCAATTATTCATATTCTGCACTGCAGATTGTATGCCCATAATACCACCATTAATTAATTAATTAATTAATTAATTAATTAATTAAAAGCTGGATATAGGTTCTCTAGTGCTTTAAGGTGTTGATAAATCAGTGGCCTTGCACACATGTAGGTTTACCAACCAGCAAAAAAGAGAAAGAATGTACTCCTTAATGACGTTTGCAAAACAAAAGTTTTCATTTGGCATCTCAATGCCTGCTGCATGACATACACCAGCTGAGGCGTTCTTCTACACAGATTGTTTAGCATGTACAGATGACAGACAGACTTTTACGGAATCGGGAACAAGCAGGTATGTGGAAACAAAATAAATTCCAGCACAAACTGTCATATAACATTCTTAATATACTGTAAGTAGCAGTCACATCACAGTTAAACATACCAAAAAAAAAATAAAAAAATAAAGATGCTAGCCAGTTTGAATGCCTATGTGAGGACAGAGCTAATTTCATAACTCAAACACTGGCCTACAACTTGCCTACTCTTTCTCCAGGAAGAAAATAAATGCTACATTAAAATCTTTGAGAGGATAATACTCTTCTGCTCACCCTTAGTCTTAATGCACTTAATTAGCTAACTAGCTAGCCTTATGTTACATTACATTATCTACTTTTTACACTAGTCAGTTAGGTTTTTGGACAAACAAACATGGGACTGGGCAGCACAATAGAGCTTTTTCTTGCCTGCCTGGCTAGCTAATAAGTTTATGATTTGCCCATCCATGCATTGTGATGAAAAGTCCACTTTTAGAGCAAAAGAAAAAAAAAAACAATATCTCTCGTACATGCTTAAGAAAGAGGTTAAATATAGCACCCTGTCTGTTTTTCTTTGTTTGGCCTTGTTCTTTTGTTTTGGGAGATCATGCTATTCAAAGCAATAAGGAAACAGGAGGTTTTCTTTTTACAAAATCTAAGTACCACAACTTGAGAAAGTTGGACTCATTAGGCATCAAAACAACTCTTAAAGGTGCCATTTTTGAATAGTGTAACTGACTGGCTGCACACTAAGTTAATAAGCATCAATCATGTTTTATGACTCATTCAAAGAAATTAGAAGAAATTTGCTCTTCTGATTATTTGATTTTTCCACCTATGAGCTGCTTTGTAACACCTGAATCATGTATCAGTGTACCAAATCAAATAGTCACAGTCTCATTTCTGATTCCCTAGAAGAATGGCGTAAAATGCAAGAAGCCACGTTAACCTCTTGGTCTGACCTGAGTTGACATGTCCACCTGCAAATGTCCTTACACAGAGACAGAAGTCCTGACTTCTTGCCTCCTGAAAAGCTGTCTCTTTAACAGAGTGTGTTTTGATTTATCCTCCTCCATTAGCATGCTCCTGTTAGTGCTGAACAAAGAATTCGACAACCATCAGGAAAGCAGCTCTGTCAAATTTGCGCAGTTCAAGGTCAGTGCAGCCATTACAGAGGGCAGGTAACCCCGCCAATTACTGACCCGCTGACAAGACGGGGTTTGTTTGAGAGACGCATTCGCGTACATTAACCAGAATGAATTAGTTGCTCATTAGAGCTGGCTGTAGGTGAAACTCTAGGCCCAGTATTGAAATAATTAGGCAGACAAATGAATCATGCCAGGGCCTTGCTTGCACCTGCTCCAACTTTAAAGCTGTGGTTGCCATTTATTTCATCACGAGTGCTTACTTCAGGCCTAAATCAACAGCACCCACTTTTTCCTTATTTTCTAAGTTGCACAAGTCGCATTATAATACAAAATATGCCAAAATATTTTTTCAACTAGGCTATTAGTATAGCACTAAAGCTTAAATAAGCAATGATTAGTTTCATCATACATTGAAACAGTGTATTTGTGTGCTGATATATGCTAAGCAATGAAAACGAATGAATGAATGAATGAATGAATGAATGAATGAATGAATGAATGAATGACCCAGATTATTTTAGGGGTTGTAATGTTCATTAACTGGCGTAGCATTGTTAGATTTTAATTTCAATAATTTGTTTAGGAATAATGCTAGTATATTTCTAGTTAATAATACTGCTCTCTCAGAGGAAGGAAATTTAATAACTATCTGCCTTATTTAGACATTGTTAGATGTTTCTGAAATTAATGTCTGTGGAGAAACCACATTTGCTGTCCCACAGATCTGTATATATATACTGCTCTCTCAGAGGAAGGAAATTTAATAACTATCTGATATATATATAAAATATAAATATAATAATATAAAATATTACTCAAGATGTTTTAACTGAACATTGGTAGAGCTTCTCATTTCTAGGTTTCAAAACACACCTTCTTGATCTCACCTGTGTATTTGGAAATAATCCCAATATTATACATCTTATGTAGGATAAACTTATGTAATGTAAAATTGTAATTCACAGAGTCTAAGTCAAAAAGCACAAGTTTATTTTCTCTATAATTCACCTTCTATTTACAAATGTGGATGTATTTACAATGTTTCATGGTTCAAGGGATAGAAAATGCATACATTTTTGTGGTGTCATTCCATACTGGTGTATAAGTCAGATATATGACAGAATATAGACCAGTGTATAATCACTCCTCAGTGCCAACCTTTAGCAATTTAAAAAAAAAAGGAAGAAGTGATTTTATCACTTCTGGACTGGAGTCTTGCATATGCTATGGGCCCAGTAACCTATTGTGTAAGTCATGTGGGAGAGGAGAGGCTTAACTCTGTCCCGACGGCCTGGTTTAAGTTGTTAAGCTTCAGCTGTTTGGTGTTCTCAGTGTATAGGACTGGATGAAATTGGTGTGCTGCTCTGAGAGAGTGGATTACAGAAGGAGAGGATGGTGGGAAATAAAGGTGGGGGTAAAGTTTTGATAGAAGTTGTAGCATACGGGGCATTGGCTTTAATGATTTATAAAGCTAAGCTGGAGTGGATGATACAGATGCTCAGATAAGTTAGGATTTCTGTAAGCTTGATAGATGCAGACTTCCAGTGGAGGAACAAAATGACATATAACAACAAAAGAACGATGGCAACAACATGATGGGACTCCAAATGCCAATCAAAATCCCCTCCAACTATTCAAAGTGCTTGCCCAGTCGAATGCCTTTATGATATTCCTTCAGAGTTATCGGTCAGCTACATCAAACGGTCATGCAGCAGTGTGGCGATCGACTGCCCGCTGAGTCCCTCATTGCCTCACAGCAGGAAAGTGTAGAGCCATTTGTGTTTTCCAAGTGCCTCTCTATCTTTCCCGCTCTCATCCTCTTCTCTTCTGTGTCACTTCGATGGATGCTGAGAATGCCACCCTGACCTATTAGAGAACCACTTGAAATGAGAAATTGATTCATGATTGGAACTTGTGTTTACCATCTGTTTATCAAAACACATTTTTAACAGACTTTTTTTTTTTTTTGTATTGCGTGGTATGTTACCTTCCATGTCTTTTGTTCGGAGACCTCCCCTGTCTACAATTTGCCCAGTTATTATACAGTTGCTTTTGTCTCAGACATTTTGTAAAAAAAAAAAAAAAAAAGGAAAAGGAGGGAAAAAAAGGAAGAGGTATATATTTTTAGTTTTCTCACACAGGTTCATGCTGTTGTTTGAGATGAAACTCCACTTCCTTCTTTAACTCCTGCCCTTTCTTTTTTTTCAAAATTACCCAGGCACATAACCAACTTTATCTTTTGTGTTTGTGCCTCTTTCACTGCCACCGTTCCTGTACTTTGTTTATACTGTCTCAGTTTGCTATTTTGACTTTGGCTCAGCTTTCAGCCACCACAAAACCATTCTGAGGGCACGTATGGTTTCAGAATGGACTGCTCTATCTATTGCAGTAAAGCTCCACTGTGAGATCTATCTTTCTCCTCCACTAACCAAGAGGAGGACAGTCACCTTAATAATTGTAACCTGCATACATACATACATACATACATACATACATACATACATATGTGGAACAATCCAGGGAGTAAATGCAGTGTTTCCAGAGAAACAGGTCTTCTCAGACATAAAGGGCTTCTCCTACAGCTTCAGAAGCACTTTAATTGCACAGCTGATGGACTTTTGTCAAATACATATACATACATACATACATACATACATACATCAGGAGTAGACAAAACAATTAAAATTCATTAGCTATGCAATACGTGTAGTGCAGCAGTCAGTAGTACTCAGAAGTATACACTATAGTTTGAGCATGGAGATGAAGCACCATGAAGTGCATTCAGTTAAAACATACTTTATAGCTCAAATTTTAACAAATGTTTTGCAAAAGACCGTAGGGAGTAGGATTTTTTTTTATTTGAACCTACTTGTCCATTGGGCAACTACAAATAAAAACCTAATAGACTAGACATTAAATCTGCTTGTCCTGGACACCCAGGATAGTGATCCTATATATACACACATGTATGCTTTGTCATGAGAACAGTGAGAGGCTGGTTATTTTCCAGATGCCATTTCCAAAATTTCAAATACTCTTGTGTTGTTTTAAAGAAAATGTAATGGTGGCATTTTTGTAGGCATAATAAAATATTCCCTCATATCACACAGTACCCATCATTTAATGACATACGAAATGAGAAACCAAATTAGGCCTCTTGGTTGGAAGTCGTTTAAGCTCTGCAGATGTGCACGTAAAAGATCTGAGGAAGAAAAGTGCCAAAGCCGAGCCCCAAGGTGTTCATAAGCTCAGCTAGAAAACTTTGCAGACTCGCTGCACATATTGACGCTCCGGGGTGTGCGGGCTTACCTGTCTAAAAGGAAGCATTAGTGAATAATTCGGTCGCATTTTTCATTTCGCACGCGGCGCTGAACAAACAGGAATCTGTGATTAACAGTTTTAATTAGGATCCTAACTTGACAAACTCCGACTGCCTTGCGACACTCTGCAGACGAATAAATCATGATGCAGAGTTTGTGAGTTGCCGGCTAAGTGCCTGGGCCTGTGGCAGCGTTGGGAGAGTGTATCACACCTACACCTCTCTCCTTTTTCACTTCCTCTTGCTTCGTTTATTCTACTTATACCTTTCCCGTTCATATATTACACTTTCTTTTCCATTAATTTGTTCAATTACTATGGAACTCTCTGTCTCTCTTTCCCAATCTGCCCCCCCTTTCATCCATCCTGCTGCTCCTCCTGCATATGTTGAGACATATGGCCTGTTGTTTTGGTTCTGCATGTTCTCTTTCCTGTGCTTGCCATTTGCTCCTTGTGCCAAGCCTGGAGTCGGTGCTGTTGCAGGATGCTAACATAATGAATCTCTCTTTAGGCCCAGATATACAATGCCTTGCATAAGTATTTGCCCCTTGATCTTTTCACCTTTTTGTGGTATTACAGCCTGGAATTGGACCTAATTGGATTTTTTTTACCATTTAATTTACAAAATATGTGTAAGATTTGAGGGTGCAAAAGATTTTTCATTGTGACCAAAGTGTAGGTTTAAAAACAGAAATGTAATGGTTGCATCGGGGTCAGTACTTGGTATAATCACCTTTGGCTGCTATTACAGCTGCAAGTCTTTTGGTACATGTCTCGATTAGCTTTGCACATCTGGATCCTGATATTTGTGTCCATTTTCTGCATACTTACTCAAGCTCTGTCAGATGGAGACCTACTTTCATATCTTGCTACACATGGCTTGGACTGGGTCATTCTATCACTTTCAGGCTTTTGGTTTTGACCCACTCCAGCATGATTTTGGCAGTATGCATACGGTCATTTTCCCATGGGAAGGAACAGGTTTTCTTGTAGTATTGCCCTGTGTTTGGCAATCTCCCAGTCTCTGCTGATGAAACATATCCCCACAGCATGATGCTACCACCACCACGATGGTGCTGTCAGGGTGATGAGCAGTTTTTCCACAAAATGTGTGCTTTCTGCCAAGACTAAAAGGTTCAGTTTTGGTTTCATCACACCAGAGCTTTTTCTACATTTGCTGAGTCTCCAATGGGATTTCGGAAGGCTTTTTTTTTTTTTTTAATAATTGCTTTCTTCTCACCACTCTTCCATAGCCCGGCCTATGGTTGTCCTATGAACAGCTTCTCCTATTTGAGCTTTTGATCTCTCCAGCATCCTCAGAGTTACCCATAGACCCTTGGTTTCTTCTGAGTAAATCCCTCCTTACCCAGTCCCTGACTTCTGGGGGCCTGGCCTCCTTTAGGCAGAGTCGTGGTTATGCCATATTCTTTCCAGCTTTATATTATGGTTTTGATGCTGCTGTGTGGGATGTTTTTTTTTCTCCTCCCTTTCCTATAATAACCAAACTGTGCAAAAAATTCTGGGGTCTTTATGGAACAGGTGTTTTTATTGAAATCACGTGACACATTACTTGCATACAGCTGAATTCCATTCTATTAAATACTGTATGAGACTTCTTATACCAACATCCCAACAAATTTAGGGGTATCATAACAATGAGAGTAATTTTTTATGCAATCACAATGTTTGTTTTTTTAAATTTATAAATAATTTTGCAAGCCATATTAATTTCCCCCACTTTAATATTATGGCCTATTTTGTGTAGGTTCATGATGTATAATCCCATAGAAATCCATTTCAATTCCAGGTTGTAGCACTACAAAATGTGGAGAAAATTCAAGGAGGGTGAATACTTCTGCAAGGCACTGTAAGTGAGAAGGGTAATTTTTTTTTTTTTATCTGAGCTGGATTTGATTGTCAATTCTTCTTTGATCTGACAAAACCATCAGGAAAAGTGTGTGCAGAAGAAGGAATTCAGAACCAAAGCCAACGGTGCAAGCATTCTCCATTCACTCTGTTATAGCCATGGGGTTTAAAAAGGAAAATCAGAAAGTCACAATCATGGCCACTGTAATGTGGTGGTAAAGTTCTAGCAGGAGGTAGACTACAGAAGATGGACTTGCGAGAAGCGTGCTATGGTTAGTGACTGAGTGTTGAAGGAACTCAGACAGCGCTATTGTGTGGTCAGGGTTTGGGCTGGTATTTCTGAGCCTTTTAGGAGCATTCTCTCCTCCTACAGGGCATTATGCGACCTCTGAAGTGGTCAGGGTGGTTTCTCCCCACAGAGAAATGGAAAGAAAAGGGGATTTATCTGGAATGCCTTCTTTTTTCCCCTCTCTGTCTTTGAATAATGCTTCAGTGACTTGCCGTGCTGACAAATATATATATATATATATATATATATATATATATATATATATATATATATATAAGAGAGAGAGAGGAAAGGCCGCAGAGCCCTCTTGATGTTCGAATAAATAAGTTTGACATTTTGAATGGCTTGGAGAGGGTAAACATGTTCCCCAAAGGCGCAGGCATCAAGACGGCATCTCTGTTTGATGTTCTTGTCTTTAACACAGGCATCCCCAGCCCTTAGCCCACTGTTGATTAATTCTAGTTTGGCAGGACTAATGAAAATTTGTTTTAATAGTAGGCATCAACTTTGCTTTCATTTGTCATGATCTCTCAGTGATTGTAAAACAAGCCAGACTTCACAAACCCTCCACCACACACACACACACACACAAACACACCCTCCTCGCTGTAATCTGTCTCCACCTTCAGAAACAGACGGAAATACATGAGGACACTAACAGCAAAACTGTCTTAGCTTTGCTAAGATGATTAAAGCTACAAGAGATGTCCTCATCTTCCTCCATTAACCTTCACTTAGGCTCACAACACCTATTCATTGAGTAGAGAAGACTGAATAGACTAATAGATTGGGCCTGTATCAACTGACTGAGGTTTACATCGATGGAATTCGATTTTAAGGTTCTGATTTCCATCACACGAATAGTGCTTTTGAATGCCAGTGGTTGTTGCTTTTGGAATGCATCAAGGTTTTACGGGAATAAAAGCGACAGAAAGGTCTTTTAGTGGAATTTTTGGATCACGTCTCTGTAACACTAGAATTAAGCACATTACCTTGTCATTGTGTCTGCGACTTTGATAGTACCATAATATTTTCCAGGAAAAAAGACAAAGCAGAAATGTGGATCTTTTGAAAGTGGAGGGCTCACCATTTGCCTGAACTGAGGCATTTTTTCATTAGAGAATGGTAAAAGACAATGTGTGGGGTCTTTTAATGAAACCCTCCATTCATTGGCATAATTTATATGGACCAGAGCTCAAGGATGTTTCTCTACCACTTCAATGCATGATGTTTTCAGTGCTTCAGGACCTGAAATACATGCTGCTTCTTAAGTGTTGTGAGCCTCCATCATAATAACCATTCTTTTGATCTGATGTTCTGCTTTTTGTGCAATATTTTAAACTTACTGCATTGTAGTGTCAATTGGAAATTGGAAGCACAGCAGACTAAGAAAAGAAAAAAAACAACAACATAATTTAATTGTAGATTTAAAACAAATTTCTGACATTACAAAACTACACTCCCCAGAATGGATATAGTCATAGATTATTCTCTTTAATTGCACTGCTAAGTCTTTAGACCCTAAATAGGTGGTCTAACCTCAGGTCAGTTTCAACTTTTCTTCACAATGAGGCCTTAAAACGGCAAAGAGAGCCATATTAGCAATTGTATAAGGCTGCAATCAGGATGGGGGGAGTGATTGAGGAACAATATGTAATCAGGCCACAGTGGATTCTTGTGAACCTGAGTGGTGAGCTTCTCTGCTGCTCTCATGATCAGTGCGAAAATGAGTTTGTTAAGCTTGTGATTGTGCTGCTGTTTGGAGGTGGACGGATAGCCACTCAGTGTGAGGGCCTGCTCTCGACTTTATGGAAATTACTCAACATCTCAGAGGCCTTCTCCTTGTTGACCTGTTGGCTTGTGCTGTTCCCATCCTGTCCTGAGAGACTTGATTGAGAGACTGTGCGTGAGAGAGAGAGAGATGAGTGTAGGTGAACAAGCTGCTTTGGGCATGAGGACCACGTGGAAGGGCAGAGGGACACTTTGGTAGGGGATAATGCATTCTTGGGCTGAAACAGGGGAAGCCATTAAGCAAATTCCATCAAAAGATGGAAATCAATTTGGTGAGTGGTGCTGGGGGAAGATTTTTCAGTATGCTGAAATGGACAACTGACACACCATAACAGCTTCCCAGAACATATAAGATGTTAAGAGGTGGTTAAGAAAATGATTTATTTTACCACACGATTTTTCCAAAATAAATGTCTACAGTATACACATATGATAAAGCCTAAAGTATCACTCGATGCATGTTATTGATTTTATATAATCTTTTTTTCCCCATTCTCTTGAAATGCCTATTTAAGTATGCTAGTAAATCTGGGGTTGGCTGTATAACTAATAAATATGGCATATGACAATCACAAGGAAAATGAATTGCACTTTTTCAGTCTATTATCTAGTTTGTCTACTGAAGTTACTTATGTTATTACAATGTTTTCACTATTCATATGATCGTATTAATGCTGTACAAAGTTAGCAGTGTATCTAAAATAACATCATGTGAATGGCCTTGATAAAACATAATCACAAATAAAATTCATTAAGGCTTGTAGTCGGTCTATACATGAATGTGCACAGCATGGAAACAATCCTTGAAGAAATTTTGGACTTGATTTTTCTTTGTTGGTTCTCCCTCCCTCTCAGCTTTCCTAAATCCTCCATGTCTGGGTGAAAAAAAAACAATACAATACAAAAAAAAAAAAAAAGCTCCTTCCATTTGGCTTATTTTGACAAAATGAATTACATGCTTTAAAGTGAGCAATAATTTTGCTGATTGAAATGCATGCAAGTCAAGTGGAAGAGTCATTAATGGCCAACAACCTGGATTAAATTAAACACAGGAAAGGAGGATTTAAATTTTGATGATATGCATCATAAGTATTTTAATTATAGAGCTTGGTATTTTCCACCATTATTAATTGTCCAAAGCATAATGATTTATCATGGTCTTATGGTCTTGGAAAATGATTATTAATTTTCTGGATGAATTTACCTGTGGGTGTGTACAAGACTGTTCTTGGCAGGAGAGAGAGAGAGAGAGAGAGAGAGAGAGATGGGGGGGGCTGAATCATAAGACATCCCCGAGGACACAACTCATTTTTACTTTAATAAACTCACACTTAAAAGAGCTGATTATGGATGCTGAAGCTCTTTAGGGAAATTTAGTGAAATAAAAATAATGTAGCCCTTACCATTACTT
Organism: Pangasius macronema; assembly: GCA_037577455.1. Taxonomy (NCBI): domain Eukaryota; kingdom Metazoa; phylum Chordata; class Actinopteri; order Siluriformes; family Pangasiidae; genus Pangasius; species Pangasius macronema. The sequence continues at coordinate 16,721,539 of CM074946.1, forward strand.
GCTTTGTTATTTATTAATGTGATTGCTCAGCTGTGTTGTTTGTCGAAAAATACATTTTGTGTAAAGAAATAACTACTGTTCACACTGTTGTTAATTTGCATAGACGTCACTTAAGCAGACTTGTTAGCGTAGCTATTAATTTGACTTACTGTATATTCAGTACATGTAACTCTGCAGTAATACACAAGGGAATCATCCAGTGTTGTGCTATTAATAATTACTTGTGTAGAAGTCTGGATAAGAGATAGGAAACTAAGCTATTGCAGTTTTCCTGTCATTATAAGCTACTCTGTAAAATCCACTGGAGGTTGGGGGCTATGATGCAGTTGTGGTAATTAGCCTTTTAATATTAATGGTTGCTGTAATGCTATAACAATATTATTTTGTAACATTCAGTGAGACATTTGATTAGATTTATCTACATACTAAATACCAAAAAGATACAGAAAAATGTGAAATCTGGAGATTGTCGTACGTTGCAGAATTCATGTGAAAATAAATTTCTTATCTAACAGCCTCATAATAACTGCATTTCCATCTTCTAATGCCAAAATCAGCCTCTAAAGGCCTTCTTTATTAGCCAGTTGGTTTGGTCAGGTTACTACATACATGTATGTAGGTTTCTAAGCACTGCAGGTAGTGGGTCCTGTTGCTGCCTCACAGCTTCAGGGTCCCCGGTATGATCCTGAGCTTGGGTTACTGACTCTGTGGAGTTTCCCATGTTCTCTCGTTGTTTCTTCTGGGTTTCTCCTTGTACCTCCTAAAAACGTGCTGGCAGGTAGGTTAGCTCCACTAAATTGCCCCTAGGTGTGAATGTGAAGAAGATCTCCAGTATTTAGCATACAGTAATATGCATGGACACATCTGTGTAATACTCGAAGGTTAGTATAGTCATACTGGCCACTACATAGTAAATGATACTGTGTCTGCAACTCACATTTTCCATTATTGCTTTTTTTCCCCCCTCTCTCTTTTGGTTAAAGGCTCCTTCCATTCCATATGATTAATAAATAAAGCACATAAATGTGTTTAGCTGAGCAACAGCTACAGAAACTGTTGGCCAATTGACAGTAAATATACCAAAAGCTGTAAATGTACATGTAAAGCTTTCATTTATGAAATTGATATTTGGTATTAGGCTAATAATGTCTGGGATGCTTTTGAGGTGGCATCATGTTGCCTTTGGAATATTTGGTAACCATTTCTAGCCATGAAATGAGATTACAAGGTGATCAGCAAAGATGCTTCCAAAACACAGGAAAAGGCCATCGTGGAAGGGAAAGGGAAAGGGATCGTGCTTTATTGTAAAGTGGTGACTCAATTTATCCATTTCTTGTATTTGTGATTCATACACAGATATGGGCTTGTTCTATTCTGCAGCTCGAGGTCTCACGAAACAAATTTAGCAGCATTTTAGTAGCAAATCATAAATCATGAAAAATAACTAACACCTCCAAACCTAATCTGCATTTGAACACGATGAACAGCAGTGTAATATTACATTTATGGTAAACTTTTAAAATATTTTGTAGTGCATACTACCTTGGGAACATCACAATTTGATGACATCCAGATGAATATCCATGTTTGATATCCACATGAAGAAATTCTCCTAACAAATTACAAAGAGAAAAAAACGGATTTCTTGGTGTAAGTTTTGGTGGTTTTATTTTTCATTCCAGCAGCATTATTAACTTTGAACAGAATTACAGAGTTGTTTATTATGGCAAACATTGTAACTACTAGGGACTAGGTACAGATTTTAAGTTGTAACTTATGGCTTTTGTAACTGTTACTTGGTGCAACCATTGAATTTGTAAACTGGAACATAGTGGCTAATTAGGTTCAACCTACACTGTGGTAGGATTTTCAGTTAGTGCAACTGGTCGCAGGTGTAAATGGCTATTTATCTCACTTGTTATCACTTGTTATCCAATCAGGTGCAAATGACATTCATTATCACGACTGAGATCTTGGTTAAAATGAGAACTTGCAGCGTGAGGGATTCTGCAAAGAACAGTCAGGAAAACAGGCCGAGTAAAACAGTTTGTGTGTGGGCAGCTGGTGCACTGACCAAAGGCAACCTACGCCTACAACACTCACACACACTCACTCCTTGCCTCTCATCTCACTGTTAGCAGCCTGTTATTTTTTACCACAGCTGAAGGTTGTGTAACAGCTCTGTACTCTTGATAAGCTCAGTGGGTGCCAAACATCCCTCATTGACATGTATTAATTAATTTTGCGTCTGATGGATCTGTCCTGTGCCATTTGTTGCGAGGGCATTCCTTTTTAATTAAAAAAGCCCCACGCTTACATCTGTGACTGATATGAGTTTCATATCGACCTTGAGCAAGAGCATCATCCTCCTGTTCAGTACATGAGGATTTTTTTTTTAAACTTATGGAGGTTTAGTGTTAGGGTCAGTAGATTATCACAAACCAATTTCTGTTTAGTGTCTACTTACAACTATGCACTTTGCTTTTGCACTCAGCCACTAAGTGCTAATAATACTTAGAGAGTATAATTACCATCTGAAACCCAGCACTCCTAGCATTTCCTTTTGTAAATGTGACACACTCAAACAATCTGCCTATTGATCAAATCCCCTGCTTCCCAGGCTTAACATAACCGTTTGTCTTTTATTGCTGTATTAATGATGAGACAGACAGGAGAGAATTTTCGAGGCGCCTGGCCGCTTTGTGATTGATCATGAGAGATATTGCCATGCCCAGGACAAAGGGTCTCCCAGCTTTCATTATCCGAATTGAGTAACTTATCCGATTACGGAGGTTCACTCGATTGCTGAGCGCTATCTGTCGTTAATTTAAAAGGCAGGGAGAACAGAAAAGGGGTTTGCAATACGCCTTTCGCCTCCTGTCTCTGCTGCAGGCTGACATTTGGTGGATATGTGCTGAGCAGATTTGTTTGGGGTGGCACTGTTGACCCGGATTGGGTTCGATGTGTGTTGAAAATGAAAGTGAGAGAGTGAAAGTCCCTGAAGCAGCACATGCATGAAGCTAGAGGCAGATGAATAGATGGACTCGGTGTAGCCAATGAAGACAGGTGGCAATAATCCTGCTAAGAGGCAGATGTGAAAGCGCTCATACAAAACCAATTTCGGTCACACCCCCATTTGTCAAAAGCTCATCAGAGTGGGGGACGAGAGTACCGAGGCCACACGGCCTCTGGATTGCTCTGTTCCTGATTGCCTTGTCAGGATGCACTTATCCACCTGGGATTGACACAACACACACAATCACACACCAAGCTGAAGTATTATAACGTGAGTCCTATTGCTATACTGGCATCTACCTCACAAACTCTGTAGTCCCAGAGTTCCTCTCTAGCCTGCGGCTTGCTCTTAAAGGGAAGCCACATGAAGCTTTATCAACCTCCATTATCAGGGAAATAAAATTGCTGCCTGCTAGAATTCTCCTTCCACGAATATGTAATACTAAAAGGGTAGCGCCGTTCTAAATATCTTCAGGAAGCAAAAGCACATGGCATCCACTTGTGCGGCTCATGCTAAAGTGCCTCCACTTATCTCCTCCAGACCTCTCAGTGTGTTTACCTCCTTCTCCCCTACTGTGGCAGACCTATAGTAGAGAGGACGGAGCGATGGATGAACGGACTGAGGGAAGGAGGCCTTAATGAAAGAGTAGATTTCAGTCAGCCTGCTGGTTCTCATCAATCAGCCTGCGCACTTTGGAAGCGTAATCCGAGGGAGGGGGCGAAAAGCATCAGGCTTTTAATCTCTATTAGTTAATGGACTCTCCTCTCGGGCAACAGGAACTTTAGCCTGCTCGTCTGCAAACACAGCGCAACACAAAAAAGCTGAGCTCCTGTGTCTCCTTCTGACCAAACACTCCAAATAGAAGCAATGCTGAGGCTAAATAAATGCTCTCAGATTAGCCATTGGGCTGTAAAACCTCCCTTTTTATAAACATTGTACTCTTTCAGGATATATTTAACTCAATTAGCTTTTATGTGCAATTTCTGGGACATTTTTTTTCACATCACCAAAGGGAGGAGGTCAGCGTATGTGGAGTGGCATAGCAAGCCGTGCCCTGTTAAATTAATTTTATTGCTGTTTTATTTTTGAGCACAGTTTTTAGATGTGTTTTTCAGAAAGGTTCCAAGCTATGCAGCAGTGTGTTTCTGAAGGGCTTGGGTGTTAATGAAATGCTGCAAACACCCCCTCAGCCCTGGGAGACTTTGGAGTTGCAGGGAGCCACATCCATCCGATTCAATTATAAATTAAGTTGACTAACGAACCGTGGCTCATTATGGGAGGCAATTGCTCAGAACTATCTTTCGACCAAAAAGATAAAATAAAAAAAAAAAACATGGAAAATAAAAAGACATCAGTGGATTGACTGAGAAGATCTGGAGGAAATGGGGTAAAGGGAGAAGCCCTGAACCCAAGCCCACAAACCCGCAGAGTAGTGTTTTTACAAACTCAATATTTCATTCATTTGTTCATCTCCAGTAATGGTTAGGGTGGATCCGGATCCTATCCCAGGAACACTGGGCATGAGCAAACACACATTCACACCTAGGGGCAATTTACCATGGCCACCTACCAGCATGCTTCTGGGAAGTGGGATGAAACCAGAGAACCTGGAGCTGTGAGGCAACAATGCTACCTGCTGCAGAACCATTTCACCCTGACTGAATGTTCAATTAATTTATTTATCCTGTACCACTTCTTTGTTCAGATTTTAATGATTTCATCTTCCTTTCCTTCATAAAACCTCGCTCTTAATCAGTGTCTCTCTAAAAGACATGTATTCTTTAGGCCTTTTCTTTGGTCATGTCAGGCTATGCTAATGCTATGCTTACAGCAGCATCTGCTTAGACCTCCCACGCCAACACAGCCCTGTTTATGCAAAGCAGGGGCAGAGGAAAGAGAAAAAAACACATTCAGTTGTTTTCTTCTGAATTTCCTGCTAAAGCAAATCATCCTTCTACATCAGGACAGTTTTGTCTTTACTTTTGACTCTCTCTTTCTAAGTGGCTTTTTTTCCTGTTTCCCATGAATGTCATTCAGGCTTCACTTGTTAAAGATAAACTTGTAGATTTAATCAGCAGTTGTGGGATCCACAGAGAAAAAACATTACATTCTTGTAATTTCTCCAACTCTCCTAATCTTTCCAAGGCCTACTTGTGGACAGTTTGAGTCTAAGTGTATATTAAAAAAAAAAGTGTAACTGCATGTATGTGCCAGTGAATGTGTCTGCGTGTATATATATTTAGATAAATTTAGAAAAGAATTCATAATACATGTGTGCCTCAGCCATCAGAGGAAAAATACACCTGAAAAAAATAGTCACAAAAACCCCCCAAAAGACAAAACAAAAGTAGAAAATGTATTTGGGCTAACCAAATGCTCATTAATAATGATTGCACCGGTGTACACAGTGTCCTACTTCTTGGATCTTGGGGTTTAAATAATCCCAACAGACCTCTTGCCAGCATATTGATTGATTGGATAGGCCCCTAAAGGTCATATTCATAAAACATTAGGTAGTGATAAACACATTGCTGTCTGCAATTGTTAACCACTAGTTAATATATTGTAGCGGTTGTTAGGTGGTGTTTTCCTGGTCTGGTTACTTATCACTCGATTTTTAAAGTTTGAATGCATGTTTCCTTATTAAGTTCTACTTAATACTTTTTTTTTCTCCATACAGAAATAGCTTTCTGTTGGAACTTTTATTCTTTATTAATCATTCAGAATCTGATTTCACAAGCATGTTGGAAAAATGTAATGGGGTCATGCGTCTGAAGCTGATGGAGGCATTAGCTCATGTTTAACCATTGCTCATTAAGACAGGTAATTTAATGATATTTATAGTTGTTGTGAATTTATCGTACATCACACAAACCGAGCAATTAATTGGGGTCTGTGAGCTTTCTCTGTAACTCATGGTGATGTGCCTTCACTTAATCAAACTATATTTTGCATCTTGTTAGCTATTACCTTCTTTGACTGTTAAGTGTTATACTTATGTTGAAGTTAGTTTTATAATATTATCCCTGATCATATTTTGCTTTGTTCCACCGCACAGCCCCAGCTTGTCTTACTGCCTGGGTGCAAACAAGTTTACACTGAGCCACTTTACTAATCTCCTCGCTGTAACTCACTTGATGAAATAGGCTATTATGGGATCTTCTTTATTATAGCACTTTCGTCTTTTTCAATATTCCAAATGCACTTTCAAGGCTGCTTTCATTGTTTTTTTCTTTTTAGAGAACAAGAAAAATAAGTTAAAAAAGACCTCCTTTTCTTCCTCCTTCTTGTCTCAATAATGTAGCTGCTTTCCTCAGAGTCTAACAAGATAATTAGATTTCCTGGGTCTATGTGGTGACCCTCTTTGTGATGCTTTTAACCCGAGCGGAGTCGCCTTGGCCTCCGTAGGGCTGTCATTTTTAAATATAAATATAGCAGACACACAGGGGCCTGTTGAAGGACTGGGGAGAGAAGGCTAACATCACTGCTTCTATTCAGCACATGGCCATTAAAAAAACTTTTAACCAGCCCTGTTATCTTTCCCCTGATTATTTAAGACTTGGAGACTGACCTCCTCTTCACATCCTTATCTTCCTCTCCCTGCTTGTCTCCTCCTTTAGCGTTTTCCATCAGAAGACAGAGCGACATTGTTCGACAACACGTCTGTCCTCCAGAGCTTTTACCTTGGGAGTCGAGCCCATTATCTAGTGAGATGGAAAAGTATGTTACTTTTAACAAAGCAATATCTCTCGTGCTTGTGTCTATTCAGCAAGGAGACAACAGCGGAAATTGGTCCGATAAGCTTGGAGACGCTCTCGATTGCACTGTTTTTTTTAAAAAATTATTTATTTATTTATTTATATTTGGTTTTGCTTTCATCTCGGATGAGAACCGAACTGAAAGGCATTCATTAAATCAGCCAGCTGTGCAAAATAGAAGCAAAAATAATCTCTTTTATGATCTCTTCTCTTTAATATCTGATTATCTCTGACTGTGCTGCATTTACAGAGGGCTGAACTCTGTGGCCAGCATTAGTTATATTATACCATGGGCATGAATGACACTAATGCTGGCCCCATATGTTACTGCTAAAGACTGTTCAAACCTCTGATGATGCATTACAGGGGAAAAAAAAAACTGAGTGGGCTCCACTGGCACAACTCCTTCTCTTTTCTTTTCAAGATACTAATGCCACTGATCTTTGACCCCTGGTCCATAAGAGTCCATAAAGAGGACAAAAGGGGCCAATGTGTATCTAATTACTCCATGATAAGTATCAAGCTCCATCTGTTTTTAAAATGTGTTTTCTTTGGCTAGGAGAATTCTCATAGGACCACGTAGCACTCTCAGAGAGGATTCCCGAGGAATATGCACGCCTCATGGAAAAAAAAAAGCTCTCACCGAGAGTCTCGAACAACCATGCATTTAAGAAAGCCAATAAAGACAAGTCTACACAAGCAGAAAACCTATAAGTACTCCAGCCTAGGGAATGAACTGTGATACGGAGGGATTGAATTCAGGCCTGCTTTTAGAATTCCAGTAGAGTGCGGAGATGGAAATCACCAGAATCAGAACTCTAGATAATAGGGATTAGGGAGCGTAACGGTCCAGAGAGCCCCCATATCCTTTTAAGCGGCCCCCTTGCCAGTGTGTAAATATTTTCTTGAAATGTACCCAAAACACTGAGTCCATTGAAATTGGCGGCTTGGGTTGTCATTAAATCACGCTTACTCTGCAAACTAAATCCATTTACCTATGCAGCGCTTAAAGCAGGACGTGCCGCGCTCAAGAGAGGCTATTCTTAGGTGAACACTCATCCACTAACCCATCTCCTGGCCACTCAAGTGAATAAACGCCAATGTTTGCCCTCAAAAGTATCCCACAAGGGACGTGGGAGGGCAACCCTGATGTACAGAGTATTTAGTGTCTGCACTGAGATGAAGGGAGCTTGTTTGGATGAGGAATGGGGGTTGGTGTAGATAAACATAGTGTCGAGGAACCAATCGGAGACAGAGAAGGCCATTCAGGAAGTACGAGTGGGTTTTTGGGACAGGGCTGGAGCCCAGGGACCATCCGCTCCCCCTGACAGCTTATCTGTTGCTTTGGCTCGTTTATGTTTGTCCTGTTTTGATGTGTGGTTTTCTGAAGTGCTATAGACGACAACTGTGTGCCTCTTGCTGTGTGGACACACACGAGCCTTCATGAGTACATATCCAAACACATGTGGCACCAGTGTGGGAAGGTTTGTGGTAATTGTAGTAAGTCGCATCAATTGTAGCTGTGTTTTAAATGTTCGAGATTCACATTTAAACAACAGGGACTTTTTTTGCAGCTCTTGCAGCCATTACATTAAAGTCACTTGAACTTTATGGGTAAGCATATATTTCACATTTGAAACTTACACATGTGGTTTTTTTTATGAAACTTCACATTATTTTTCACATATCTTTCACATGTAGTGGTCTTTTTCCATGTGTTTATGTATGTACTATTAATTTTATATACTGTTTTTCCATGTGATTCCTTCATTTCCACATAGGGCATGTTGTTTCATTTTACTGATGTAATTTTCTCACATCAGTAATTATTTTTCATATGTAGTCACATTGTTTCCATGTCACGTGCTTACTTGAGGATCCCTAAAATAGCTGGATCCCTCTGGTTTATATACAGTAAACCAGTGCCTTTACACTGTATTGTGAGTTGGCCTGGTGATCTCAAACCACATAACTTTAAACATAAGGAAATAGTTATCTTCCTTACAAAATACAAACAAAACAAAGTCAGTGTAGCTGCTATACTTTGCACATTGTAGACATGTGCCCTGGTAATAGACCAGGTTATTACAGAGAATATTGCACCTACTAAGGGCTGGTTAGTACGAAATGACGATTTTTTTTTTTCTTCACATATTTGTGATGTGATTTTTCATTAAGGGAAATTGGAGAAAATCAGCCATAACTAGGTGCCTCTGAAAATTAATGAGCTTCATTGTGGAAATAGAAGCAGGCAAAAGTTTAGAGTGTGTCTGAGTTGGGTCCTATCAGCNTCTCTCTCTCTCTCTCTCTCTCTCTCTCTCTCTCTCTCTCTCTCTCTCTGGCTGAAGAGCAGAGCCTGACAGCAGTCTGAGTAATGAAGACAGATGTGGCCTGCTATCAGGAAGCCACTTACTGCGGTTTGATGTAACCTTAAACATCGCGGATGGCTTGATGGCGGTTGCCACAAAGAATCTAATTAATGAATAGTGGTTCTAAAGAGGGTGATGCACTGTGCATTTGTACATGAAGCCTAGGCGCTAATTAAAAGATGTTCAAATATCATGCCACAGATTCTTAGGCTGTGTTTTCTACTTTCTATTCAGCCACAGGTCTTAACAGCCTTCATCCAAAGAAAAATGCAGACTAAACAGCTAATCTCTATAAGCGCTGTGTTAACTCTTAGGTATTTTGCAGGTATGAAGCATGAAGCATAATATAAACTGAGCCACATTTCTGTCTGCACATTTATATAACCTATTCCTTCTTTTTTGGGGGGGGGGCAATAAACTATTCACCTGTAAGTTGAGTCAAATATATCAGAAACAGAACACCTTAGGGGGAGAACTGATAAAGAACACACACTCAGCCTCATCCACCCTCCCACACGTGCGTGCGCGCACACACACACACACACACACACACACACACACACGCTACAAACACACCTACAGACCTGCCTAACCTGCCCTGCTTTTATAATCCCCTCTGGTGCTAGAGCTGATGTTAAGTGGAGACCTGTATGTGTTGTAACAACAGAGCACTCTACGCCTGAAGGGAGGTAGAGAGAGAGAGTCGTTTAAAAGAACAGGTGTGAAGCTGCTCTCATCAGTGGAGTTGTTGGACCTCACAAAGGGGCCTTTGTTCATTTCTTTTTCAATCAAAAGCCCTAATGACTTGGCCTAAGAAAGAAAAAAGCGATATTTGAAACTCAGGTTAGAGACACAGCTTCTGTCCAGAACTTGTTGTTAGAACATCTTAAAACTTAAAGGCTTTCAAAACATCTTTCCATCAAAATATATAGGAATGTTAAAAAAAAAATTAAAGCAGTTTCACTGAATGTTGTATAAATGAAATTATAAGAAAAGTTAGGACTGAAAACCACACCATACAACCTACCCTTTGCATTGACAACATTCATATTTCATGCTAGCTGGCATCTGTAAATGTTTATGAATTTACATGAATCAGACCATCCAGGTAATAGCAAAATACTAGCCTTTGGCTCTCAGTACTCCTATAAAGCATAATATGACCAAAGACTAAACCTTTATCAGACAGATAAATACCATCGGTGCTGCTGTTGTGCTTGCTTACAAAAGTCTTACAAAATAATACCCAATAAGACATTTGTTAACAGCAAATAATCTCAAAAATGTATCTTTATATTCATGTCATTTTATCTTTGAAAGGCATGCCATGCTATCCCATTTATTGTGAGCTGTACTAGATTTGTAGAAGTTCAATTTTTGTTCAAACAATTCTATGATAAAACATAAGTTTGGTCTGTGCAGCAGGCTGCGGATGTTTAGTCATAAGTGAGACCCACATTGTTAACCCTCTGTCTTCTCACTCTGTCTTTTCCTCAGTACCAGCAGCAGAGAGTTGCCCCATGGCAGACCATGGTGTCTCAGTGGCGTGTGTGGCCCGTGTTGGTGGTGGCAGTGGTGCTGGTGGCACTGGTTCCCTACACTGTGTACTGCATGATGACAGTCTTTGATAACGACCATCCACATACTCTCTTCAACATGGCTGCCATCTGCTTTGGCATCCTTTCTGAAATCCTGCTGCTCAGGTGAGTGTTGATGACTCGTAGCCATGAGATCTGTGGTGATGCTACATTTTCACTCTGGAGCAGAGATCGGAATAGTGGCGTAAAGTAAGCAGGAAATCCAGCGTGCTGAACAAGATGAATACAATTAAGTCCAGTTGAAGTGAATTGAGTTAAATTGAAGTGCATCACTTTAGTTATATATGGTAACATGTATTCATCATGTTTTTTTCCCCTGGAAATAAAGATATATTACGGAATATAGTATAAAAGTCAGATGCGTAAACATGAATACAATCCACAGTCAACACAAATATAAAATATGCTGGTGTGATGTGGGTGCAAAATATACACATGTGCAAGCATTCTGTTTAGAAGCTAGTTAATGGGCTTTACTGAATTCTACACATAAAGCTAAATATGCAAAATGGGACATGACAGCTACACAATGTACAAAATGGTACAAATGCCTGTTTAATAGCAAGGAACTGACTGAGCCGATCTTACAGCAAGACACCCAAATGAGGGTTAAGCCCCAGGGTGAGTAAGAAGTCGTCTTCTCTGCTAAACCTGTTTGGGAGAGAGGGAGGAGGGGGGAGGCTAAAATTAATTTGGTGGTTGGGGGCTTTGTGGTTGCCAGAAGGTATGCACATCTGTGGCTGTCTAATTGCAGAGATGACAATAAACCATGTGACTCGCACCACCCACAAACCTCCACCTCACTGCTCCATCAGAGAGAGAAAGAGAGAGAGAGAGAGAGAGAGATTGATTCAGCCTCTTATATAAGCACTTCTAATAAGAATCCATGTTTTGTCTGATTAATATGGAGGTACAGTTAGGTCTGGAAGTATTTGGACAATGACAGTTTTTGTGATTTTGCCTTTATACACCACCACAATGGATTTGA
>CM074946.1:16733367-16766346 GCA_037577455.1 Pangasius macronema
AGTCGCCTGATCTCAACCCAGTAGAGCTGCTTTTCACTTACTGAAGACAAGACTGAAGGCAGAAAGACCCACAAACATCTCCAGGGAGGAAACTCAGAATTACAATTATGTCACTTTGTCCAAATACCTTTGAGCCCTTGAAAATGGAGGCACTTTGCTGAAAATGGCTGTAATTCCTAAATGGTAAATGCCATATTTTTATGGAAGTCTACACTTTGATCACATCTTGATTGTTTTATTTCCAATCCATTGCAGTTTATAAAGGCAAAATCACAAAAACTGTCATTGTCCAAATTCTTTTGGATCTAACTGTATATGGTGAACATTATGTAGCTGAGATGTCCGTCTGCATGTAGCTCTACCCTCCTCATGCAACCAATCATAGAATTTTTCAAGAATTTTTTAGAATTATTCAATATAATAGTTTAGCAACATTTCACAAGCTAGCCAGCTACCTAAACTAGGTATTAAATTAACAATAACCTCTGTTAACGTCAGAAGCTAGTGTTCAACCTATGTAAAATAATGTATCATGTAATTAAAACCTGTAATAGTGGCAATATTTTAAGCATAAAAATGGTAGAGCTTTAATTTAATCTTCCCTTAAGTGACATTTATTGCATTAGTTAACACAGACAGACCACAAACATCAGCATTAATGTACCATGAGTAACATTAACAAAGTAACTAACACTTGTATTAATTATATACACTCATCATCCACTTTAATAGGAATATCTGTATGCCTGCTCATTTATGCAGTTATCCAATCAGCCAGTGATGTGGCAGCAACACAGTGCACAAAATCGTGCAGATACAGGTCAAGAGCTTCAGTTACTGTTCACACCAAACATCAGAATGGGGAAAAAGTGTGATGGTTGTTAGTGCCTGATGGGCTGGTTTGAGTATTTCAGAAACTGGCGATCTCCTGGGAATTCCTGAGTTTACACAGAATGGTGTGTACAACAAAAAAACAAGCTGTGAGTGGAGGGTCTGCAGGGGCTGAAACACCTTGTTGGTGAAAGAGATCAGAGGAGAATGACCAGATTGGTCTGAATTGACAGGAAGCACTCTTTACAACCGTGGTGAGCAGAAAAACCTCTCAGAATGCACAACGTATCAAACCTTGAGGTGAATGGGTTACAACAGCAGAAGACCACATCAGGTTCCATTCCTGTCAGCCAAAAACAAGAATCTGATGCCATTATGGACACTCTTCCCCTGATCTCTCTTAGGTCATTTTCCCCTGATCTCTCTCATCAGGAAGGCGTTTCCACCCACAGAACTATTGCACATTTAGTGTTTTTTGTTTTTCACGCCATTCTCTGTAAACTCTAGAGACCGTGAAAATTCCAGGAGATCAGCAGTTTCTGAAATACTCAAACCAGCCCTTCTGGTACTAACATCCATGCCACAGTTAAAGTAACAGAGATCACACTTTCTCTTCATTCTGATGTTTGATGTGAACATTAACTGAAGCTCTTGACCTGTATCTGCATGATTTTATGCATTGTGTTGCTGCCACATGATTGGCTGGTTAGATAACTGCATAAATGAGCAGGTGTACAGTTGTTCCAATTAAACTTATTAGGCTTATTTTTTAGTCATAGATTGAATAAACATTAGTCAACAAAGGTGTATTTTGTTAACATTTTAATAAACATCAATTAAATAAACATCAATCAATACAGTTTATTAACTTTTTTGTTACTTTGTTAACATTAATTATAGCTTATTAATGCTAAAGTTCCAGGTTTATTAATGTTGACAAATGCAGTAAATAATGTTCGTTAAGGGAACATGTATGTAAAGTTACCCAAACAACAATAGTTTGTCAACATGAACGAACCTGCCCAGCTACCTAAATGCTCTAATGTTAGTCAGCTTACATTATATTAATATTACTTCTCCAGCAAGTAGCTAGCTCCAAAGCAAGCTAGCTAATGCTACTTAAATTATTGTATTCTGCAATTAACACCAGACTCCAGGTTTGGTAGCAAGCTAGATAACGTTACATAAATTATTATATAGTGTAATTAAAACCATTAGCCAAGTTCTGATCATTCGATCGATATTAAACCATTTAATAATATAACAGCTTAATTTTGGTCATCGGTCTCGATCGATTACAATACTAAACTGTTGTAGTGATGTCATATTATCAAGCAGTCAGTCAGCAGAGTTGTTTGTAGGAGGACAGTTCTGACCTTGTAAAGACATGACAACTACTCTTTACAAAAACTGTTACTAAACTACAAGAGCCAAAAAAGTTTCTTTTGTTTACTGAGGTTAAGGTGAGGGTTAGATTTTGGTGTAGGCATAGCATTAATTAGCTGCATTAATCATGTCAAGGAAAGGTCCTCAAATAAGGCATAAGATTCTCTCTCTTTCTGTCTCTCTCTCTCTCTCTCTCTGTGTGTATGTATGTGTGTGTGTGTGTGTGTGTGCGCGCGTACGTTCTTGAGTACGTGTGAAACTAGGCTTTTTGCACAATATCTCAAAATGTTTTTCCAGAATTTCTTGACCGTGTGTGTGTGTGTGTGTGTGTGTGTGTGTGTGTGTGCAGTATTCATTACAGACCCCTGCTGCGTGAAGTATTTGCTAGAGTTTGATTAAGTTGAGCTAAATTTCATTAGATTTCAATAAACACCCTTTCCTCTCAAAGGCTCAGTTTACCTCGCTGCTTTCGCCATTGTAATCACTAAAGCAATGAGCCAACCACAAGGAAATGAAAGCACTTTGAAATACACACCCGCAGCCCGTGTGTGTGTGTGTGTGTGTTGGGGGGGGGGGGGTCTGTGAGTACGAGTATGATTATGATTTCACAAGCATCAAATGTCTTGGCTTCATATTTATGCAATACTTCTTTCTCCAAAGGGGAACAGACATTAATTTTCCTTCCAGGAATACACGTCACACTCACAGACAAGTCATTACAGCCATATCGCCACCAGAAATATGAGTCGCTATTTCTGCCACTTGTGAAAGGTGCGCGTGCTATTGACATGATCAATGAGGGGTAAAATTAAAAGCTGCATTGATCTCCCTTTATTTTTTTTCCCTGTGATTCTGCGGCACCATTTTCATGCATAACAATTTCCCAGTGTAATGTGGCATTTGAAATAGGAATTTAACCTACTTCATGATTGAGATGTCATCATTAGGGTGAACATGAGCTGGTTACACGATATTCTGAGGTGTGAGGTGTGGAGGAGAAGTCCAGCAGAGCTCGATATCAGGCAATCATATATACATTTGAAATCACTAGGCAGTCAGAGGGAAATTAAAGGGAACATCACAAATGAAACTGCTGTTATCTTGCTAGACCATGTATCCGATATAGTCCATATACACTATATGGACCAAAGTCTGTGGACACCTGACTAATCACACTCATATGTGCTTGGTGAACATCCCATTCCAGATGTAGTCTGTGCTCTGCTGTTATAATAACCTCCACTAGATGTTGGTATTTGTGCCCATTCAGCCACAAGAGCATTAGTGAGGTCGGGCACTGATGTCGGATGAGAAGGTCTGGTGCATAATTAGTGCTCCAGTTCATCGCAAAGGTGTTCAACCATAAAAAACCAACACTCCAAAAAATGTCCTCTTCTTCCCAGTCCAGAAAACGACAGCGTAGAACAGAATGTAAAAAGCTGAGTTTGAGGTGGCTTTATCTACTCACTTCACTGATGTTTTAAAGAGCACAAGGAACTGTATTACACTGTGGAAAAAAGTCAAATATGTCTCCTCTAATACTTTTCCCATGTGGCCATGCATGGACACTCTGTTTAATGAGAATTGTGCTGAGGTAATGAGGGGACAAGGGCTATATTAAGATTCCCATATTAGGCAGTTAACCGGCTCAATGCTCTGAGTAAGATAGAAGTTCTCATGAGTTTGTCAGGTCTTATACAAGGCTCAGAGATTTCCCTTCTGTTGGAAAGAGGGTTCAAATCACCACACAATGGGTTGGGTGTTACCTCCAGTAGTCAGGAATGAGAAAAATGAAAAACTGAAGTGGAACTGGTGCTATGGTAGAATGATTACAAACGTGTATCATTTATTATAGACCATTATAGAACATCAGTCAAGAAGTGACAAGTGAATTTAAAAAATGGTCTAGTATAGCTTAGAGGAAATCTATTCAATAGTATTCTATAGTATGTTGTCTATCTATCTATCTATCTATCTATCTATCTATCTATCTATCTATCTATAGTACTGTGCAAAAGTCTTAGGCGCCTTATGTTTTTTTTAGTACAAACTTTGTTATAGATTTTTATTTTATGACTTCTACATCACTGATTCATTACAAAACATTTTAGATTTTAGAATGTTACCGAAAAATGTTCGTATCTCAGTAAAGATAGCAGCATATTTCATAAGAGACCACTTTTCAGACCAAAAAATATTATTAAATATTTTATAATGAAGGCTGCTGGGTTTTGCTGTACCTGAGACTACAATTTTTTGTGAGGATCATCACACCAGATATTGCCTTTGTTTCATTTATTACTGTTTACTGCTCTTTATAGTATATTTTTAAATGTAGAAACATACATTTAATTTCAGTATTTCTGAAGGCATCTTTTCTCTTCAGCATTCCTCTGCATGTGCCTAAGACCTTTGCACAGTACTGAGATATATATATATATATATACACACAATTTTTTAATAGAAGTATTTTTCATAGAAGTCAATAGCAGTAGAGGGTTAATATAATGCTAGATTTTCCCCGTCAACAGTTGATTTGAAGAAATTATCTGGTCTGTTGGTTTCCTCTGAGAATGGATCCATAAATTCATTCATTTCTAACACCAAATTACTCTCACAATGTATAATGATTTGAAATAAGATGTTGGTAGATAGTCCTGCAGAAAATTGACTTTTCTTGTTTCTCAGTTTCAGTGTGTATGTGCATATTCAGGGTGGCCTTGTATAATGACAAGCTCCGAGTTACAGATTCTATTATGCAGTTTAGTGTTCCACAGAAACCCATATCTGTGTAAAGAAATGAAGTAATCTCTGAATCATTTCAATGAAACTGGAAATTGGGTACACACACACACACACACACACACACACACACACACACACACACACACACACACACACACACACACACACACACACACTGCCTCTACTTTTGGTTTTGAGTCTTTTGCAATATAAGTAATTGGAATAACGCTCCGGGTGCTCTGCATCATTAGCAAATGAGCAGCCTGCTTTTATTAGCCTCCGACTTGTAAATAATGCATTAAATTCTTGGCGTAAACACGATCAACTGTTCGCCATGTTCATGATGGAAACAGAATATTGCTTGACTTCCCCTAGTCATTCAGCAAATCCAGTGTGAAAGCTGATCTTTACGGAAATAGTGATACAAATACAAAATCACCCCGGGGTGTCCTTCCCTGCTAACAGGGGAAATTAAAATTTGACATGTACGCTATTTTTGTTTTTTTTTTTAAACTTTCTCCACTGCTCTCAACTTGTTTCATTGTTTATGAGAAAACAAACACGGGGGCTGTTTGTAATCAAGGCAAAATGCTCCTATTAAATGTTTTCCTTGGGTAAAGAATGTACCTTATGAGCTGGTAATTAATATCATGGCTGCGCTGCTAATCTGCTGTTGTTCCAGCTCTCATCGTGCTCACATTACCGAGCTGTAATTTTACAGCAGAAAATTGGTTTATGTTTAAACAACATGTTAAATAGCTGCAGAGAAATGGTTGTGCAATGCTGTGGTCAAGGAGGACTTGTAAATCTGTATACTGATCTACCTCAAGGGGCAAAAGGATGTGTGCGTGGGTTAAAGCACAGTACATTTCAGGCTCAGTTTAGAAGTGACTTCATTCTGTAACTGTCTACTATATTTTTCAGGCGTTCATCACATAATTCCGACAAGTTTTACATGAGTTTTTACACAGGTCGTACGAAACGTCAAAATTACGTCTTCAGATGCGGCAGGCCTGACTTAACTTTACAGATTTCAGCTAAAGTTTAATGTAAATAATGAGGCCTTATGAATAAAGACTCATCAGCACTGTATTGGGCTAGCCTTATTTATTATATTGGAGACAAAAGGAAGAAAGCAAACACAGATTGAAGTAAGATATTTTGTCCATCCTGGTTGTTGTATATGAGAATCTCGTCACAAGTCGGATACATACATTCTACAACCGAGACTAATGTTCTATGAGTAATCACTTTACTTCTCAGCAGGGACAAATTCAACCCTAAACCAGCAGCGAACCTCACGCCAGGTCAGAAATCACCTTGGGGCATTTTCAAAATTTACAACTTAAGTTCAATTTAAAGGTTACTCAATACTTGTACAGAAAGTATTCCGAGTTGGATTACACAGGTACTTAAGCAGATTGTCTGGGTGTCTCATTTAGATCATGCAGCTCTGAGTTGTCAAATTAATCAAATAATCCTTTGATTAATGTGATGTACTCTCCTATAAAGAAGACATGCCCATGCTGTATACGCCTTAACTTTGTCCCACGCTCTGGACCGATGGACTAGTGACTCAGGAAACTCTTATGCAAAAATGTATGATAAGTCACGACCTTTATATATAGTTTCTACCATTTGATCTGTTGTGTTCATCATGAAAAAGAAAAGCATATGACCATATTGGAGGAAATGTTTTTATAGGTAGGCTGTACTGTATCTATTTTTTAATGCAGTACATAGAAACACTACATTAAATTCAAGTGTATATAAAGATGTGAAACCTCACTGACTTGGCATTATAGAGTAACTGCGCTCGCTGGCCACTTTGTTGACATCTGTCACTGTGCACAGTGTGTCAGTCACCTCTACGTACTCTATACAGCAATAAAGAGGGATCACCGTGGGATCGCCGCTGACCAGTGCAGCAGTTGGACTGACACGGTGGTGTGTGTGATGCTGGTATGAGTGCATCAGGCACAGCAGTGTTGCTGGGTTCTTAAATACCTCATTGTCATTGCTGGTCATAGGCGAAGACTTGAGTTAAACATTGCCTTATTCAATAGCCTACCACTAACAGTGCATATTGCTCAAAGATAAGATGCCGTTATCAAAGGTAGATGCAGTAGTATATTGGACTGCAGGGTCTCAGTTAAACTCTCAAGTTAAATACCAAAATTGTTGATTGTTGAGATGGTTTGAATGATAATAACAAAGCATCATTTAACTGGAACAGAGTAGGTCTTAAATTATATTAAATGAGCAACATGGCTAAAGACTGATTTGGGGAGGTTTCCACTGAATGAGATCAGTATTTGTTTTTGGAAGGAAGGGGATTGGTCAGGCAGTGGGAACATTTGTCTTATTTCCACCCCCGAAGTCTCAAAATTGATCTTGACTCATGGGCAGAGTGTAGCCTCATGAGCAAGCAATAGCAAAGTGCAAATGTGTGTCATTGCTGAGCACAACGAACCAACATACACTCACACGCAGAAGCTTCTCTACACTCGATTCACTGCTTTGCGCTTGCAAATAGCTTTGTGTGCTTTGTTTGCAGCACCTCGTGCTCTCTGTTAATAAGCACTTTCACTAGCACTGTAATGTTCACACTGATCTGGAGCCCTTGTGCTCTTAATTAATTATTTATACTGTTTAAACACCATAGGTGTGGGTATATATAAATGAGAATCATCGCTGAATGTTTTAAAATGATTGCTAATAATTTGTTTTGCCATAACTCTTTGTGATGATTTAATTTTATTTATTTCAAGGACTGAATTGAAAATTATATGTTTTTTGGATTATTTTGCCATGTGCAACTTTTATTTACTTTGCTTGCCCCAACACCCAGCTTTAGTTTTTTTTTGTTTTTTTTTTAGGGGGGGGGGTGGTTGGGGGTGTGTGAATGACCCAATACCCCCCATAGACAGTGCCGATGTTGCTGCTACAACATTACAGTTCATCTACACAGTTAATTAGAATCAACTATGAAGGAACATACATCACAGTCCTCGGCGCATACAGTTCTGTTCGCTCTGTATGTACTGTTTGTTTGATGGAGTGCAGTGAGTGCTATCTGATGCATTATTCCCCAGAGACACTCAATGCAAATTAACAGCCATCGTAGCATGTGCAAAAAGTTATTTTACCTCTCCTAATTAATAGCAAGGGAGTTATTTTTATGCAAGTTCTTTTTTTTTATATGTTTTCCTCTCTTCTTCATGTCCATGTGAACATTGGGATTAGTTGATCTCTGTGTGACTGCAAATGTATGTGCTGTTTTGAAAGTGATGGGTTTTGGCTCTGAATGAAAATTAATTTGTCTGAATATAAAAAAAATTCAGTGGGTTAAACACATGGGAATGTGAAAAATCTACTTGAAGCTTATCAATGAAAAAGTAAATTCAAGAAAGTCTACTTGAAATTGTGACTACTAAATCCTTGGAACCTTAAGTCTCCGGATAGAAAACAAGAGAGCAGAATGTGGTCTTTTCTTTCTGAAAAAAAATAAAACAAAATGGAGAAAATGTCACTCACAGCTGAAGAAAAAAAAAAGCTAGCTACATAATGTCAGCTATTTACTCAACTTTAATTTACCACACCATTACAAACTGTGTTCAACTGACTTTTACTCCATCAGGTGAAAAGATACTGAGGTGAAAGTTCAGTGTGGCTTCTGTTTAACTCCCATGTTTAACTCCTAAATCTGGACGGGTCTAAAACCCCAAAGCCAGTTCTGGGGTGATTACCAATGAACCCAGCAATACGTGGGGACTGAGTGGGACCTATGTCAAAACTAGTTCACATATATGCTGGTATGTTGGTGTTTAACTACGAATTTCTTGTAGTGTCATAAACTGTTGGACCCCTAAGCATAAACTTGGACCCCCGAGCCTCCTAAAGTATTCTGCCCTTCCTAGAGTACTTCCTTCTGCCCCCTTCTCTTGTTGGCATAGGTGCCAATATTTACAGTTTACTTGTAGCTTGTAGTTACCTAAAAACTGGGAAAACTATACCTTTATGTCCTCTGATTCAGACAAAAAGACGAAAAAGTCAATTTCGTCGTCAGTCACCAAGAGCATAAATTTCACTCAGCAGAAAAGTCAATTTGCGGTTACCTTGGCTTCGCGCCCACTTTTTCTAGGTGTCTTTTATGTTGTGAGTACAGGAATGTTAGTTTTGTGAGCTAGTAGAAATCAAAAGGATGAGTATTTTTGCATTTCTGTATCAGTAAACAGGTTGGTCAATAATTAAAAAAAAAATGGGTCAAATGTGCTGTGTATCACCTTTTAATTTTTCTTTCAGCATATCATATACCTCTTAACTGTCTTTTTTTCCAGAGTTAGTCTGGATTTCTGTTTGGCTAACAAATTGTTTGATTTGTTTGATATTTTCCTTTCCTTTCATGGCAGAAGTAGAAGTGCCTAAACAGGAAGTTATTTTATAATGATTAAATATGAACCCTACCACTATACCCCCCCAGAAACACTGGAAACCACTGACAAACCCAGAGGAAGAAATGTCAGTACTGTCAGCATGTTATATGAATTCTGGCTTTGACAGTTCCTCAATCTCAACTACATCACTCCCATTCATAATTGGTCTCTACTAGAGAATGAATGAAAGTAAAAAACCTCCTGCTCACTCAACGGTTTTGTTGCTGTTCAGTGGAATCCCGGTCTTGATGCCTGTGGAATCCCAGTCTCGAGGTTAGATTCCTAAAGCTAATATACTTTATTATTATGAGCAGCAACTGACATGGACTGGACATGCTCTGTGTTCATTTTGAACAATTTTATAAAGGAACCTTATACACTCAGCTGGTTGCTTCTAAATCCAATCATTTCTGCAGATTGCAGATAAAAATTAGTTCAGCCAGTACATTTGATCATTTACTCACCAAGCCATGGTAAAATTCTGGTTCTTCTCTCTGTCTTCTAGGATTTTCTAGTTAGCAATTTTGTTTCTGCAGTAGTATCTCGTGTGTGTGTGTGTGTGTGTGTGTGTGTGTGTGTGTGTGTGAGCGCGCGCCATGTAGTGGCCATACCAGCATTCCAGTGTCCTACTGCCCGTTGTCACAGTGTATCTCAATCACTGTGACACACACGCACCACCCCTCTTCCTTAGCACAGCATCCTTCTGTGCTTATGACATCTTAACCTTTGGAAAAGTGCTCGCAGACAAGCATTTAAGAGAAAACACGAAAACAGCCTTCCTCCTGACCTTTCCATGCTGTGTATTCTCATTCAGTTTCTTTTAGGAAGTGGAGATGCCTATTAATTCATTGTAGCAGGTTATTAATTGAGGGAAATACAATGGGGCACAGCTTTTGTCTCTAGGCAGGGGATATTAAAATTGTGGCACTGCACTCAGCAGTTAAAGTTACTCCACTTAGGACCTTTTTGGAGAATGTTACAGGTATCTTTTCTTCCTCTTCCTGACTGATAGGGCGCCCCCACTTTCTTTATAGTGTGCATGTGCCGGCAAAATCTTCTTTATCTCCAACATTGCCACATGTTAGACAGCAGAGAGGTGTTGTTTTGGTCTTTAAACTTGTGTTTAGCATGGCTGTTGTCTTGTTATCACTGAATAACTAAGAGCCAGATTTCCACAGGGCTTGTGATCACTCTGTTAGAAACTCTGCTGTTAGAGCACACCTTGTTCCTAACAGATAAGGGCAATTAAAGATTTTTACCTCTAACTAACTGTACTGTGCCTAGGCCTGCTTTCTGAGACCAGACAAATCAGTTGGGTTGGATTATGCTCTTTCAGCATTTGAAGCATCAAACTATAGTCAGTCATTTTGCCAGAATTTAGCAGACTTACTGTACACTTCAGTGTTCCCTCCAAAGCCACGCCTTCCAAAGCAAGCGTTCTTCAGTTTCTCCCACTGATGGTGTCTCCTTCTTGCTTTNTACATTTCCATGTCCCTTTGTTTCTGTTCTAACCCTATCTCTGCCCCTGTGTTGTCACTGATGTTACCCAGTTGTGTCCACCTCTTCTCTATTAGCTCACTGATTAGTTTGTTTCTTTTTCTGTTTCGTCTTTTCGCAAAGTTGAATTTGTGATTCATTAGTGCCTTTGTCTATACTTCCACGTATAGTATATCCTTGTTCTTGATCCTCTTGCTTTCCTTGTCTTACAATTATGGATCATTTTAGTTTGTTGCCATTTGCCAGTGTTTTGACACTTGCTCTTGCTTTTGGCAGTGATTCTTAAATTCACCTAAATCAAGCACATGTTGAGTTTTTGTACTTACATCCTGCCTCCCACTTGTGCACATTACAGTACAACCTTTAAAGGTTCTTTATGGAACTCTTCACCGCAGCTCCATGTCCAACATTCTCCTACCAATATACTGAGAATGTCACCAAATATTGTACAAAAAGTATCACTGACCTCACCTTTTAAGGCCTTTCAGTTATGAAATAGACATAGACTGTGAAATATGAATTTTTGCTTCTCAGGTTTCCCAATTGTTAACAATTTTTGGTTGCTGACACCATTTGCAGAAATTGCACTCTTTATCAATTAATACACTATGGTATATGGTGTGTGTTTTTTTTCTAGTGCGAGAATGAAAACATTTAGGGCAGCATGATTCCAGGTTAAAATGGAGAAGTTTCACTGGCCTGTCATTAGTGCATCTCATCTGCAATCAGCTCCTTTACAGCAACATGCAGACTAGCCCACACTGCATCCACACACGCCACGTCAGTGCCTTCCTCCTGTTTCATTTACACCCCCTCCCCCAATAATGCTCACCGCCTTATCTGTCACTGCAGCTTAAATAATGTAATTAATGAGTTAATTAACATTTCCATAATCTATTTTAATAAATCTCATGTGGCATAATGAGATATTCCAGGCTCCAGGCAATGACAATGTGCACCGGAATGCTGCTCAGTTGGGATGGGGAGGGAAAGGGGGTGGAGGTGGGGTTTAAGAGCTCTTCTTCGTGAGTGTCGACTCACTGTGACAGTGTGGAAAAAAGCAGGAGGGGGTGGAAAGAGGGATGAAACACTGATGATGGCAGTTGGGAAGAGAGCTCAACCCTGACAAATGTCACTGGACTTGCTGGTTATGCACAATGAACGTCCTGTGGCAGTTTTCTGTCTTCTTTCGTCAGCGAGCGAGGCTTCTCTTATTCTATGCTTTCCAGTCTCGGACGATCTGCCACATCAAGTTTGCCATGCCGTTACTGCTGCTGTTTGATAATGCTACTTGAGTTTGTGTAAACAGTGTAGGATATGAAGGCTAAGCAACCCGCTGTAAATGATTCAAATCTGTATGACACGCACAGGGGGAAAAAACAAGCAGTCAACAGGCATCTTCTATGAGTGAGGTCACAACACAACAGCAACAGCATGACTTCACTAGAGAAGAAATGCTGCATGCACAAGGTCTGCTGTCAAAGCGAATCCAGTTCAGGCCTGCAGAAGTTATGGTGATGAACAAAAGAAATACATGGTTGTATCACATTAAACTTGGAAATATATTAATCGTCCAGTGAATAGTCACCATTTTAACCTCAAATAATCCTCTCCTGTACATTGCCTATATATTTTCACACTAGAAAGAAACAAATATATGGTATTTATATATAGTAGTAAATTAACTGTGTACAGAAAGACACAGAATTGCATAAAAATATACAGCATGAGGCACTGAACAGTAGCTGATCAACACTGATTGAACACAACTGTAGTCCAATGAACATGATTAAACCTGAATGGTAGTATACTTGAGATTTCTTACAACAAGCCCATTGCTAATTTGGCTTATAACATGACATAGCCCACTGTTCCATGTGTCCATTTTAGTTTTCATTTCTTTCAAATCTTTTATGGCAGAAACATTTGGAGAAATCATTGGGAGTGACATTTGGGCAAAGGCCCCAAGCCATATTTTCAAGCTGTTTGGAAAGAAAATACAAGGGGAGCGATGGTGAGATGACAAGATGGATTACCAGCAAGGCGATACTGTGAACTTCCTTATCTGCTGACAGCTTGGTTACCGTTAAGAACACGAAATGTGTTTTTCAATTCAGCACAAATGGAGTTCTGCTTTGTCCCTGCAGACCTTCATTACAGAACTGCACGATCAGACCAGATAGCTGCAAATAACAGCTTAAAAATAACTTCAGAACATTTCCTGATTTGGTCTGTGATTCCAATTATATTGGGTGTTTACTTTGCCAAACACTTTCGACTAGAAATGTGAGAAAGATCTGTTTATTGACATCCTCTTCTGAAGGACAAATGACTTTGTATTTCGAATTAAATGTCCTCTTGCAGCATGTGATTTTGTCTGGCTGTTATGGCCTGGAAGTCTTTTGTGTGTTTTTATATGGACTTTATTATTAGAGGCATAAAGAGAGAAACACGGTCCAATGGCAAGACAGAATATTTTTGAACCCAAAAATCTTAATATAGCAGTGTGACCATGTGTACTGAACACTCTTCAGTGCTATCAGAACATTTCTTCCTTAATCAAGTGAGAATCAGTTGTCACAGGTCACTGCACCTCGATGACCGAGAACATCCACTGGACAGTCATTGTTCAATAAGGTGCCATGGTGTTCGTTCCCCATCAGTGTGTGTCCTGCTGGGGGTAAACGCTTCATTAGAGTGCTCAGATTGAACTGTAACCTAAGAGCGATCACGTACAAATGACACTCCTCCATCTCTACATCTCTATTTCTTTGTTTCAGGTTGCCTGGCAACCTGTAGTGGCCCAGCTCTCCAAAACCGAGATGTTCTTGATTGCCAGAGTGAATGACTTTTGTAATGAATCTCTCTCTGAAAAAATACTTGGATATGGATGCCCTCATGAGACACCAAGGTGACTCGTGTCACTATAACTGATGACATGGCAAGTCTGTACATGACCTCACTAGTGCACTGGACCAGCTGAGAGTAAGACAGGGAACTGACTCAAAGAGTCAGTTTATTCAAATTTTCAACTGAGGATACCTCTTTTAGGTGGTCTTATTAATTGATGTTTGGGTTAATTGGGGGAACCATTCGGAAGGGGTCAGAACATTTCAAATATCAATCAAGTAAGATGTGTGGTGTCTGGTGATGCAGTGGTGTGCTTTTTCTGTGTTTTTCATCTATTATTTTTTTTACTTTATGTAATTTTGTATCTTATCTGTCTTTTAATTATTATCTTTTTATCAGCTTAGTTTATAAACTTTATTTTATTATCCTGGGTGGGTCCCTGGAGGACTAGTGGTTAGGCCTTGGTGCTCTCACCGCTGCGGCCCTGGCCTCGATTTCCAACCAGGGAGCCAACCCCAGACACTGGGCTTGCACACGACAGTGCACTACCAGTGCTGATCCCAAACCCAGGTGAAACTGGGGAGACTTGTGGCAGGAAGGGCATTGGCTGTGAAAACTGTGCAAAATCAAACATGTGGACCATTGATCCGCAGTGGCGACCCCTAACAGGAGCAGCCGAAAGAAGAAGAACAGCATTTTATTATCCTGCGTGATTTTATTTGCACTTTTGTATAGCACTTTAAGCACTTGCCTAAACTCTTTAGCATATAAATACTCTTACGCAAGTTAATCTCTATCTACTTCAGCAGTAGCACATTAAATCTCTGACACAAAGCTGCTGACGCTGTCAATAAAGGTGAAATACTTAACTATATAATATTGATTCAAGGATTCACACGTAATTAAGACCATTCTTGTCATTTTTTTTTCTAGCTTTCAAACACTTAAACAGCACATAAAAAGCAATTCTACCTGCATAAACTTTCCCTATTTTTTTTATTATTTATTTAGTTATTTTTTTGTGTGTGATAACAGAATTAGGCAGAAACTTTGGTATCTGTGTTTTTGTTGAACCGCCATCTCAAACAAAGGCAAGCGGCATGACGATTACAAATATACCACCTAATTAACTAATACTTTCTAATTAATTGTAAGAATTACCGTGTAATGCTCTAACTGTTTTGCTGTTTGATCTAAAAGCATGAGATGTGACCAATGCATATAAATAAATATGATTCATATAAAGATGACTTAAGTACACTTCCGTGTATGCCTGTACCAATTTCCCACAAAGCATTTTTTCCCTCAAGTGTTTGCCTTTGCAGAGGAAAAGTGATAGGTTTACACTTTAATATCACCTCATAAATGAACACCTCTCCTTAAATCAGATTTAATTTCACTTTGCTACCTTTTCTTATGATCTCCAACACCTTTCATTTTCCTTAATTATTTAACCAATTAAATGTGTCAGGGTGACAGTTTGGGTGACATTTCAAACAGATCTGCTCATCTGGAAAACTAGAAAATACTCCTAGATTGGCCAGCTTGGCCAGATCAAATGCTCCATGGCATGTTTGAGGAAACTTCATAATGCATCTCTAGAGTTTTCTGCATGGAGCCCTATAGAAAAGAGGCATAAATATACAAAGAATAGTAACATTTTTTTTTACTTGCTTTTATTGCACACTGCAATTAAACTCTTTCATGCCCCCAGGTTTCCTTTCATTTATGTTAGGCAAAATCCCTCCACTTTTATTTGTGACCTAAGTTTCACTTTTTTCTCTTCTAAGGCTCTTATACTGCTATGTCACCAACCATTTCCGGAAAGCCCAGCAGGCATCCTTCAGTATTCAACCTCGGAACCTGGAGGAGGTGCAGGAGGCTGGGGTCAGAGGTCACAACCACAAAGCAGATGCCCTTTGGCAGTGGAAAAGCAGCCCTGTGGTGGAAAAGGCAAAGCAGATTGACTCACAGTGATTCATTTAACTTCTGGACAGGATGGAGTGTCTGCCTGCTGCCCTGATGGCTGAGAGTCAGCAGTACCAACCTGGCGCAAGCAGCAGAGCATCACATACCCAGTCTCACATGGAATTCACAGGAATGTGAATAATGATTGTGAACAGTTTTGTTGGATTTCACTTGACCCTTACCCTGACCTTACCCATATTTGTTGTTAATATTGCTTCAGTAACTTGTGTGTGGAAGGATACAAGAAGCCTCTGGCTTTGATGCTTGCGTATTTCCTCTCTTGTTGCACTTGAATTGAGTTAAAGCCAAAGTCCGATGCAGTCCAAACATGGCTGGTGTGGATCCAGAATTTCATTCCAACCAGAAGCACACCTGATATGGCTGAGCCAGCTCTTGCTTAATGAGTTATCATTGCTTGATCAGTTGAGTCTGATGTATTCTCATTGGTAGGAGGCATGCGATGATTCATGCCCTGTCTTTGTAGTTGAGGATAACATGTATGTTTATTACAAGTTGTATGTGTTACATTTACATGTTGTATTTGTTAATTGCACTTGTCACTTTTAAAAGATTTACTTAGAACTCCGTCCAGACTTAAGCGTAGTGTAAGTGTACACTTCCCGTAAGTGTAGCTAAAGTGTAGCATGAGCAGGTGTTCATCCAGTTCCCCAATAATCATGATTTTGAGCAGGTTAATTCTTTAAACTCTAATGGCAAGACAAGAGAAGTGTCTTTTCTGACAACTCTGCAATCTTTGATTATCACTAAATTATAAATGACTTTGCATTTCTGGCATTTTTGTTTCAAGAGATACTGACCTGACTGTGTAATATTGACTGTGTAATATTGCTATAGACTGGCATCCTGCAGTGTATTGCTCTCATGCAGGAGGGAGTGGGAGGTCTGGTATGATGTTTGTGGGACAAACAGAGATAGTATGTTTTCAGTAACATTCAGTAAAATGCTGTTAAAACTCTTACTTTAAATGAGCAAAATAATGAACTGAAAATTTGTTTTTGTTTTGGTTTTCAAAAGAAAAAAAAAGAGGACAGATGTGCAAAAGCTATCAGCACTGGTTGTTATACTACAGTGAAAAAGATATTTAATTGGACATGTGGGCTAAGCATTCAGTTGAGTCACAAGCCGAATTTCTATCTAAGACAAAAAGAATGGGAACATTTTAAATAGCAGTGAATGCAAATCTGGTTTGTACAGGTTTGCCATTCATTCATTCACTCATTCATTCATCTTCAGTAGAACTGCTTTATTCTGGTCAGGGTCTCTCTGGTTTAAATATTTCCGATATTTTCAGAAATATAACCAATTGTGCTCATTAGGATATATTACAGGAAGATTACACAGAGGAAACTGTGCATGGAAGCGGAATTAGTCTGAATTTCTCTGAAAATGGGGGTCGGAGGGTGTAACCTTCATCTAGACCTAGTAATCTATGGTCATTTCACATTCCCTGAGCTACAGCTGCAAGCTGGCACATTCAGTCTCCTTTATTGCACCATGAGGTGCCTTTTGCAAGCAAACATTCTTTTTATTATATCTGTTTTCTCACTGTCAGTAATCACAGATCAGCCTGATCAGGGTTGTGGTGAAACCTGGGAACACTGGGCATGAGCCAGGAATACACCTGGGATGGGACACCAGTTCATCACAGGGCAGTTGGGGCAATTCACCTTAGCCAGTCAACCTAGTGGCATGTTTTGGGGAGGTGGGAGGAAACCCATGCTGACCCAGGGAGAACATACACAGAAACTCTGCACAGACAGTAACCTGAGCTCGAGATTGAACCAGGAACCAGGATTGGCCATTGCTGTGAGGCAGCAGTGCTACCCTAGATCAACTCTTACATGTAATCCAGCCCTAAAAAGGCTTTGATCAGTCAGGTCCCACAGTTACTGTGTGATTATCATCCTCTACTACTATAGAGGTATAGCACAAGAACATAATCACCTATTGTGGACATTACACTTCACTTACATGCACAATTTTTTA
The DNA here is from genome assembly GCA_037577455.1 of Pangasius macronema. Taxonomy (NCBI): domain Eukaryota; kingdom Metazoa; phylum Chordata; class Actinopteri; order Siluriformes; family Pangasiidae; genus Pangasius; species Pangasius macronema. The sequence goes on from CM074946.1 coordinate 16,751,088, forward strand.
AAAAATAGACTCTGCATAAGAAGCAAAAGACATATGGGGTTGTTTCTCAGCAGATGTTATTCACTTCTGAACTATGCTCAGTTTGATTTGACCTTTACTCTTAATTAGATTTGTGCCGAATGATAGTAAACTGAGTGTTGTGTTGTTTCTCATTATATCATTAATACTTCCACTGTTTTGTGCCACTTTATTAAGAACAGTTTTTTCATTATTGCAAAATATAAATGATGCTCATATGCTCAATATCATGTTACATTCCTACATCAACTAATAGAAAATGATACGCAGTACGCCTGCAATACCCAGGTGTTTGCCGTTGCGGGGTGGTTTCAAATTTTGCTTTTCTTTTAAAAACAGTGATTATACTCCTCCATGAATGCGGTCATGTAAATTTAATTTTCTGCTTTTGGCAGAAATGGAAATGTAATTTTCGGCTATTGGCAGTAAAATCTAAGTGTAAGTTGTAAAGTCATATGTTTTCAGTTTTATATTGCTTACCCGGTATTTGTTTGGGATACCGCTCTCATTTGACTGTGATATTGAGAAATAAAGTATTATTATTTTATATTGCATGGCTTTTTTTTTTCTGTTTCACAGTGACTGGAACACTTTCAGGCACAAAACCGAGTTAAACTATTCATCAAACACTGCTAAAGTAAATGGCCATGCATGGAGAGGTTTATACATCAGAAAGCTAAGTCAGTTGGTTAAATTGGCACGTGGCTAAAAGAGGACAGAGGATATATTTCTTTGTGTTTTGTTTCATTTCAGACTCGAGTAATACCATCCTTCAGCAGAGCGATAAGAGGGCAGGGAGAGCGGCCTGAGGGCAGTCAGCGAGCCCTTGACTTTATCTGTGTGCACTCATAGCAGCTGCGATATAAATGGATCCTTTTTATTTGGTATCTCAGTGGCACTTCCTGTCTCAGTGGGCTTCCTCCTGTGCCAGACCTCTATGATATCCTGCACTGTGGCTCACTGTCTTTCCATGGTGAGTGTGCATGTGTGGGTGTGGATCAAGTGCCAATTGGCCACTGAGGTTGGGTAATGCCACAACAAAAACAGCAGCAGTGAGCATCAGAGGAAGAGGAAGAGTCTCCTGATATAGAGTGTGAGTCTCCGGTGAGTCCATGCCAGCACGGAGAGTGTGTTCTCTAGGCTTAGTGTGTGCACATGGGGCCAGATGGGTACTTTTATGAGTGTGTGAGCGTGGATTACTCTGCCTGATACATCTGGGCCTCCACATGGCACAGCAGACTGTGGCCTTGCTGACGTCCATGCCCACCGACATGGCGCTGGCACAAATGCCAATCGAAAAGGTCACATGCCCGAACTGCAGCCACGGCACTAATAGAAGGTTTGTGCCAAGTCATGCAGAATCATGCTTGTGGTGTGGGGTCTTTATGTAAATATAGGAAATACCTTTTAGCTTTTTCTGAAGTTGACATCTTGATCAATTTGGATAGATTTGGTCTTCAGTTTAGTATCAGAAATGTGAGTTCCCGTTGAGATAATCAGTACAGTCAGATTTAGCTGCTAAGACCAAAGCTGCATTCCATAAAGTGGCCTCCTTGACTTCTCCTCATCATTAGCTCTTGGTTGAACCCCCACTGCCATTTGAATACTATATTAAGCCAAGTTAAGTTTGTTATATTGCCTCTTGGAGAACAGGAGGCAAGTCAACCTCCAGGCTCCAGAGATAAAAAAAAAATTGTGGATGGCATGTATATGATAGGGAAAAAATTAATTGAGGGCGTATTGTTAGACAAGGGAAGTGTGTTTCTTATGTGCTATTTTAGCTGGGACTAGGTGAGATAGGTGCAGGTGGTGGGTGGTAAGCGATTTGCAGTTAGTCTTAGGTGTCTTGATGAGCACAGTGTGTAGAAACAATATAACAGTGTAATTCATTATACCGGAGTGTACAATTAAAAGCTGAACATGTATCATTAAACCTGTTTGTCTTTAAGTAGGTGTCCTCTCTCTCTCTGTAGGGTGGCCCACCTTGCCATTCCACTCCATTACTGATGAGGTAGACTGATCATGTGGCCAAAGTGCTTTTCAATTTACATGAAGAACAGACTCTCGTCTTCCTTCCTGGAAACGAAACAAAAATGCTCTCATCGCTTAACGGCAGTTCAGATAAGTAATCTGCTTTGGCGTAGACGGACACAGACATCATAACTAGCTGTTAACCCACAGATGGCAATCTCACAAGAAACAGAACAGCTCTTGTTTCTGTCCTCTCTAACCCCCACCACACACACACACACACACACACATGCACTCTCTCTCTCTTTCTGTCTCTCTCTCTCTCAATTCCCTCACGTGTGTCATGCTTCCTCATTACAGTGATATAATGGTACACTCTGATAAAGAAAGCTGAAGTAAAATACAGCAATAGATAATGACACTACAAAAAAAGCATCACACTGCAATGTCAATGAGCCTTTATAAGGTATTCTATTTTTAACAAACACAATATGTTTGGCCATTAATATTAATATGACCTAATTATGCTGTACTGATGTAAGTCATTATGCTACATTGCTTACAATGATGGTTGCTTGTGTGGAGTAAGATGATGAACTCCAGTGCCTTTTTATACTCTTACTTCAGGTATGACTTAATGACACACCTAACGTGATTTAACAAGGCTCTTATTCATGCTGTTCACTCCAAAATCTAGTTTTGCACTCTTCATGTCACATTACTCATGGCCAGTGGGGATTGCAGCTAGAGTAAAATCTATAGAGTGTAAGTACACTACTGAGCAGAGGTGGCCACGTTCACAGTACTCCGAATTCATGATGTGTTTCTTAGAATCTCTCACACACTTCAGTCTCGGAATGAGCATCATATTTAGATTTTTTTGTTTGTTTGTTTTTTATCAATTTCATTTAAAATATTTTCAATTTCTATTTGAAATCTAAAGTTTTAGATTAGACTAGTTAGTTTATAGAAATATATATATATATGTTTCACAGTGTGCAATGAATCAAAGACAAGCGCAGATTTGAAGAAAATGCTTCTCCAGGAGTTTCATATACTATATATATTTTTAACGTTTTTGTTTTTCAGTGATGCAGGTTCAGTGAAACCAGGCAGTGGCCACTGTAGCCTCATTCTCCTGTTCTTGGCTGACAGGAGTGGAACACAGTGTGGTCATCTACGTCATGGCTTGACATGTGCATTCTGAGGTGCTTTTCTGCTCACCACAGATGTAAAAAAGTGGTTCTTTGAGTTACTGTAGCCTTCCTGTCTAGTCTCCTCTGACCTCCCTGATCAGCAAGGCATCACCTCCTGCAGAACGTTGGATGTTTTTTGTTTTCTGCACCATTCTGTGTAAACTTTAGAGACTGTTGTGTTTAAAAATCCAAGGAGATTGACAGTTTCTGAAATACTCAAGCCAGCACATCTGGCACCATATTTTTTTTCCCCCATTCTGAGGTTTGAATTGAAGATTAATGGTTGAACATGAAGCTCTTGACCTGCAACTGCATGATGTTAGGCATTGCTCTGCTGCAACATGATTACATGATTGCGTCAATGTACTTTTCATTGTATTTGTTTATTTACTTTTAATTTGCATAATGCTACTCAACATTCGTCTTCAGTAAACATTTTATCCTGGTCAGGGTCATGCTGGATCTTGAGCCTATCCCAGGAATACTGTATGGAATGCTAGTCTAACACATGGCACAATGCACAGGGATTTTTAGAGTCACCAATCCATTTACCACCATGTTTCTGAATGGTGGGAGGAAACCGTAGAACCCGGATGAAACCCACACGGACACAGAGAGAACATTCGAAACTCTCTACCAGCAGTAACTTGAGCTCAGGTTCAGATACAGATACAATTATATATTTACAGGAGCCATTTGAAGTTGATATGCAAGTACTCTGTGTTATATTTCACCTTGGTTTATGTAAAAGAGTGAGAAACCAGTTTACGGACGGCATTTAGGTATTTATAATAAGACAAATGAAGAGAAAATATCAGGTCATTTTAGTATTTGACAGTGTAAAGTGTTCATGTGTCCCAAGAGATAAACAGAGATGTCTCGTTCCTCGACATGTATTCTCCAGGTAAAAGCATCATGCTGTGATTTAACTGCAGGTGGAACAGTGCCTGGCTTTGAAGCACTACAGCAGGTCTGGCAGTACAGGCGTCCGTGCCAAATGTCCAGTACTTTGTACCATGGGGCACTTTTGATCTGTAACTTAGCACAGAGATCTGAGTGCATGGATTAACTACCACCTGACATCATCAGGATGAATATAGAAAACCTTTCAGTATGATGTAATATGAAATATAGATATCTACAGTATATGGTGTGATGTGTAATCAATGTTAGGAACCTATGAATATCATTATCAGGAACAGGAAATGTGCTAATCATATAAAAGTAAAATATTATCCTAAAGAGTCTTTTGTAATAATAATATGACACTAAAAATTTCTTTATTTCCTTTATGGAAAAATCTCACGTGATCAGATGGTTTTTGAGACGCGTCATGTGAATGCGAGTGACATCATATGAATAATATGTGATTAAATATGGTGTCACGTGAATGCGACACTGTAGTATACTTATTATACACTATTTATACCACAGTGCACTTACGCACAGACATCATATGAATAATATGTGATTAAATATGGTGTCACGTGAATGCGAGTGACATCATATGAATAATATGTGATAAATAAAACCAGTTGTCCTACATGTGAAAACTTAACTTGTGAATATAAATTAATCGAAAAAATATCACACACACGCAAAAACTCATGCACTGAATTTCACGTCTACATGTGAATGTGTGTGAAACAGAACGTGACACGTAAAGTTCCCATATGAATCATGTGATTAATCACAATACGTCTGTGTGACTCATCTTATCTTATTAGTTACTGCTTACTAGTATGTTTAGCAAACGTTGTTGAAGGGCAAAGCCGTATTTCTGTAGAATCCGTGAAGTGCATTAGTGTAGAGTTTCATGTACTGAGCACACTTACAGGGATTTCTTTGCCATGATAGTCATGTTCATTATGTTTATTCCTGAGAGAAATCTTCTAAAAAGCAAAATATTTGGAACTATTTTCTTGCCTTACAAAGAAGCACATCTACTCTTAACTGCATAGATGGTGTCCTAAATGATTAAAATCACATCATGCTGTTAATGCCACAGGTATTAGTATGACATCAGTCCAGACTATATATATAGCCAAACTCCAGTTCCAGATAAAACAGATGATTATAATACATAAACATGGGAAAGAACTAGCTGTGTATTTTGGCTTTACCATTTTAAAAATCATCAGAGCAGTTTTTATTCAAAGTCGAAATGTTTTATATAAAAACGTGTTCATGAAAATGCACTGACATGATTAGCTTGTACATGATAATTTGTTAATATAGAACATAGGTCACCTCTCATTAAATCTTTTCTATGATATCAGAGAACATTTGCCAAACAAATAACGGGGATCAATGGCAGGTCAGTTGTGAGTTAACACTTTTCTGTAAATCTATATTTGCAGATTTACTGCCAATAAAAAGTTTTGGAGCACATGGAATTTCTTGTGTTTTATTACAGTTTATACCACAGCGCTGGTGAATTCTCAAATCTGATTGGTCAGAAGCTGTTCATTAACTTTCTATAACAGCAGCTCTGACAGGACGTCCAGGAGTAAGGTTTAAATTAATGCACTCATTCTTATATGCTGTCATTTCTATAGTAATTTCTATCCACATAGATGGATTTTGGTGTGTAGGCATTGATATGGTGACATTTTCAGCGAAGAAACATTTATATAGCATTTTTCAAAGGAGCCTCCAGTGTCGGTAACAGTCAGATGTAAAGCTGTAACTTTGTTTTCCAATGCTGGAGAGGCTCCTCCCTCTGTAAAATGACAAACTGCAATTTTTTTGTCTTATTAACTTCGAGATAGAGAGAGAGCTGTTGTTGGAACAGCTGTATAGTTGTTATAACATAAGTGATTACAGGAACTAAACAATACCCTTTGATCAATGATCAGCCATAACATTAAATCCACCTGCTTAATATTGTGTAGGTCCCCTTGTGCCACCAAAACACCTCTGACCCGTCCAGGCATGGACTCCATAAGACCTCTGAAGGTGTGCTGTGGTATCTGGCACCAAGATGTTAGCAGCAGATCCTTAAAGTCCTGTAAGTTGCGAGGTGGGGCCTCCATAGATCGGACTTGTTTGTCCAGCACATCCCACAGATGCTCGATCGGATTGAGATCTGAGGAATTTGGAGGCCAAGTCAACACCTTCCACTCTTTGTCATGTTTCTCACACCATTCCTGAACAATTTTTGTAGTGTGGCAGGGCACATTATCCTGCTGAAAGAGGCCACTGACATTAGGGAATACCATTGCTATGAAGGGGTGTACTTGGTCTGCAAAATGTTTAGGTAGATGATAGTCAAAGTAACATCCACATGAATGCCAGGACCCAAGGTTTCCCAGCAGCACATTGCCCAGAGCATCATACTGCCTCTGCCAGGTTGCCTTCTTCCCATAGTACATCCACGTGATGTAAAAGAAAGCATGATTCATCAGACCAGGCTGCCTTCTTCCATTTGCTCCATTTGCTCCATGGTCCATGGCCTGTGATGCTCACATGCCCATTTTAGGAGCTTTTGGCAGTGGACAGGGTCAGTATGAGCACTCTAACCAGTCTGCGACTATGCAGCAAGCTGTGATGCACTGTGTGTTCTGACACCTTTCTATCATAGCCAGCATTAACTTTTTCAGCAATCTGTGCAACAGTGGATCTTCTGTGGGATCAGACCAGACGGGCTAGCCTTCAGAGGGGTACGTGCAGTCACTCGGAACCCGTAGGTACTGGGACAGGAACTGGTGAAAACCATCGATGGGTCAGCAGATGCCAATCACAATTTGGTCTTTGTCAAAGTTGCTGAGATCCAAGTTGCTTGTCAGTTTTCGCTGCTTCCAACATATCAACTTGAGACCTGACTCACCAATGCCTGAATCACCAATGCCATTTATTTATTTATTACCACCAGATATTATATATTAATACCAGTTTACCCCTGGTTCAAATATATTCATGTTCAACAAGCTGAAAGATCATTAGTAACCATTCTCCTGACAAGAGTGTTACTAGGTGATATGTGCAAATATCCAAACAACATGTTTCTGTAAAGACCACTGTGGTTTGATTAAATAAATTATGCTTAGCCAGAATAAGGCTCCCTGATACACAGTGACATAGCAGCACTGCTACTACACTGAAAGAGACATGTGTCTGACCTTGATTTAAGGAAATTATGCATAGCATCAAAGGACTTTGAGATACAGGCTGACAGTCTGGCGTTCTGTACTGATTTGTCATGACATAAAACCGTGTTGGACTACTTAAGGGCCGACTCACCTGATCACCTGTCAAACTCTGGCTGCCAAATAAAGCAGAGACAGAAACACAGTCCTGCTGCTGTGATCCGCATGATCTAGGCTTTGAGTTACCCTGAGTAATAAAGCAATAGCAACACACTGCTTGCTTAGGCATAATAGGAAGGTGTAAATTAAAAAAAGATTGTCAGTCAGAAGTCCTTCCCTGTCCGTCCTCTCGAAGTCTTCATCGTCCACTCTGATAAAATGAAAAACAAAATCGAAGTCCAAATTCAGCCATTTTGTAGGTCCAAATAAGCATAACATATTTGTGTGTGAGTCATGCATAAGTGATCTCTTCTCCAGCTTCGTCTTTCACCTGTAATCTGATGCGGTGATACGTGGAGGAGCGAGAACCGGCTGGAGCTTCCACTCATGATTTATGATTGAGGACATATTCATAAAATATCAGAACAATCGGAGCTCTGCTGGGAGAAGATACCAAAGTGTTTGCATGTAGTACGTTCTGTCTTTCCGACCCGACACCTTCTCGTCACTCGACCATTACAGGAGTACACACAGGAGAGACCCATTTTAAACAGTGTGTGTATCATTATGAGGGTGTGTTTTTTTGTTTTGTGTTTTTGCTTTGTGTAGTTAACTGTCCTTTTTGTCTTCCTGTGCAGCAACTTGGGTCAATTAACCACAGATTATACCACAGCTCTGTTGAGTGCTCATATCTGACTGTTGATTAGTTTTCTGTAACAGCAGCTCTGACGATAGTGCTGGCTGCAAGGTTTATATTAACGCGCTCGCTCTAATACGTTATTGTTTCTATAGTAACAGCTTACACAGGGACTTGTATGGTGGACACTCTGCTTAAACTGATTTTAAAAAATGGGGGTAATCCCTGATATGGTGAAGTTTTCAGAGAGGAAACATTTATATATTGTTTTCAGAAGGAGTCTCCAGGTTCCTCACTTTTGAACAGTCAGGTAAAGCTGCATCTTTTTGAATTGTGCTGTCCATATTCTCAGTAATATGACATGCTACGTTTTTTTTGTCCCATTATATTAAAAAAAAAAGAATATAGACTGGTGAGAGAAGTAGTGTTTATAGCTCTGATACCATTATAACAAGGGATTAACTTGTTTTTTCGGATGCTCCACAACATTAAACATAGCTTAAACAGATTTAAATTAATACAAACATTGTAATTACTGGCAAAATGATGTGGTATAAGTGTAATAAAACACTTCAGCATGTGCTTTTAGTAGAAACTTCGGGGTGGGAACAGTAAATCCTCTTCACATTGGGCCACATCACAACACTCTGTTGTTGATTATTTTCCCATAACATTATACCGTGTCGTGGTTTTATTCTTTCGGTGTTGTATTTGACTATTAGAAACAATTTTTTGCCACATTAAACATTAGACACAGTATGTGTAGTAGGGATTTTACAGTAGGCGTGCTACTCCAGCATGTCTGAGAAGGGATCCTATAGCTGTCCTAAAGGATATTAATTTTATCACAGAAGCAGTGATCAGACAAATAAAAAAATTACTGTATACAGAGGATTAAAAAAAAAGGCTATGCCATTAAACAGTGCTATATAATAACTTTGTAAGAATAAGCTTAGAAGATTAAGATAAGGACTGTAGGCTTCCACGGTAAAGTCTCACGTGTGTAGTACGTCTCAGTTTAACGATGAATATGTTGTTTCGTTACAACTATGACTATTTTTCACTAAGCTCCAGAATCCAGGGAGGAGCATCTTTATATATATATATAACTAATTGCCTGGAAAGTATAGCAAGGACGTCATATTTTAAACATCATTCCCGTATTTTCGAAAGAAGACCAAAATCTGTGTTCCAGCAGCGTAAAACGAAAATGTGTGCATGCGACGGACTGAAGCTAAATGTCTCTCCAGCATGGACCTCACCTGACCTTTCGAAACACATTAGCTGAAGTGAGGTGTCTTTGTTCCTGCAGCTCTTTCCCCTGCATTCCCACTGACAGTGAAACATGGAAGGTGTAGGCCACCGAAGAAAAGCTTTTACACTCGTGTCTACTAAAGACATTTCACGTGTGCTGTTATATCACTGCTGATGCCGTCATGGTCAACATCAGTGTAGGAATTCTGCATCTGCTGGATGAAAAAAAAAAAGATGATTGTAAATAGTGGTGTCTCGGGTGCCTGACGAACTCTGTGTCATTTTGCAGCTAGCGTTGATGGATTTGCTTCAAGTGAGTGAATGGACGAACAGCAATTTATATGTTAAAAGTATCTCCAAGTGCCATGATGTAGCTTTCAACATGCACACTTAATTCCACTTCCATCATTACTATTCCAGAAATGTCAACGATTTTCTGTCAGGTTGTCGCGCCCAAACACAGAAATCATCTCCAAGTAACACAGTGTTCTAGTGAGACAAATTTCACCTGACATGAGCAATTGTGTGCCGACACTGGCAAATTTAGAGTTGTGTGAAAGTCAGGAGAGATGTGTAATTCTTTTGTTCCCAGCGAAAAACTTGCCAGTTGCTCAAATCCACCAGGAATGTTTTAACAGAGCGGTTAATTCTGTAATTAATTAAAGGAATCACAATTCAGTGAGCACTTCAAATTAATCTTTAGAGAGCTTCTTTCACACATTTGACAGTGTTTTTCACATCTAGGGCATGGCGGAAATTACAGTTCATCATGATGATGATCATTTTCTTCTTTAGCTCTATTTCTGGAGTTGATGCATGGCACTGGTCTTGTCTGTACTTTCTAAAACACAGTTTGTCTCATCATGTCACCTATGTGCTACATCTCATTGTGAAAACGACATAAGACTTAAGAGTGTGTGTGTGTGTGTGTGTGTGCTGTTATTCAGTTCTGCTTGTAAAGAGGTGGGAGCGAGGATTCATGAGGAAGCACAGAAGCTCGGCAGACAGTGTAACATTTGTGTGCCGTGCCTCCAGGGTGTGAGCAGAGTTGTAATGTTGCATTATTTACTTTTAATGATGAAATCGCTAAGAAGGAGGATATGTGCCAGAAGGAAACATGTTTTTAGTGCGATGTTAATTGGCTGTGCCATAAAGTGAATCATGAGGTCAAAAATATCTGCTGTCTGTTAAAATGCTGAGATAGGCATGACACAAACAAAGAAAAAACCTGTGTGTGTGTGTGTGTTCTCTGCTTTTTGTACCTTTTTTCTGTGCAGTGAAAACATATCTACATTTCAAATCACTCTATACATGCATTTGTACCTGTAACAGCTTGGCCGTCTGCATCAGCATGCAGCTCAAAAACTTGTGTCAAATGTTTTCTCTCAAAGTGGGGGACTTTCCTGTTTCTCAGGGCTGGCAGTGCCATGAAATATTTGTACAGTGTGCTCATGGCTTTACCTCTCATTAGGCTAGAGAAGAGGCCTCGGGCCGCTCAGGCACAGGAGCCACGCTATAAATACTCGAACTGGGCGGCTCTGTGTGCAGCATGCCGCCATTTGGCGGGTGATAAGGCGCTAATTAGTGGCTCTTAGCAGGAATACCACTTGTGAGGAACGCAGCTCATGTTGGCGTTGTCACCGAATGATCATACCAAACCCCCCTCCTCCTTCTTTTTCCTCCTTCCTTGCTTCAACACTTGAAAGATGTTCCTATTAACACTGGCAAGGAGAAATCTGTTTTTTCTCCCCAGCCTGACAAATGAAGCTAGTGGAGTCAGTAGATTAAGATAAGAACTTATCTTCTGCTTCGAGACAGAATTTTATGTGTTTTGTTTTTTTTTTCTCCCTTTCTCCTCCTCATTCCCTCCCTGCAGTAATTAGGGGGCTATGTGGTCAGAATCAACTGATAGGGGTTTTAACCCTGTCACATGCTGACCTTTATCACCAAAGGGGTGGGCAAAGACAAATTCTAAAACTCTTTTACACAGAAGAAAGAGTGGAGAGACTCCCTAGAGACTCTCTCTCNCTCTTTCTTCTCATCTCCCTTCAGGTAAATGTGACGAGGGTGCTCTGTCCGACGTGCGCTTTCTTCTAGCTGCTCTTATTAAAACACACAGTGGATCTTTGGGGTCACTGAACACTGGAGCTCTTCCATGCTTGAGAGCATCACTTAGAAATATTCAACAAGGCTTCAGTGTAGGACAGCCCCGAGATATTTAAAATGCCCTTTTCAAGTTCAGCACAAGCAGGCAGTCTTTGAAACAGCATCACTGGAGAAAGAGGCAACAGAAGCACATTTCACCTGATCATATAGAACTAGATATCAAACATATCTCATTACTTTAACCCGCAGATCAGAGCTTCGACACAGCCTGTATCTACACAAACAGTGATCAATCGGTCATAATGCTGAGTCCAAGATTTCCTAGGATGTTTTTTTTTGTGCCTGTTGAACTTAAGCCAAGCTAAATATTTGATCGAACGAGCCAGGCTTGGGTGCTTCTAATCTATATTTTTTCTTTTACTCTTATCACATTAATGTGAGAGTTGCCTCTGCTCTCACACTGCAGGCAGCCTCACTCATCCTCACATTCTTTCTGATTAGCTTTTGTGCTTTGCTGGGTTTCATGCAAATCATCTAAACTTCAGCTCAAACTAGTGGACGTGGTGTTTTGTAGAAGATCCAGAGATCGTTCCATCATTTCTCAAAAGATTCCATATCACACAAAGCATCTTGTTGATATTTAGAGATATCTCAGCCTAGTAATTACTGTCGCTGAAATTTAAAAACAACCCAACGAGCACAGAAATCTGAAGTGCTTGTTTATCCATCTCTGAGGTAGCAAAACCATCCTTCTCTTTTTTTTAACAGGGAGGGGCTCTTAAATAATAAAACAAGAAGCAAAACACATTATCCTTCCCATTTTAATGGTGTTTAAGTGAAGGGAATTACATGAAAAAGCTTCAGTGGGACCTCGATGGCATGTGTGGCTGTTGGGCAAGTTGACGTGGCTTTGATGTGAGCCCTAACAAGCTTGGCATTCGGCTCTGCAGCATATCAAACCCAGCCTGACTGATATGCGTATTCCATCTGCGCAAGGCGCTCTCTGTAGTTGTGCCATCTATACCTTTAATTTGATATTCTTTAATTTCTCAGTGTGAGCTCCGTTCAAATAAAGAGCCCATTAGTTTTCTGTAGATACTCTGTTTTTTATTCGGTCTCTGGTGTACTGTGCTCAGCTTGACCATCAGTCCTCTAAGAGTTGTCATATTTATCAGTACACAATGTAATGAGATCAGAAACTATTTACATATTGGAATCATTTGGCACCAGCGCACATTAATAATTGAGATGGTGCAAAATCAAAAAGACTGAGCTTTTTCAAATTGTGGTTTGATGTCCTTGTTGACAGTGAGGCGTTGGGCGATACTGCGAACACAATTATTTCAATTCTGAACATTTTCTGGAGTATGAAGATCCAAAAACAAGAGTGGAGGAAAAGGATTGTCACAAAAAAAGGATCCCTATGAAAATGTGCAAAAAATCCCAGCGTTTATGTTTTCTGAAATTAGTCTATGGTCAATGAAATCTGAATATAAGCTCCACTTTCAGTAATCGGAACTAAATAACATTTCGCAGGGCAATGCGGCAGGTCTCCATTCAGCCAAACCTGATTCCTTTGACAAACCACATTAGTTGGGCTGTGCTCTTTGTGTCACTTGCAGCAGTTGTGTGCCTGCCACATTGATGGATAGCAGTGAACTGCGACGAGACGGCTTACAATTGGCCAAGAGCATAGACAATTATTAGCCATAAGGCTTAGATGAGCACACAGAGACCTTCAATACATCAAACACAATCTTGAGTAAATACTGCCTTGTCATTTATCTGTTTGCTCTGCAGCTGGGTGTGCATGTTACATTGTTTCGCCCAATTCATTCACAGTTCAACTGATGGTAAATGTAATAAAACTGTGCTCTGAATGGTGATAGATTCAGAAGAATGTCTGAGAGAAACACACTTTGTCCTCTGTCTAAGCCCCAGAAAGGAGATAATGTCAGGTTCTCTGGAATGGATCTATATTGTATTTCAAGATACTATCTATGCAAATCTGAAGTCTCTGGAAACAAAAGAGGTGCAAAAACTAGCACACTTACTCATTTGGAAGGCATTTTCATCCAGAGCGAATTACAATTGAAGGTTATGGGCTGTGCTCAAGGGCCCAGCTTGGCAGTGCCAGGATTTGAACTCACAACCTTGCAATTAGTAGCCTACAGCCTTTCACTGCTTAGCCACCACTGCACTACTTGTCATAAGCTATCTTGTAAAGTCATCGCTTAATGGGTGCTGGTCTACAAGCATTTGCATTTGACAATGCCCTTCCAAAGGAGACATCTGAAATGTGATGGCTTCAATAAAGAGTCCAGAAGAACTGTGTGACATGGTATTAGCTAATGAAGTTTATTTTACAGATAGACCTGACTATATAAATTACCCACGAGGCAGTGGTGGAGAGGATGTGGATAAAACAGATGAGCCAAAATACACAAAAAAGGTGTATTGACCTATAGCTTGAAGCTTTCTCCTCCAATCAGCCATTAGCACGAATACAACACACATTCACTCGCCAGAGACATTTAGACCACTGGTCTTCAAACACCATTGTGTCTGTAATCAGGGCAAAGTGTTTAATAAACCTCATACCCTAGGAGACAGAGGGAAAAGTTACAAAACCTTATATATTTTTACTGGCTTTCTTCTAGTGTTACAGTTTAGAATGAGGATGCCCTTGGCACAAATGGATCTGCATGTTCATTCGGTATATTAAGAGAGGCACACAGCTGAAGAGTCTTCATTACAATTGTAAATTTCTGCCCCAGGGCCTCCAGCCCAGTGCTAGATTACATGAGGTCTGTGCTCACGGACACAGCCTGGGTCTGATTGAGAGTCCAGCGCACCTAATTAATTTCATTAGAAAGTGAAGTCATCTTCTAGCAGGAATTAATATTTGGAGCGTCGTGCCACTAATTCATTTCCAGATTTAATTAGCTCCAAGAAGAAATGTTGCTTGGGCAAAGAGGACTTTTTAATTATCAGCTTGGATAAATTTGAAAATGTTGATGCCTGAGGGTTGAGTTAATTAAAACCTGCATTATTTTAACTTTAATTAGTTCCCATCTTTGTTTTGCTCTGCCATATGGTCATGTCCTGTAGTCAAATTTAGTTAATTAAGCTAATTAAGCTAATCATTTTAATTACTCAAGACATTGTGATTGGATAGACGATGACTACAAGTTTATGGCCTACTACTTGTTTTTCATTAAGTTGAAGGGACAGTTATTTCTGATTGCAGCTGGCAAGCTGCGTGGCACTGCAACAAACTCAGAGATATTAAGGACGAAGCATAATTGCATTCCTTGATAAAAACAACATGTCACAAGCACAACTCTTTTAAATTTAGAGCACCATCTATTAGCATTCTGTAGGACTGTGTGTGCTGGTCCAGGGCTTTATCTGATTAAATGGTACGGCAGGTTCAGTCAAGTGAGAGAAGCCCCTCTCCATCTCCCTCTCTCCATTTCTCTTTCTCCTTCTCTGTCTCTCTCTCTCTCTCTCTCTCTCTCTCTCTCTCTCTCTCTCTCTCTCACCCCACCGGCCATGCAGTCCTCTTAGCCTATGATCTATTGCGCATGTAGTGACACACACAGAGCTCTGAGATTAAACTTTATTAAATTCACTCATGTAAATTTATACAGTGTGTCATTGGCCTCCAAATAACAAAGCTCTCCTGTGATTGCTGTCTCCTGACTTGATGTCCAGTAGTATGTTAAGTGACATACGATTCCAATGTTGCACTCATTATGGCATATTACACTATTTACATACTATATGGCTACACACTAGCCATCCACTTTAATAGGAACACCTGTACA
>CM074946.1:16766418-16810300 GCA_037577455.1 Pangasius macronema
TAGTTTACACAGAATGATGAGAAAAACAAAAAACATCCAGTGAGTGGAAGTTCTGTTGATGAGAGAGGTCAGAGGAGAATGGCCAGACTAGTTTGAACTGACAGGAAGGCTACAATAACTTAACTAAGCTTTACAACTGCGGTGAGCAGAAAAGCAACTCAGGGTGCACAGCAAACCTTGAGGCAGATGGGCTACAACAGCAGACCACATCAGGTTCCACTTGAGTCAACCAAGAACAGGAATCTGAAGCTACAGCTGGCACAGGCTCACCAAGAGAAGGCTGATGATTAAGGGGAAAAATCAGAAGGCATTTGTACTGGTACAGGAGTTCCTAATAAAGTGGACAGTGAGTGTAGATGTGTATAAATAAAATCTTTTAAAAGTCTAATTGGGAATTAAACTAGTAACTCATTTCAATCCATGTAGAATTTCAAGAAGCTTCCCTTCACTTAAGCCTTGCTTTTTTAGGCAGACACTGATTACTGGATTCTAACAGCACTGTTTCAGAGACAGTAGAGTCCTATAGAGCAGAGGTGCAAGCTAGTCTTCATTCACACACCAGGTTGCTGCTCACACCCTGTTTAGGCCTGACGGAAGATCAGGGAGGAGCTGTGTGTGTCAGTTCATTCCACTTAGCCAGCTCAAAAGCAGCAGCAGCTGTGTGCTGTCCTGCAATGGCGGCACACACACAATGTCCTGTCCACTGACATATGCAGGGGCGGAGTGGCGTAATGAAATAACACACCCAGACATCATGTCAGTGGTCTCCATTATGGTTAAAGATTTTGGTAGCCACAGTCTGCCCACTTAGGTAATTTGTTTCTGTGTATAATCCCATTGCCTGCTATTAAATTAAACCAACTGGTCATTTGGGTTTGGGGGCTATAAATAAAGCCTGTTGCCATGAGACATGGGAAGTGTGTGTTGCGCCTCATTCGATTAAAGGGGAACCACTTCATAATTTCATCTGGAAAAGGTGACCTTGATTGCCAGGTGACCTCAGCGGGTCTGACTCCCACCAAGTGGCCCAGGCTAATGGCTAAAAGAGGTAATGTTAGTTGCTAATGTATTTCCTGCCTAATTCATATCCATGTCCTGTGATTTCTCCTGTTATACTGCTTAAGCGTACAAACAGACGCTCTCCTCTTCCTCTCTATGGACTATAAAATGAAATGTAAATGATACCAAAAAAATATGGTCCACTTCTAATAAAAAAATAGTGTTTTTGTATTGTATTAATTAATTTATTATTAATTTTCATCTATAATGATTCACAATAAAATTTTATTGTCTATTTAGTCTTCAACAAATAACACTTTAAGTTTACTATTTGAATAGCCTGTTTACACATTTATTTATTTCTTTGCTTGTTTGTTTGTTTGTTATTAATTCATTAATGTATTTTTTCTTTCTTTCTCTCAGTTGTTGTGCATCCATGTACACTGCCAGTAAAAGTTGCTGCTGAGGATGGCCCCACATGGACAGCGAAAGATCGGTGAGATTACTGAGGGTAGTACCACACAGAAACAGTGAACAGTTGATAACTTCAACCAAATAGACTTCACGTGAAAACCATAATGAATTTCCTGCTTCCACAGTTGCACTTTTTGCCCATGTAGTGCACAGTTTATAGTAGGGAATTATTTATAGTTGCACTGTCCGATGTCACCCAGATGAGGATGTGTTCCCTTTTGAGTCTGGTCCTTCTCAAGGTTTCTGTTTCTTCTCATGTCAAGGAGTTTTGTTTTCCTTGCCACCGTCGACTCCGGCTTGCACATTAGGGATAAATTTATAAATGTATAAGTTTAAAACGTATATATTCTGAATTTATATATTTCTGTAAAGCTTCTTTGTGACAATGGCCATTGTTGAAAGCGCTATACCAATAAAACTGAATTGAATTGAATTCTTTGTGTAAGTACTGTAAGATTCACAAAAATCAGAAGCCCTGCAAAATGCTAATTAAATATGGAATAGTGTTAAATGTCTGTTCCACGCAAAACCTTATATCTAAGGTCTTAGTAGCTCATAAGCTTTCAGATGAGTTAGATCCTAAATTAAAAGTCCATTTGGAGGGTAAACCAGTTAATCCTCTACATATAAAACTCATAGGCAGAGCTAATATCAAATGTAATAAAAGTATGTGTTGTGTGCCGTAGGTGCCTAATTATCAAGAGCTTGGGCTTTTTTATTTAGTTAGATCCCCTCAGTTTAGAGAATTTTGAGAATTTAATCTTGAAGTTTTAATTTTACATTGTGTCATTTCTACAGTCTTTTAAGATTGTTGTCTGTTGAGATGATACCAACATAATCTTGGTTGTATTCTATAACAGACTATGCAACAATGTGTTCTCCATGTGAGATTATATGATGAAGATCCTCTAAGGATAGACTTGCAATTAAAGAAAATCACTGTGCACTCTGCATACATTATCAGTCAGCATGATCTGGGCTCTGCCACTACCATATTTGTCGCTGTTCAGTTTGCATAATCCTGTACCATCCTCCAGTTGGTGGCTTTTAGAGAAGCATCACACATGAGCAGTAGTCACACACTGAGATTTTAATAAAAAAAATTACTGATACCACCAGAACTTTATTTACTCATAATGGCCAACTTAGTCGACGTCCACTCCAATACGCACACTATAAACACATGTCGTCGTTTTAGCATGTCACATTTACACCGAATAAATGATTAACTATAGGGTGTTCAGAAGTTAATGTATTAAGTCATAAATGTATGCTTTTAGCACACAGTCAATTGTTGTCGTAGTGACTAAAATATGACATTGACTTAGTTAATACGCTCCATTATCAGTGTTATGTGTTCTTTCAACCAGCAAGAACACACCGTCTTGTCTTATCGAGAAAAATATTGATTAAATATTATATTGTGAATGAGACACAATATAAAAATGGTTGTGGATTTACCCCCTTTGGATCCTGTATATTAATTTGAACAAATGTATAGAAAAGCTGATCTGGGTAAATCATCCACAAATACACTTAAGACTAATGCTTCAGTGAGAACCTGTAAGTGCATTATGGATGTGATTTTGTTGCAGGTTGAGAAAGGACCAGGTTGAGAAAGGATAATGTGTGTCAGAGGTGCCTGAGACACTAGCATAAATCCCTGGTCACCTAAGGTCGTGTGTAACCAGGTATAAAATGATAGCACATAAAAGCATACATTAGATTAGAACACCATTATATGTACTACATCACGTTGCTTGTACGCATAAAAAAACCCCTGACATACATAAATGAACTAAAATCAACACTAGCTATATTATCATAAGATCTAGTTGTCGCACTGCCTTCATGTTTCTAGTACATAATAAAACTCAACATAAGGTCATATGTGCCTTAAAATAATTCTGCAAAAGGGCACATAATGACAAGATAGTCTAGAAGGGCCCTTCATGTTAATCCTAGTTTTGAAGCAGCTTCAAGTCCCTCCCTGCGCTCTATCTGCCCCGCATGCCCCACTGAGAAAGGGCTTAATAGATTAACTAACAGAAGGCCATAACTGAGGCCCCAGCTAGTTGACACCAGGAGGGGCATCTGCTCAAAGGCCACCTTTCTGTACTGTGGGCCAGAATCACCACAGAAACCCAGACATGGAGCTTTCGTCCTGGGCCACTTGCTAATTCCACTCCTCCTCCTCCTCCTCCTCCACCTCCTCCATATCTCCCAGCACCGCTATGGCACCGAGGTTAATTAGATCCATGCATTTATTTATGACTGTGCTCATTAAGTCTCATGTTCTGCTCAACATAAAAGGGCCCATTTTCCATTTTTACTAAAAGCAGAACAATGTAAAAAAAAGAATTCCCAACAGGAAACTGCTCACTTTCTGTAACTAACATAAAAAAATCATATTTATATTATAGACATTAGGCTTAAGCTCTGATTTTTATCCTGAGAGATACAAAGTGAATTTTTAATTTATATTCATTTATATAGGGTTTGTAATCCTGAGCTCAGGTTACTGTCTGTACAGAGTTTCATATGTTCTCCTTGTAGGGCTGAAAGACATCAGGTCTGGTCTTGAGACTTGTCACAGACTTATTAATATTTGTACTTGGGCTTGTTCTGATCTTGGGCATTGGTCTTGTCTATGGTTTTGGTCTTGTCTGCGAATTTGTAAAAGAAAAAAAAAGTTTGTGTACTCTTTTCTTTTCGCATACACAAAGTTTGACAAGAAGTAATTCAATCTTTAAGAAAACCTAACCTAATGACACCAATGAAGCCAACTAGTGGAAGCAAAGACTTTGTCAATAAAAGGATTTGATGGTCTCAATCTTGACTCAGTCTTGATTTCATTTGTACTTGGTTTTGACTTAACCTCAGAACCCTTAAGATTTGTTCTTGACTCATTCTCGGCTAGTCCTGGTCTTGGACTTGACAGTCGTGGTCTTGACTTGTGTCCATCTCTATGTGGATTTCTTACAGGTCCTCCTACCCTCCAAAAACATACAGACAGGTGAACTGGCTACTCTAAAATATCCCTAGGTGTGAATGTGTGAATCAACAAATGAATGAATGTAATGTTAGCATATTGTCACAAAGCAGCTTTACAGAATTCGAGACCTAGGCTCCTAATGAGCTAGGTGTGGTGGTGGTAAANAAAAAAGGAACATTAGTGAAATTTCTTGAGGAGGAGTCTCAAAAAGGGGAAGCCATCCTCTTCTGGTAGGCATAGATAGTGGAATTACAGTAAGAAGAGTACAGAGAAGATTAACAGAGGGACTCAGCTCAGACAGAGAGTAAAGATTAGTGTTAAAAATCTATCAGAAAACTGTCAGAAAAGAAATGATTGACAAACAGAATTATACACAAGGATAAGATTACTGAAGGTACGGAATGTCAACGTATGTTGCAGAAAAGGTTTGGTTTCATGCAGGAATCAACAGCCAAGCTAAAGTGTAGCTAATTACAAAGCATAACATAGCAGGAGTTTAAAAGCTGATAATTGTCTATGTGGTCTCTGAACAGCCAGGAGCATAATGAGAGTGAAGACACAGGCAGCTTCCTTAGTGTTCTAGTATGTCCAGAGATCAGGCAAGACTGAAGCAGGAGCATTCAGACAGAAAAGTGTTTATGATTGGTGTTGTAAATCTGAAATAATGCTGTAAATGCTGTCTCAATCCCTCCATTACATATTTACACCCCATCTGTGTGCACACCTGCCATCAGTATGGGAAGCACTGTCTATTTCCATACATATTTGTTTACTTTGGTAACAACTGAGAGGAACATTAGATATTAGTGTTAAAACAAATCTGGGCTTCTGCAATGCAGGAGCACTGAATGTACACTTTCGCAGACTCAGGAACATAAATATATAAATCAGAGCTCTAAGCGGGATGAGCCATGGGTAAAAAGTGAAAGCTCTTTGGGGTCCATTTGGAGCTGCTTGAACTACTTGCTTAATTATATGTAAAGGTCAATGGTAGATGGAGGGATGAAATGCCAGGGAAAGGGTCACTGGTTAAGGCTCTGTTTTCTGCTTAATAGCATATTCTACCTTTAGCACATACACAGCTTTCCCATCCATCATCCACAGAGCCATCCCAGAGAAGTAAAAGCAGCGGCTAATATGCACTGACAGTCATGCCAAGATAAGGCTGAACCGAGTGGGCAAGAACATCTGTCCAAGAATGTACTTAGAAATTATTTATCTATGAGAATTTAAATCAGGGTGGCATGGTGGTGCAGCTCCAGGGTCCCTGGTTTGATTCTGAGCTTGGGTGTGTCAAGTTTCACATGTTGTCAAGTTTGTGTGGGTTTCTTCCGAGTTCTCTGGTTCCGTCCTACTGTCTAAAACCATGCAGCTAGATGAACTAGAGACTCTAAATTGTGTGTGTGTGTGTGTGTGTGTGTGTGTGTGTGTGTGTACATGGTGATCTGGACTGGTGTCCCATTCAGGGTGTAGCGTTTACTGGAGATAAATGAATTTAATTGAAGAAAGATGACCGTATCTTGCTCTGTGATTAGAAATAGACATGCCTATTGGAGGCACTGTTATACATATGTCTGTACTGCAGGAATGTTCAGGATTTTAGTCCAAAGCCAACCCCCTCTTCCCATGACCTCTACCCCAGAGACTTCAACACTTTAACACTTAGCAGTGCATTACTAATAGTTTTCAATTAGCTTATAGCAGACTCCTTCTCTCAAGGAAGACTGATATGCGGAAAGAAGCCTGTTGCAAAATAGTCTACTTCAATCATTTATAGTTTGTCTAGCACTCCTTAATACAGGCACTTACTCAAACATTCGTGTTTTAGTTGTGACTCTGTCTATTCTTCTTAGCATTGTATTTAGCCAGTTAGTGGAAATTTGCATTACATGTATCATTGATGGCTTTACGTTTGAATTATATACTGCCCTATTTGTAAGTTGCTTTTGAAAAACATTTCTGCCAAACAAATAAGTGAAAACTTTATCCAGTAATCACATCTGTTAATTTCTAGGGCATTGTACATCAAATTTTTCTATCACTAATCACTGAGTAAAAACATTATGGTTTGAGGAATTCAGGCAGGTCAGGTTGTGGTATGAGTGTAAGTCATGGCAACTAAAGCAAATGAGAAATGACTACAAGTAATGGCTCTAAAGTAAATGTGTGCGTGTGTGGGATGGGCTGAGAATGAACAGATAGATCCACTCCCCTGGATGTAATTGCTCAGATAAGGGGAACTCACACTGCCTCTCTATGGAAGACAACAGGCAACTTTGTGATTTACAGCTTGCTAATGCTCCTGGCTTCAAAGCCCCACAGAAAAATCATTAATAGATATATTTAACAATGTGAAACATTAGTCATTGCCAACACATTCTCTTTGCAGCAGTGCTTGAAAGAGAGAGATAGAGCTCCTTAAAGAACTGATTTCAAATACTTTATTAATAGGTAATGAGATAACTCTTCTTCTGCTGCTGCTTTTTCTTCTTCGTTGTTTTTGTTCATCAAAATGATATCTAATTGAACAGCGAAGGTCACTGATCATTTTTCTATTCACAGCATACATAATACTGTATTCTGTCTGTTATATTTTTTAAACATTTTCATACGCCATTCGTCCACTGAAAAAAAGATCATTTTGTATGAACAGCTGTAATCCATGCAGTACCCGATAAATCCATCTGGGGATCGGCAGTACATTATTCAAAACTTATATCATTAAGTAAATCACAAAGAAATCAAACAGGGGTGAAGTGGTGGCTTTTCTTGCTATTGATGTGGTTCCTCCAGCACAGAGAATGAGATTTGCAGATTTTTTAATGAGCTCTCCTCTCGACGTCTCGCCCTGGTTTGGCTGATTAATGAAAGCATTTGGTGACCTTTCGCTGTTCTTATGGAGTGTTCAGCCCTCTCCAATTCCTTTCCAAGCTCAGACAAGATCATGCTCGCTGCTGCATTACTGCTACATTCCCACTCACTTTCATGAAGTTTTCTTTCTCATTTTGTCAACAGTTTTTTTTAATGGCTTATTTCACCTATTTTGTTCACCAAAAAGAATTAATTCTTCTTATTTTATCCCTAAAGATTCCACAAACTAGGACCAATGAAAAAAAAATGCTACTAATTTGTTTGGACTTTCAGTTGGATTAGCTGAACAAAGTTGTTCAACTGTCATGTGTTTCTTGCAGTTGCATGATGTCCTAATTTCCCAGGCACTCTCTCACATGGCATCAAGAGCAGTAGGAGGCAGATGATGGAGTGATCCTGAGCAAACGAAATGAGTGCCAGCCCTGCTGCTGAGGCCTTCACAATGGGCATCTTAGCCTGGATATCACTGGCACATACTCAGCCCAATATGCCCTATTCCCTCTACTATGGCTCATATTCACCAGATCCATTACACACTATAACCATAAAAAAGGAATGAAATAAAACATAATTATTTTAGAGACAATACAGATTTCTCAAATCAGCTTTACAGATATCCCCAGCGAGCACACCAAGGGCAACAGTGGCAAGAAAAATTGGGTGTAGAGAATGAAAACTTGGAAGAAACCAACACTCATCAAGAGGATCTTATCCTGCACTGGGAAAGTTTATGAATATCAATAAGTATACCAATCTACAAGTTATTGCTATAATTGTAATACTGTAACTAAAGGAGACAGGTTAATCATTATCAGCAGTGAATGTGAGAAGAAAGAGCAGGATCTTATAGTCAAGCTGATGGGAGAAGGAGCTTGTCTTCAGGGTCTGGTAGGATCTTGTAGGTCATGGGATAAGAAAAGTAAGACATTGTAAGCTTTATGATAGGAGGAGAAGGATGTGGATGAGGAAGGACCATGTGGGCATCAGAATGACAAAAGTAGAAGCTTGTGGAGTGGCTGGTGCAGAATTTTTGACTTTGGAATGGTAAGAATGGATACTTGTGGGCCTCGGAATTACAAGACTATAAGGTTGGAGGCCTCAAAATGCCTGGAGAAGAACTGTCAACTTTGGGATCGTTGGAGTAGGAGTTTGTGAGCCTCAGAAGTACAACTGGAGTACAACTGTTGACTATAGGATGGTAGGGGTTGCAGCTTGTGGGCATTCAAAATGGCTGGAGTAGTACTGTTGGCTTTAGAATTGTAGGAGTAGGAGCTTGTGGGCCTCAGCATGGCTGGTGTAAAACTGATGGCTTTAGGATGGTGGGATTAGGAGCCTGTGGACCTTGGAATGGTTAGAGAAGAACTGACAAGTTTATGATAGTAGGGGTAGGATATTGCAGGTTTCACAATGGCTGGGTAGAATTGTCTGGTTTAGGATTTTAGACGTAAGATCTTAGGGGCCTCATAATGATTGAAGTAGAGTTGTCAGCTTTAGGATGGTCGAAGTAGAACTGTCAGATTTAGGATGGGAGGAGTAGAAGCTTGTTTGCATCAGAATGTAGAATTGTTGGGTTCGGGATTGTTGGGGTAGTATTCTAAGGTTTAATATGGTAAGAGGAAAACTGATGGATTTGGGATTGTAGGAGTAGAATTGTTGGGTTTGGGATTGTAGGAGTAGAAGCTTGTTTGCCTTAGAATGACTGGAGTAGAATTGTCGGGATTGGGATGGTGGGAGTAGAATTTTTTCTGGAAATTTAAGGTGGTAGGTCTAGTGGGTTGTTAGAGTATCACACAGTCACGAGGGTCCCTGAGACACCAGCAGCTCTCAATGCCATCATAAACAAACTTGAATAAACACATGTGAATAGAGTGGAGACAGCACCCATATCTCACGTGTTCAAAAATGATGTAGACTTTAATTCATAAATGCATCCCACAGTAAGTCAGCGTGTGTGCGTATCATTTTTAAGAGCTTTTTCTAGCCAGTATATTCTGAGTTTGGCCTCACTGCAGGAGTCCATCCACACTCAGGCGTGCTTTCAGGCCAGCACTTAAGAGGAGACACACGCGCCATGTTGTCGCTGGTTGTGGCTGACTTAATGGATTATTATTGTTACTGCCTTCCCTCAATGCACGCTCTGGAAGGGGGAAGACGCTTAGAAATGTCTTTCAAAAGCCCATTCAGTGAGAACCTACTACCAGAAATAGTTATACAGTATATGGCTTTGGTATGGATTGGTTATGTTTTTATTCTTTCATCGGTGCCCCCCTGAGGTGGTAAAAGGAAAGCGAGTCGAACCAATCTCTAAGAGGACGTGACGTATATGTGGTCAGCCTTCAATAGCCCAGTCTTTGATCTTTGGCTTCAAATTGGATTTTTATTCTTGAACATTGATTTGTCTTGACAGTGTGAGAAGGTATGTGTGCCCATACATATGTCTTGGCCTAAATATAGCATATGTGTAATTATTTTAATGTTAATTTAACAATTATTATGAGCAGAAATGTATGTAGCACTAATGGAAGGTGATGCACCACGCTATAGTGAGTTATTTTCAGATGACACCATTAACCTTTTGTTTTAATGCTTTTGCACTTAGAAAGATAAAACCTAGCTGAGTGTTTGTGTGCATGTGTATGTGTGCGTGTAGTTAGGCTCGTACACCCAGGTGAGCTCAGAGTAAATGGGAGTAGAGTTACTAATGGGGCTGAGTCTTCCTCTTTTTGTTTGGTGAAAAAAGAATGAAGTATCCCGTAAACGCCTCCCTTCCAGAAGTCCATTGTAGCCCCCAGGGGAAAAGGAGGAGTGAAGGAAGGGAGAAAGGGAGAGAGAAACAGAGATGGGTGGTGTTTTCAATCTCATCACATTACAAGTGCATTTACACGACGGGCGAAGATGGCCGTTGGCGAAAAGTGAGCCTTCTAGTCGTCGCTAGCTAACCCTTTTAGCTGGAAGAAGCGCTGGCTTTCTGGTGCCACTCACAAGTGCGTTTGCTGTACGCTCATAATGGCCTCGGATTGGGTTACCCCTTTACTTTAGAGCAAAAAGGACTGGCCTTAATTGCCTTACCAATATTTGCATGTCCCTCTTCATGTTATCGAACACCGTGCTAAGTAACTGAGCACCTCCGCCCAGGTGCTATTTCTAGTTTGTTTGCACATGCCACGGAGAAGGCCGTTGAAACAGAACAATTACTAACCAGATTTCACACCATAATGGAAGGATGAATGCTTTCTCCATTTCCCCAGGCTTGCTTCCTGGCACAGGGCCATTGTGAAAACACAGTCTCCAGTACTGGAAATATACACGACTAGAACCTAGACAGGGTTTACGATCTTAAGTACAAACAAACAAAATCATCCTCATCAATTTCATCAAAGTTCTAAACACTGGATTGCATACAATCTATTCTAATAAGACTTCTTCATTGTTATTCTCAAAAGTTTATATAAAGTTTATTACCATGAGGGTAAATGGTAAAAGCTGTAAGAAAATAATGAATATGGCAGTTTATGGAGCTTGAAAGCTGACAAAGGTATTTGAATATACATTTTGTATATTTGAATTATATATGTAACATTTAAAAAAATTCTGTGGCATGTTTATTTTTTTAATTATTTTTTGCCAGTGTTTTTCTTTGTATTGCTAGGGTTAATATTTGCCTTTACAAACATATAATTCAAACTTACAGGTTATGGTTTGGAGATTTTTTAAAAATCAAAACCTTGAATACAAAATTTCAAAAATACCTGTTTTGTGTAAATCAGGTTAAAGGTGAACCGTCCAGGATTCCCTGGGAAAGGTTGATAGTACTTGAAGCTTAGTATAGGCCCAGAGTAACTACTTCGGTAATGTTCTAGCTAGTTGGGCTATGCTAATGTTAGCTGCTTAATAGGAATTCTCCATTTTAGTAGAACATAAAAACTTTAGAAAAACGTCCCTCGTTGTAGCTTACATCTACTTACGTTTTGACTCTATTTGTCTCTACTCCACGTCTCTTCAGTTCACTTCATGGACAGGAGCAGAGCAGATGAGAGTGATTGACTAAATGCTGAGTTTCACCACTCTGAAAGTGTCTCCCTGGGAATCTCTGATTCCCTGAAAGCTTTAATTTACAGGTTTAGGTTTAGATTTTTTTTATCTCAAAACTGTAACCGTAATTTCAAATTATGTTTTTAAGGGCAAAATTTCCTTCTAGCAAGTTAAAAAAAATACTGACAAAAAATATAAATATAAATATTTTTTTTAAAAATTATGTGAATGTGTATAAAAATATTTTGTCAGTCCCCAATTGCCTAAAAAATACCCACAATATTCTCCATTTATTTATCAGCAGGCTTACATGAGGTTTTGATTGCAGCCCATTGTTGGCTGTTGCCTGTACACAAGGTCAAGTTTACATTTGTGTCAGTGTTAACTTGTCCTTAACTTGCTATGTTTTATGATAAATATCTGTAAATGTCTACCGCCCCTAGTAATGTTGCTAGGTACATAATAGGCTAAAAGTTGCTCCACTTTTGAAAGTTAATTATAATATTATAAATCATCATATAATTAATCATAATTTATATAGCATTTTTATGTAAATGTAAATTTACATTTTTTCATGTAAAACTGAAAGTGCTTTACATAGTAACAGTGAATAGATGATTTTTCATTAATATAAAGCACAGTAATAAACATCTATACTTATTATTAAATAATTATAAATCTATAGTTATAATTAAAATAAAATATATAATAAATATGACATTTAATTAAATTAAAATCTTATGTTTAAGTATCTACCCCAATACAAAATATCATTTCATGCTAAGTACATAGCTAGGAGATCCCAGGTCACATTCAGGAAAAATACTGTAGGATAAGATTTAATGAACAATTATATTTATGAAATGTGCGTCATTCGACAGTTTTCGTAGTTCATTCTTACAGGACATAAGTATAAACCGGATGTTCAGGTAAATTATTCCGGAATGTCTGTACAATCATTGCTAACTGCTAATTAGCTTAATATTTACCATATTAATTTTGATAAATACTAGTCAACTAGTAGGACACTAGTATGTTTATACTAGGCAACATAAACAAGCTGGTCCAACAAGTAATTCACACTGTTTTTATTTTCAGCCATAGAATAAATTCTAATAAGATTTCTTTGGTTAAACAGTAGCGTTTATTATTTAGCTAATTCGATGTTGCTGTCAGGATGTTGATGTTGCAGGAGGTCGCGTGTTTCAGACATCATTAACGTAGGCAAAAGAGAAGACAATGTTCAGGGCCTTTAATTATTGAAACTTTGAGTTAATTATTAATGTGTATAATATGAGGATGGGAATAAACAGAGGGAAATAATCTTTTCCAGGGAGTGTTTTAAGAGCACATAGCATGGTGCAGTAGCAGTATTAATGACCAAGTGTGTGTTTAGATGTGCACGGCTGGGCGTAATGGTAAATGCATGTAACAGTTTTCAAAAAAAAAAAGAAAAAGAAAAAGAAAAAAGCCCTGGCTTTTTAGTAACTGGGGGAAAAGGCATTTTTGAGGAATATGGGACATCTTTACATGATTCTGGTTAAGATCTCCGTTGCTTTTTGAGTAATGAGAGACTTGGACTCCTGCAGTGAAGGCTAACAGGCTTTCATAGTTTCACGTTTCCCAGTGGTGGTGTTTTTTTCCTACATGGATTCCTTGTTTTAATCCAATTTCCCCTCTCTAGCCTCTTTTATCACTGCCTGTGTCTACTTATTTAGCGCAGTAGAAATCTGACATTTCACCGAATCTCCAATCGTGACAACGCAGCGTGGAGACCCCAAGCCCCCAACTTTAGGCACTTCCTCCCTGTGTTCACAGAGTTTGCATGATCTCCCTGTGCTTCAGAGGTTTCCTCTGGGTACTCCAGTTTCCTCCTCCAGTTCAAAGACATACATTGTAGGCTGACTGGCATTTCCAAATTGTCCAGAGTATGTGTGCAATTGTGCCCTGTGATGGGTTGGCACCCCATCTAGGGTGTCCCCTGGGATAGGCTCCAGGCTACCCCGTGACCCTGTGTAGGATAAGCAGTACAGCAGATGGATGGATGAATGTAATCCATTTAACCTCTGTTTTTTCAGTAAGGAATGATATATAGGGTTTTTGAAAAAAAAAGATAAAGGGGGTCTCATCTTGCAGCTGTCACAAGAGACATACCTTTCCAATGTGCGTAAAGTCTTTAAGTGCATCTCTGAAATGGGGCTGAAATGTGCCACATTCCTCCCTGATGAACAGACTGAAAGTGATGAAATGTTGACCTACATAATGACAGAGCTAAGTGCTCAGTGTTTACACCCACTCGCACACTTTCGTACAACGCCCTTGCCACCTGGCCAAACAACCAGTAATTCAAAGGAGCTGGAAAAAGATCATGACTCTTTCATTTAGGATTTTTTTTTTTTTTTTACAATAAATGTTTCTTTAAGCTTTCATCTATCAACTTTATGATCAAATGAGTAAATGTAGCTGAATCCTTTTTCTACTTCATAAGAACAGAAGGAAAAAATAACAGCATATTTATATTTAGATACCTCACTTATGCAGGCCCTGAGACCTCCACGTTCAGTAAACACTTAAGATCAAACCACCTCTTCCTTTTTTAATTACTCTATATGTTCTCTCTCTATCTATATGACTGTAAGCAGGGAGGGTGGTAATCTGTTTAAATATCACAAAGCAACAGGCCCAAACATGCCGTGGCATTCACAACTGCTCCTAGAGGGACACTCTCTCTCTCTCTCTCTCTCTCTCTCTCTCTCTCTCTCTCTCTCCCTCCGCACCTTTGAAACCTAAAAGTACTCCACTGTACAACCTGATGCAATTATTTTGTAATTTGTAAAAGAAAAACAAATGATGTAGCTAATTTCATGTTTATTATGAATAAATCAACTGAACCATAATTGTGTTATCATTAGCATAATGTCAAATGGTCTTTGTTTAATACATACAGTATAGCACCAATTTCTGAAATATTTTTTCTTAAATTAAATATAATAGGATTTGATTCAATATTTCATTCGGTATTCATGGCTTTTGTCCAAATGCATTACATTTAACAGAGAGTGCCATTAAATTATCCTCATCCTCATTATTAATATTTCATCATCAGAACATTACAGTTACTCATATAACGAAGAAAAAAAAACAACAACACTTGTTTGTGTTAGCTCAAGCTGTTGACTGTTTTGGTGCAATGTTCCAGGTTGATGTACATCCTTTGAATCTTAAACATCTACAGCATTACCTGTTTGTAATGCTTTTACCCAGAGGTACACTATATGGCCAAAAGTTTATATGACCTATACATGGTTCTTCCCCCAACTGTTGCCACAAAGTTAGAAGCACACAATTGTCTAGAATGTCTTTGTATGCTGTAGCATTACCAGTTCCCTTCACTGGAACTAAGCGGCCCAAACATGTTCCAGCATGACATTGCACCTGCACACAAAGCGAGCTCCATGAAGACGTGGTTTGCCAGGTTTGGTGTGGAAGAGCTCAAGTGGCCTGCACAGAGCCCTGACCTCAACCCCACTGAACACCTCTGGGATGAACTGGAACACCGACTGCACCCCAGNCTTCACTAAGGCTGAATGAGCACAAATCCCCACAGCTACACTCCAAAATCTAGTGTAAAGCCTTCCCAGAAGAGTGAAGATTATTATAACAGCGAAGAGGGGACAAACTCTGCAGTAGGATGTTCAACAAACACATATGACTGATTGTGTTGATTAAGTGTTCACATACTTTTGGCCATATAGTGTATGAGGTGCTTCTGGGATACTGTGAATCATAAACTTTTGGGGAAAAATTGGGGTTAAAAAGGGGCTTTTTTTGGTTGGCTCTTTGAACCCTTAAATGAGTGTTTCCTTATCAGAAAATGTTCCAAGTAGATCTGATTCAAACCTCACATGCACTTGGTGAAAATACAGTGTAACAGTATAGAAATCAAGGATCATTTGCCACAGAGTACAGTAGAGCTGCTATTTGTTTGGCCTCCTTGATTGAATTTCCATTAGCTCTGCTCCATTTGATGGGCCACATCAAAGCCATATCTAAAATAAGGATCATGAGTTCATAAGTAATTTTCTAAAATGTGTCCATTAGTATCAAATATGCATTTCACTATAATTAGTAGAGTACCTTAATGAACTGTTATGACTCATGTCATTTAGATTACACGGTAGCTAAACGCTACAATGGCCAGGGATGATTTGATGAGTTTTTTGCATTTTCAAGGTTAAAACAAATCAATAGAACTTAATAAGAGAACTCACAATATGACAATTTGTTTTACAGTTTGGAAAAAGTCTTAAATCCATTGCCTTTTGATTAAGATTGAACTGCCCTCATAATTGTCTGGTCATTAGCATAACGTCAATCACAAGTGCCCTCGTTCATTTCAGCTGTATTTGATTAATAGAAGTAGCACCAACATGTCATTTTCATTTAAAAAATGGTGTTTGGTTGAGAAATTAATTATATTTTATTTCATTTTGTCCAGATCTAATGTATTTAACAGATTAAATTATCCTCATCCTTTTCCTAATCCTCATCATCAGATGATTATCATTGCTCATATGATTAGTACTGTTTTTCAGTACCAGCTCCAGCTGTTGTTGTCGGCTGTATCACCTGTTACTCATCAAATTATTTAGAAACCCATGCTGTATCCATTACAGATAATGCTTCAAGCACAAGGAAAAAATAGCCTTTTATAGAGGTTAACAAAGGTTAGCAAAGCATTTGGTAGTTGCCTAAACCATCTAGCACAACACACACACACACACACACACACACACACAAACACACACATATATATATATATATATATATATATAAACACATATTATGGACTTTTTGGACAATATTTCTGCAGTCCGTAAGTCAAAATACACTTTCACTTCCCACTCAGTGTGTGAAAAAGGGATGCATTCCTTGAGCTTCTCAGCTAAAGCAAACTGTTAAAGCACTTAGGAAGCAGGGTGTGTGTTAAAACTGATTTCATTTCCTCATGCAACTGTTAACGGCTACACCTGCTGCCATGGCATGTTTCACATCTCTCTAATGAAGAATTAAAAAGCAGCATATTTCCAACAAGTGAACCTATGTGCAGTCCGATGGTAGCCTCTTCTCTTACGCTTCAGTCAATCTACCTCTCTCTCGTCCGTCGTCACATTTTTGTCATCAAGCGTTCGAAAAATAGCTGGAACTTAGCAGGGCTAATATCTCTGATATGAAAAAAGTTACAGCAGTAAACACAGCATGACTGGAGCCATGATACTGTAAACTACTACAGGGTCCAAGAGTATGAGTCAAGAAATATTTTTATTTTATATCACTTACCAAAACCTAGTACACCTTTTCCATTTTCTTATTTCTCTGATCTCTAGCTTCAGGTCTGGAATGCCATCTAAACTCTCCAACTCTGGAACTGTCTTTCCTCCACCACTTCACATATTTAAAATTTGCCTTAAAACACACCATTGATTTCACTGAGTTTAATTATCGCTATGGATTGTCCAATTTCAGAATCAGCTATTTGATTGCCCACACAATGGCAAGATGTTTGAAAGAGACGATAGAAAGAAGTCCTTCCTGAGAACAATACAAAAAATATAGATACAGCGTTTTGCAATCATGTTGAAGTCATATCAGACCAAATTCTTTTAGGCTGTGCACACCAATGGCATGTCTGACAAAAAAAGATGCTTTATAATACATAATGCACTTATATTTTGTGGCTATTTTGTGGCTGGTGTTTGTATTCCATGAAGTACTAGGAATATTTAGCCTAAAACCTGATTACCTCTGCCAGGAGGTTAAAATGTGGCCATAAATTGGTCAAGATTATGGACTCATTCACTCAATTCAACTCAGAAACAGCTGCAGGACAAAAAATATTTTTGCAATGGCTATCTCAGTCTCTGGGATTTGAACTCTATTGAAAACATGTGTTCTGAATTGTAGAGGGAAGGACACCTACACCAACATAAGGACATAAAGACGCTTGTAATATTCTGCATGGGGAAGTGGAACAAAATCTCTCTACAAATATTTCCAACCTTGTGAGACATTACAGGAAGAGGATCAGTGCTGTTATTGCTTCCAGGAGTAGGCTTCACCAGATTTTAACTGTAGACGTAAATGATCAAGACTAGTGGGTTTCATTTATTGTTAGTCGTTTTTTACTTGTGCCAATAATTCTGGAGTTGACTGTAAGAAAAACTGGGAAAATGCTACTTGGCAAATTTCTGCAAGAACATGGAAATGTAGCCTTTTATAACTTTTTCTGTAGTAAACAGGAACTGGTCATAATTCAATCTGCAAACCACAGATCTGAACAAAATGTTCAGTACTGGGGAAAAAATCATTTATTTCTCAAATAAAATAAAAAAATGAGACAAGCACTCTGTTTTTCATAAATGGTGACCCTGCAATGACCATGATCAAACTCGCAAAATACTCGGTCAGATTTGGTTCATGTACTGTTAAGATCCACCTGTCTAATGAGCGAGGCAGAACTGGCCAGGCTTTCTGGGTATTATGCTAATCAGATCCCCTTCATACCCATTAGGTCGTGCAACGGCTTCAAACGCCGATTTGTTCTGTAAATAGTCAATTCAGGCTGCGCTGAAACACCTTTCTCTCTCCCAGCGGTAATTGAATCTTCAAAGGGGCATTTGGCCCTGCGTCCGTAGCACTAAATAGCATGTTCGTCTGAAAAGAAGGACCAAGGATACATGTTTATCCGTTTCCAATTAGCCACCCTATCATGTGCATTCATAATTACTGTGGAGAAAAGCTGGGGAGACACAATGGAGGGCTGGATGGATGCTCGGAGATGGCACTGCATTCAGGAAGGTTAATGGAAAAGCATAGTTTTGCTAATGAGCCCTTTTCTCGAGAGAAACTCGGAGATAAATCGCCGTGATAATACAAAGCACTCGGCTCTCCTGATGGAAAAAAAAAAAAAAAATTGAATTTGTAGAGCTGGAGAGCTAGCAATCAGAAAATTGTGAGCTCAAATCCCAGGACTGCTAAAGAAATGCTGTTGAACCCCTGAGCAAGAAGCTCAAACCTCAATTATTAGCTCCATGCTTATATTGTGTGCTACCTGGATAAACATGACTGCTATGTAAATGTATAAAATCCACAAACTATTATACATTTCAACCACAGCACATGCAAAACTGCCATGATGCAACTGCTGATACGTACTTGTGGCTGCTATCAAATGAAATGTAAGAAAAACTTGAACATACTAAAAAAAAAAAAAAAAGAAAAAAAGGTGCTTTTAAATCTTAAATTTTTTATTAATTAAATACACCATACTGGAGCCAATGTCTCTGAAAATATCACAAATAGATTTCTCTCTCATTCAGCATTTACAAGTGGACAGCTATGAACTTTGTTGCCATGGTTTCAGGTTCCGATAGGAAGGGGCGGGGTCACGTGGAGGATGTACGGTAGCCACGTTGGGACAAAAACATTTACATGCATACATACGTGATAGTTTTACAAATACACCAAGAGTGTTCATGATTCGATTTGCACAAAAAAGCCACGGATACCCAGTCTTTTTGATTCTTGAATCACCCGAAAAACGAAACACATTCCCTTTACAACATTTAAAATATAGAAAGCGGAGATAGAGTGTTGAAGAAAAAGAGAATAGATAAGGAGGAGAAAAAAAGAAGTAAAAAGGAAAAAAAGCAGTCTGTTTTGCCCCTGTTAATTATCAAACAAATGTAAGAACTGCGATTCGAAAAGCTGCAGCTGATTAGCTTCATTTGTCTGACACTCTTCTTTTCTCTTTCTTTCACTTATCCAAAATGTCCTTCTGCTTGGTTTAGTTCTCTCATTTCACTCTCTCTGCCTCCCTCTCTCTTTCTTTCTCTCTCTCACTGTCTTTGAGTCCCACAGGGTCTGATCAGTCTCCTGTAAGTCATGGAGTCCTCAAATTTCCATTGGAAGCGCCGCAACGCCGGGAATCCGCCTATGATCAGGGGTCAGGTCAGGGGGGGGGAGGTGTAGAGAGGAATTCTGGGATATCATAAGGGGAAGCTGGGGTAGTGCTGCGACTCCAGAAGTGAATAGGAAAGGAGGGTGGGGCGGCGGTCAGGTCAGGACTGAGAGATCTTCAGTGACAATGAGCGAGGGCTGGAATGAAGGCACACATCCCGCTTTGAGCAACTCCTTCCTCCTAACACACCTGAGAAGAGAGAGAGATCATAACATGTATTAGACTCGCTCAGAACAGGGAGACCATTATTCCAAAGTAGGCCAGTGTGTAGCAGATGGGCTAAATTACAACCAGGCAGCCATATTACTGCTCTAGTTTAAACCAAAAACAGCAACCTTTCAGTTTTTTAGGTTAGATATTTTACATTTTCAAAACACTATGGTCTTTTATACTTATGGGGCCTTATTTTCATAATCATAACACACACACACACACACAAATGAGGCACAAGATCATGGGGATGGCGTGGGAGCGCATGGCTGAAATATTCAGTGTATTTTCATAAGCTCTGTTTGAAGGAATACATTATGAAGAGGTGTGGTTATGTGACATTGTGATATCCAATCAAATCAGTTCCTCTCATTCCCTTTAAAAGGCCCAGTGTGTATAGCGCACTGACATTTTCATAAAGACATACAATTAGACTTCGCTTTAAAAAATATTGTGTTAATTTTAGAAACTGTTAACTTAGAAACTTTACTGTGCGTGTTCTGTTGGACGGCCTGTTAGATGAGTTTTGCAAAGACATCACATAATCCTGAAAATATCTCTGTTGAGGATTTCACTGTCGGGAAGATTAAACATGTCTCAGGCCTTCGGGAACTGATGAGAACAAAAAGTGCTTTACATAAAGCCCCTAATTCTCAATGTCTAATGTATGTATATGAACTAAAACAAAAAATTATTTGAAAAAGACAGACAACTGTAATAATAATAATAATAATAATAATAATAATAATAATAGGCATCTGGTAACAGGTGAGAACAAAAAAATTATCGGTGGTAAGTATACATATGAACTAAAAATAAACTAAAAAAAAAAAATATATATATATATAGTGGTAAAGTGCCTAATACAGATACGACAACAAACAAACGCATAAATAAACAGACGAAGAAGTAGTAAAAGAAGAAAAGTCAGCTATACTCCAAAATAACTCTGTACATATTTCTGTGTCGAATGAAGGTGGTGTTCTGTACTGGCAGCTCTGCTAAAGCACCCGCTTAATTTATTGATCGGCGAGGCTTTGGAAACCATCTGCTGCCCTATTTCCTCCGCATTAACTCTAAAGAACGTTTTATGAAGTTAGTCTCTTTTTGTCTCGGTTTTGAGCAGCGCTCCGGCACAGCCCCCAGGGTGCACGGCTTCTGCGGAGCAGAGCAACAGGGACAATTAGAGGCACGTCTAAGCAACGGCGCTCTGCTTTCACAGACAGTCGAGCCCAACTTCTTTCTCTCGCTGCCGTTCCTTTTGTTTTAAACATTCTAGGGGCAATTTACTTCTCCCTTCCTTCCTCAAGTTACT
This sequence comes from Pangasius macronema, assembly GCA_037577455.1. NCBI lineage: Eukaryota > Metazoa > Chordata > Actinopteri > Siluriformes > Pangasiidae > Pangasius > Pangasius macronema. Next base: position 16,787,335 of record CM074946.1, read on the forward strand.
AGGAGGGTTTCAGTCTATTAGTAATTGCAAACCCCCCCTCCCACACACACACACTTTCGGGGGGCTAATTAAGGAGAAGGCAGGGAAGGTTTGGCTCCCTCGGGCTCGGCCTCAGCATGAGAAAGGTAATTTGTCTGTCCTGAACAAAGAGATTAGGGAGAAGCCAGGAAGCCCACTTAATAAATGAGCATCAAATGTCCTGAGCTGCCGACATGCACGACGCCAATTATGTCGCCATGAAATCGCAAATAATAAAAACATTGGCGGCCAGACGGGACCTCATATCTACTGGAGTAGGGGAGGCTTTCGGCTCCTCTCCGACTCTCCTGTTGCGGTTCTTCTGCATGGATTTCATGCCGTAGTTTTTGAACAATCTTTAGGAGCTGAGTTGATCACTTGGGGGTTCACGGTTCATTCAGAGTGGACGAGTGGCGTATTGAAGGGCTTAGACTTACACACTTCACTGTATCTCTGCTATCAAGAACTGTACTGCTGTGCTGAAGCCCATAATAACTCAATACTCTACGGCATTATTCATCTCAAGCATCTGCTGAAGACACTTGGACACGTCGCTCTTTTTTTTTTCCCCCTCTCTAGTGAGCAGGGAGAGGTGCCTGTGTGTATTTAAGACTTCTCTCCTTGCTATAATTAAAGCAGCACGGCCAATATTCAGATTGCATTTTAGCATTAATAATTCAGCTGTTTTCACTACAATTGATGTCGCGCCATAAATAAACAATGAGGCCTCATATTTACCGCCGCAGCCGTCGAGCGAGAGGAGCGAGGGAGGGACCAACGGCTTAAGCAGACATTTCAAATTAAGCTAGATAATGCAAAGGCATTCAATTTGAGACACGCCGCCCTCTTAGCACTGATTTGTAAAAGCGACGAGCTCTTAAAAGCCTTCTGACGGAATACTGAGCTTAATGGAGCTCTTTCCTTCCTGCACTCTTCATCTCTTCTCATCCCACTCTCTTCTTTTCCTCACTGGTCTTTTTCCTGCACTCCTTTTTCTAGGCTTTCTGCTCCCTCAGGCTGCCCTTGTTCTCAGTCCTCCCTCCTTTCCTTCTCTTTCTGGAAGGTGAAATCGACACACACACACACACACACACACACACACACACACACACACACACACACACACACAGAGAGACTCGCACCCACCCACACATCTGCGCCGTCTGCGTATCAATACTCATTATGTGTCACTAAGCTGCTGCTGATACAGTCGGATGGCGATGAACTCTGTGGTTACACACTGTCCCAAAGGCCAGAGCAGGAATTACATAAATAAATCTCTCATTTTATTTATTACTAGCTTAGCATGCTGCCTGGAAGGACTGAAAAACCGAGGTCATTACATTAAGATTACAAATAATACTTGCAATAATGGAAATATGTTGGAGGAGACACTGGTATAAGAGGCACTGGAACAGTGTCAGCAGTTGGTAGATCTTTTATTTATTACAATTAAAGTTGTTATAAATTTGGTAAATATGAATGGAATAAGATTTGACATTTCACAGAACTGTTACTGGATTTATATATTTATGGAAGCCTATTGTGAAACTATTTAAAAAATAAAAAACAGGTAGGCTGAATATAGTGGCTGCCCTTAAAATATTCAGAAATGATTTAACAGATTCATAAGAAAAAGTGCATAGAATATCCCAAACTTCACACGGATATGTAGTGTACTGTTAAGTGGGCTCAACTCTGAATAATTAAAAAATAAATTAAATTTTGGCATACTTTTCTCTATTTTTCCAAAATGATGAATTCTTTTGTCAAACCAGAAACTCTTCAAGTTTTTAACAGGATTTGATCGATCATCCAGGGGAAATGACACAAATATTTTTTTTTGTTGCCATAACAACACAATTTTTATGAAAAACAGAGTGTGTGTTTTTGAAGTTCAGTCGTGAGAACACAAAAGAAAAAAGAGCTTGCGCACCTGTTTCCCGCACCTTGTGCCTAACAGAGAGGAACGTGTTGTTCTTTGGCCGTTCGGTTGTAAATGTGATACATATTGAATCGAGGCGAGTAAAACAGCAACGCAGCAATGGCCAGGTGATATTCTGACCACAAGGCAATAAGTCAGGATCTGCTGATTGGCATGAGGGAGCGCTAAAAATTCAAACCTGTGTCATCAGAAACGAGGGCGATCCATCCGCTGTGCAAAATTACAATCTGTCTTCAGTCAATAGGATTTAATATCTATCGCGGCTCTTGAGGCAAAGCGCAAATGAATCAATGTCATCAATACATAATCAGTCTGAAATATGAAGGCAGCAACATTATGTAGGAAAACTTTTTACTTTTTTTTTTTTTCACATGAACACACACCCCTCCTTCACCCATCACCCCTCCTTTCTCTCACTTAACCAACACCGAGCTTGCGTTAGCAGTCCTCTCATTTTATGGAGCTGACATTAATTGTGACAAATTAGCTTTCACCGAGACTGAATTGCTCTTGTCTTGCAGGCCTGACCTTGGGCCTGGGGGGCTTTCGGCGAGCGAGTTAAAGTGCTTTTAGACCCGCTGTCATTTTTCCCCCTTTAAAAAGCAATTCTGCTGCTGTCACGCTTCCTGTGTCGTCCTCTCTGGATAACAACCAGACGTTTAGTTACTCGCAGCGACTGTAGATAAATATACATGCTAAGCTAAGGGCTTAGTGACAAACAGCAGTTGGGTCCGTATGCAGCGAGCGTATGTTGGGAACGCAAATCGATTACGCTCCTGTGAATGACACGAGACAGGGACGGAGACAGGTGTGGAGAACGAGAGGACGACGCAGAAGAGCTCGTATTCCAGAACAACACTCGCACCGGGGAACTAATAAGAAATGCGAATGATTAGGAATCTGTTGTGTAAGTTTGCAACCTGCAGTGAAGAGATTTCTTCAAATTAAATGATAAATTATAGGTTTTTAATGAGCACCAGATGTCAGATGTGGGCAACATGCCAAAAAAAATATAACAGTATGATACTTGGGGACATTTTCAAAATGAAAAATATTACAACTTCAACCAAAAACAAAAGCGGAAGCAAAGGAGTAGTGCTACATTTCAAAATCACATCAAATTAAAATGAGTTTTTTTATCCAGTGTTTACAGACATAAGCTATTTAATAACAAACTCGTGAAAAAAAAATTAGATGATTAAATTAAATGCTTTAAAGGAATAGTTCAGCTCAAATGAATCGTGAATGTAATCAGTCAGTCAGGACGTGTTTGTTGCCTGAAGGTTGTTTCTTTGGTTTAGTTGCTATAGTTACGAGGTTAATGTAGCTAACATGTAAGGAAAGCGTATAGCTACGAACAGGCGGTGCGTAAACTGCATGTCTATATCATCACGCTCCTTCCTCAACAAGCAGAGTTTGACGCAGATAAGTCTATACAAATAAGATCGATATTATTATCAGACTTATAGCTATCGTACACATCCACGCTGTTGGGTCACAGTCGGAAGCTTGTGCAGAGTGACACCAAACTACGCGCTGAGGAACAAACAGGATTCCTGCTTCATGATGGCTGATATTACTGATTTTTGCTTTGTGACATACTTTTGTCTATATTTAGAAATAAGTGTGTTATACGGTGTCAGAAATGACATGAGGCAAGTGTTTAATGATTTAGGTAAGAAGTGCACGCAAATTAGCGTTCCTTATTAGCATTAGACTTTACGTTAGACTTTTCAAATCTCTCCCGTATAACACGAACAGGACCGGCTGACATCACTGGCAATGCCAGGACATTCAAATACTTGCGGATTCTCATGTCTTCGTTTTATATTCATGTCTTATTTTTTTAGAATTTTGCATTAATGTATATTTTTGTAAACGTTAATGCCATCTGTCTTTATATGTTAATTGTCATTGTATTGTTATTGTATGTTTACTGTGTGGATGTTTATTATCTGGATGTTCATTCAATCGGCTTCTTGTTACTGTGAGTAAAAATGGTTGGTCAGTAATGTAGAAGTGCTCACAGTAATGATCCCAATACTGCGATATTGATATCACATATTTTATATCAGTTGTGAGAAAAGTAATGCGATATCCCAAGTGTCTGCTTGCTGGGCGAATCCTGGCGTTATATAAACCGTTTGTATTTCCGAGTGTGTTTGTGAGATGAGTGGTGTAGCACTAAGCAAAGGAGCTGGTGTTTACCTTCTGATCAGGAAGTAGTGGGTTCGTCTGCAGTGAACTCAAGTGGCCGTTCATGAGCGCTGTGGGTCTATCGTGTTCGCAGAACAAGCTGCCGTTGATGTAGTGGAACCGGTCTCCAGGGACCAGCCGGTTCCGGCAGGTAGAACATGTGAAACACTGCCAGAGAGTGTGACAATAGGCTCTCGTTACCCACAATGCAACGGCTTAACTTTCACTCACACACACAGACACCACAATACTTTTATGACTGTTTAGAGCTGGGAAAATGTTTGAGTTCATTCAATATTCCTTTACAAGCACAATTTCTAATTGCTAGAAACACACAAATTATTTATACGAGGAAAAAATCATTATTCTTCCTATGATTATTAGACAAAATCTGCTATTTCACTTATTATATTAATTATATTTATGATTATATTAATACTGTAGGTGATTGCAAATATCAACAAATTAATTTCACTCTGCTCTTCATTTGTGTGGATAATGTAATAATCTCCAGCATATAGGAGGTGTAGATTGAGAGGTGTGTTACCTTGAGGTGGTACACATTGCCCTGTGCCCTCATGACCAGTTCACTGGCTGGGATGGACTGGCCACAGGCACTGCATGCCCCGCTGTTCCCGAATAACCTGCGCACACACACACACACACACACACACACACAGAGACAAAAAGTTAACAACAGTGCAAACAAAAAAGTTAAAAACAATGCAGACAGAGACAGGTGGCAAAACATTTAACCATAGAATACACTTATGGCCTGTAGCTACTGATATTCAACACAAACACACACAGAGTGAGTGATTGAGTGATGGAGTGAGTGAGTGAGTGTGTGTGTGTGTGTGTGTGTGTGTGTGTGTGTGTGTGTGTGTGTGAGAGAGAGTGAGAGGGGGGGAGGGGGGGGGGGGAGAGAGAGAGAGAGAGAGAGAGCCTCTCAAACAAAAATACAAATAATGAAAGAAAAACTAGCTAAGAAGTTCACCAATCCAACAAACAGTTCTGAAATATGTCTTCATTTTGAAATGTAAACCGTTCTTATTGATCTGAACTTTATTAGAGTATTCATTATAACTTTGGATGAAAGCAGAATTAATATATTCATGACATCTGACTGCCTGTTTACACTTGACTGTGATAATAAAATCCTGCAGTGAGGCTTAGCTTATATCATTGCAATCCTGTGCCTGAAGCAATGGCAACACACACACACACACACACACACACACACACACACACGCAGAAACGCACACAGAAACAAATGGCATCTTCAATTTTTTTTGATATTGGAAAATGTAAAATCGCTGTAATGCCAGCAGTCCAAATGAAAAAATCCTGTCATATCCTCCAAAAGCTTGTAGCGCTGCCGCTCGCCTACGTATTACCTTCAGCACTCATTTTTTTCACTACCTATAATAACCTGGAACATAAGCAATCAGGACCTAAGAGCATTTGATTGTACATCTAGGGGGAGACGTAGTGCTTTAGCCATTAGGAGAGCGGCACGTGCTCCGTTTCCATTAGAAACCCTCGGCTAACCTGGCTTGATATATAATGTGCATGGGTTAACCTTTTCAATCACGGTGTCAACACTTTAGATTTGCTGGCGCTCATCTCTTTCATCCCTAACCCTCTCTCCCTCTCTCTCTCGGCCTCTTGATAATGAAATGCTTGCTCCTGCTTCTCTTCTATCTGCCTTCAGAGTCCACAATTTAGATTACTTCATCTCGCCGAGCAACAAACTGAATGAAATTTCGATTTGAGCCGAAAGTAATTTACTGGGATCTGGACCCATTTGTCATCATATCTCACTGGTGTTTGCTCTATCAGTGCACTTTTCCTATGCAATCAAATAAGACCACAGCATCTGACAAGCTCTGGCGGGAGGGAGTGAGGGAGAGGGTGAGATAGAAAATGTGGAAAGGAAGAACGGGTGGAAGTGGGATATTCAGTGGGAGAGCGTGGCGAAAGAGGTGCAGGGACAGAAAATGGCAACACTGGAAAGCTCACAAAACTTGCACTGAAGAGATAATGAGAAAAATCTGATGGATAGTGAAAAATGCAGCAGAAGTTCGGATTCCTCCTGCCACCTGACTGTAATTTAATTCTTTATAGACTTAGTATGCGCATTCCTAATGTGAGAAAAGCAGCGTGATTTCACAACTCTCCTGTTTCTGGAACTCTCCCTATGCTTTGCATGTTTTGCAGCTGCGGTTTTCTGGTGACAAAACAACAGCGTGTCGCTTTAATATTGGCCCTCAGATAGCTGCTCATAGGCAAGCAGAGAAACAAATTTTGCTGTGGCATCGATTGGGGAGGCTCAATCAAAACTCAATTTCAAAAGTAATTAGCTCCAGGCCTGTGACAACGGCGCGCCTTCGACGGCGTAAATTGAACGGACGAGCCGTGGAAAATGTCAGAGGGATATCTTTAAATGCTGCCATTCTCCTCAACTGCCAAATGACATCTACCTTAATCTTCCGATAGTGCTTCAGCTCGGAGAAGCCTTTTCGCACACTCGACCCTTCAGCACTCAACACACATTCCACTGTTTACAGTCTTACCCTATTTGGGCTGGGTTGTTGCTGTTTTTGTTGTTTTGTTTTTTTTTTATTTCCCCTGTGTGGACATCTTTAGGAAAAACTGAGAAGATACAGGGAAGCAGGATTTCATTTTATCAGTGTGAGCTATACGTAGTGGGTTAATGATTTGACCAGGGGTTGCCTCCTGATAGTATTTGATTTAAGGGCCTGAAGGCGTTAGGTGCTCAATTAAGTCGCTATCAGTCTGCCCTTGGCCTCTAATGGTCTCTCTCTCACCACTGAGCTGCAGTGTTAGGGAGAGGAAGGTAGAGCAAGCCTGGGTCAGTATAATTAAAGCCTGGGGACTCTTTAATTGCAGTGACACCGCTGGTTTTCACCTCCTTCTCTCCAAACCGCGCCGTTCGCTGCCTTAGTTGTTGTTCTCTTTCTTTCTTTCTTTCTTTTTTTTGCTCCGGGCTATTCTCCTTGGCGATCAATCACACATAACGAAAAGATGGTCTTGTCAACGAGACATCACGGAATGTTGATTTATTAACGTTTTCCATTGCGGAGCAGAAGGATAAAAACAGACGGTCCCGACCACGTCTGTCTTTCATAAGAGAAATATTTGGAGCTGTCTACACTCCATCGAACGATGTCTACTGGATTTAATTTGGACGCTGGCTGTGAGGTGAATTACAACCTAGTGGAGCAATTTAGGGCCATCTGGCAAATGCTGGCCTCTTAGGCAGAACCTTTTGAGCAGAGTGATGTAAGGTAGTACAACAATGATTTCGGCATCACAGTCCATTATAAAAATGCCTCTCAACATTAGCAGCCAAAGAACCTTAAAAGCACCGGGCTTGATACTTAAGCCCGGCTTTGCATAATGGCAAGGCTACATTAGAGGAAGAGATGGTTGGGGATTGAGAGTGGAGAGAGAAAAACTAGAGAGACAGGAAGGGAAGGGTAGGGTAGGAAAGGGAAGGGGAGGAGAGGGAGGGGGCAAAAACGCAGCCAAATTACACTTGGTTAATTCAGAGTAACAGATCTAGTCCCTGGTGGATTGAAGTCCTTGAATTAATTCTGTTATGACAAATCAAGATAAACGTTTCCCCTAAATTGCATGCGATTTAATTAATTTCTGAGATCCTAGCTTTTTTCCCCTCACAGTCTAATAGTTCACATGCTCATGTGCTCGAGTGGGCTAACTTCAAAGTGATATTAAATAACCAACTATTAGATTTACCTAGCACGTTCTATTGGAAAAGTGCCATTTAATTACCTAAGCCTATTCAATTAAAGAGACAGTGCTCCCTCTCCCTCCACCCACCCCTTATGGTCATGTGATTATTCACCAGCAAAATTAATTCTCCCTCCATCACTTTATACTCTGTTGCCTGTGCAAATAACACACAACCGGAGCTCAGAGGAACATCCTGAACGTAGATTGTAAGCGGTGCGAACATATTTAGGTTGCAATTTGGCTCAATGAGCAAATGAAAAATATTAATTTTATTACTGCATAAATTGCAAATCACTAACATTATTGCTTAAATTGTTCAAAACTGAGTCAGTCATGTTTTATTACTTTGAATTACTTTCTGTGCGAAACTTCAGGTGATAAACTGAACTCATTCAGCTCCAGGCGTTTACATTATGTGAAGTAAAGCTCAACGGAAAGTTCCCGTTTCTTGTCTCCTGTCTGACTGGGTTAAATGGGTAGCGATGGCGCCCGTTTGTTTCATCTGCCTGACTGAAATTAGATGGCCATCATCCCAGGCCATTCACCTCATCTCCCATTAGAGGAAATGTGATGCATTTTCACTCACAGTGTCCCAATCAATTGGCTGAGTGTTTCTTCGTGGGCGGTATTAATATAAGTCAGTCGGGATATATAACTCCATTATTTACACTGCAAGGCCAATTTAATAATCCATTACAAAAATAAGACAGGCCCCTTTAAATCCCCCTCCCTCCCAGAGGGGACTGGCCTTCTTAATAATCCCCCCTTCACTTCTCTCTCTCTCTCTCTCTCTCTCTCTCTCTCTCTCTCTCTCTCTCTCAAAAGCCAATTTGGTTAATTAAATGTTTTGTTTGCGATGCGGCTCTCGTTCATTTCGGACACGTCATTGGGAGCGGATCGGAGCCAGGGACTAGATCTCATTAGATAAAACCCATCAGGACTAAAGGAAAATGGAGGGGGACTCTAATTAAAGCTTTTAATTGTGTGCACTCGCTGTCAGATGTTTTTTTCCCTCTCTCTCTCTTTCCCACTCTCTTGTCCTTTCCTCTTATCTCTCCTCAGATCATCACAGGCCTGTGTGAGCTGCACACTAATTACAAAGAGAAAGGTGCAGGCACTTTTTCCCCTCCCTGTTCTTTTTAATTAGGGCTGGAGGCCAGGGTCAGCTAGCACTCAATCCTCCAGATCAGGTGCAGAGCAAAGAGTGGAAGCTCTCGCCGTTTGCACTCGTCCTCTCACTTTTTTGCCCTGGTGCACACCTGCTCGTCGCAGCCTAGGCTTTCTCGGGAAAGCAGCACTTGATCCGAGTCACATCACGAGCCAAGGTAAACACTCACTAATGACTAGATTGCCAAAAACACTCTCTCTCTCTCTCTCAACAGCAGCCTGGAGGATCAGCGGCCATCACAGATGACGTGTCAATGTTCCTTTTTGCACTCACACTATGCAGGAAACGTCCAAATCGGAACAGGAAAAAAATGCTCCTCCTCCAAAGATTAAAAACTTTGCACGCTACAGATATGTTTCATTATCAACATAACCTTGTATTCAGTTAGATATAAGACCTACTTGTCCAAATCCAAACAATTCTATGGACATTTCCAGAAATCAAATAGGTTAAAGTTCCCGAGTTCAAGTGCACTTCGCTTGCCCTTGCTGAGGTCAAACTGTCGAATGATTGCCCTGTCAATTCAGGCAACACCAGGTGAGTGAGACTACAGTGACCTAGCCTTCACTCCAAGTGTCAGACGGCCTTATGTAAATATTTAAAAAGGCTCTTTTCACTAATTAAATTGTCTCCTTCTGGTTCACAGACACGGCGGACAGGACACAAAAACCCCTTTAAATTCCTGCACACGTCAAACTCGGCCTAGCACTTGACTTTTCTAGTGTCCTGTAAAGCAAGTGCTGTGGTTCCCTTCTTTCTATGATGAAAAACAAGCCCCACAGATGTTCTGCAGAAAGAATCCCTTTCGTCTCAGGCTCAGCCAGCATGTCAATTGCTTGACCTCTTTCAGCGAGGGGACTTTGCCCACAACGGTTTAACGAGCGCCGCAGTGGCAGAATCCGAGACACATGTTCTCAGTGGAAAATCCACCTCTCTCCCTGGGACGCCCAACACCTTACGACTTTTCCCATAATGTCCTGCACTCCTCCTCGTTATTACATTCCAAATGTTATTTCAAATGGCAATCAAACAGCCTTGACACCCGGATGGACATCTTCAGAGATCTAAGACACACTTAGATTAAGAGGCACTCAGTCCATTAGACTGCAATATAATATCTTATATGCTGCCTACATGCAAACATTTGCTACTCTTCATCAGATGAAACCATACACACCCCATCATTCATTCAACTCAAACATCTCCATGCAGAGTTCTGGGATCTTATATCTGGGTATCCCAACATGGACGGCAACACATCCCACACCCTTATACACACACACACACACACACACACAGAGAGAGAGAGAGTCAGGTCTGACCTGATGTAGTCATTTCTGCACAGGATCATGCCGCTCTTGGTGTAGCACGAGGTGCCGATCTCTCCTAGCTGGGCTTGGCAGCACGAGCATTTGAGGCAGCGGCTGTGCCAGTAGCTGTCCATGGCGTAGAGGAGGAAGCGGTCGGCGATCTTCCCTCCACAGCCCGCGCAGCGCTTCCACGACATGGTACCAGCTCCAACTGGTGCAGACTGAGCACTGCCTCCTGGGTTCACCATCGTCTCTGCTAAAACACAAACAGATATGTTAATGCTAGTTTGGGGGCCTTTTTATCTACACTGCAGGTGTGCGCTTCTCAGCGGAGAGTTCATATTCAGCCGCCGATGATAAGAAGAAAGAAAAACTTTTTTTGGTGGCACTGAGGAACTCGACCACCATTTTAGCAAAACTGTGAGAAATATGTCACAGCAATTAAAACCAACAACAAAAAGTAACTGATCTTATTGCCATGTGGCCTAATTTTCACCAGGAGAACCAGTTTACTTTTCACCATAAACTGGGTCCAAAGTGATGCCTCCTCAAAGATCATTTGGACTTTTCTGAGTGTCATAACGCACGTCCGTATCTCAACCTCGTTTGAAGCACTAATCTGCCCTTGATCCTTATCTAAATGCTGAGGTCGGCTCTTTGGTGATGAATGTCTGCTCGCCTGATAACACTGGGGCTGCTGGAACAATTAAAGAGGCGCTGCATGGCTTTTGTCGAGCTCCTTAAATTGCTTTTAAATAGCACATTACCCTGAGCCGAGCCATTCTTCATGCCAGGTCAATGTTTTCTCTCTGGCTAAGAGAGTGTTATTGCGAACAGAGCCCGAGCAGATCATGGCCGTTATTAAAGTTGCATGAGCCGTTCACAAGTGCACCTATTGGATTGGGTGAGTTCTGTTTTAGTACACAGGAGAACAAAAGTGTGTTGTATTAACAGCTGCAGTGTTCATAAAAGTCTATTTGGACACAAACTCACAGTGCAGATACACACTAAACACTGTAAGAATGAATTCAACACTCTGGGAGTTCATTAAACCCTGTAGGGATTGCTGTTTTTATTTATTTATTTATTTTTTTTTTTTCAGATATGAGGGTGGAATCAATAAACTAATTCTGTGCCTGTGCCTCATGCAAAAGCGTACAGTTTGTTAAAGTCCATTAATCCCCTATCAGAGGCGATCACGCTCGCGCAGCGTTCCGCGCCTGCGCACTGCGCTTGCACCCGACGCGCGCGCTTCTTCTCCTTCACATCCTTTCCAACTAATCGGCGCAATTTTCATTCACTTTAATCTTCTCCGATTTCATTCCCAAGGCTGAGAGCAACTATTTACTGAAAGGTAATGAGAGAGAGAGTGAGAGAGAGAGGGAGAGAGAGAGAGAGAGAGAGGTGCATTCAGTCTAAAGCCCATTAGTGGAGGCTCTTTTAGCAATACCTCAGTGCTGATCACATCTAAGAGCAGATGAATAGGAAGGAGGGAAGGAAGATAAAGCAGGTCAGACCACAGTCAACTTTCATTCCGGCTTGGAGGAGAAGGGAGGAGGATTTTACCCCAAAGGGGCTCAAATTCCGGCATTCATTAAAGCACAAAGTTATATAAAACATATCAGACCCATCACAGATCTGATGAATACATGCATGGAGTATTTACCAGACTTTACATGGAGCCTAGGTATATAATAATAAGTAATAATGCAAAGCTAAATAATACAGATAGAAAGAAAATCAGACAACTGCATGAACTGTTTGGAATTGCACCTAATCTGCATTGTTTAATGTCATTAGAGAGCAAAGCCAAGTTAAGCGTGGCTTACTGTAACTCTAATCAGTGGACATGAAGCAGCCATCTGCGAGCTGCCTCTTAGTGTGCTTAATCCTCACTAATGTATCCAGTTACAGGAGAAGTGGTGTCTGAGTGGCCCCAGAAAAGCGCCAAACTCACCTCTTTAGCTCTCAGATACACAACGCAGATCTTTCCGTCGCGGGGATTCCGAGAATATTACAACGCGTGCTTTTCAAAATAATAATAATAATAATAATAATAATAATAATAATAATAATAGTCTCAGAGCGCGCTGAAGGAGAGAAAAGTCCGAATTTAAAGTCCAACGCAGTGCAGGAAGCTTTTTCTGTGCAAACACACAGGCGCGCGCGTGTCGGCGCGCGCACACACGCACGCACAAACACACACACACACACACACAGGACCAAATGGAGTTTTCAGATTATATTTCCACTGGTGCCGTCACGTTTTATTCTCGGATTCTTTCCTCTCGCGGTGATTAAATGTCCGTGTTGTGGTTAAAGGCGGTCCAGGAAAGACTCGAGCATTTCGCGTGAGGCGGTGTGGCGGTGTGTCTGCGTGGCTCGCACTGCTCCGTCTTCTCCAGCTCTCTGTCCTGCTCAGCGCTCCGTCTCCGCTTTTGCTCTACATGTGTCACTGACAGGAGGAAAAAAAGCAAAGAGAACGCGAACCTAAACTGTGGTTGCCAGATTGACACGTTTTACTCGTATCAAACACCGTTATGAGTCATTCAAAGACATCACGAAATTGCATTCAATGTCAATCTCTACACTATAATGCTATTTAAACATAGTAAACATAGCTAACAAAAAAATATAGTGAGTTTTATAAACAAACCTTAACGTTAATTTCATTTATTTGTAAAGAGGTTAAACTATACAATCTGGCAACACGAAGCCAAAGCGGCCCACCTCTCATTATGACGCCAATCCAGAGCAGCCAATCACAGCGCGCGCTTTTCTTCGAGTGAAATAACAAATTGGGCCAATCAGAACGCAGTGAAGTTGGCTCTCAGAAGCTCCGAGTGAAGGAGGTAAGGAAAAAAATGGCAGTTGAGAAAATATTTATTTTGGAGTGTTGATTTTATTATATTCTGTAATATTTTTTATATGATTGATATATGTAATTTTTATTGCATTTTATAATTATCCACAGTTCTTATAACCAAAACGCAGAAAAAATGCCCAGTGTGTGGACAGGTTTCTTTCACTACTCTGCCAGACTGTGAGGGTTTAAAATGAATTGCTACCCCTGACTGCCAGACTGGCTTCAGAATTTTCCAACCAAAACACAGTGTATATTCCTCCAAATGCACCAGTGGCCAGCGCCAAACTTTACATTATAACTAAATTAAAAGTACCCAATAAAAATAGCCAAAAGGATAGACAACCTCTTCAATCGTGCAATCCAAACCAGGCTGCTACTTCTTTGAATATGATGCATATAATCTTAACACTGCTGTCATCTTCAAATTTCTGGGTCTGAGATTTAAAAAAAACAAAAAACAAATGCTACATCATGTATGTATTTTTCTTTGAAGCAAGTGAAGGCCCAGTGCTGGTCCACACCTACCATCTTCATCCAATCTACACACCAACAAGGAGTGGAGGAAATGAATTCATCCGAATCTGGCTGCCATTACACCACCTCAGCATATTTAGGTCCAATTCCATTTGTTCATTAATTCATTCATTCATTTTTAGTAACCACTTCATCCTGATCAGGGTTGTGGTGGCTCCAGAGCTGGAACACTGGCTGCAGGGTAAGGACACACCCTAGACGAGATGGCAGTCTATCGCAGAGCATGCCGAAAGACCACGAAACCCTAAAATGAAAACACTCTCGGCTGTCTGAAGAGCTGAGTCACTGTGTGTCTTCAGACGAAGACTGAAGACGTACCTCTTCACTTAACACTTAAACAAGCACTAAATCTACACTGCTTGTTTAAATAAAAAACACGTGCCTTATGGTAATCTTGAATACTGACCTATTTGTACTAGTGTGAAGACATGGTTTTCAACAGGAACTGCAAAACATTTCTGGAAGTCTCTCTGGATGTTAAGGATGTCTAAGGGTGTTGTAAATGTTGCTGCTTACATTTGGGTGACTTTTGATCCGCAAAAACTTTGCCATAGTCTTGACTGCCGCTTATTTGCCTAAACCCAAATATATTTATATTTATCATTTTCTTCTTTTGCTGGTTGAAGTGGCCACATGAAATCTCTGAGCTCAGAGTGGCCCCGTTTCTGACTGTATGTGAATATTGTATGAAGCTTTCACACACATGTTCTTACACAGTGGCACCATCATCTGTCCACAAAAGGAATTACAGATGAAATTGGAAGTAGGTAACCAGCCACTTTCCCAGCCTCGCACCTGGACTTGCCATGCAATACATGTTTTAATCTGTTTTCCTGGTGAATTAACTCAACATTACTAAACTCTTCATGAATGTAAGAGCATGTTAGAGCAGGTCACACATTAAAATGTACAGTATAGAAATTGGAAACAGGATTGGAGATGCCTTTATTTTCACATACATTACAGTGAAAATATTTACTTTGCCTATCCCAGCTTGTTCAGAAGTTGAGGTCGGAGCACAGGGTCAGCCATGATGTGGTGTCCAGCAGTGGCAGCTTGGCAGAGCTGGGGCTTCAACACCTACCTTCTGCTCAGTAACCCAGAGCCTTAACCACTGAGCCCCAACTGCCCTGAGAGACCAGCAGCCAGCTGCACCAGCTGAACGTGAATCTGATTGTAAGACGCTTAAGGTACATCATAACATCATGCGTAAGTGATTGTAATCAAAGCTTATGTGATTTGCCACCACCCCCCAATCTGAAACATGATCTGACATAAAGTAAAGCAAATTCTTCTCCTCTTGTAACTTAACCTGCATTTGAAAACACTGAGCGCTATAACAGATATAACTTTACAATCATAGTGAAGTATTTCAAATAATTTGCGGCCTTGCCAGTAACATCAATTTGATCTTTAACACTTTGTGCTAACCAAGGAAAACTTCCCATCCCTGATACCTCACAGCAGCTGTATGATCCAACACAGGATAAAAACCTAAATACCAGAATAAAATCATAAAGCATTAAACCAGCATTAAAATGAGAATGCTTATGAGTAAAATCAGCATTCTGGTATAATTTACGTATTTAACCATATGCTCTTTGAGTGAGCAGTAAGCGTGTACTCTTCTGGATATTAAGCACTGATACCGAAAAGAATCAGAAAACTATTTGTCATGTAGAAATGTTGCTATTTTAAGGACCATTTAGCTTTCCCACTTCTTTGTTCTACCTTGAAAGGAGAGGATCTGCTTATTGTTCTAGCACATGGTACACACTCACCAGTGCAAAAATAAATCTGCTGAAGCAACCAGTCATATATCACTGCAAGTTATTGCTCATGTTTGTGCAAAGTAAAAAGGAGCAGACATCTAAAGGGAATGGAGGCGAAGTTGCTAAAACCATGGACACACTCATTCAGCGATGGCCTTACTTCCACCTGCTTTGGGACTGAAACTCTGCGAGCTGTGTTCTCTTCGAGAAATGTTTTGACACTGCAGGAAGTGAGAAAGTTTGGTGACATTCAGCGATGAGTTTCAGTTTCAGTGGGCACTTAATCAGTTTGGGAACAAAACCACATAATTATGAGTTGCTTCTGGCTTCATTAGTAAGACATACAGTGTGTAAAGAGTCTCCTGCAGCACGTCTTAATGGTTTAATTGTGCCCAGTCCTTGCTGATTGCAGAGCTCTGTTTGATTTCCCTGCTGGAAAGGTAACTCTATTCCACCCAGGATTAGGCCCCATTCTCTCCTGCTAGAACAATAATTAATTTATCTCAACTATTAAAACTAGAGGGAAATTAGGAGATGTCTCTGAATGGGTGCCTCGAAGGAAAAGCATTCTTTGTTCTTTGACAGTTTTTAATGAGCTTTTCATAGATGGGGAAGGAAAAATTCCTCTCTTTTTTTTGAAATATGATATTCACCGGATAAAGGATGAAGAGAGGGTGTTGTGGAGATCCCCAGGGAAAACANACACACACACACACACACACACAATCGCACTATCTTTTGATTCCCTGTACTATAGTGACTCTTCAAACAGAGCAGATGGGGAAAGAAAGTGCAACAATATGTAATAATACAGTTTAAATGATTCAACTGACCTAAAGTAAAACACATCACGCTGTACTGATACCCAAGAGGGGTGACAAAATGAAGTTTGCCTCCTTAGTTGGAAACTAGTAGAGAAATTGCTAAGAGAAACTTCAACCGAACTACTCTTCTCCCAGTTTAATAATGTTATGTTCTAAATAATTTAGGCTTTGAACCACATAGAGGTAGAAGGCCTTTCTATAGCACATAATCTTTTCTAAATATATCACACTTTAAATAAACTTTTGTATTCACAGCATATTTGAAGACACACTTAGTAACAACTTAGCAAATGATATGTATTGTGATTTCTACATCAATTATGGTGTCTAGCCAGGAAAATATGAAACGGCAATACAGAAGAGCATCCGTGAACCTGAGAATGATGGCTTTAAAAGATTTTCCAGCCATGAATTTATCTATTATAGAACATGCTTCCAGCTCACTTGCTGTTAACCTTGTTTTCTTTTGCTTTCAATTATACACCGAGTGAATCCAGGAGCTGCTCCTTGCAGGTAAAACAGCTTTTCTTACACCATCTCGATGTGCGGTGTGACACAAAAACATCTAACGACAAGATGGATCAGTTGTTTCTCAGCTTGCCAGGCTGGAAAAAAAAATACCGAAGTCATTTCTGTAATAGACTGTTATCGATCGCTTTGATCAATCTGGTGTCAGCTGAGAGCAAATAAGTGAGCTTAATTAAATACTAATAGATAATGGCCTTATAAATAGCACAGCCGACTTGAAAAACAGATGAAGGAACAGAATGAATTGGGCGGCGTTTGCAAAGTTAAACATTTGGGAGAGACTTCATCAAGAATTGCGCTCTGCATCCTCGGTATGCAATTATACATTATGAATGTCATTAAAGCACAATTAGACTCTCTCGTATGTTACTCTCTCAGTCCATTTATTTGGGGGGGAAAGCTTGTTTGTAATTAGATTGTTGTAAACAATGATAAAACTGTGTTTTCATGCATGCAGTCGGATAATTGGCTACTCACAACACTGCAGATTAATTTGTTAAGCTACACTGAAAATATTCATATTCACTGTTTTACAAACTGGGCTTTCAGGATCCCCAAGGGCATGGGAATCATTTTTATTTCATCAGTTAAACAGCTTTTATTATGATCATTTGTTGTCACAATAAAATAAATAGGACCATTCAATCATTCATCTTCAGTAAGCATCTTAACATCTTATCCACTGCAGGGTTGCAGAGGATCATGGGAACTCGGTATGGGACGGGACGACACCGTTGCTTAGGCGCCGGTCACTTACATGTCATCATCCACACACTCATCCCCACACTCAACCCACACCAATGGACAGTTTAACGTAGCAAATCCACCTAGTGGTATGTGTTTAGAAGCTGGGAGACAACCGGAGAACCCAGAGGAAATCTTTATGGACATACAGAGAAGATACACAAAAAATAGATAAGCTGCTTTATAAAATGTTGAAATGTCAGTGATCTATGCTACTCATTATTAATATTTTGACCTAACTAAAAATCTCAGTGAAGTGATGTTGTAAAAGGCACTAGATGGTATAGTGAGTGCTTGATCTCATTATATGTGATGATATTCATTAACAGCCAATTTCCTGTCATGGATAATTATTGGTATAAACCTGAGACCTGTGGAAATTGTACTGAATACGAATAGGAACCGAACCTTAACCTTCCTAACATTAAATATGAATGATGTATTTAAAATTGTTATTAATGTGCATGTGTGACACCATGTTGTTTTAATTTGTATGAGCAGCAGTGTACACTGATAGACAATGAGACCTTATGTCGAATAATATGAATAATTCGTGGTATGTGGTGCTCAGCATGCATGGCAATAGAATCAGTGTTTGGTACAGGGGTCAGATGGTATGGAAAAAATTTAGCAATCTCTGGCTAGCTGTTAATGGCCTGCTTAATAAAATGTCTGGCTCTGTAATTTATGTGTAATTAATGTACTGTAGAAGGTAATGGTTTGTCCCTTACACAGTCATAAATAGTTTTATTACTTTCTACTAGCTGTCAGGCTTTAGAATGCAACCTGACAACCAATATACTACTACTATTACACTAATAATAATAATAATAATAATAATAATAATAATAATACATAGTTCATATAATAAATAATAAAATATATATACACACACATACACACACTATATAACTAACTACAATGCCTGGCTTTATTATGTTTTGAGAAAAAATAAGGTTATAGTTAGTAGGAAGTAATGAAAGCATGATTTAAGTAATAAAATTCTGTATAACAGGGTCACACTTTGGCTATGCACAGGTCGATCTCCTTATCAATTCTTATGAAAAGTAACACAGTGGTTTAACTGTACAGCTGTTTGGTGTCACATTAAACACGCACACACACACATTGCTGAACCCCCTCTAATTATGTTGATCAGAAAAGGTGCAGCTTCTGAAACAACATCACTCTAATGAAAGCATACCAATCCTTAATGAGTCACTACGTCTTGTGAAAAAATTTCATAATTATTCAACCCAGCACAACGGGAGACTAAAATTCATCAGTCAAAGCAAATTAGCCCGGCTCCATTACAGAGCAGCGGCATCTTGCAGCGACGCTTGCATTATTAGGCCTGTACACCCATCTCAGTAATTGGGGGCATATTTCACTTGGCTGTAGACCCACTTCATTCAAGGACTGCTTTTATCTGTTTTATTCACCCTGACACCTTCCAGGGTGCTTTGCTGCCTCAGAAAACAGAGCAAAAGTGTCAAACGGCTTTTGAACAGGGAAAAGCACCGACGGACAAAATGCGATTCTCTCTGTGGATTATTGACAGGAACAAAATTGAAATGATTGCGGATCAGTGCACATCTGTATCACCAGGCGTGCTTCAATATCAAATGTCAATGACTTTACAATACTATTCATTTTAAAGACACTTATCTGCAGACGAGTGATCGTAATTCATTCTAAGACCTATGATTTATAGCACCATATAAATAATGTCTGTGCTCCATGTGTATGTGTAGAATGTGTATGTGGATCCATGTGTAGAAATAAGGGTTCGCCTCACATAACATAAATGCCTGCTAGACAACCAGCACAGTTTCTTCTTTGCAACATGTGAAGAGATAGCGAGTGCAGTTTCACTAAGGAAATGTGTTCACATTCACAAAAATCAGCTTAGCCTAAGGTATGAGAATGTTTGCGCCAGCTTAAGTCTTTTTGTTAACAAGGCCTGAGGACTTCAGCCGGCGAGACTCCACGCTGACTACCTCCTCTCATCTCCTCTCATCCTTTCTTCCCCTCCGTCCTGTCACCGAGAGCCTCAACAGCAGGAAAGGATGAGAAAATATGACTTCCTCAGCTCTTTAATGCCCATCAAATGAGGGAGGAATGAAAGAGGCGTATTGTCCCATCAGGAGAGGGGGATTGTTCTGAGCGTCGCTGCGGCTGTAGCTCGGTGGCTAAGGGCAGAGAAGATCATTTCAGAAGGATGATAGACGTTCGGCGCCCCTCACACACAGTCCTTGTTTGTCCTCTGACTGCTGCAGGGTGTGTTCAGTTGTGTGACTCTCTTTGTGTCTGTCTCATACAATCTGTGGACACGACAGATCATCGGACTTGCTGACATAAGTGACTTTAATCACAGCGAAAAATCTTTGGGTCAGTCAGCGAATCTGATCAAAAAAAACATTGTTAATATGTGCCTGGGTGGGAAAGATGCTTTCAATTATTGGATTAACACATCCAATTAACGGGGAGACTGGGAAGAAAAATCATTCCAGGAATTTGCTTTAAAATGGCTTCTGACTTTTTTCCAAAATAGATTAAAGTGCTCAACTAGTTTTTGTGTGAAAATATAAATAATTTATTCTATAACTCTGTAGAACATAACACTACCACACTAATCTAATGTATTTTAATCAATCAGTTCTTGCTATTTTCACTTCTCAGACATAAAAGAATACTTGTGCCTGCTTTCTCATCATCACACGTACCAGCAGACAATTTCTAATTTTAATTATTCATTCTAGTTTTCATGTATCCACAAACACAGGAACTTGATCATCAGAACATAGCAGACTGAACTATTCACAAAGAGAGTTACTGATGGATAGTCCATCCCTGCACTGTGACAAACACTTATGGGAAAAAAAATCAAACATTTCACACATGAACATGTTTTTTCACATGTGAGTACAATATGGGAAAACGTGAAAAATCATGAAGGCATTTGTCCATGTTATGAGCCCTGAAATTGCACATAAAATCAAGTGACATCATGCGACTTTGTGATCACAAGAAAAATAAAATGTTAAAAATATTAATATGTGAAAACATATGAATAATATGATAAAATTACATGTGAAAAATAAAAAAATCAACAGATTCCAGGTTAACAGGAGAGAAATGCATTATTAACTCAATAACAGCTGATTTGAGTTGTTCATGGCCAAGAACAATGTCTGGGCATAAATAAAAGTATATGTCAGTAAACAGAAGATGATGTGAAATTGTTTAGGAAGAGAAAAGACTTGACTGACTTATTCAATTTCTGAATGTATTTATTATATTTATACTAAAGTCATTGCAGTTTACTGTGTTTATGACATTGTTATGAAGTTTCATTCTCAGCTATTGCAGGGCTTTATGTAGATAGCCAAAAAAAGAAAGGGTGCATCACTGTTTTGACCCTCGATCATTTTTTGGAATATATCATAATTTATCATGCTTCTGAGAGGAAAAAGAAATGAGACAAGTTCGAGGCTAATGACCTGACCTGTTTGGACAAGTGAGTTCATGAGAAACAATGTGGTCAGAGCGCTAACGGGCTCTAGTTACACAGCAGCTCAATCAAGGTCAGAGATGAGCGTATGAACCTGATCCTCCTAACAGGCCACAAAGCCCACGAAGATGGCAAACACCACGCAGCCATGATATAAAGTGCCATCTAATCCTGCCCTATTCTATTCTCGATGGACACTTAACACTGAATATGAACTCGTTTCAAGCTACGATGGTTATTTGCAATCAGGTATCTGGTAACAAGTGGACAAAAAAAGTTTTTACCTTCTTTAAACTTTGACAAAAGCAACTTACAGTTAGACGAACACTATTAAATAAAGGTCATCCAAATATTTATTTATCAGGTTTGTCCTGGTTTATAGCCCTGTAATTTCCAGCAAACATTAAATGTTTAATGAGCTAGAAGATTGGAGAGGTGCTGAGGAGGAGGATGAAGCCAGGCCTAGTCATACTGCGCCACACTGCACTCTGTGTGTGTGTGTGAGTGTGTTTGAAATCTCTTCAATCAGACCGTGTCATTTGACCAGGCTAATCTCCTCTTCTTACAGCTCATTACAACTGTGTTTGTCCAAAACAATGGCTCAAAGTAATGAAAAAGACTGCTGGGAGCCTGAGCTGATTGGAAGGTAATAAAAAATCAGGGAAGAGTGAAAATGGCATCACACACATACACACACAATTGTATTCTCTCTCTCTCTCTCTCTCTCTCTCTCTTTCACACACACACACACACACACAGCCTGAAAATAGCAGCCTTATCATCCCTGTTTCATTTAGATTTGATTACTGACGGATTATAATGCAATCACAACACAGTGTGAGAGGTAGCTATGGGAACCGGTCTTAAGCGTGTATCTTGCCACAGATCTTAATTTGAGTTTGAACACTTCAGATCACTCAGATACAAGAGACGAGAGGGGGATGCATGGAAACTAACACGAGAGAGGCACAGGGAGGCTAGCAGTAATGGGAATGAGGGATGGAGAGGGCGGAAAGAATGCTAAGACAGACGCTTTCTTGTCCGTCCTGTTGTATTTCATATGTGATTCAATTTGTCTTTCAGAGAGAAAATCAATTTCTGATGACAATCCCGCACCGAAATGAAAGGCTCCGAGTTCCAGAGTCTTGGGAAAGTTGCCTCTGGAGACGAACGCTAATCTCAGCAGAATGAATCATTCACACTCTTATTTGGACATCTGTGTTAACTTTTTCTCCCCCTCCTCCTTTTCCTTCCCCTGCCAAAGTTTCCCTCATCCATGATGGTTTTATTAGAAGTTGTCGCAGGTGGCTGAAAGTTCAGCAGTTCAGTTGGACTGAAGGTTTCCTCATAAAGAAAAATCTGGTCTCATATCCCACTGTGTTGTTGCCTTTGACATCCTAATACACACCATCTTATGGACACAGGAGAGAACTGACCTTACAATAATGCTTTTTTTTTAAATAGTTTGACTATTCAAATGAGATTTTTATTGTTTAGTAAATCTTATTTACTTGTTTATTTATTTGTAGTCTTGTCCAGCCCCATTGTGCTTTGTCATTGAAAGAAATGAACATTATGTGTGGAATATACAGTTATGTCTGGAAGTATATGGACAATGACAGAGGTTTTGTGATTTTGCCTTTATACAACACCACAATGGACTTGAAATAAAACAGTCAAGATGTGATCAAAGTGTAGACTTTCAGCATTATTTTAAGAGGTTCCACAAAAATATGGCATTTACCATTTAGGAATTACAGCCATTTT
>CM074946.1:16810400-16829678 GCA_037577455.1 Pangasius macronema
AGCTGAAAGTCTACACTTCGATCACATCTTGATTGTTTTATTTCAAATCCATTGTGGTGGTGTATAAAGGCAAAATCTCAAAGACTCCATCATTGTCCAAATACTTCTGGACCTGACTGTAAACATATGAAATATTCCTTATTTGAGACAAAAACTTGGGACAGAATTTCAGGACAAAAAGATGGCATCACTGGTGCATTTACAGCTTTTTAACTTTAAAAGTTAAATGGGTTAATCTTGAGGGAAAGCCAGTAGATCAGCCTTTTTGCAAATACACATGTCCATTGAAATAATGCAGTCCCTGTAGTGGAATTACTACAGCAAGAGAAAAGCACTGAAGGCAGTGAGATGAAAACAAAAGCGCAGAGTGTATGATCAATAGAAAGGTAATTAATGAAGTGAGTAGGATGCCTGGCAGCTATAGATTTCAATGGGACACATGACAGAGCTCCAAGCACACAATTGTCACTGCTACACTGGATGTCATAAAGGATTTTCTGTCCTCCGCTGATGATTATGTTTATTTTATGTGAATTAACACATGAAAATCAATTCCCATCATTCTCACTCGAGAATAGCAAAGTCCATCTTCCTCAGGCCTGAACAATTCTAGTTTCCTTTTGTGTCTAATGGAACAGAACATGAAAATAATAAAGAAATGCCACATTTCAGAAAGAATAATGGATATCTCATAAAGAGGAACATGAAAAATTGTCAGTTTCTCAGATTTTCATGGACTTAGTCCTTTATAAACATCTTACTTTCTGTTAGTATTGTTAGTCTGCAAAATCATGCATGTTTTATACTTTATGTTTTATATTCATAATTCCAAGCCCTGTTTCTTAGCTCCTGTAATTCTTTAAGCTTTTACCACTGGTTTTGACCACTGCCTCTTGATCCTTCATTATAGATTTACATCTGCTCATGGATTTGGACTGTGATTCTCAGTATGTACAAATAAAGAGACTCAGCATTTAATGAACTTTGTATTATAAGGTTCTATCCGGGTTAAGAATGAATGTGAAATATAAACTTATAATACTAAGATTATCTATACTGAGGTTTGTATCCCACTACAATAAGGAGTCTCAAATACCATGGTGGATCCTGGGAGCAGAGTAATCCTTTTGTGGGGGGTTGGGGTCTGCAATATGTACATACAGTACATATGCAATATGCAGATAAAATCTGAAACATTACTGTAATGTTTTTCAAAGCAGTTAGTATTAAGAATCTTGCTTTAACATTCTAATAATGTAGTGCATTATACAAACTCAGTTTGTTCATAGTCATTGGACTCAATAGCATTTTGAGATTTGTGACAGATTTAAAAAAAAAATCTCAAAGTTTCTGTGTAAAAATTGCAAATGAATCTCCATTAAAAAGCACTTGACCAGTGCACTGCTCTGATTAGGCCATTGATAATTGCACTTCAAGCATGTGCTTGATTGACTACTAATGAGGGTGTATTGTGCAGGCAGGAGCTTTTAATTCTTCATGTTCTCACATGAAGCAAGAGTGAAGACCTCACCTCAGACCTCAGCTCATCCAGAGCCATGCAATTAACAGGAAGTGTAATGCCACTACTATGCTGTTAAAGCTCAAAAGTTTGCACAGCAAGGAAGTTAGGTTTTAAAATAGAGCTGCTCAGCAACACTGAACACTGGCTCTGATTACAATTACACGTGGCACTTTGCTGATTTGAAATCAATGAGGCCAAATTTTATGGGGGCCCCCGTCAAACGGTGGCAATGAGCATCCCAGAGCCATTCCTCCCAATCAAAAGTTTCTGCTCTGTATAATTTCACGCAATCAGATTTCTCCACAGTCATCCAGTGCAATCAGGTAATCAGTGGGGCACATTAACAAGATAAATGGGGTTTAAAAAGTGGGTGCGCTCTGTTTGCAGGAACTTCCCATGGAGAAAGCCCCCCTTCCGCTGCAGACGGAGGAGCCGCCATCTCATATATGCCACAGCAGCTGCTTAGGCAACCATAGAAAAATGAAATATATTGAACATATATTATGATATATTCTATTTAGAGATTGCAATATATCATCAGCATACTGTAATAAATTCCATTTGACAGTTTGGGCTTGCAAAAAACTGAATTAGGTTTTATTGTTTATTATAGTGTATTTAATATTGCTTCATTGAAAGACGTGGATAACTTTTAAAACAAATTACAAGAAGCAAATATGACTAATTTGTAGACTAAATGTCAAGTAGAAAAAGAAGCTGATTTAATGGCTAAACAAATAACATTGAGCTTTAATGTCATGCTGAGAGAGTAAATATATACATTGGGCTTTCGTCTAATCATGATCTAATTATGGTTCATCTAAATGCCTCGCAAATGATTTGAATAAGGATCCTGGGATCATTGACTGAGATAAACACCATTTTTCCAGCAGCTGTACACAACCTATGCTGCATAGACAACAACACTGCACCAAATGAGTGTCAGTCTTTTCCCAGGACCTCTTTCATATGTAATTTCCAGCTCATCTCTTTCTTCAAAAAAGTAAAAAAAAACCCACAGTCAATCAACTGGATGTCTTTTTGTTGCCCTTTTCAAGCTGAGTGAGGTGATATTTTGAACTGAACTGCCATTCCTCTCAGTGGACGCACACTACCATTATCACTGTTTAGACTGGCTCTGGAAATAATGAGACAAAACAATATGAACATAACAAAAGCAACAACAACAGAAGGAAAAAATGAGCCTCTCTTCAATTCTTGGGGGAATTTTGCCATGATTCTAATTAAGCCCTTCCTGAAACTGAACACTCAGGTCACACCATTTTCTTATTTGAGCCCCTCTACTTCCACTGCCTTTATGTGAAACCTACAGTCAAGAACAATGCTCAGTAATAGAGAGTTAAGTTGCTCTCAATTCCACAATTGACCATTAGAAACCACAGACGAGATGGCAAAGTAACCATAATGAAAAGGCTGAATAGGGAGAATAGTTTCTGCTGTCCTGATCACATGTATAAAACGCCGAGGACTGATGCTGATGGTTCCCATGGTGGTTCTAGAGCATAATTAAACACAGACTTCACAGAGGGAGCCGAAGCTTTATTCATTTCATCTAGCCTAAAACCTAGTTGAATATTACACACCTAATATATCTTATTTATTTGCCAATAGATCTATCTGTGCTAGTACTATCTGATCCCCTGACTCTTATCTACAATTTTCCAGACCTCAGATCATTGGGCTATCTTTCATTTTATTCATTGTGTGCATGTGGGAGGGTAATTGCCCAGAGATAAGTGTTCTCGCGTTCTCTCTCTCTCTCTCTCTCTCTCTCTCTCTCTCTCTCTCTCTCTCTCAGCTTGAATGGATATGGGTGCTCTCTGTGGTCATTTGGATGATCAGGGGAGTCTAAAACCTTTTTTGGATGCCTGACTTTGGGGCAGCTCTGCCACTCATGACCAGATGCCCCAATCTTTCAATCAGCCATCCTATTTACTTCAGTAAAGCACCACTGGCCGGCATCACCCACCAACAGCAGTGCCGCAACCTGAATTTTGAGCTCTTTGCTCACATAACCCTCAGCATTCAGCCTAATAACTCATCTTCCACCAGATGAAAAATGAGACGTGTGTGCATCTGTCAAGCAACAGGACTACAGATAGCCATGTGCACGTGGTTTGCAGAAGGTCCGTTCTTATTTGCAACTTCTAATATTTCAACTATGCAGCAGACCAATAACTTTATACTTAACACTTGCAGATTTCCTCTTGTCTATTCGCATTACGAGACATTGCATATTACTGTTTCTGTAGTCATATGTCATATGGATACAATATCAAGTTCCTTTAAAAAGCTTGAAGTCACAAGCATGCCTCAGTGGGCTTTACATGTGCTTAGGGAATTTAATCAAATCATTAATACATCTTAAGTATATACACTGGCTTTAAACAACAACATTATAGAATTATATTATCATCAGCATAACTTTCAGGTTTTGGGTACAATTATGCTTTTGGGAGGTAGTTGTTGAAATGATTTTTGAAGGGTTATGTTACATTACAGCTTTTAGATAAACAATGATTTTTTTTTTATTTATGATTTATTTTTTACATTAAATTAAGTCATACCAAAGTCTTTCCGGTAAAGTTTGACCACACAACAGCCACTTTGGCAACACCTCTGCAATCATTTTCAGTCATACAAGACCAGGCTCTGATCTCCTTGCATGTGGAGAGACCCATATACCAGAAACAAATCAACAAGATTTTTGAAATGTGATGAAGTGCTTGCAATGTGTCATTGTCGGCTCCAATAACACAAAACTTTTTTTCAGGTTTTTCCAGCTACTGCGTATGTATGTTTCTTCGTTACAAACAAAGCAAACTGCCCTGTGCATTAGAGTGTGAATCTGATATGCCAGTTTTTTAACTAATGTCTTTACCAATAAGGCGAGTGGTTATTTTGACTGGAAGGCGGGACTTACAATACAGCCGCCATGTTGAGTGTTACATGCTGCCTGATTTATTTTTCAAGCAGTTGTCTGTCTCTATTCATACCATGTATGGTCATACTATGTCCTAAATCATATTAGTTCATGATCATTGATGTTTGAGGCAAATATTCACAGTGTGTGGGCATGTATTATCATAAAAGATTACTTGCTAGCTACATTAGCCCTGTAGCCCCAGTATATAGCAAATTTCAGAAAGCAAACATGGCTGGATTTATTGACTACATTTGACCAAGTGGAAATTTTGTAGAGTATTTTTTTTTGCCAAACTATATCATTAACGCTCAAGTCCAATTTTAAACCCTGTGTAAAGATAAGCAAAAATTATCAAGAAGTCCTCTAGGAGAAAAATGAAGAAAAATTAGAAAGGGCAATTCAAGGAGGGTCTCTCCTCGTGTAGGCCCGTCATGCTGGAATCAACAACAGAAGAGCAATTGCAGATATAATGAATATAGACTGCTGCATTTGCACTACAAAATAGAAGAGGTAAATGTGTGTATGTATGGGTTACATGGTGTAGCACTTATCAATTGCTAAGTCAAATCCATGTGTATACTTAAATTACTCACAAATTCAGACTGGAATCAAAAGAGGGGGAAAAGATTCACATTTGATCCAGAGTTCACTCAGGTAAATGTTCATAAGATATATGGGAGATGTCAGGTTAACAAATTACTCTGGGTGAATTACCAAGACAATGCTTATTTAAAACATGAAAAGGAGGAGAAATAATGGAGGGGAAAGTTGTAGATCATTTGTCATCGCCAGTCTAACATGTTTTGATATTCGCTTCATATTTCATTTGCATTTTTAATTTGCCTGCAGATGATGCACTCCCTGATTAATGTGCAGTTAATTACTGACAGTCAGACTGCTATCAGATATGGAAAGCGTCAATGGCTTGATGGTAAACAAGCTTGAACTCTTAGGCAGCATTTACGAATGGCAGGGTATGACAATTGCTGTACCATAGAATCACATAAAACTCTAATAATATGAACCTTATGAACAATAGAGAAGATCTAGGGTCAGATTTGCTGTGTTGAATAAGATCATCCTAAGTCCATGATATCCAAGTCTCATGTGAAGAAATTACCATAGAGTCTGGTGGGTAAGTTGCACTGATGCATTCTGGGCTTTTAACCTGAAATAATGTATAATATATATTTTGTTGAACAAAAAAATCAAATGCTGAACAATGGCATGAAAAAAAACAGATGCTGGAATCAAGTAGGATGCAGTCAAACACTGTTAGCCATTCTTACTCCACTGAATTTTGGTTTCCTGCCTGCCTGCCTCTCAGCTTGAATCTATATGGGTGCTCTCCGTAGTCATTTGGATGATCAGGCGAGTCTAAACCCTTTTTTTTTTTTTGTGTGCCTGACTTTGGGGCAGCTCTGCTACTCATGGCCAGAAGCCCCAATCTTTCAATTTACTTTAGTAAAGCACCACTGGCTTAACCAGTGATATTAGCAAAGTTTTTTTTTTTTTTTTTTAATAAAAACTAGACACCCATGCATCAGCCACTGGTTTAACATTAGAAATATGAGTCACTTTACAAAATAAATGAATGGACTTAATTAAATTTAATGACGATACCACATCTGAAGTGCTGTTTTAGTCCCACTTTCTCTTAAAATGAAACTTTATTTTTAATGGGTTTTTTTTCCTGACAATGGCTGCATTGAGTAACAGAGTTGAAAGTAACAGGCTTAGTATTATTTTAAGTATATAATTAGCAAATACACAAAATGTGGTTAATTAGCATCCATGCTAATGGCATGAGAATGTTAAGGACATTGAAATGATTAACCTTTGTTTTATTATCAATCAAATTTCAGTCTATAATTTGGGTAATATTCAAAGTGACCTTGTCAGTCACTCAGTCAATCAGAATATTGTGGAAAATAAGGGAAAGCACAATGACAGAAT
Source organism: Pangasius macronema (assembly GCA_037577455.1). Taxonomy (NCBI): domain Eukaryota; kingdom Metazoa; phylum Chordata; class Actinopteri; order Siluriformes; family Pangasiidae; genus Pangasius; species Pangasius macronema. The sequence goes on from CM074946.1 coordinate 16,816,826, forward strand.
TTTCAGGATATTCATATGATACAACTTCCTGTTGAGCATGACTCAAGAGTCATGGAGTATTATAAATATTTCATATTGGTGAACATGTTCAGTTAACACACTGAGTGAATGTTGTGGCACACAATTAGAATGTAAATTTTTCATACCTTATAATGGATGACTAATGGAAAAGTGTGTTTCAAGCATGAGATGTTAAATGGATTCACACATTAATGCAAGAATAATACTTTTTATTGTATTATACTGATTATATTTCAAGGTAAACTGTAGTTAGAGTGGGCTGGAACAGACAAAACCATGTTTCTAAGTGGTGTATATTTAATTATTTTAATTATTTTATTCAAGGTTTAAGTTAGTTAAATTAAATATGCAAATATGTTGTGTGAAGAACACTTTACCTATGTTTAAAATGTCTTTTACATTTACTGTACAAAATATATTTGCAGAAGTAATATCGATGAGACACAAATGGCACCCCAAACATGGGCTCAACAATGGTGCCAATAAACTATTCAGCCAGATGCAGGGAGGTACAGGAGGTTTCAACTACTCTTTGCTCTTCAGAGTTTCCAGTCTAAAAGAAACACAATGAACAAAACAGAAAGAACTGAAATCCTGAGAACACCTAATTGAGGTGCTTCACATAATCTCATGTCACAATGACAAATTGTGATTGTTACATTTCAATTATACTCTGTGATTTCAAACTTAAAATCGTTCTTCGTCTTTCCTGTTCAAAACGGCTCGGTCCAATTTTTACGAGGGCTTTTTCCACTGTACAATGAGGTAATGGAAATAAATAGGACTTGTATATCTAATAGGATAAGAGAGCGAAAATAGGACCATAAGTACCATTTTTATAATGGCTTATGCAGAGTAAGAGCCTCTGATTGCAGGAAATGGAGATCTTATCTGTTGCATTAGTGCAGTGAAAGCCTGTCCTTTGTAATCTGGATTATTCAACAGACCCTATATTTTGCCTTTTAGACTGCATATATTAGTCTTTCCATATGTGTGCTGATTCCACCCTGCATATTCATTATAATTGAGTTTCAGTGAACTCTAAGTACAGCACATAATGCAAACATTGATATAATGCAATCTTGATTAAGCAGGAGTTCCTGAAAGTCATCAGCATTCATAGCTATTTCCCTACGGAAGCTGAATTGAGGGGAACTGTTTGATAATGAGTACCAAACGAGACATAAGGTAAATTCCACTTTGTCATGGCTAAGGGATTATTAGATCCATGTGAAAAAACTGTCTTGTGTTTGAAACACTCATCCTCCTCCTTAGGTTCTGCTGCTGGGTTGCTAACTGTCAGGACAGAGTTACTGATACACTATAAATATCAAAGCCTCTCAAACTTTAACAGAAAGATATTGTATATAATTAATATAAGTTTAATTCACCAAATATAGAAAGTACACAGGAATTATATTTGACATACAAACATTCAACATCGATTGTTCATCCCTCACAACATACAACTCATTCATTCCTAGATCATATTGCATACAGAAAACAACCAATGACCAAATTTCCAGGAAACTGGAAAAAGGTCATGCCGGAATACAAAATATGGTAAGCCATGGAGGTCAAACCCTTACCTCCTCTAGCCTACCCCTGCTGAACAGATCCCAAAGTGTACAATCAAAGGGCAACTGGGAGACAGGACTGGACCTCTGGGCTGCCTCTGCCAGTACTACTTGGTCCAAGGGGAGACCTGGGCCAGGGTTCTGGGTGTGGCCTAAAATAAAGAGAGAGCTTGTACCAGGGATATAGACTGCGATTGTACATTCAATTCAATTTGATTCAATTTTATTTGTATAGCACTTTTAACAATGGACATTGTCACAAAGCAGCTTTATAGAAATAAATTGATTCAAAAAATAAATTGTAAATATGTGAATTTTTTCCTAATGAGCAAACCAGAGGTGACGGTGGTAAGGAAAAACTCCCTGAGACAATATAAGGAAGAAACCTTGAGAGGAACCAGACTCAAAAGGGAACCCATCCTCATGTGGGCGCAATGGATAGTGCAATTATAAGTAATTCCCTTCTATTATTATGTACTATATGGACAAATAATGCAAACATATAAAACAAAGCCCAGGGACAGAGACAGAGGTCAGGGCTTGAGACAGACCCTGCAGAGGGAACAGGGCCTGATACAGTAGAATAGATGCTACATCTACAGGTGTATTAATAGACTGGACAGTAATTGGTGAAATGAGACTCCAACCAATCACAAGAGGGAGTTCACCAGGACAAGAAGCTATTACCAAACAGAGGACAAGGAATAGGTGGAATCCACAGGGAGCGAGTGCTAACCAGTACAGGAAACAATGACCAAATAAGGAAAGTGTAACACGGAAAGGGTCAGACAGGTATATAATGTGTGGCAGAACCAGGGTGAATGCCACAACATTTTGGAGAAAAAAATAATGAATATGCGGTATACAAGATATGGGGCTAATATAGACCGAATATCATTTTTAGACTTTTAGTGTGTTGCTGATAAGATCAGTCTGGATATACAATGTTGCTTTTATTATGTCTGCATTTGTTCTCTGAAAGCCTTATTACCCATAATGCTCTGTGCCAGACAGCAGAAATTGATCTACTTCAGGATTGAACTGTATAACACACTTCCTCTCTTGAATGCACAACACCAAAAACTTTGAATAAGTAATGCAGTTTAATCTGTACAACAGCAGGCATTGTCTCCACTCCCTCATTCGCTGTTTGGGGCTTTACTTTAAGCATGCGTGTCAAACCCTATGGTTTGAAAGCACATAATACTGCATTTTACATTATTTAACATTAATTATCAGTTAATTAAGAAAATGGGTTTCTGTTACACTGCTTTGTGACAATGTCCACTGTAAATAAATGCTGTAGAAATAAAATTGAATTAAATAGATGCTATGAGGGGTTTGGGTGAGGAAATAAATTGTCATTTACTCATTTAAGGCATTATCTATTATCAATCAGTGTGAATAACATTGCCAGTGACTTGAAAGTGTTTAAAATAAAATGCTAGTAATTGGGGAAAATTGAATTTTACCTTATAAAACCAGATCTATTAAACCATCTGTCACCTCAGTATCACTGAACTCAGAGATCTGACTAGTAGCTTTAAACAGAAATCTAAAAATGCATGATTATGATTGGTTAATTCTGTTTCTCACCACAGCAGCTGGTAGCCAATGAAATATGATTAAACAAACTAAGGGAGATGTTTGTTTCCCATCTGTGGCGGTCAAATATGGAATCATAATGACGTATTCATCATTATAGAGCAATTACTGTCCAAACATGTTATTTGACACATATAATCAGCTGCTTTGCATGTGTGTTATATTAACCGCCCACGAATAAGCATCTTGAACTGTTATTCATATTATATTTCATATATTATATAAAATATTTCAGGGGATTCAAACCCCAAATCTCCCCTTTAACTATGCCTCTAATTGTAGGACACAGACACATCTGCTTTCTTAAAATATACAGTATTCCATCCCTTATTAAAATCTGATTAACATGATGATTGCTTGTTTTCCCTTTGAAAATCCTACCTTCCTTAGTACAGCAGTAAACAGCCTGCCAGAGGAAACAAATGGAGAAACACTCATGAATGCAGGCAATTGTTTTCAATGGTTAGCACTGAACCACATGCTTCTATGTACATAGAGCCCAGAGAAATTGCTTGGTTCAGACTACACTAACACACATACAGTACATATATTCTTCTACATACCACAATATCTTTATGGTAACTCTTTCTCTCTCTCATTTTTCACTGCCCTCACATGTAGAAGTGTTTAGGATACAAGGAGTCTTGTGCTAGATTGTGCTTACATGAACATTTGCTAACCAGAATTCAAACCATTTTTAAACCTGATTCCCATTATGATCCCAATCTCAATAAACATATTCTGTATGAAGGATTGATTTTTGTTTTGCCCAGTAACATAATTTCAAAAGGGACAATAAACACAGTATTACAATGTTCTACTTCAGACCAAAATAATAGAGCTCATTTATACTTTTTTTAAATATGTCAAAATGAAACATGAGCAAGAAGATAAGCTCATCTGTGTTGCATTTTAGCACTGGTTCTGAGCAGAGAGCAGGAATGAGTGGGTCTTTGTTTCCAGTCAGGCTGACAGGAAGTGGTGGCAGAGGGACAGCGAGGGACACTCATCTCCTGAAGGAATGCTGGGAGATTCAGGATCCCTTTTTGATCAGAGCTCGCTGACGGATCAGTCGGAGAAAGGCAAATTGGGATCAGGCTGGTGCTTGCTGACAACAGGGCCAATTCTGATGTCCTTTCTTCTCTGGATGCGGTGTGTATCTTTCATACTGACTTTTTCGGATGGCATGGGAAAATGGCCTCTAACCCCGGCTGTTGACCACAGAGTCAGTAGGACAAGGCCAGAATTCAGCTTGGACCTTTTTAGGAAGGGGATACGGGGGCTGATTGATAATGAGGACTACTTTTCCCAACATTACTACAGAATGTTTCCTTTGACCATTTTAAGCTATGGGAGCTTTCAGAGAGGAAAGGGAGGCTGATTGATCGGAGGAGGTTTTTTTTTTCCTCTGCTTGTTAAACAAGATAAAGCTTTCATTAAGGACGGAGCAGAGGGCACTGGGGCCTGTCCAGTAGCTGGAAAGCAAGTTTCCTTGTTGGTCTGGAACTGTGGCTGTGATTAATGCTTCTGCTGTCCACATTTGGGAAAAGCAGAGTGGAAAAAAGAGAGAATGAGACAAAGTGTGTGTGTGTGTGTGTGTGTGTGAATGAGAGAGAGACAGAAGAGAAAAGGGAGAGGAAGAGGGAAGGACAGATAGGTGGGAAAGTGTGTATGTGTGTATCAGCAGTAGTTGAATGGTAAAAAATAAGACAATACCCCAAAAATATTAGCTCAGATTTATCCTAGAGATATTTCATTGCCTACATCATACCATTATTATTATTATTATTATTATTATTATTATTATTATTATTATAGCTTTAGTGCATTCATTTAGCTATTTGTGAGGGTTAAAACTACAATGCACAGCACTTTTAAAATTCACAGCAAACCCGATAAAAGTGAACAACTCTTCAAAGCCTCCTTCCTGATAGATGCACATATCTTTTTGCCCTGATCAGAACTTGATCGATACATTCAACACTCCATGATAGACAAAGAGACAGACAGACAGACAGACAATGATACATAAACATATACATAGACAGAATTAAAATATCAATAATAATGCTATCCCATAATACAATTTATTTTAAAAGAGATGACAAAGGAACATTTTTACAAGGGGGAGGATTTGAGTTAACTATTTTTATATTTTTATAACTCAGAGAGAGAGAGAGAGAGAGAGAGAGAGAGAGAGAGAGAGAGAATAAAAGGATATTTTATGGATGTTTGTGAGAAAGACAGACTGGTAAAAGGAAATTGTGTGCGATAGAGAAAGGGGATGAAAGAAACAGTGTGTTTGTGTGTGTGATTGAGAGAGAGAGAGAGAGAGAGAGAGAGAGAGAGAGAGATCCTGCTCAGAAAGAATTTATGTCCCTGTCAGGTTTCTCTTTTCCTCACTTTGCTGAAAACAGTAAGGCTGTGGAATGAGGCAAATCAAAGATGGCTGCCGACAGGACAAGGACGCTGTTATTTAATCTTGAAACAATGAATTCCAAAATACAGAGACATTTATAAAGGCTTGAATTGGCACACATTCCTCTCTCCATGTTGTTAGCAAAGCATAGTGTAGCTATAAGCAGGAAGGCTTCAAGGTCATCTCTGTGTTTATCAATACCTAGCAGCACAAACTGATCACTGTGTAGCTGAGTTATACATCCCAACAGGCTATAGATCCATCCATTAATCCATCCATCTGGAATAGCATTGCATTAATTAATTCGGCCTTTTTTTTTTTTTTTTACTTTTATAATACTTACAATTTTAGACACTAAAAAATCTGCAATTTCTTATGATTCTTAAATAACAATAAATGTATCATGTTAGGCATGACAATGAATAACATGGAATTGTCCTTAAGTTCAGTTTAATTCAATTTAAAGAGAGTGACAGAGCGAGAGAGAGAAAGAAAGAGAGAAGAATGCTTTATAGGAGGCTTGTCTTCTTTTCTCTCTACCTCTTTTAAGATTTAATGCACTGTTAATCTGTTAATGAGCATCTTAACCACACCAAATGCCATATAAATGCCTTTCTCTTTTTTCAATGAACAAAATCCTTTATGTACGTCATGTATACTTAAAAAAAAATAATTATATACTAACTATATAATAACTGAATTAGTCTCTTATACACCTACTTTAAGTATGTTCTGTGTGTTACTCTTTATTAGTACAAACTAGCATCAGGTCACAGGATGCTGAGACATGGCTTAAGACTGACTCATTTCCTCTGGTTTACTCATCAAACACTCATACGAAAAAAAGTTTGGTTTTTGAACCAGTATAAATGTATCATATCATGAGGATGGGTTCCCTTTTGAGTCTGATTCCTCTCAAGGTTTCTTCAAGGGAGTTTTCCCTTGCAGTAGTCACCTCAGTCACCTCAGGCTTGCTCACTAGGGGTAATTTTGTCTAACATCTAGGACTGTTGCATGTTTTTTTTGTTTGCATGTTTTTCTGTTTCTTATGTTCTGTAAAGCTGCTTTGAGACAATGTCCATTGTTAAAAGCGCTATACAAATAAAATTGAATTGAATTGAATTGAATATTAGTCATAGATATGAAAGAAATGGAATTGTAATTTGGTTCAGTTTAACTAAATTTAAATAGAGAGTGAGAGAGCGAGAGTGTTAATAGCACCAAATGCAACAATGCCACCTTAACGCCAACAGAACAAGTATAGTGACATAACAGGAAAGTACAAAAAATTCTACAAGTCTACAGATAATAAAACATGTAAAATTGACTTTTTCTCCTCTGTGTGTGTGCTGGGCACTTGGATGCATTAGGATCATACCAACTGTCACATTGTACACGATAAAAAAAAGTAGAAAGGACCAAGCATGGCACTCAAGAAGACTCGCCTCCATTCCTCTGTCCATCCTGAAACCAGAAATAGAACAAGAGTGAAGACTTGCAGTCAATCAGTTGAATCCACATCCACATCAAATGGCTATATTTTAAATAAAACACAGTTACTATGTGTTTGGGAATGGTAGCAGGATTTTAAAGAATGGATAGAAGTAATCTGTTAAAAAAGAACAAATGTCCAAAACAAACTACTTGAAAGGCTGTCTGCTAAATAGTTTTTAAAGCAGCGCATTTTCTCCAAAGCCCATGATACTGTACAAATTATTATTTACTGCTATCCCAAGTTTGACATTACCTTCTTATTAGCGTTATAATATATGAAAATGGAGTGTATGAAAAGTTTGTCCAGTTCGGCTGTCTTTTTGTGCATTCATTCTTTGGGATGAATGAGTCTGTATGTGCTGATTGTTCATCAGTCAGGGCTGAAATGAGGAGCAGGTGAAGGCTCAAGTGTGAGTGGGAGAGAGGAGTTTGTTGGGGTTGGATTTGCTCACTGGGCCTGTTCACTCTCCTGGGAGCCTGATTCCTCTCACTCACACAGAGCTGAGGCAGTCGCGAGCAGAAACAGGAAGCATACACATTGGCTGAGGACCAGTGGCTGGGGAGAATGCAGGTCACGCTGCCCCGTAGCTGATGGATCTGCTTTCTGAACGTCTGTTTTCGCCATGGAGAGTGATTAATAAAGGCTGCTAGCTTTGAACATTTAAAAGTGTAACGTTGGATGATTTTTACTTAATGTTATCACAAGGTCCTGACTTTTAGGTAATAAAAGTATGCTATGCAAGGAATATATATTTTAAATGACAACATGTTACCACACTGAAGTTGATTATTTTCCAACAACATCACATTCTGAAGAGTTTCATCTCTCTTACACCACAGGAATTTGCTCACAATGTTTAAATTTTTTGGTTTATTAATAAATGACACCTTTTTTTAAATGGTTTTTACATCTACCTTTAGCATTTGTTTACAATGTTTATAAGACAAGACAAGTTAGTTCCTTTTATCACTTACATGATGGCAGTGTGATTTCCCCACACTTAAATCCCTTTTGAGTCTTGGGAATATTCAGAAGTTAAAATGCTATAATATTACTTGTGGGTGAGATCCAGTACATGCAAGAGAGACATATTTCAGTTCAGGAAGGTTTGAACTGTATGTAGTAGAAATGTAAAAAATTTCAGCATGTGAAGGATTTTCCCAGGTTACTGTACATATTTATGATGTGTTGCATACAATTTTCTCCCATATGAGCATTAATTAGCTCGAATGGAAACAGCACAGTAAGATGTATAAACTAGGTAAACATGTACACAGAAACATTTTTTCTTGAATGTTCTGAGGGAATCTGTGAAGGAAAACACTGCTTGGAAGCTTGTAACTGTTGAGTGACCTGCAGATGCCTGAGGGCTGAATGTCCATCAATAACTTATAAATAGATTGTCCATGTGAAATGTTTTTGGCTTTTGCGGCGCCGCTCATGCATATTTTTCAGCCGTTCCATCGTCACAAATGTGGTATTTCACCAAAATGGAAATCCCTGTCCTGCTGAACAGTAGGGTCAGCTCTTAGCTCATTCTCAAAAATCTGTAACTGATTTTAAGATAGAGCCGATGTTGCCAGATCTGAGCACTTCCAGACACAATGCATTATTGTTTGTGAGGAGTTAAAAATTTCACTTGATTTATCTATACACACTTGGCTGTTCGCCTCGACATCAAATTCCTGCTGTCAGACAGAGGGGGGGGGGGGTGCAAGGACATAAATAATCCCCCAAATTTATATACTCTGCCTCTCAGGAGCACAAAAAGTCTCACTGATATCAGGACGCTGCTGGACAAATCCCAGTCAGTGCTCTGGTTTTAAGCATCCTCACACTCCCTTAACTTCTCTGTTTGGGTATAAAAGGGGCTCCAACAGAGAGATTGGATTTCACAATGTGTTTTTTTCCCCAAAAGACTGTGAAGTCTTTTTGAGCACGCAGCCCTCTTCTAGAAAGAAATAGAGCTCTGATTAGAGACACCTGTCATGGAGGCGGCCGTTTATAGCTCTGAGCACTTCTGATCCGGGTGCTTTTTTGGATTCCAGTAAACGCAGTTTATAGTCGCCCCCTCCACCACACACACACACACACACACACACACACACACACACACACACACACGTTGAGCCTTAGGCAAACACCCCTGATATTGGCTTACCCGCCACGGCAGGATTGTAGTTATAGAGTTCTGTGGTGAGGAGAGGACTGAACCTGACACCCGGGGCCATTGTCGGTCACACCTTCATGTTTTATGGGTGTGATGGGAAGGGCAGGTTCAAAAACCTCCTCTGTTTTCGGCAGCTGCAGGGAACCAGAGAGCAGCACAAAAGCCTGTAGAGATATAATTCATTACGAATCATAATACACATTTGACAAAAGCAGGCGATTCACCTGCGTGCATGTGTGTGTGTGTGTGTGTGTGTGTGTGTGTGTGTGTGTGTGTGTGTGTGTGTGTACCTTCTTCGTTGCCTGTAATGCATCTGCTCCATACTGGAATCCTACACCAGCACACAGAAGTTGCAAAGCAACACATTAACCCATTTTCCCCCCTTTCTGAAGCAATCTAAGGGTTGAAAAGTCTCTTGGAAAAGATAAATCTGTAAAAGATAGAGCGAAAACCACAGAGTCTTCAGAGAGCACTAAATCAACATAGCGACTACACAATTTGCAAGAATTCCTCTGCATGTTTGGCCTTTTTAGCTGTCACAGATCTTGATCCATGGCGCACGCCGGACCGACACATATATACTGCATGTATTATATTTGGCTGTTGGAACAGTGTTAACTCGACAGATTCATACATCAAATTACGTCCAGCAACTGTTAATGCAACTCCGCAGGTCTGTTTTTAACTTTGAGGTTGGTGGAGAGAGGCCGGATCTTCCGTCTGAGCCTCAAGGAAACTGGCTCGATGCAAAATGAATCCTCCGAAAGGGAAAAATGGAAGTGGGAAAGTGGGATAGGGAGAGAGAAAGAGAAAGAGCCAGGACTGTGGACTATTGTAATTAGTTGCACCTGTTTTCTTTAGCACTGCTCCGGTTTCTCTGTACAAACGAATGTAGAGTAGGCATCAAAGCTTCACCAGGCCGATCCTCCTCAATACACTCTTTGTTGCCAGTTGACAGGGAAGCAGCCTGCAGAAATGTGTGACCTGAGAAAACAAAGTTTTGGCACTTGTACACACATGGATGTGTAGGTCAACACCCAGACACAGCTTTCTTATTCCCAGTGCATTTTCTACTTCTCAAATGGACCTATTCTCAATTTCTCTCTGTTCTTTTCCTAAAGCATCTACAAAAATTATACAAGTATAAAATAATATAAGGAAATAGTAAGATTAGGTAAACTATATAAATAGAAGAGTAACAGTGTCTTGTGAGACTGTGGCCAGCTAATGTCACAATGGAGAATGAGATTCTGGCAGATAGCGGCAGCGAAAAAAACTAAATTAGAAAGCAGTAGAAAGTTAACACTTGTGCAGAAGTGGCTGGCTTGACCAAAACTAGAAAACACAAAACATTGTAGGTAAATGTGAAGGCAGTGCTGCCTAGTGGCTTATGGAAGTTACTGCATCCATGACCACTGGGGAAAAAATAGAAATTAATGCACAGATTTGAATGAAATAATAATTCATAGACTTGTGTTAATGAGATTTAGGTGATCAATCCTCATAGTAATACTTAGCTCAGGCAATAAAGTCAGTAGAGGTTAAGCCACATGCTGCACCATTCATATTTGTTCTGTCCAGTGTCTACTGATGAAGAGAAATCTGAATAAACCCCACAGTTTTTTTTTTTCACAGAGCATGTTAAAAGCTGTAATATTAAGTGAAATATCACTTAAAGGCTCCCTAAGAGGTTCAGATATGATCATCATTAATGCTTAAAAGTGTTTATACTACAGCATGTTGAATGTTTATTTCTGACTGTAGAAAATGTGTTGATTAATTCTCTGTAACAGAAGGACTGACACCAGTTATGGCCGCAAAGTTTAGATTAATGTACATGTTCTAATGCATTATTATTTATATAATAACAACTAACACAAGGACTATGGTGGAGACACCACATAAGCAGATCTTTTTTTTAAACACAGTTTGTAATCATTGATATAGTGCAGCTTTCTTAGAGAAGAATTTACATTTACATTTATTTAGCATTTTCCATAGGAGTCTCCAGTGTCAGTGTAACAGTCAGAGGCAAAGCTCTTAATGGTAAAGTCTTTATGACTTTCTGTGACAAGCTATATTTGTGTCTTATAACCTCTAAAAGAGAGAAGAGAGGCTGATGAGGGAACGACTACTTAACTGTCATAACATAAGTGATAACAGAACAAACTTGAACTAACATTACATATAACTATAACTGAGCAAAAGTAAAATAAATTGGCAAATTGCTTTGGTATAAGAGGAGTAAAAACAGTGTGTTATTGCAAAATAATGATCATCAGGGTTTTAACAGTAACTCTGCTTTGCAGTGAGCAGCATTACACCAGCCCCTTGAGCAACGAATCATGCTGTAGTTGCTTAATTTATAGTTTTATTCATTTCCTGACCTGATAATTAGCTCTGCCCCCAGCCTGAACAAAGTTTCTCAGTTCTGCCTGGCACATACTCAATAGTTTCAGCAGAGAGGATGGGATAGGTCCAGGGGTGGGAAGTCACTGTTTTATTGGAGTTGCAAATTGTTGGCAAAACTACAAACTGCCCCTTTAACACATGGTGGTCACCCACTTTGGGTTTTCCTCACACCCACAATTTGTTTTACGACGTGTCTAATACAAATAACAGAGGAGGGAAGCAGAAGAGGATTAAATTTAGTAATTGCTGATAAGTATCCATCATAATTTCCCTCGGGAGTGATGGAGGATTGAAATTACAGTTAATCACACACACGAAGTCTCATTAAGGTTAACACTCATTATACAGAAGCTTAAGAGTTACAGAGTACTAGAAATGACCAAAATGTGAATCAGGTGAAGTATTTAAGTCTAAGACAGCAGTACATGTTGGAGGTTGGAGGCTGTGCACTTAAAATGTTGCACAGTGAAATGTTATTGAACTGTAACAGGATTTAGAGAAAGACACTCTGCCAGAAGAGACACACGTGTACAATAGAAAGTAAAATATTTTTGCCTGTCCAACTGAGTATGACACACAGAGCATGCTGATAATATAGGCCTTCAACTTGTAACCTCTAAAAGAGCACAATGCCAAATGAGAGGAGAGTCAGTAGAGCGTAGGAGAGGAGCGGGTAAGTAATGTAAACCTACACCATTATCTGCTTGGCAAAGCTCATCAGTGAGCCTCTACAATAGCTACAATTGAATTGCTGATTGCATATCTCTCTCTCTCCCTCTCTGTGTGTGTGTAAGATGCTCATGCTATGTCTCTAAATGGAACAAAAGGTAAGCAAGCAGATACACACACACAGAGAGAGAGAGAGAGAGAGAGAGAGAGAGACAGAGAGACAGAGAGCGAGACAGAGAGAGAGAGAGAGAGAGAGAGAGAGAGAGAGAGAGAGAGAGAGAGACAGAGAAAGGAGTCTGTGGCCTTTTGTCAATGTCAGACTAATGCCACATACAATTTAGGGGCAGTTTGTCATTAACAGATTAGTAAAAAGAATAGAATATAACAATTTTATTTTCACAGTTTTTTTTTTTTTTTACTGCCCTACTTTGTCTCAGACAGACACAGCCTTATAGACATAAGCAAGCCAAGGGAAACAGTGGAAA
>CM074946.1:16841524-16857504 GCA_037577455.1 Pangasius macronema
AAAAACACACTATATATATATATATATATATATATATATATATATATATATATATATATATATATATATACATACACACACATACAATTTATATACAATATATATAATTTATAATTTCTGAGAAAACAATGAAAATGTATTGATGATTCAGCCTACACTCAGTCCATTTGCATCCAATCAGATACTCTTCTGAACACATTTTTCCTGCCCCTTGCCCCTGTGAACTGACCTCTTATTTAGCCAAATAGCTAATTCATGGGTGAGTCTATTTAATTTCAGACTGAGACATGGTGTAGCTTGAACTCTGTCGGGGAAATCAGTTAAATCCTTTAATGTACACCTCACCTGACTTCCTGTTTCAAAAGCAAACAATGCCACTGTATGGAATCAGATCACTGAAGCTATATTATGGGCCCATTTGTATTTGACCATGTACTTTCTTTGGAACAGTATAATGGCCCAAGCTGTACTGCAATATCATCTTTAACCACTAGAGTGCAGCAACACTCCTGAAATCACAGCTCCTGTCTCCTGTCCTTTCCCACATCTCTTTGAGTGACTATGAGCTAGCTGTCAGCTAGCAGAAAAGTTGAAATATCAATGAAAATCAGAGTTCGGTTGTATCTGCAGTACTGGACTGCTTCATTCATGGTAGTATATAGATACATAGACATCTATTATCTGCTCATAGCTGACTGAATGCCTCAGAAGACATATCCAATGGAATTGTGGGATTTTTTTTTAGTATCTGGTGTCAAATCAAAGCCACACAGGTCATGTTTTAGCAATCACAATATTTATCACTATAAGATGAATAATATTTTATATTAATATTTTAATATTTTATATATAAACTATGTGATGGTAAATGCCCATATGTGTGGATACTCACTTGGAGAAATCCAGGTATGCTACATGTCCGTGGTAAAACCCTGGTTTCATTTCCTTCCAGGAGGTCACGTTCCTAACAAACCTCACCTGCAAAACCCACAAACTCACAGGTAAGTAAAGACACACACACACACACACACACACACACACACACACACACACACACACACACACACAAACTATTTACCCTAAATAACTCTGCTTAACTGTCCAATTCTAATATAATGATCACAAAAGGATTTACTGTGGAAAAAAACAGGCACAGCTAGCGTGTGCAGGGCTTTAGAAGAATCCCCCCCGGGGACACACACACACACACACACACACACACACACACACACACACACACACACACACACACACACACAACCACACCCTCTTTCTGAGCCACATCTCCGCCTAAACAGAGAGTCTCAGCTCAGTGAGCAGCTCAGAGAGTGTGGAGACAAAGTCGAGTAGATATTACCTCAGTAAAGCCACCCGCTAATGACACCTTCCTTCTCTCCATCACAGCCGATTATTTTCCGTGTTAGGGACAGAGGTGACAGGAATACAAATGCTCACACACACACACACACACACACACACACACACACACACACACACACACACACACACACACACACACACACACAGGACAGACATATACAGACATATCCACACCCAGGCTCACACCCACACAGACACACAAATGGTTCTTACTCACTCTTAATTTTTAATTTTTAGAAAAATCATATTCCATGACTTTTCTTAGACTGATTTACATCTTTCAATACCAATTATCCAGCAAAATAATCCCTGACTAACTGAATCACACTCATACACATATTATTTTCAGTTGACTTTATGCCACTTTTCTCAAATTAAAAAGCAGTAGTGTAATAAATGCTGTTTATCAGCACTGAACATAAGCCGGGGTTTGACTTTTTTCAAGAGCTAGCATACACAAATTACAGCTCTATAGATGATTAGACAATATACAGTAACAAAAGAAGCAAATAAATAAATATTCATATTATAAATATAATACGAATTATCATACAATATATATTTATTTATACAAGTGAATAATTTACTATTCTCTACTAGTGTACTAAATCTTGACAACTGCAACAATTTTAGCAAGAAAGGAAGCACATGATCATCTTGAATAATCCCTATCAGTTCAAATAATTTAAGTCCCCTTTAATTTTTAATAATTTAAGTAAGTCCTAACACGTAATTATAAATGCACAGGTTTATGCACTGTTAAAAACCCACGAACTGTAGCAAGAAAACTAGTAGTTAACTATTTCACCTCCCGTCACCTGCATTGCTAAACAATACACAAATAATGTACATAGAATTTTACGACTGTACACAAATATAACAACCTAAATCCCCAAGGACTATGCTAACCTATTGGCCTGGTCTCAGTTGCGAAGGACACTACCTCAGTGAGATTCTCCTGGTGAAATAAAGGCAATATAGCTTAGACTCTTACATATAGACTCTTATATATATATAAATAAATAGACTCGTTTGTGAAGCAAAATAGCCTTTGCCATATATCAGTGGTTTTCGACATCCCTTTAAATGTACAATAAAACTCACAGACCCCTCTCAGTACTGCTCTGTTTTATAAACATATACATATATTAGGCACATTATTTAACTGTGACAATATTATACTGGCTATTTACTGGAGCTGTAGATGCTTTAATCTTGAACATTCCATTAACAGGACACAAGTTGGCTTTATTTATCAGCCAATTTGTTTTTAAGTTAATGAGTTTGGGATTAAAACCATTCAATTCAAGTGACCTATATAATATATATATATATAAACTTTGACAATGGTGGGTTGTGATTTCAATCACTGTAAGGAAATTAGAAATTGACAAACCCTCTGGCTATGCTTCACAGACCCCATTCAGAACCATATAGGACTTCAATCAGATTTAGAGGAAGTACAACCTGCACTTACAAGCTACACGTTTCCAGGACCTCACTAATACTTCCGTGCATTTCTACACTGAACCAGAAGAAACAACAGCTATGCTTTTCCTCTGTCAGTCGCTGTGCAAGAAGCAGACTGAGCGTGTCCATGCACACTAGAAAGGCTCGATACAAACCAGAAAATTGTACTCTTTCTGTGCAGTTGACTTAACCTGCAGCTGTCTCTCAATCAAACAGCAGCTCTTTCATGCTGCACTCCCAGGCTCTTTATTCACCATGGAGATGGAATCAGTGATGAGGAATGCGTGACAGAAAGCGGCACGACTGCACTTGCATGACCCATCTTGGCTGAACATGACACGCAGAGTCAAATACAGTCTCGACCTGGGAATGCAAGCTCCTGCTCTTGACCACATGACTGTTGACTGATCAACCCGCCTCTTTCACCTACAGCACACTGACCCCAGTGATGATTAATATATTTCTACCCTTATCACTAGCTATCAGCTTACTCTATATACACTCGAATGATATTTCGCCCCTGGCTTGCTCACTGGGGAAGGGTGGGGTTGGGGGGCGGTTAAGGATGTCTAAAGCTGTCATGCAGTGCCAACATTGTTAAAAAGAAAATCCTAGCAGGCAGAGAAAAAAAAATCCCATAAAAACCTTAGTGTACTGCACGTTGGTGGACAACACAACTTTTTTTCCCCCAGATAAGATCCTGTGCTAAGCAACAGTAAGAAAACAGTGAGGCAAAAGCACAGTGTGACCACTACTTAACAGATAGCCACTCCTCCATCTTTAACGTACCACTGAGACTACAATCCCACCCACTTGGTTTCTACTGGCTCCCAACACTGACGTTCATGAGTTCACAAACCACTGCTCACCTAGGTAAAGTCAACAAAGCGAGAGTACAAAAGACCAAAACCAATGAGCATCGTTTACATCATCCCTTTTTTATTCTGATCATCTGGTCTGGTTTGCTTTAGCTGCAAAAACAAAGCTTCTTGTTCAGACGTCTTTGTCTCACTGTAGCTAGGCATTAAAAATCGTAAACTCTAGAGCTCAGCTGGAGACTGTGGCTCTTCTGTGCCTGGTTCTAAACAGACACACACTCCAAGACACCACAACACAAGACGCAACTGCATACTTGGATACTCTTTTGCGTACTCAAACACACGGTCATATACTCTGATGCACTACTTCTAATAGGTTAAGGCACCTGTTACTTCTAAATATGTGAGGCACGTTTGCCTCGCACCTCTGGGGTTGAGGGTTCGAATCTCGCCTCTGCCGTCTGTGTGCCGAGTTTGCATGGCTGCAAAAAAACAACTAAGGTTTTGATGCACTTCTGGACACAAAGTAAATCAACCTTGGCACTGTCGAGTCTCATTCATGTAAGTTAGGAGGCAATAAACTAATGACTTTATTGTACCAAGGTGATCTCTTTAAATGTTTAAAGTTCTCCAGAAAAAAATACATTTTTGCCCAGAACTGAGGAAAGATCTCTATTAAAAAAAAAAAGACATATTTTGTCTTTTTTATTTAGCAACAGTGAACCAGCAGTGACCTCCCAACACAAACTGCTGTGCATGCTTTATCTCGGCTCAAAACAAGGTAGACACGCTGTCTAAATTCATTTCCTGTTTTCTTAAATCTGAACCCTGCTGAACGGGAGACGCTTAGGCACCAAATATGAGTAGAAACTATGAGATGAGATGGTAAAAGAACTTCATGATATGATAACCATACAATGCAATATCGTGGGATTTGGGATGTTGTCTAAAGAGCCCCAGAAAAGAAAGAAAGGGGGGAAAAGTGCACTGGAGGTTAGTTGAGTAACTGTTGGGCTCACCCTTTCTCTACACAGTACTGTAGCTATCTGTATCTAGCTACAGGTGAACTGAGTGCAGGCAAAATGATTTTCTTTCCCCAATGACAGCTATGCCCCCATTGTTAGCTAGCTAGATGTATTCTGCCATTTCCCCCTTCTAACATTAGCTTTGTTTTTGGTATTAGACACCATTAGCATTGTTGTGTGTTTTTCCCCTGTAACGTTAGCTTTATTTGGGTATTTTCTTTTATTCAGACTGCTGGGTTTTAGGATTGTTAGCTGGCTTTTTGTTTGGAAAAAAAAATCTCTATATCTTTTCTTATCATCTCGTTGTGTTTGAGGATAAACATTAGCAGGTAGCAGGGAGGATAATGTTGTAGCATAAATCTCTGTATTTTGTCTGTATGTACTATTTAGACAGAGTAATTAGTCTGTGGTGACTGTTTTAATTCTCCTTCTTTGGGTGTAGGAAAAGTGTGCAATTATTATTATTATTATTATTATTATTAATACTACTAGCATTAACATTATTATCAAAGGGCTTTGGGAACATTGGACAAGAGACACCACAAGGCAGGCAGACATTTCTATTGTTGTTTTACTTCATCATAAAGATCTCACTTCAGTTTATCATTTGGCACTGATGTCAGAATTGTAGCTCTGAATTGCAGATTGTCACAAAGCAGCTTCACAGAAATCAGGGTCTAGATTTAAATTCCTTTTGAGAAGGCCAGAGGCAACAGTATCAAGGAAAAACTCCATCGGACAGAATAAGGCAGGAACCTTGAGAGAATAGTGGGATACTGAGTCACACAAGTGAACAGACAATGTTCAGATACTTTAGCGTTTAAGAAATTTATGTCCTAACCTGATCCTGCAAGGACATGACTGGATTGTTCTTGGTGGTATTGATATGCAGAACGTGGTAGCGGTTCTTGGCACAGAGGTCGTAGGCGATGTTAGTGAAGGACGTGCTGCCAGTTTTGGGCACGCGGTTGTAGATGATGAGCAAATCATCAGTCTCTGCAGGTGCAGGGGATTCACGAACTGTGTCATGATTCTGCCTCTGCTCCACCTCGCGTAGCTCCAACCTGGCCATGGTGCGCTCTGAGAGACAAAGAGAGAGAGAAAGAAAGAAAATAGTAAAGACTTGTCATAGACATATAGAGTTTAGTTCACAAATCCATTAAAACATCACCAGTTTAGGCAATTTAACTGCAATATTCACAAGATACATGTAGAATAATCACCAGTAGCTGTAGTCAGTACTGTAATGCTAGACATCCACTGTTGATGTACTATTTAATGTCATAATAATTGTCTAGGCCAGCACGGTGGTGCAGCTGCTAGTGTGGCTGCCTCTTAACTCTAGTGACTTCACAACTGTTCAATCCTGAGCCCAGGTTACTGGCTGTGAGGAATTCTTAAGTTCTCCCATGCCAGTGTGGGTTTCTTCTGGGTTCTCCAGTTTCCTCCCACCTCCCCAAAACATGCCAGTAGGTAGACTAGTGGTTCTAAATTGCTCCTAGGTGTGTACGAGTGTATGAATGTGTGTGTGGTGCCCTGGGCTGGATAGGTGACCCATCCAAGGTGTATTCCTGTCTCGCCTCACCCCCACTGAACACCTGGAATACAGACTGTACCCAGGCCTTCTCACCCGACATCAGCGCCTGACCTCACTAATGCTCTTGCAAAAATCCAAACTCCAAAAACTAGTGGAAAGCCTTCCCAGAAGAGTGGAGATTATTATAACAGCAAAGGGACGACTGAATCTGGAATGGGCTGTTCAAAATGCAGATATGGGTGTTATGGTCAGGTGTCCACATACTTTTGGCCATATAGTGTTTATGTACTTCTAATAACTTCTGGGTGTTAAGTGTATATGTTCAACTGGGAGCTGCTTTTGTTCATTCAATTTTGGCAGTTTATTATACAGTGTTCAGCCATCTTATTAAATATGATCACAAGTAGATGGCCACCAATCAGAATAAGCCCTAATGAGGTAGCTATAATGTCATCAGAACAGCATCACGTCTCCTGTATATGCAGTTTAGCGCTGACTGTGGAAAAAGGATTGGGGTCCAGTGAAACTTATTATCTACACAAGGGGGAAAAAATGAGTACCGCTGCTTTAAAGTGTAGCTGGTGAGAGTTCGCTGGCTCGTTCAATTAACGCTGTGCTTTGCATAAAATATTTTACAGGGGTTCTGGGACAGAAGAAGGAAACTAAAGGCAGACTTCGAAATACAGTACAAATGGGAACATGGAGAGAACAGACAAAAGTAAGAACACAAGTATTGGAGTGTGAAAGAGAGCGTGAGAACACAGGCTATAAATCCACAGAAGCTGCAGGTGTGCTAAAGATTTCCCCGAGGCATGTTCAACCACGGCTTTGAAGAAACCTTACTCAGAGAGCAGTGGCGGGATGAAATGCAACAGTAATGGAAAAAGCATGGGAGGAAATCAAGCAGCCAGGATTGGAGATAGAAACACAAGCCTCTGCAGTGGCTACTAACACCAACACTCTGCTTTATAGACTTCAACACTGAAGTGAAGTGAAGTGACTTTGTGGCCAAGTGTGGTGACCCATACTCGGAATTTGTGCTCTGCATTTAACCCATCNATTAGGCCACGACTGCCCCGATTAGGCCACGACTGCCCCTATGTTCTGGGCTAGAACATGTTCTTTTTTTCCCTGTGTTACCATTTTTTTTTTTAAACTATCCTTCAATCCCTTTGTGCTTTGTGCCTTTAAAAGGGACAAATAAGTGTAAAATCCATTGACAGGTCCGGTGTGTTGTTGATGTTTATATTTGTGGTAATTTCTGCTCGTCATATAATTTGCAGGAGTGATTGCAGCTGTCTTCATAATAAAGTCCATTCTCTCTCTCTCTCTCTCTCTCTCTCTCTCTCTCACTCACACACACACACACACACACACACACACACACACACANTCTCTCTCTCTCTCTCACACACACACACACACACACACACACACACACACACACACACACACACACACACACACCTTTATAACAAAAAAAAAAGAAAGACATTCTGACATGGTTTGCTGATGATTAATCATGCTTAATTTTGTCTTTAACGACATACTTAAATCAAGCCCAAATTAAGTATTCTCATTAAGGATGCCCATTAAATCCTTTAAACATCGTTTCTCTCAAATTAATGGGCCTAATACAGCGTGATCACATCATTCCTAGATTTAGTAGCCCACTGCTGCTTTTCACAAGGGAATGAGGAAAGTGCGTCTCATATTTTTGAAACAGGCAGATTTTACTCTGAATGGGAGAGTTACTGTTGAAGCCATGCTCCTCTCTAGGCTTGGACTGGATGCTGCATCAGTCCTAAAGGTCTGCTAAGGGAATAAATGTAAATGTACGTTATATAGCATAGCTGTTCATGGTTTGTAAAGCTAACAGACAATATTTAGTCAGAAAATGGTTGCACCTATATGCAGAAAGCTGCATTTTTAAAAATATCAATTTAATCTATAGACATTCGGAGATTTTTCTGGGACATTGAGGTACAATCATTAATTTTAATGGTACAAGAAACATCTGCATCCAAGCCCTAGAGGTGGATGAACGTCGGGAACATCAGGAACGTCAGGAACATCAGGAACGTCAGGATCATCCATTCTGAATAGGCACTCATTACTCTTGCTCGCCAGTGAATGATATAAATCATATAAACCTGCAATTCAGGTCCTAAGAGAACATCCCTTTAAGAAGAAAAACAAAACAGCCCACGAGCAAGTTTTAAAGGCTGCATTAGGATCTCCAGCAAGAACAAAACAGAGTGCACTTCTCAGAAGAGGAAATAACCCTTTTAAGTACAGACATTATTGACATTATTTCTGAAAATGTATTTATTTATTTAGTTATTGTCAAGTGCAGCTGCATTGAAACTTTGTACAGAAACACTAAACTTAAGGGGAGCAGAGAAAGAAGAATAAAAGCCATTATTACGTGGTCAATCAAGTGGCTTAATTCATTGCATTAGTATAAATATAACACAACTTAAAAATGTCGTTTAACAATACTTTAGAAGAGAACGTTAGACCTGAAAAACATGAGGCAGGTGTTCTTTTAAGCCATTTTCACCGCAGAGCAAAAGCAAAGAAACAGCACATCAATGAGCACACTTGAGCCGGGGGTTTATTTTGTTTGGAACAATTTCTGTTTATCCTGCCAGATACCAGGAACAGTTGTGATGAGAGCTGCAGTGATCAGTTATTTCTGTTATGCTCAGAAAAGAAGCACTCCCACAAGAGTCGATTTACCAAGCTGTGTGTGAATACAACAGTCCTTTACACAACGAGATTGAACACTTGGAGAACATCACTTCATACCTCGAAACACTGTCGTTCAGCTACACGAGGCACTGGGATACAGCACTGCACAGGCATGGCACCAGTGACTCGAGTGCAATTACTCTTACTCTCACTCGTTTTTTCACCTGCGTCATCAAGCCAGTCTAATGCTGCTCGCTATCTTTAGTTTACTGCTAGTTGCCATGGTTTTACTGCTAGCACTAGGCTTGTTTTCTGCCACACAAACAAGCTACGCAAAGCCACAGATTTGGACACCAAAAAGTCTTCCTGCTAAAAATTAAATATCCTACCCACTTTTAATTAAGTGTGTTCCCGCTAACATATAAACTCGCTTACTCGCTTGTGAATTAGCGGCACATGCGTCATGTCAGAATGACCCGAAAACGTTCAACTCTTCACAGCATGGCAAGTCTCACTGGCTGGTTCAGGAACAAGTGTACCACCATGCCTCACTCCCATTACTAGCCATAGTCTCATTTACACAAAGTCATCTAATCACTCACCTCACCCATTTTATGACTCTAGTGGTTGCTCTGCTTCCTGATGCTGTATATTACTATTAATGGGTCACAAAAAAAATTTTTGTGTATAATTATTCTTCACTTGGATGGCTGTGACATCAACAGATTCTAACTTAACGTTCGGGAAACAGTGTTGCAGCCCTCAGGAGTGAACTTTTACATTTACAAATGTTTACTTCTTCAGGTTGAGTTGTACAATGTGTACAGTACAGTACAGTATGCACATTCACAAGCGGTTTGTTTTAAACAGTATATTGCTGTTTTTTTTTGGAAGATGGTGCGGTGGTACAGTACGCCTCCCACCTTCGATCCTGAGCTTGGGTTACTATCTGGGTGGAGTTCCACATGTTCTCCCAGTGTCTGTGTGGGTTTCACCAAGGTGCTCTGAGCAGCCAACCCCCCNGTGTGTGTGTGTGTGTGTGTGTGTGTGTGTGTGTGTGTGTGTGTGTGTGTGTGTGTGTGTGTGTGTGTGTGCATGGTTCCTTGCGATGGACTAGCATGTTCCCAGGACAGGCTCGGAATCCACCTGAAGATGAATGAATGAAATTGTTGTTTGACTATGTAAAATTCTACCCTGATATAATTAACAATTACAGAATTATTAAGACCATAATACCGGTGTAGGTATCTGCGAAAACATTCATATTAGTCAAGCCCTACTTTCTGAATGAAAAGGACATCTCTAATTCTTGCTATGGAAACATAACCTAATAGAGTATGTGGAGGCTGTTCTAATGCTGAGAGCTGTAAACCATATGTGCGGTGTTTTAATGAACATATGTGCATACGGTTATGCAAGCGGCACCAAATATGATGACGGCCCATCCCAATCATCTGTATCATTTTCCACTTGTTCCCTCGCTCCCTCCCAATCCAGCAATTACCCCAAGCGCAGGCTGATAACACTTTCATCTGTCTTCTGCAGCGGTGCATAAAATAACCCACTTCAAATATTGATCAGACCTTAACAAGCCTCCATACATCAGTCTCAGTCCCTCACACACTCGAAGTCGGCTTCTCCCTGAGGTGAGGGTATGGAGTCCCGGCCTGGGAGAGGCAAAGAAGAAAGACAGATGAAAGGAGGGAGTGAAGGAGCGTGGGAGTATATTTATCCTGTGGAGGTGAAGACAGACAGCTCAGGTTGCTCTCTCGGTGAAGGAATGACACTGGTTCAGCTTTCCCACTGCAGGGAGACTCTCCCTCTTTCTCCGTCTTTGTCCATTTGTTTGTGTACTTCTGACTGCTCCATTTTTCTACATCTTACTTAGTTTCACACTGCTTAGAGCAAAAAAGAATGCCCACTTCTCTAAATAAATCACAGTTAGAAGAGAGGAATTGTGTGTGGGTGTTGTACTGTGTGAGCTTGCTTAATTAGCCGCTGTCTCTCTCTCTCTCTCTCTCTCTCTCTCTCTCTCTCTCTCAGACACAAACTCATTTCCAGGTGATTAAGCCTTCAATGATGATGTTGAGGAGACGAGGCCTAATTACGACTGAAGTTTGTGTGTTTTGCCTTTAAGCACAGTCCTGTGGGACTTAATTAGGGTAAAGGCTTAAGAGGGTTTCTCTTTTGAATATGTAAAAAGGAAACTGCACACAGAGCCACGCTCCAGATTCTGCATCACCTCGCACAATAACACAATGTCCATATTTGGCGTTCATTCTGTTAGAAGGCAAAGATGAAACTGTAGCTTGTGTTAAACAAAATAGAACGATATAAACATGAAATTATGTACTACAGCAGCCGCAGGCTCTAGCATTTCCATGTAATCCCATGTAAATGGGTAGCATTTCCAGGGTAATCAAATCATAAATACATTAACTCCCCTTCAACCCAGACACCACAACCCCCCCCCCCCACCCCCAAGACCCCTAAACCCCTCACCCCACCTCGCACGCCACAACACCACCTCTACCAGCCCCCCTGGGAAGGTGAAGCCCAATTGTGCTGCCATTTTCCATGTTTTGGTTGCCCATGAAACCTAATTGACCGAGCTAGAAAGTGTTAGATTACATAATGGAATAAGTAGCTAATCACGTCATGTGTCATGTGCATTAGTACAGACTAAGGAAAACCAACTAGAGTATGAATTCCTGTAGAGAGGACATGTCTATGTAGCTATATTTATATAGCTATATTCTCTATATTATCCTCTTCTACAAAGTTTCTTAAGTAGAAAATTGTGACCTTGAGAAAAGCGTTCTTGGCCAACATTTCCACTAGATTTTTTTCCCCTCAGATCACACAAACAGTATTTTTCGAGTCTTGCCTGTATGTTTAATCTCTTTATTTATGTTTAACTGGGAGGCAACAGTGAGTTGTGCTAGCAGGAGAGTTCTGCGAGGTTTTGACAGTCTTTCAATATACTTGTGTGTTAAGTTTAAACATACACACCAAATGAAAACTTGTGTTTCATAAAAGTCGACAGGGACTGTGGTGGTGGTGGTGTTTTTTTTGTTTGTTTTTAAGTTCTCTGTTTATATGTACTCGTCCTCTACGCAATCCAACGATAGCTAGCAGATAGCATACATACACTTCATGTCCACTTTATGGTAAAAAGGTTTTGGGTTGTTTTTATTTTTGGCTACAAACTGTGATTATTGACATTTTGTCAGCTTTCAAGCACCCTTTCCATCAATCCAAAAAGACCTCCAGAGGACACTGTAAATCATTCTCAGCACAGCAGCTGGCCGGCCATTTTCATTCCACAGTGCAAATTTTCACGCCCGATTTGTTTCTCAACCCAGCAACTTTTACGCATCCACAAGTGTTTTCTAGTAAAGTTAACCAGCACTAAGTTTGTTGAAAGGACGTTCGGTATGAGCAGAGTGTGAATAAGAGTCTTGTGATGAGCACAGGACAGTGTTTATGATTACAACAGCAGGTCTCAGGTCTCAGGTCTCCAGCACAGCCACAAAGGCAACAAGAGAAAAATCCTCAAAGGAGCCACAGCTATTCGAACAGCAAATGGAAGAGATCCATCACTTTTCTTCTCTTTCTGTCTAGCTGTGCAGTGGATAATAAAGTCAGGAGCAGATTCTTCACGAGTATGAGAGGATGAATCATTCGATTATGATTATCACAGCTTGAGCAGATGAATGAAGAAGAGTGAATTTATACTCAGTGTTGTAGATATATATCAAGAATCTTATGTTTCAGATTTTTTTTTCTGTTACTGACAAAAAAAAAACAAACAAACAAAAAAACCTGTCACTATCCACACTGACTTGATGCAGAATACAATCCAGCCAAAGCAGACGATAGTTAAGGGCCTAGTTGAAGACCGCTTACAGTGTCTGTCAGTCCTGAGGCCTGTATCCCAGGAGCACTGCTGAAGACTGAAATGGTTTTAATTGGGTGTTAAGATGAAAAGAATGTGAGAAAGAAAACGATACTGCTGTCAGAACTGACATTCTCTTTGCAATTTGGTCTTGCCAGTTCCCACCCACTACCTAACTCTTAACAGCTACCAGTCGGGAAGTGTGGGGCAAACACGTGCTTTCTCCGAGACACGTAAAGCCAACCTCCGCATCTATTCATACGGCTGCTCATGCTACACAGGGCAGCGTAACACACACAGGAATGCACCGCCAGGTGTTAAAAAGGTTTTTTTGCTACAACAACCTCAAACTGATTAGGGTTAATTAGCTAAGGAAAGCGTTCCGTAAGTACGCAGATGATCTTCAATAACATAAAAGAGCTGTGATGTGTAAAATGCACAGTACTGATCATTACATTCTACTCTGCATGGCTCTGCTGGGGCTCATTCCACCTCATATGCATTCAATGGGAACACTGTGGGAATATTACAAATGCTTTATTTGTGCCTTGCTGGGCTCGACTGTAAAATTTACAGTCTCCGTGTACAGAAATAGCCTAACTAGCGTTACAATGAAACACAGAGTGACAACTGTATTAAACAAATCAGAGATGGGCATTGCCTTATGCTGCTCTAAGCAGTAGCTTATTTTCATATTCAGGTAGTCCTTATTCATCACCTTCAGAACTTCACTAAAAGCTGTTTAATCAAGTTTGCCATGTTGTGACAAGTGTGCTAACAAGCTATAGACTATATGTAGTAAATGCACTGAAGTAAACATTCAACATTATTCATAAATCACATATGCAACCATGCAACTAATTTTTTCAGAAAGCTTTGTGTGCAAAGGAGTATCGTGCTTGCCCCGCAAGGGTTTTCGCTTCACTTCAGAAAATCATGATACAACATTTGATGTATGTTCCAGATAAAGTGGTTTCCATCAGCAACCTGTAACAAATGGCATACCGTCCCAAAATGTTCCGCACAGCCTGAGTGACTGAAAAATGTTCTACCCATGCTGTTATATGTGTGGTCTGCTAAAACCACTGGAAGCTGCTGTAGCTGAATTCTAGAAACAACCAAACAACCAAAAAAAAGTCTATAAATTGGGTTTTTTCTGTCTATAACAGACTTAACATACATAAACATATATACAGTCAGGCCCAGAAGTATTTGGACAATGACAGTTTTTGAGATTTTGCCTTTACACACCACCACAACGGATCTGAAATACAACAATCAAGATGTGATCGAAGTGTAAACTTTCAGCTTTATTTTAAGAGGTTCCACAAAAATGGCATTTACCATTTAGGAATTACAGCCATTTTCAACAAAGTACCTCCATTTTCAGGGGCTCAAAGGTATTTGGACAATTGACTGACAAGAAGTTCATTGACCAGGTCCATTCCCTCATTACTTCAAGATAAAAGGTCTGGAGTTGATATCAGTGAAGTAAAGTGACTTGTGGCCAAGTGTGGTGACCCATACTCGGAATTTGTGCTCTGCATTTAACCCCTCCAAGTGCGTGCACACACACACACACACACACACACAGAGCAGTGGGCAGCTTTTTTTTTTTTTTTGCTGCGGCGTCCGGGGAGCAGTTGGGGGATCGGTGCCTTGCTCAAGGGTCTCACCTCAGTCGTGGTATTGAGGGTGGCAGAGAACGCTGGTCATTCACTCCCCCCACCTACAATCCCTGCCGAACCTGAGACTCGAACCCACGACCTAACTAACTCAGCAGGAAGAACAGTCAGTCTGCTTGAAAATCTTGCCAGATAAATGTGATTTCTTCGCACAGTCATGTTTTCATTTGCTGCACAGTTACTTGCTGTAGCAAAATGGACATACGCCTAATCAGTTCAGTTCAGCGGCTGTCAAAATAGTGTATGACACACTGCAGTTGAGTCGGACTTTAAAATGTGATTACTTATGGTTGATATTGCAAAGAGAAAGATGTTTCAGTTCAGAAGAAAATGTCATAATTTCCCCATGTGAATGGTTTTCCCAGGACACCACTCATGTGACATCAGCACAGTATTTTGACCTCATAGTTTATACCTGTATCTCTCTGGACCACTAGGAGCAATGGTTGCTGAACTCCAAGTTGTTGATGCTTTTTAACTGATTATATCAAAAAAATTCAAAAATAGAAAAACGGGTGCATTTGATAAGAATATTATACTTGCAGATTTTTTTGATAACTTAGGTTTGCTGGGTCTTAATATTTAATCTTCCTACTCAATCAGAGTTTCAGTAGTGCACTAAATCTTGCATCATTTTGGATTATATGCAAAAGCAGTATCTAAAGTGAGCTGTAATCTAATCTAAGCATAGAGCTGTTAAAGAAGTTGACAGTAATACAAATTCCCACTGAATGTCCACAAATAAAATACAACATAATTACAAAGAGCCGAAAGCCTGAATTGAATAGTGTATTCTGGTGTGTTAGAAACACGAGTGACAATGCAGTCAGGAGATCTGGCAGAGAAAATGAAAATCTGTATTTTGCATGTAGCATTTGCATGTGTTCTCAACCTCTCTTGCCCTCTCCTGTGACACGCTAACCATAGAGGGATGTAAAAGGTCACCCTGACACGCCACTGTCAGTGTCCGCGATTTTCTGCCTAATTTCCCACCCATCGAGCTACCAACCAGGGAGGGCAAAGGCTATTACAAGCTTCCTCCGAGGCACGTGAAGCCAGACTAGCGCATCTTTTTGTTGCTCAGCTCATGCAACGTCAGGGGCAGCATAACACACTCATCCGCTTCCGCATGCTTAAGCCCTGACTAGCTAGTGTCGCTGTGATTGATAGGGGAGAGAGAGTGCATCACCCCTGAGAGAACATAACCAATTTTGCTCTCTTGGGCTCCTGACCACTGATGGCTATGGCATCATCGGGATTCGAACTTGTGATCTCCACTGTTGTGCCCAGAGTTGCCATTTTTTGCTACATATTCTGAGCTGGAAGAGCTTTTTCGGGAACAGCTGGCCTTCTGTTATGATGACAGAAGCTAAATGAACTAATGCGCATCTATCACAGCTGTGATTCAGTTTAGCCGGCTTTACACTACACGATTTTCAAACGTTGCATATCATAAAAGAATTCTTTGGTTGT
>CM074946.1:16871914-16885792 GCA_037577455.1 Pangasius macronema
GAATAACACTCGGAAATCACAGAATTGAACAGCAAGCAAACAACCAGCACCAAATGAGCAATCAAAGCTCCCTAGGCGTGCTTCCATCCCAGTTTTATAGGGTGACCTCCACCTTTGTCAAGCTGGTTTGACTATTTCAGAAAGTGAAATACTCAGAAGCATTTCAGACACTGAAACACTGATCTCCTGGGATTCATGGTCACTGACGTTTACACAGAATGGTACAAAAAAAAAATGTGGCAGATTTGCCTTGGTCTTGAGAGAGGTCAGAGGAGTATAACTCAAATACCCACTCTCTACAACCGTGGTGAGCAGAAAAGCACCTCAGAACGCACAACAGGCTACTGTGGGAACATTGTACACCGCACACCTGGCCACAATGTGATCACAGAAACCTAGACTGTGGGTGGAATTGGTTAGATGGAAAATGAGGAATATAGGGTAAAAATCATTTCAATGCTAATTTATTGGGATATTATTGGTTATTCGAGGCTTAGACCAAAGTGACTTTCTCCACTGCCCCTGGTAATCACAAGGTACAGCAGAGCAAAGAGCAAGCAGACTGATGTGGAGGTAAGAGACTGACATACTGCCAGACCTGGAGTGAATGTCTGATCCTGTCTGTCTGGGCAGTTCTGCATCTCCTCCAGCTCTGTTCTCACACAGAGTGCTGTACACCACTCAAACTCTCCAAAGACTCCAGGGTAGAGGGTAAGCACTGCAGGAAATGCTACTGCAGTGCAGCATGCTGGGTCTTGACAAAGATTAAATGGCTTTGCTGGACCCAGGCTTCTTAAAGTCCCACCATGAAGGATGGTGCTACCTCATTTTAGAGTTCTCCTTGCCCCAGCACGCTCGCAATTCATCATCAGTTAATTATGAAGTCAAATCAGGAGTGCTTTAACTGTACAGAACAGTAGTCTTACAGAAGCATGCATTACGTTTATGTCATTTACAAAATCCCATTCCTGTACAGAAAGAATTTGCACAGAAAAAGAGCAACATGCTTAATAACATGATGTTGCAGCCAGCTGGTAAATAAAGCAAGGCATGCAAATCTGTTTATGCTGTTCAATGATCAGGCGAGTAATCAATCCGGTGAAATTGCAAAGGCCGGATACATCTTGTGATCAATGTGCAAGCTGCTTTACTGTAATGGCTCATTTGAGAGCACTGTTAATCACTCACGCACTACGCAAAAAGGAAGTAGGAAGGAAAGGAAATCTAATGTGAACTATGAAAACTATAAAACAGGAAAAAAAAAAAACTCATTTTGATGATCCTAGATGATACCAATGTTCCACAAACCTTGGACTTAAAACATATTTGCCTTAACCAGTTCACTTTATTTAAAAAAGGCCTTTTTTGCCCTAAGACCTCTGCTTAAAACATTTCAAAATCATAATGACAGCCATCTCCTACTCTCGGCTATGAAACAAATGGCTATGAAACAAACAGAATAATGAGCCAAGTGATCAACAGGTTAATAAGCATATGACCGTTGCTTTAGCCCTGGTCGTCTTTTTTTGGACTGGAGCAAGGATCGAAGGTGGGATGCAACAAAGACCACACAGACTGGAATAGGAGCCAGAGGGGGTAGCAAAGACGCACAAACACAAAACCATTTCACCACTGCATTTACACAACGTTAACATCCAACAAACGCTAAACCAAACTAAACATCATAACCACACTGAGGCAATCAGTTTTTCATAGTCAGCCAAACTAACATAGGGTCCATCTGGTCCCCTACAGGAGACCTTCCAGCCAGGCTAAGCAGCAGTGACTTAATTAGCCAGTACATATTTCGACATGGGATGGCACGGTGGGTCCGGGGTGTATCCCTGCTTTGAGCCCAGTATTCCTTGGATATGCTCCAGATGCATGATGATGAGGATGATGATGTTTATTTGCCATGCGCTTCAGTCCACTCAGAATAATGAACTAGCTGCTGGACACTTCAGAGACGAACCTCCAACCTTAGCCATTTTTAGGGACGTTCCAAACTGCTGTGATGAAAAACATGCAGCGTGGACACATTGCTTCTGAGATTCTCTGCACACTTTTTATGCTGAATGAAAAAAAATGCCCAAGGGAACAGCATGCTTACCTATAAAATGCAGAGCAAGCCTAAATAAGAAACCATAAAACATATATTTAGTAATATTATAATGTATCTAAAATGAGTAAAAACAGCTGAATTTACAGCAAATGATCTAAGATGTAGGGCTCATGTTTTTGAGCCTTGCTTCAGGTAACAGCTCATCATTCCTGCATTTGTATTTGCCTTAGTACATTTACAAAATCAAATTATGCTCAAAATATGTTTTAGTTTACGTAAGTAACTGTCATTATGCGACAGGAACACACTGGTTTCATCTTTATAAAATGATGTTGAAATGTACATTCCAAATTGTTGTTACTTTCAACACCTATGGACTCCGTAAGAGTTTTCACAGTGAAAGGTAGAGACTTAGGAAAGAGCAGGACATAGTCATGATTACTTCAGAAAGGATAGCAGCCAAATTTAAATTTAAAAAAAGCAAGCATTTTCTGCATGTGTGTGGCAGTCTAACACCTGTAACACCCGTCACATGCCAGCGTAGCCGAATTCTGGCAAAGAGAAAAAAAAATAATAATAAAAATCAGGTCTTGGATAAAATGGGGTTTTTCTGCCTATAATTCTGTGTTTAGTTACTTTATAACCTTGATTTGGCATCTGCCTGCAAAGATCATGTGTAAGTTCTTTACTTGTCACATACAGAGAGTTGCACAGTGTACTCCTGCAGTAAAATTCTTAAGTGCAAGTTCCCAAACTGTGCAAACATTATACTACGAAGAGCAAAGTCACATAAGACAAAGTGCAGGACAATAAATATCTTAGCACAGAATACACACTGCAATGTGCAAGTGCATCTGATATGTGCTATACACATTATGTCTACGAATGTCATGATTTGGTGTGTGTGTGTGTGTGTGTGTGTGTGTGTGTGTGTGTGTGTGTGTGTGTGTGTGATTTGTGTGCTGTTGGAATGAAAGAGGTGTGTCCATGAAACAGAGGTAAAATAAATTATGCCTGATTGGAGGTTCCATTCAGAGCCCTAATCACTTGTGGAAAGCAGCTCCTCCTGAAAGCTGCATGGTGGTTCTCATGTTGCTGTAGCGTTTGCCTGAGAGCGGTAGTGAGAAAAGGCTGTGATTTGGGAGACCGGAGTCCTTGGTTGTCCTCCTAACCTCCTCTCTGCATGGCCAGATGTAGATGTCCTGCAGGTCTGGCAGATGTTCGCCAATGGTACGCTCGGCTGATCGCACCAACCTTTTGGTCCAACAGATAGTCTGTCTAAAGAAGCCTAAAACCTTGCTAAGTGTGTTTTCCCTCACACAGTGAATGTCAGGCTTTTATCAAGCTGTTGAATAGCTACAGACATAAGCCTAATCAATTCGATTTGTGGTCTGACCCCGGCTGTGAAGACTGTGATGCTCCTGCACTGCAGTTGGAATGAAATTTTCTAATTCATTTTTCTCCCTTTTCACTTTGGTAGACAAGCAAACCTTACTTCTAGTTGAGATACATGCAAAAGAGAAACATTTCTGTACTGTAGTTTTCAAATCTGTATATAGCAGAAAATATAAAAATCCTTTCACCATGGAAGGGATTTCTCAGACCGCCACACATATCCCAACCATCAAACAAGCCAACCAACGGCATCTTGGCACAAAACAAAATGAACTCTTCTTTGATCTTCCATAAAGAAATTGTGAATGGTTTATACATTTTTAAGCCACAGTGCACAAAAAAAAGAGAAATCTCTTCAAAGATTGAATCTACCCTTCATTATTGTCTTTGGCTTCAATGAAACACTTTTGTCTCCTGAGCTAATTTGATTTCAGGTTGTGAATTATGCATGTGGTGGAATTTCATTTGCTCTGCTTGGTCTATGTTTCTGTGATATCACCATCTGAGCCAGCTTTGGAACCACACCTAAACGCACCTGATGTAAGGCGTGTCAGTCGCTTTACCTCCAACTCTCCCTCCCTCTGTTTTTTTTCCATGTGCTTCATTCAAGTCTTCAGGCTCCCAAAAACCAATAATGTCCCAATCAGGCATGTATAAAATTTAATAACTGCTAATAGCTTAAACTGTTTACAATATTACAACACTGAGGCTACATTATAATGGGGCTTTTCATGCGCATGTGAACATAATAGGATGATTCTGATCCACTTTCATGCTCTGCAGTAGTGAACCACATCAATTTACTAAATTAAATAAATCCAAAACCCAACAAATTTGGTTCTGGCTAGAATGGCCACTAACTCAGAGCTGGAACTGAAACACTGATATCAGGGTCACGCTCTTAGTCTAAATATTTTATATTATCAGAATGCAAAATTACCAGGCAGGCAAAATTACCATTCCAGCCAACATTCATCATCAACATCGCAATCATCTTTGATT
The DNA here is from genome assembly GCA_037577455.1 of Pangasius macronema. Lineage (NCBI taxonomy): Eukaryota > Metazoa > Chordata > Actinopteri > Siluriformes > Pangasiidae > Pangasius > Pangasius macronema. The sequence goes on from CM074946.1 coordinate 16,876,374, forward strand.
AAAACCGAATTTACATGATGCATCTAATGATTTCCATGTGAGGATGTGCAAAGGGAAATTAAAGAGTGAATGCACCACCAAACTCTGCAGTATTACAGACTCGCCCAAAGCGCTTTGCAATAAGAGAAAAGACAGAACTGTACTTCATGCCTTCCTCGAGCTAAGGGGCTCAGGGACACATCTTTGGGAAGCGCTACTGAGATCAATGGAGGATGAAGGAGAAGGCACGATCAATGGCAGAATGTACTCGTGATTTCTCTGGCCAGCAGGCTGTAGACTCCTCTGAGTCTAATTAGAGTGGTGGCATTTACTGCCAGCCTACATTCACCCTGCTGTCTTCCTCTAGCTATGCAGGACTAATTTTCCTGCAGTCTCATGCTACTTTGTGACGTGAGAAAGGTTTTTAGTCATTTAGGTTATTTTGAAAATTAAAGGCAAATGGATTTCTATTATACTATTACCTTGTAACAGAATGAAAATATTCACACCCAGTGTTCATTCTTATGTTGCGCCGTTGATTGTAGCTTTAAAAATAGTAAGTAGACCAAGTACATAATAAATCAGAGGTGGTCAAATTACCCAAATTCCTCATTCAAGTTAGAATTACTCATGTAAATAAACTATTTTTGGAAAATTAGTGCCCTATTCACCAAGAAACATGGGAAAACATTAGCTAAGGCTAAAGAATAACATGCCATCTTTAGCTAGCATGATAAGTCAGATAATACAAAGTAGCTGAATGCTAATAGACAGATGTCACAATACAAACTAGCTTGATAAATACAAAGCGTATAGAGCCACTATAGATAGATAGATAGATAGATAGATAGATAGATAGATAGATAGATAGATAGATAGAGTTCAGTGATGGGCATATTTTTTCATTCTCACTCTGAGATCTGTTCAAATTTAGCTTTGTCAGGAATTTAGATCAACACTTTGAAGCTGCCTGATGCTAAAAATAAATCTCCAAATGACTTTACAAATATGATCATAGAGAAATGTGGTGCTTGATGTGGAAGGTTGAGTTTTTTCTTTTTAATTTCCACCTCTGCAATAAATATAAAGGCTCTACTGTAATGTAATATTATTTTTGCTTAAAACGAGCCCTACATCATTCCTCATTTATTTACCTTGCTAATCTCTCCAAAAACCTATGGATCTAGTCTCCTGCCATAATCGAGTTAATTCAGGCCTTTTTGATTACCTTCTCGATTAAGTCTTTGATTGAGTCTCGAATGCTCCCATCCACTAACACTTGTTTTTGGTTTACTCCTGAGCTTTGTGCTATGAAATCTACAAGTCATCTTGAGCGCTTGTATTAGAACATTGACCCTACTGACAGAGTCCAGAGGTGCGCTAAATACTGCTCACTCATCATCACATATCAACACAGGCCAATTCTCATCGCTACATATAATAAACCTCTTGAGCGCTTTTATTAGTGGTGCTTAGCTCGTTGGACCAAGGTGAAGCCTTCGTTAATTTCTTTCGGTAATTAGCAAAAGCCAGCATTTCTCCTTATCTCCCGTTTCTTCTGAATCTTCCTGCTCTGAGCTCTTTTTTGACTCACTTGGCACCTTCTGATTCAGATTCTGCCTCTGTACTTTCTAAATTTAATCCCTCCACCTGCCAGCTTGATCCTACCCCTACCTCCCTCATCAAACCTGCCCATTTATAATCTCATGCCTGATCTCCCACTTCATCAACAAGTCCTTTGTATAGGATTCTCTTGCTCCGCTCCTTAAAATTACTGTGGTGACATCAATGCTAAAAAAAAATGGCCTTGATCTTCCTGACCGTTCAAACTATCAGCCTATTAACAGCTAGAAAGAGTGCTAGCCACTCTGCTACAGAAACTCTCTCTTTGAGCCTTTCCAGTCTAGTTTCTCTCCACTGCATAGCACTGAAACAGCTCTTGGAAGCGTCTTTAATGATCTCCTCACTGCTGACTCTGGTGCCCTCTTCTTGTTCCATTAGACCACAGTGCAGCCTTTGTGACAGTGAATCAAGAGATTCTTTGCTCACCGTTCTTCCAGTGGAACTGTTGCCACCACTCTCACGTGGGTCACATCCTATCTCTTTGGGAGACTCTATGTTCTTTTTAATGATGCACATGAATCCTTTATCAGCCCATGTGAGCCCAACACATAGTTTTATATGTCACCTACATAAATGAACTGCATGTATTTATGATTTCAAGTTTGGTTTGAAATATTTTTATACTATGTTCTCCCAATTTGGTCATTTGCTAATTCCCATCCACTAGCTAAGTTTCCCCTATCACACAACAGCAGCCAACCAAGGAGGAAGAAGGTAAATACGTGCTTCCCCCAAGACAAGCTTTTCAAACTGCTCCTCATGATACAACTGAAGGAACACAAATTGTGTACACAGGGCACACTTGAAAGAAAGTGCTACCTGCCCTCTTCTATATCTTTCCACACTGTGTTGCTCTGATTGACACACAGGAGATTATTGCCATGCCTCCCACCTAGAGAGCACAGCTAATTTTGCTGCCTTGTACTCCTGGGCCATAGATGGCTATGTCAGGATTTGAACTTTGAGATCTCTTGATGATAAGACGAACATTCTTCTGTTGCATCCCTCTTAAGCCCAAGTCTAACTCTCTTAACATATATTTAAATAAAACTGTAACCCTACTTACTAGAACTTCTGAAACTGACATTGTTAGATTCTGTTGTTTTGATGCAGGGTGTTTGATAGCCAGGATGTTATCTCACTAGTGTAATCTCACTGCTGTTGATTTCTATAATTTCATTAAAGGCATTTCCCCACCGTCTTTGACAAAGCAACATCACAAACATTCATCACTGAATCTCCCAGCCTGTCCACTTTACACCAACATGCTTTGTTCTGTATCCATTATAACCTCTTGCCATCGAACCAGTGAGCAGAGATAGACCAGACGTGAGCCTAACACTCTGTTCTTTGTCTCTCTGACAGTCGGAGTAGCATTGCAATTCAGCCATATCTTCTATAAAGCGACATGTTGCTGATCTTTACTGAACTACAGTTCCTGGGAAATCTCCGCAGTGAGAAATCTGCAATCTAACAGCAGTGTCACTGTTAACCCCCTTTTTTTTTTTTTTAGTGTTTTCAGCCTTGGTACTACATTTGATTCTATCTTGAAGCCAGCACTGTACAGAGTCTGTAAAAGCAACTTTCTTTATCTCTGCAACATTGCTCAGTTTTATCCTCTACTTAGTTTAAAATTAGCCAAACCCCAGGTCCATGTTTTAATAACCTCATGATTAGATTACTGTAATTCTCTCTGTTATATCACCATGGGTTATTGGGAGCTTTTATTCTGACAATTAAAAACATAAATGAACCAAGTGCTTTGTGCACGTCTCCTGGCAATCATAAGGTAGAACAGAGGGGTGGAGGAATGGAACAGCAAGCAGAGGCAGCAAGTCAGACTGAGGCGGAGGCAGAGAGACCATAAGGCTGGGGAAGGGAGGGGGGTGTTTGATGCTGTCATACTGGCCAGCTTTGCATTTCCAGGGACTCTATTCTCATACAGAGCGCAGTACTCCACTAGAACTCTCCAGAGACTCCAGGGTAGAGGGTAAGCACTGCAGGAAACGCCACTGCACTGCAGCAGTACACTGAGGCTCGTCAAAGATTAAATGACTTTGCTGGACCAAAGGTCCTTAAAGTCCCATCAATGAGGACAAAACAACTTTAATTCAGCACTCTCTCTGTCCTGAGACAATTGCAATTCATTTATTGCTTACTTTTCAGTCATCATCAGGCCTATCCTACATATATCAGGAGGAAGTGAATTCAGGACTGCTTCCAGTGTTATAACATTTGCCCTGGGGATTTATGCCTCCTTCCAAATCTCTCACTAAGCTCCTCAGGCTCGGAATAGACGCTCTATTTTCTTTATAAAATGTTCATTTCTTGTCTGTTGAACAGAATTATTTAGGAATGCCACAAAATATTGTTATACTGATTACAAATCAGCACACTATTTTATCAAAATGTTATGGACGCTTAAATATATGATAACATTAAAATGGCAGTCCATTTTTCAGTTTCTAATACATGCTGTTCAAATGTAAGTCTATAGAATATACACATATTCATTCAGGCATGACTTCACATCACCTTGCAAAGTATGTAGAGGAAGATTAAGAAGACGAATGGATTTATTCTTAGGAGAATTTACACAAGAAATGTAGAATTAAAGAAAACTCAGTTTGGAAAAACATTCATATCCTTTGAAAGCTCCTGAGTTTGTGTAAATGGACATATAAGGAGAGGACTGTGAACCAGGATGGCATTTACCAACATATGCATGCAAGTATGAAGAAAATCAGCATTACTGAAACTTTTGTAAATATGTATATTTTGTAAAATTCTGGCAGGAATTTTACTTAGGCTTGGCCTACCAAAACATTTACACACAACTTTACTAAAAGAAGGCTGAATAAGATTGATTAAAATGAATTGTAATGCATTTTGCAGTAGATCATATAACAGATTGTCGGAATAACATGTACACCAAAAATAAAACACATCAGACATATTAGTCCAGCTATATCAGAGTAAAAGCAAGATTTACAAAGTCATTTGTGAACGCTGAGGACCGTAGACCTCTAAGCTTTCACTTCCAGCCACGGTGCAAGCTGAAGAATGAAAAGTCTGGGTGAATGATTTCTTCAAAGGGAATTTTCAGATGAATATCAAAAAACTTGGCAACAACGTTCAAGGCTTTCTGTCAGTGATATTCTATACATGTTCCGGTATTTACTTTGATCTATAGTCCTTGATGAGATGATGAAAAGGCACCCAGATCTTGCTCGTTTTAGCCAAGGCATCATAAACTAAGCACACTTTCACCCATAAAAATCCATCTAGTGTTGGGGACACATTGCACCATGTACAGCTTTCCATGGTTCCACACAAAGATGGAATGTTATAATGGTGAACCTGTAATGGTAAATGTTAAGCAGTAAAACTGTTGTTTGCCATTAACTGTGAAACACACAGAGAACTAAGAGAACTCTTAATCACTTGAAAATAGTACTTTCAGATGATTGTCATCAAACAGAGGAAAGGTAAGGCATGAGGCAGACCAGTGGGCTGAAAGGCTGAAGAACAGTTGGCCTCCCCAACACAGTTATTATATTTAGTCTGTGTGAACATGTTTCTTATCCTGTCACATTCTGTTGTGCTAATTTTCCCTCCCAGTTCTGACCTGGACACACACCAAAAGCAAAAACTGTATGGACCTGTCCACCTCAACTACTCCAGAGGAGAAGCAGACACATATTAAAAATAATAATAATAATAAATCTTCTGACCTGGATCAAATGGCCTGAATAAGAAAACCTGGGCAAAGGAGTCCATGTTTTCTTTAAAGGTGTCCATAAATAAAATAGCAGCAGTAGCACCATATGCCCTACAGATGGGAAGTGTGGCTTTGTATTCCATTATTAGAAAAGCAGATATTGCTCTTACATACACTTCTCTTATAAGCCAGATAGAGAAAGGAATATATGCTGCTGGGCACCATATGCAAACCCACAACACTATCGTATTTACTGCCACTAACTGCTTCAAACAATGCACTGCTTAAAGACGGGTCAGTGAGTCAGCTGTAAATTTGTTTTCCCGTCAGAAACTAGTGCATTAAAATGTATATGCATGGAAGTGCAAATTACCAACCGGCAATATTATGAAGCTTGTGGCTAGATAAGTGTACAATAAGCACAGTAATAAGTATAACAATTGGGCTGTGGGTGGAGCGTCTGAGATCAATACCACTCTCAGATTCTCATTGGTCTAAGATCCCCATTGGTGTAGTGGTCATAAAAACCCATTGTTGTGTTCTATCTCGGTACAAACTCCTGGGAAAAAAAACACCTTGAACAAATTGGAAATCAATATTTAGAATTCATTTTATTAAATTCAAAATGCCAAATGTATTTTTAGAATTAGCTTACTATTTACTAGTCGTTTTGGTTTTATCAAAACTTAGATCAACTTGTCAATTTAAAAACTTTGCTTTTTAACACTTACTTTGGTTTACTGATGGGTCCCTGGAGGACTAGTGGTTAGGCCACAGCGCTCTCACTGCTGCAGCACGGGTTCGATTCCTGGCCAGGGAACAAACCCCCAGCTACTGGGCTAGCATGCCGCAGTGAGCTCCCAGTGACGGTTCCAAGCATGGATAAAACTGGGGAGGATTGTGTCAGGAAGGGCACCTGGCATAAAAACTGTGCCAAATCAAATCCGTGGACCAGTGATCCGCTGTGGCAACCCCTAACTGATGGTTACTACTACATTACCCATAATGCCATTAGACTACTGGCACTTGAAGAGACTGCTTAAGCGGTGCTTTAACCTTTGCCCAAACAGGCAAGGATTTAAAGCTTAATGCTAATACCATCAACAACTTCGTCAACTTATAGATCACTACTATTTGTTGCTGCCTGTATCCCGTGACTCAGCACAACTGCAACATATAGCTGCATTGCATTCTGGAACTTTGAGTCCAATTTGTGTTTATCTACGTCTACTACTTCTATGATGGATTTCTCATTAACATGACCTTAGAAATGTTGAGTGAGAAAAGAAGTTCTAGCTCTCGTGTTAAGAGCTAACAGCAAAACCTGACTCTTATTTCTTATGTTTGAGACCACTGAAAGCTTTTCTCCTATTAGATACCACCGTAACTGTGCTAGCAGTGTCTCCATGTGATGCCAGAGTGGCCCTAACTTCTCACAGGAATAAAACCTAGCACCAACCAACAAATCAGCACTATTTAGTGTTTCAGGGTGGACTTTCCCTTTTACACACATCTTCTTAACCAGGACCTTTTTTTCCCCTTAAAACTATGCAAAATAGATGAGTAATATAAAGGTAGGTCAGTAGCAGGTCAGGGGATATTTCTAGACTTCAGCTCATCTCTGCAGTAGAGAAGGTGCAAGAACAGTGTGTGATTCAGTTATTTGTCCCAAATACATAGTGACAGCTTCTTCATCCAAGCCTGTTTCTTGTGCAGTTCCCCTGCATCCCCATGGCTAATTCATTTATGTCCGTAAAAAATGGCCTGCTCCATTAATGACCTTCAAAAGACCTTCCCTTATAGAGAGACAGAAGGAAAAACATCGCACAGCAACAAACAGAGCTGACAAGATTATTTAAGACACCACTCTGAGAAGAAAACTCCACTTCTGTCTCTTTAGAATAAGAAATCTCATTTTAAAAGCTTTACTTCAGGTCAAATGGCATCTACTGCTAAATTTTACACGTCATGCACAGGCACTTCCAGTCTGCAAAAACTGGGATTAGACTGCAACCCAATGAGATTGCTATAGGTCAATATGTTAAAACAGACTGGTGAACCCTGATTACATAGCGCACAGGTGTTAAATCTCTAGCGCTGCAAGCCAAACACAACCCGCTGACTTGGTTCATTCAGCCTGTACAAACTTGCAAAGAACAATATTGAAATGTCTCATTCCCATTCAACATTTTCACACTAAACCGGTCATGTCTAGAATTCACACCAGACCCGTAGCCTCGAGAGCGAATCGGCTCACGTCTCGGGGGTTGAAACGCTGGTTAAAACGAATGCTAGGTCAGACCTGTGTCTAAAACCAATTCAGAAATGCATCAAGTGTGATTTAGTGACTCACTCCAAATCCCCAAATGCATCACCCAGTGTAGACACCTACAAATATGTTGAAAAAAGTTGACGGAGACAGGAAAAAGACAGGAAACTAAGAGTTCTTACATCTGTTTCATAACGTTACATATTTTAGATATTTACAAAATGTTAGAAAACTTTAGTCAATATAAAAATGCTATCACCTAATAGTGCATACACCTGAATACTTTCCATTAGCTGTTCTTTTTCCTAGAAATGTCCTAGCCTGCTTTCGGAGCCTGTGTTACTGGTGTCCTTTAGAATAGATGATAACTAAGAAATGAATAGCTTTAGTTTACAGCCCTTCAAGGGCTCAAAAATGCTGAAGTGGCCAGGGCAGAATTTGCCTTCAACACCCCTGACACAGAGACTGGCCTGCATAAACTGAAACATAATTACCATTTTAATTATTTTATTAATTTTACTTTTTCTGTGCTTCATACCAGTGCAAGAGTATCCCAAAGCACACAGAAACCTTATCTGGAACCATGGCCAGAGTACTCACCAACCAATTATATACTTCATATTTCCTTCCTCCATGATATGAGCATTGCTAAGGCCATTATTGCAGCAATACGCAGTGAGTATAACTCCTACTACTGTCAACACAGCATTCATAAGAATTCACACCATCCATTGGGGATGAGTGCACCAACAAAGAACAAATATTTTGTATTTGTCATGGCTACATACCAAAAAGAGTTTCTCATTTGTTTTCTGTTTACCAGCCTTATTGCACACCATTCCAAATTGCTATAGTTTCCACACACACTCAAGCTACGTTTTTTATTGATCTTGCTCTAGAAAGAATGACTAACTGGGAACTGGACAGGGTTTCCATATAGGAACAAGATTTTGAGCCATATGAGAACCTACATCTTTAAAGCAAGAACAGTGGCAAAGAAGAGACATCCCTTCAGCAACACACACACACACAGACAGACACACACAGACAGACACACACATACATACACACACTCATTAGTGCTTTATTTCTCTAGAGAAACCAATGCTCACATTTTTTTTTGGTGGATTTCTGCTAATTGCTCTGTTGTACTAGCTTTGTTTCTGTCTGTTATGTTTGTGTCAGTACGGTTTGCTTTCACTGTTAAAACCAAATGTTTAAAAAAAAATTATTCCAAACATAAAAATTTCCTTATAAAACCTATGAATAATGCAGGCTTTGTAACATGCTACCAATTAAACCAAAATCCAAAAATCTGTTTGAAATTTTGAAGGCAATTCCACTGACCTCCAACAGCGTGCATCTGTAGAGGTATTAAAACAGAATGAGCCAATAGACTCCCTGGATATATTCATCCTAAATCCCCTGTCTCGTTAAGCGATGAACAAGAAAAATGACTTCTGATCAGCATGATTAACACAGCAAACTGGAAACTGTCAGTACTTCCAGCATGGAAGGACTCCGACAGCCCCCCAGGCAACAAGCAGAAAAATGAATGGAGATTTCAAAGGCTACTGTACACGCATAATATTCAAAGTCTACTGTCCACACGCTGAATTTCTCTGTTCCAGTGTGTGCAGAGTACACGTGGCTAACAGGATGAAATGGAGGATTCATTCTTGTTGAAAGATCCTCTGGAAGACATGCTCCCAGAAAATAATTGTCATGAATATTCTCAGGACTCCATCACTGGACAGAGGATAGATTTTAACCAACTGGACTTCGTGCAGAACTGTGATGAATTTATTGGTTGCACAATTGCACTAC
>CM074946.1:16908020-16924503 GCA_037577455.1 Pangasius macronema
AGAGAACCTCAACATCTTCAGCTCTGCTATCTCTAGCTCTGACTCCTGTCTCTTCCTCAGTGCCACTGTCTCTAAACTATACAGCATGGCCGCTCTCACCACATTCTCGCTGATATTTTTCCATCACACAGAACTACCGACACCTTTCGGCTAAACCGTACTTTATGTTGCCCATATATACAACTTTACAATAAGGGTTTCCCTTTGACAAAAGGTTATAAGTAGAACCTCTTTAGAAAGCCATTCAAATAATCTTTAAAGAACCATTTTCCTAGATTATCGGTCTCAGATTCAGCTTCTGTCATGCTTGGCATTTGTAGCTGAATGTCAGCTTTTATAGTCTATAAACACTAGATTTTTGATAACCAGTTGATGCCAGTTGAACTTTAGCTAGATCATAAGTCAGAGTGCAAAGCCCTAAACCATGTGTTCAGAGTCCTTTAAAACTGCCACTTCAGGCTTTTCAGGTGTACCACACACATAACATGCCTCATAAGTACTAGTGTGTCAGGTGGTCATATAATCACAACGTTTTCCTCCACATGCAGAGAATCAGAGGCATTAAAGGTTTACATTTGGTTTATATGTTTAAAAGGAATGCACTTCACAGTAGGCTTGTGAGATCATATGCAATACACCATCATCCTGCTGTGCCAAATAACTTTTGTCGATGGATTACAGTGTCGTCTGTGGCTTTGTTGTTGGTTTTTTTTTTGTTGTTTGTTTTTTTTTTGGGGGGTGGGGGGTGTTTGAGAAAAGTGGGTGTGGTCAGAAATTCATACCACGTATCATGTATGTGTTACATCATTACAGCTGAAAAAAATACCGTAAACATTATTAGTAAAGCTATTAAGGAAAAACAAAGGACATATTACGAGATACAACGCAATTTATTTTTGACGATCTTAAAGCTGCAGACACCAAGTTTTCCGACAGAGATTTAAAACTTGATAGTCACCGCGATAGTTCGAATCTGCCTTCCATTCCCAATACTATGGTCAAGCATTACAGACCTACTTCACGGTGATACGACGCACAGCAATGTTGCAACTATAGCACAAGCTACTCGTTCCGAATCCCTGTAACACTACACACATCGTCTAATTAGCTGACTATGCATTACTACCTGACATGAGCTACCACTTTTTAGCCTTGTCAGTTAAGCTTTCAGGCAACCGAAACATGGAAATAGGTATCATATTGGAGCTTTTACTTGCTCACAGGGCTAGCCAATGAATTTATGATTTGTTCATCGCTGTGGCTGTCATGCTTTATTTGGATCACAAGTATGAAATACAGTCAGCACTGCATCAGTTCAAAACTTTGCTCAGATTCAATACTGCTCAATAATTTCCGATTATCCACTGGGGCATACTGTTCCCAAAACATATTCAACTGACTACACTACACGCTATTTGCATCAAACTGATTGAATTCCACACATCAGTTGTTTAATCTCTTTGCAAATAAAATGGAGCTCAAGCAGTGTGCGTTTTAACTGGCTTTTCTCCTTATCATTTTAATCACAAAGGCTTCTGCCTGTGTACATTACAGAGATTTATCCCCAACTGTGTCTGCTTTTCATCGAAAAATATAATGCTCACTTTAGCTCATTTAAGAGTTTTGTACATCACTAGCCTTCCCAGATATACTGAAGGTTAATCAAAGGCATTCAAGTTCGTCTAATGAATAAAATGAATACTTAAATGGTAAAAAGGGACAAATACGAACAAAGGCTGCAGTACGACTTGTCAATGTTTATTCCAAAAGATACTCACCAACAAAACAACTACTGTTTATTCAAATACTGTTTATCCAGGGATCTATTTCTGCTAGTAGTGCAAAAATAAACCCCACATTTGGCCATATCGTGTCCAAAATGTCACTTACTTGATGTTAACTTCTTGTTTATAGAGCCGCCGGATTGAAGCAATATTACAAACGCAATCGTGCTTTGCGAGTGTGATGTTGTTTAATTGCAATATTCTCCCCATAGTACACGACAGGTTATAATATTCAACAAACACTTAACGGAGTGCTGTGACTGAACCCACTATGGTTCTATGGTGCCATTATGCTGTACCCAATGTAGAGAGCAAGAAAAGACAACTTGATTGTTAATGTAACATGTTGGTTTATTGTATAACCAAATGGTAGAGAAAAAAAATACTAAACATCGCAGTCTAGAACGTTTCATAGGTTTAGTAGCTGTCTGGGCTTTGTGGACCAGAAGGCCAGGGGTTTTACATCAGGGGCATCTTATCCATAAAGAGCTGGCATGGCAGCAGGTTTTCGTTCTGACCCAGCTGGAGCCATACCCGATAGACAATTGAAGACTAAGATCAACTGATTAAACAGGTGGAACCAGGTGTGACTTCTGATTAGTCGGAATGAAAATCTACATCCACACCAGTCCTTTATGGATAAAATTACACAGATCAACACACATCTAGAGCAACTAAACTTTGGACGTTGTTACATCACTAGAAGATAGAGACTTTTGATCAAGATGTTTGACCAATACCAAGAAACCCCTCACTGATGTCTAACATGCAGTCAAGCGTATAAAAAGGCAAGCAGCAAATAAAATTGGATTTCCCCTTAAAAGTGAAATAGAGTCTGGAGTCACCCACTACACTATGTTGTCTATTAGCAACGTCTGACAATTAAATGTACAGCTTTCAGTGTAGCAACATGGGAAAGAAGGAAAGCTAAGAGCTTTCTACCTCCTACTGAAGTATGTTATGTGGGAGCAATCTAATACAGTCTCCAGTTTAGTGGCTATAAATTCAATGCCACAGAAGGCAAATATTTCAGTAAGATTTCATTCATGTCATCCGTGAGGCTGCACATGTGAGAAGCCTCTACGCTCATCCATCAATGCTTTCTGCCGTCAATCGGCTCCGCTCCATTCGATTTAATTAACTCCCGTCTTAATGGAGTGATTCATATCTCCATACACATTCTGTACATGGCTGGTACTGCTAGCATACGACGGTGGTTTAAATAGAAATCTACTTACTCAAATTAAAAGAAGCACTGTGTGCACTATTCAGAATTAAACTATGTAATTGGATTAACATGGCCAGCCTTGCACAATGCGACTTCATCTGATCATGTAAAATGCTTTAAGTGGAAACAATGGCATTATAATATTGTCCCCTTCCAGTTACACACAGATGTATTCATGGTATCACAAACCTACCAAAGCCAAAGCTGTACAGCGTGGCAATATTGTTATTGCTAACAGCTAAAAGAAAGTAATATGGTGCTAATATCAAAAACACGGGAGACACGCCTATGCAGAAAGAACTTAACGTGTGTGGTGTAGGCCTAGATTCGTCTCAAAACAGTTTTAAAGACGAATCTCAGAGGTTAGCAGTTTGTATGGCACAGTGGATAATGTACTGACTACTTGAAAACTAGCAATAACTGTATTTCAAATATTTATACACAGAAAGCTACACGCTACCCAACGAAAAGTTAAACTAAACTCTACTATTCATTATGAAGCTGTTACTATATGGAAAAATAAAACAAGACGGGTGGTATAATGGCACCCGAGGCGAGTTAATGTTACCATCGCAAACTTGATTATTGTCCTGTAAAAGTACATACCGAAGTTTCTTCTTCACTGTGATTTGTCAAAGATGAAATTTTTTACTTATTATAAAATGTATGTTTATTCACATTTAGATACATTTAATGTTGTGAAACTTCCACAAAACAGGTTAGTTCCTGTTGTCATTTATGTTATAGCAGCTATAAACAGTCTTTCCCTCAAATAAAGAGCAGCTTGTTACAGCGAAAGCACATCATCGTCCATCATTAGACTTTCCCACTGTGGAAAACCTAAAGGAACAGCTTTGGCATGTTTTGACAGGTTTTTTTTAAATACCAACACAGTTTCAAACCGTATATTATTAGATTTTGAATTTGAATTAATTGTTACCATAGAACCACAAACATATTAGAACGAGCGCATTAATGCAAACTTGTGAGTTGCCATGCAGACTATTGTCTGAGCCATGCTGATACAGAAAATTAATCAACACCCTCTGACCAAGCAGATCCCAGAATTCATCAGTGCTGTCATATAAAAGGTTATAACAAATGTCTAATGGATATCAAGGTTAAATCCTGATATTATATATCTTTTATTATATATTTTTTTATTATTTTGCACAAATAAATACACGACATATATAGGACATGGTAAGCATTCGTTTAGCAAGCATTGCAGTGAAATCTTATTTTCTATCATTGCTACGTAAAGCACACGTGGGGTGGGGCCTGGGGCCAGGGGCCAGGGGTGGGGGTTGATGTTACTAGGGCCTTTTGCACCGCTTTAGTCTCAGAACTAAATTTACAGTACTAAGGTACTTTTTGCGTGAACTATTTCCCAGTACCATTTAAAGGGTCGCATTCGCACCAACAGTAGGCACTAGGAAGTGACGTGAGTCGGTCAACAGCGACGTCATTTGTGTGCGGCGTTCAACAATGGAAACAAAGAAGAACAACGTAAACAAACGGAGGATGGAGGACACTGTGATCGGAGTTGTGTTGCACTTCCGTCTATCGCTGTTCTCCATACTTGTGAAATAAGTTGACACTACAGTATGTTTACACTGCGTTTTAAATCATGGTGGGTGAGGGCGTCTTCGTATGCGTTTGGCCAATCAGTACCAGTTGTGCTGGTTAGACCCTGCTCCGGAGTAGGAGCTAATTTGGTTCTTGAAAAAGGCAGTCCGGTACTAAAATCACACCCAGTTCNATCACACCCAGTTCCAGAGGTGCGAAAACGCCAAAAAGTGGGTAGTTCCACAATTAGTTCAGGTACTATGAAAAGGTCCCGCGGTGCGAAAGGCCCTATCGTCTCGGGTGGTGTCGAAAAAATACTTAGAGTCTTTGCAGGACAAGAACATGGCAGGACCAAGTAAAGTTTCACCCGAGTTTATGCCAAGACCTAGACCATTGATTTGTCTCCAGAACCACAAGACTAGAAATTNTTTAGACATGACATGAAGTTCCTATCCTAGCCCTAATATTTTAGTGTTTCCAGGTGTTTCAATATTCTAATTTTTACTGCAGTACTACCTTTTCTAGCTCCAGTACTACCTAAAAAGATAATGTAGTGTTCTATAACCCAACGTGCAGAAACATGCTGAAGAAAAATGCTAAAGGTGGGGCTTACGGAAACCAAATGCAAGTAGATGCTAAAAATTTGTATAGACACCTGGGGTTCATCAGAGGATCCATGGCATACAATAGTTCGGAGGAATTGACAGGAGCCAATCATTTTGTTCATCAATTTCCTGTGTCAAAACTAATTTACATAAAAACCTCAATCTGATTTGTTGCCTTTCTTGCTGGTGCCAGAACTACAGCACCAGGTTGAGCATACCCATTGGAAATAAATGTTTGCCTGTGGCTTTTTTCATTTAATAGTGCAAAGGATAAACAATAATGTCAGGGGAAACATATGGAACTGGCAGACACAGTCGTAATAAACCCATCGCAGAATTTAATTTATATTCAGCAGTACAGTACCATGGTAAATCCTTTTTTTTATGCAAATCAAGGATTCAGAGTTGAGCTTGCCAATTCCTCTTCACAGGGTAGCACTAATGCAAAAGAAAAGCGATATAAAATGAGGCTAAAATTACAGAGGAAAATCACAGTCCACATAGAGTACAATCAGAAGAATTGTTCAGTACTCAAAAGGAAATTACACACCCTATTCAGTACAATCAAACGAGACCACATTACTCTCAGCAAAATGATGTCTCTCTCTCCGTCATATTTATGAAGAGAAAATCAGCCAATCTCTGTTGCTCTGCTCCACAGAATCAGCAGCTCCAGTTTCCCACTTTGTTAAGTGCTCAATGAATTCAGCACAAGCTTTTAGACTTCATCTGGTTCATTCTACAGTCTGTGCTGAGCCAAAAAGCAGAAACATGCCAGTTCTAGCACCGTGCACCTGCACCGCAAAGCCTCCATCATCTCACACACCATTAGAGGACATGTGCAATTACCAGAAGCCAGTCTCATACAAGCCAGTGGGGAAAAAGGCCAATTTCTGAGTGCTATTTCTGTTGATTCTGACTGTGTGCTCATTTCAGTTGGTTAATTCTTACTGCTCACACACTGGCATGACAGCAAGATTTGAATATATAAATGCTTTTTTTTTTTAATAGACAACACTTAAGTCACTTAAGTCAACTACCAGCACAAGCCATGTGCAGAAAGAGATGCTAAATATCTTATCTAACAAAAAAGGGAATGGCATATCCAAATAGCAGCCTGCGAAACACTGTTTATCTTTGGATGCCATGATTTAGTACCTACTAACTTAGACAGAGTTGCTAGTCAAGAATGGCAACCATGTTCCTACAGCTATTAGCCACTTTATTACCATACAGGTGCATTTTGTAGGTCTATTAATGGCTGTAGCCCAATGTGTCGGACATGGCTGGGCAAACCTGATCAAGACATTATCATCTTGCAAAGCTTGAGAGCACCTAGCCAGTGAAGATGCTCAAGATGCTGCTGTCTTGATCAGGTTTGCCCAGCCAAATCTAATTAGCCTGTGCAGTAATGTTGGCATTTAAATAAACACTTGAAAGTATTGAAAGTTAGAGGATTAATTGTGACCATGTTGTAGTATTGGAGAAAGCATTGGATTGTAATATTTTGGCTGTAGCCTAATATTTATGTAGACTGCTTTAAAATGGCACACTCGATGTCCAACACATGAAGTGTAGTGCTAAATATAAAGAATTGCAACAGAACCTAAAATTATGAATTGATTCCATGTAAGGCAGGGTAGAGCAGGGGAGAAAACACTGACAACAAATTCCACTTTCAAGGCCATTAGCATATCTGAAACATACAAGTAAAGCATTTTGTTCAGTAAAAAGTATGTCAGGACACAAGCTCCTAGAAACAAATCAATACGTAAATGCAGTACGACATGGTCTAATCCAGCAGTGTGATGCACATCAGACAATAACAAGTGTGTTTTATAAGTTATGTAGTTTTTTACTGTGATATTATCTGTTGCTGTGTACAATTTGGCAGTGGAAAGGGACCATGATGGTATCACTGCTGTGTCTGATACATTCGTATTGGAACAACCTTACCTCTATCACATCAGCGTTATTACCGCGTTGAGAAAAGTCCATCTGTTTAACCGTGGTCCCCTTCCAGTGATACACGGGGTAAAGGAAGGCTTATTGTACACAGCAAAAGATGGGATACAGTCAGTATATATGGTAAGCCTATCTAATGAAAATATAACTAAGTGAGTATATTTCACCATTTCGCCCCAGATTCCAGTCACAGATGTGAAGCATCTTCAACACTACAATGAGTGCTTTTAACAGTTATGAAACACCACACAGAAACTTAGCACTTCAATAAAATTAATGCATAAAATTAACACTTTCTTTTTAAATTATCTAGAAAAATACATTCAGTTTTCAGGAAGCAAAAAAATACATTTCAGTTCTCTCAGAAAGCAAAACCATTGTGTCCCAGTAAAAGGAAACTAAGCATCAGGATTATTTTTCAGGTCTTTGCTAAACACATCTGTTCCTCATACAGGTTCACAGGTGTTAAATCTCTCAATGTTCAGCTCCTATAGTGTATATTTTAATAAAATGTGAATACAGTGTTAAGTTACTCAAGCAGCCTTACTGTTACAAAAAAAAAAAAACTTTTTACAACTTTTTTTAACTATTCTTTGTACTTGAACTCAAACTGATAGGCAGTCTGTACAGACCATGGACACAGCCTGTTAGCAAACATGCTAAACACAACCAACCTGTAGATATATACAGATATTTTATATCTAGATATATATTTTTTCTTAGACTAGCTAATTTCTAGCTTAGTTATTCAGATTGTAGACTTTGCTTAATTACTCAAACAGCCTTTTAAAAATTATTGTTACAAAAAAAAAATAATAACAACAGCTAATGTTTTTGTTTTTTTCCACTATACTTCATACTTGCTCAAATTTCCACCCTGTATAGACAGACCATGGACACAACCTGTTAGCAAACCTGCTAAACACAGCCAACCTGTAGATATATACAGATATTTTATATATAGATATATTTTTTTCTTCAACCAGCTAATTTCTATCTCAGTTAGTCAGATGTAGATTTTAAGTTATTTAAACAGCCTTAGAAAATTTACTGTTACAAAAAAACAGCTAATTTTTTTTTAAACTATACATCATACTTGCTCAAATTTCCACCCTGTATAGACAGACCATGGACACAACCTGTTAGCAAACCTGCTAAACACAGCCAACCTGCAAATATATACAGATATTTTATATCTAGATACATTTTTTCTTCAACCGGCTATTTTCTAGCTTAGTTATTCAGATGTACATTTTATTTCAGTCAGTCAAAAACAGCTACCTAGAAAGTGAGGCTAATTCAGAAAACCCAAACCAAAGCTTAGCATCAGTTACTCTGCACTTGAATAAAGACATTTCCCCTGAGAGAGAAAAAGGTTTGGAGAACTGCTTAGCTGAAGCACTTCTCATCTGTCTGCTTGATGCACTCACAACTTGTGCAGAATGTACACACGAGGTTGGCTGTTGTGTCCAAAAATAAATAAATAAATAAAAATCCTTTCTCCATCTAAATGTTGGTGCATGATATATGAAGCACGGTGCTGAGTGTGGCAGGATTCTCTTACCCAGCTTTGCTCGGGACTCCTCCAGTTTGCGGATCTGGTTCTCGATGAAGAACATGGCCAGCGCGAAAAGCACCAGAGCCAGGAGCTGAAACTTGGGCGGCATCATGGTCCTCAGGAGCCCCATTAAACCACACTACAGGAGGATGATGATGGTGATGATGATGAGGATGATGAGGATGAGGTTGATCTATCTGCATGTCATGCCGCAAATGCAGGCTCAGAAATCGCGGATCAGACACACATGCGCGCGACGAGCACAACCGGAACACTGGATCACGTCTAAAACGTGCAGAAAATGATGCCCAAGGATTAGTGTGCAAGGCGATTTCATACAGTGCATTGCATTTCAGTTGTGCCTTAGTCATGCATGTGTGTGTGTACGCTTTGCTTGGCTGAAGTGCTCCACAGTCGCGAGCTCTCCGCGATGCTGCTGCCTCAGAGAGAGAGTGTGTGTGTGTGTGTGTGAATGTGTGTGCGGTTTTCCTCTGGCTCTTGGGCTTTATTCCTCGGTGTACTGTCTCTGTGTGAAGTCAGGTAGAGATACATCTCCTACAGTGCCATCTACAGTACTGGAGTAAGGAAAGTCCAGGAGGCAGGAAGTGAGGGCTTTTTAAAACTCCAGGCTCTTTTTCCTGCTGTTGTCATGTCCCTGTGTTCAAACAGCATCTGCATCAGCAGCTGCATACAAGCAACCTGCACTGTTCATGTGCATGTGTGGGAAAGTCCTTCACATCCTTCACATGTCAAATTTGACAGTTTGCACTGAATATACAGTGAGGTCCAAAACTCTGAGAGCACTAGTCAAAATGCTTGTATTTCACATTCTTTTCTAATTTACCCCCAGCCCTGGAAGTGCAAGGCAAACATGCTAACCACTAAGCCACTGTGTTCCCCAGATAGTGACAATTTAATTAAAAAATAATAATGATACTCATAAAGAGTTATAAGTTAACAATGGGAAATTAGTTCTCACTCTGATCATCAGCATCATCCACAGCAGTCTCTCAAGTCTCACCACCTGAGGTAAAACTCATTCTCTGCATTTACACTACAGTTGGTTGAATGCTCGAATCTGATTGGTCAGAAGTGTGCATTATTTTCATATAAAAGCACAGCTTGGAAAGTGGTTCCAGCTTTAGTATGGGCTCATCCTAATATGTTATTGTTTCTATAGTAACAGCTCATACACAGGAACTTGTACAGCAGATGATCCACATCTAAGACTAATAATAAAAGGATTTAGAGAAACATGTTGTTTAACAAAGTAAAACATCCACCCTTGATGGAACACCAGTGTATTGCAAAGCACCATGCACACATTCACTTTTGCTAAACTTTTATTGAATTCATATACAACTACAATTATATATAACCAACTATTTTTTTCCATGGTCATTTTCACTGACAATTTAATTAAAAAAAAAAAATTCTAATTTAATACAACAATTTAACGAAAATGAGTCAAGAGTAGAATGAGTGAAATATTCACATGAAATATGTACATGAGTTTGTTAGTATTTGGTACGTCCCCTTTTTGCTTTAATGACAGTGCGCACTCGAGCTGGCATGGACTACACATGCTTGTGCCAAAACTTATGATCCATTTTAGATCAAATCCATCAGAGTGTCATCTGATCACATGCTTCAGCAGAACAGGTTAGGCATCAGGAGGTCAAGTTAAGTCAAATTTTATTTATAGAGCACATTTAACACAGTGCTTCACTGTAAGAAACATCCAAGTATCCAGAGACAACAGCAACAAAGACAACATTAAAAACAGTAAATTGAAATTAATCAAAAGCTAAAGAATAAAAATAAGTCTTAAGACTAACTTTAAAGACACTCAATGCTGGAGAGGCCCGGATGTTAGAAGGTAGACTGTTCCAGAGCTTAGGGGCAGCAACAGGAAAAGTCCAATCTCCCTTAGATTTACAACATGAACAAGGAACAGGTAACAGAAGCTGAGTACGTGATCTTAGTGACCTTCAAATTGAAGAATCTTCAAATCAACTAAAAATTTAATCGGGAGTCAGTGCAGTGATTCAAGAACAGGAGAAATATGATCCATCTTATCAGAAGATCTGACCTTTTGTATGAAGCAGTTAACATGGTCAATATCACACCAAATTGCTTACATTTAAATGGGGACCTAGAAATAGTGCAGAATCTTGAATATTAAATATTTTAATATTATACTTTCTTTGTTTTAAATATTTAAAAATTCTAAAACCTACTGTTTATTTCCTATTTTAAATGGGGAAAAAAATCCCAGATTTTCAATGTGGTCTCAGACTTTTGGGCTCCACTATATAGTTCTGAAAACTACAGGTTTTCCGACACTAAAATATATTTCTCTTTTGCATTTATCTCAATCAGAAATTATATTATCCAGTAAAGAGAAAGGACACTGATTCAACAGATTTTCTGAAGATAACCATAAATCAACCAAATACCGCTGACAATAACTCAACATAAATCAACACTGAATGGACGTCACTTCGCTATCAGGATAAGCATTCGTATGTCTGTAAGTCTTAAACAGAGGATTTAGACTAGCGTCTGTACATTTTCAGGTGGTCACATCGATTTACTCTTACTTGACATTTCATGACCTGTGATGAAGAATTGTAGTTAATGGACTTACAGCCATTTGGATTCAGAGCCACATACCATGTACTTTAGAACATTTTTACCAAAAGTACATTTACTATATATTTGTAGTGGTCTGGAAAAACCCTTCACATGCTCAAATTTTGACATTTACTACATTTATACAGTATATCGTTATTAAAAGCTTTGGCAAGAATATGTGTCTCTTTTCCATGAATCTCAACCAGAAGTAACCTCAAAGCATTTTAAAGTCTGCTCACATCCAGAAGTGAGAAACTGCATTTAATATGTAATAAATAAGATTACAGATTATACATATGATAACAAACTCTATGTCTATGGCTCTGTGGTTGAGGCTCTGGGCTACCCATCAGAAGGTTGAGAGTTCAATTCTCACCCTTCATCCTCTCTGCCCCTCCATATGATGGCAGACCCTGTACGCCAACTCTAACTTTGTAAAAAGCAGGATATGTGAAGAAAAGGGTTTCACTGTACTCTATGTGTATATGTGACAATACAGGGCCATCTTCTTCTTCTTCATGTTTAATAACCATATGTATTTTATAAAGGACAAACACCATTTATAGATTATTAGAAGGCATTATATTTACATCATAAGCAGTTTTTGCTTAATAACTCGATAATTAAATTGAATTGAATTACTCTGATATTATCTCTATATTATCTCAGTTGGTATTATCATAATGTGTTTTACAATAACCTGATAATAACAGGCAAGCGAAACTCCCACCTATCTCTATATTTGCAACCTAATCCATCCAACCATTTTCTTTACTGCGTATCCTACACAGGGTCACAGAGAGCCTGGAGCCTATCCCAGAGGGCTCAGGGGACACCCTGGACGGGGTGTTAACCTATCGCAGGGCACAATCACACATTCACACTCTATAGACAATTTGGAAATGCCAATCAGCCTACAACGCATGTCTTTGGACTGGAGGAGGAAACCGGAATACCCAGGGGAAACCCCCGAAGCACAGGGAGAACATGCAAGCTCTGCACACACAGGCTGGAGGCGGGAATCGAACCCCCAACCCTGAAAGTGAGAGGCAAACACTAAGCCATAAGTTGACAATGGGAAATTAGTTCTCACTCTGATCATCAGCATCATCCACAGCAGTCTCTCAAATCTCACCACCTGAAGTAAAACTCATTCGTGGCATTTACACCACAGTTGGTTGAATGCTCGAATCGGATTGGTCAGAAGGTGTGCATTATTTTTATATAACAGCAAGGCTGGGAAAGTGGTTCCAGCTTTAGCATGAATGATAGGTTAATATGTGCTGATCCTAATATGTTATTGTTTCTACAGTAAAAGCTCATACACATGGACACCTCCATGTTGTTTAACAAAGTAAAGCACATAATCGTTGATGTGGTGATGTTTTTTTGTTAGGAGAAATTTATGCCTCACTTATCTAAGGAGTATTTGTAACTTTGTAACAGCGTTTTGTTTTTTGTAACAGTCGCCGTGCTTTGTGAAGTCTATCAGCACAGAAAAGTCTTCAGGACAGAGGAGTTTAGGTCAGGGTTGTGTTGGATCTGGGGAAGATTGGGTGTGAGGCAGGAATATACCCTTGATGGAATGCCAGTCCATTGAAAAGCACCATTATAAATAATTATAAATAATTATATAAATAACCAATGATTATTTTTTCCAAGCTCACTGTAAAGAAACAAAAATCCTGATAAATATGGGTTATATGAAACAGCTTTAATAAGAATCTCTGTTTTTTGTGCAGTATTTTTCACAGCTCAATAGGGTTTGGGTCAGTTTTATTCTGGCAAGTTCTACAGTTCACCTTTTAAGATATTTTTCTAAGGTCAGTGTGCATGCAAAGCAGCAACAGAGATACAACCATACCCTCTTGTTGTAATTGTTGGTTATGTGTTTCCATTTCAGGTTGGTTGAGACTGGACGATATGTGTGGTGCTGCTGGAATCCTCAGACAACTGTATTCTTCATTACTCTGATGAAGAGAATTGACATTAATCATGATTCGATGAGTACTTGAGTAAATGCAGTTGCATCTTGAGTTTCAGCTGACTTTTATCTGAAGCGATTCCTATACTATACCAGCCATGAGCTGTAAGATAAGAGATAAAAGATAAGAGAGAGATAAGAGATTTTTTTTTGCGACATCACAAAGTTGTCATCACTTCAAACCTCCACAGCAAGCCTCCTATAAGGTTGTACTTGATTTGACTTGACTTGAGGTGACCCATGCTGGAGGACACTTTTTACTCACCCTACGGTGATTCATCGGCTCAGTCAGACTCTGAGGTGATTCAGCATATCAGTATTCATGTGTAACTGCATATGCTGCTATTTCCCCCAGTGGAAGCCTGTATCAAATGTTCTGTGGGATTTTTAACTTTCCATTGCTCCTGGCACCAGAGAGTCTTACCCCAGGTAAGGGGGAGGTGCCCTTTATCAGGTCTGATCATTTTTGCATGTTAATGGTATCATGTTAATGATAAGAGGGACAGAGGGACAAATCACTGCCGTCTTGAAGACATTGGGGTTATGCAAGTTGGTTTGAAGTGTCATGCCCTCCACAAGGCAAAGCTCGTTTGTTTGTTTACTCTGCCAGTTTCTCTGATTACCTTCTGTTACTACACATGTAGATTTCATTCTGCAATGTGTTTGCCAGCATCCACAATCAGAACTTCCTGTTTGTGGTGCGGAAGAAGCTTCTGATGTGCCTGGCAGCAGCCAACAAGCAAGTGACTGCTGTTTTCATCCAGTTACAATAAGATGCCTTTCAGTATTAGCTAAAGGAACAAAAAAGTGAGAACTAACAAGCTGACTCTTTTCTGAACAGGATGTAGTCGGTGTTCGGGTGGCTTATGACTCCCTTATTCAGTTCCTGAGAGGGCTGTCCAATCAGAAATTGATCATGATGAAGTTGCTTGAGACTCAGGTAAGCTTGAAAATGTCCATGTAAAATAATAGGTAATTAAACATAAAGCATTTTAGTATAAAAACAGCAATGTTTAATGTGTAAAGCTGGCTGCTTTTTGTAATATTTCTCCACATTGCAGCTGCACCATCTGAACTTCTTGGATGTGTTCTTGGCTCATCCTGTTTGGTTGCTTTAAAAACTGAAATTGTAAGTGTCTTATCAGCACTTTTAAAGGTGACAGTTAAACCTTAATTCACAGCCTGGTCCTTTTTAGCTGGTTAATTTTTTTTCTGCATTTGAAGGTCCGTTATTAGTTCAAAAGGGCACAATAATAATAGAGTGTCTTGACTTTGCTTTCCAAAGTCGGAGGGAGGATTCTTGGAGCTTGTCTATACCAGTCATCTTGTGGGACATATATACAGAGCTGTATATATGTGTATATGTATATGTACATACATACATATATATATATATATATATATATATATATATATATATATATATATATATATATATATACAGAAAAGCATGGTGGTGGTAGCATCATGTTGTAGGGATGAAAACTGGTCCGGGTTCAGGGCCAGATGAATGGAGCCAAATACACGGCAGTCCTAGAAAACCTGTTCCAGTCTGCTAGAGAATTGAAAGCTCACCTTCCAACAGGACAACAACCTTGTGCATTCTGCCAAAGCTATGCTGGAGCGGTATTAAAAAACAAGAGCCTGAAAAAGAAGTGTTTATAACATTGTGTTGCAATTATATATTTTAATTAACTTATATCATCAAATTAATGATTATCTCTATACAACAGGTGACTTTCATTAATTATGCTTTACATTTTACCCAGCACACAGTTCTTATATAGAAATATACAGGGAAACCTTTTAGAAACCTAGCTCTCAGATAATCATCTTCCCTAAGCAGGCATTGATTTATTGTGTTTGATGATTTCATTTATCCTGCATGACTTACCATCTAATCATGTTACAGAAGTACTCTAGTTGGCTGATGTTAGCATTTTAGCATTTAGTGTTTGCCCACTCGGCCATTAAAGTGAGTGAAAATGAAATTTGGCTCATTTAAGATTTATAAATTTGACCCATAATTAGGATGGATAGAAGAGCCTTCACTTGCCTATATTTTCTTCATACTTTCCAGCTGAACCTATTGCTTAGCATTATTATCACTGTTTCCTTCCATGACTAACTCGCCTTTCACTGCTCACTGTCACTGCTTCATTTTGTCTGCTTTCTGAATAGAAAGTATTTATTAGATAGTATTTCATAACATACTTAATAGATAGTATTGTGTAAATGCATAAAAGTTTTGTGCATGGTGCCATGACCATAGATGACTTCTTTCAATAAGAAATCAATTATTTAAGATATAAATTATGTTATTTTGTATTCTGATAAAACTTGTATTCGATTCTATTATATTCTAAGTGAAAATCTTCCTTCTTCATCTACCCTAATTTGCAGTTTGGCACATCATTGATTATGATTTAGAATTTACATGCAAATTATTCTATGAAATCATCTAACGACTTCTGGCGACCTTTTGAGCATGCTTTAGTTACTTCCCTCTGAAAACACTGCTTGCTGACTGATATTACCATTTTAGCATTTAGCATTTTGGCACTCAGCCACTGAGCTGCTTGAAAGTTTCTTCTTCTTCTTCTTCTTCTTCTTCTTCTTCTTCTTCTTCTTCTTTCGGCTTTTCCCTTCAGGGGTCGCCACAGCGAATCATCACTCTCCACCTATCCCTATCTTCTGCATCCTCAACACTTGCACCCACTAGCTGCTTGAAAGTTTAAAATTAAAAATTATAATACCAGAAATAAGTAAAATTATGAGGATGGCCAAGAGTGCCTCCACTGCCATATCATTTATGCATTATGAGTTCCCAGTGATTTTTCAGTTGATCCTATTGCTCAACAAAGGTGCTCTACAAGTAACAAATAAAACTGAATTGAATTAAAATTGAATTTTAAAACTGATAGTATAATTTATATAAATTGTATAACTATGTACTTGCTTCACAGTAAATCAGGACAAAATGCATACTTGTAAATACATATGCTAACAAAAAAGCACATAAGTAAAATCAGTTTTAAATAAGACAAAATATGCATTTAAGCCAAAATATAAAATTCCCTGACAACATAAATGCTCATATCACAGTCTTATCTCACTGCAGACTACTTTATATGGAAATACAAAAGACAAGTT
>CM074946.1:16924603-16934789 GCA_037577455.1 Pangasius macronema
TAATCATCTTCCCTAAGCAGGCATTGATTTATTGTGTTTGATGATTTCATTTATCCTGCATGACTTACCATCTAATCGTGTTACAGAAGTAGTCTAGTTGGCTGATGTTAGCATTTTAGCATTTAGTGTTTGCCTACTCGGCCATTAAAGTGAGTGAAAATGAAATTTGGCTCATTTAAGTTTTATAAATTTGACTCATAATTAGGATGGATAGAAGAGCCTTCACTTCCCTATAGTTTCTTCATACTTTCCAGCTGAACCTATTGCTTAGCATTATTATCACTGTTTCCTTTCATGACTAACAAAATGCATACTTGTAAATAAATATGCTAACAAAAAAGCACATAAGTAAAATCAGTTTTAAATAAGACAAAATATGCATTTAAGCCAAAATATGAAATCCCCTGACAACATAAATGCTCATATCACAGTCTTATCTCACTGCAGACTACTTTATATGGAAATACAAAAGACAAGTTATAGAGATAGGAAGTCGTTCTTTGTGGCTTGTCCCTGGTGTGCAGTGTCCCCTGACTCCCTTAATACTGAGTATAGAGGGATGAAAGATATAAGACACCAGCTGTGCATGAAATTGCTGCCTGCCAAATCGCCTGTGTTTTGCTGCAGCTTAAAATAGCCCCATTCACCTTCTATCACCAGTCAGGTGCAACACAGCAGCAACATGTAAAAGTCTCAGGTAAATATTTCATACAATATGTTATTTTCAGGAGATATGGTGATTAAAGAGACAGTTCAACCAAGTTTTTTTCAGGATTAACCTAAATATAGTTGGTTAATCAAGGTGTTAACAGTTGCTTTACATGTTTTTTTATTTTATTTTTTATTTTTTTATTTTTACTAGCAGTACAAGGATAATGTTGCTAGCTGCCAGTTTTGTGCAACTGACGTATAGATTTAGTAGTGTGTGAACGAAGTTTTGTGTGTTTATTTTGATTCATCCACTTCTTTTACACATAAATTTTGGAAAATTAAACATTGAAATCAAATGAAAAGTATATTATCATTGTAACCTCCTTTAATGTAAACGAGGCCTTTCCACACTTTAGGGTTTTTGCTACTGTAAGTAGCCTTTGCACTTTCTGCTACAACAACAACAATGCTGTAAAAGAAAGCCAAACAGTATCAAACACCATTTATGACAATGTTTATGGAAAACCTGTAATGTGTAATAGAATAAAAGAAGCAGCTCGAAATACAAGCACAAGTACAAGCACAAGTTTAGTTGGCAAATAAATAACAACTGTAGTGAGTAGAAATGGCTATCTAAAAGAAGCTAATCTGACCCTCAAATCAACTAGCAGAGTCAAACCAACTACAACGTATAAAAATTAATTGAATAGCAATCAAAACATTTTAGGGAAAAGTAGGGAAAAAAGTTACAATAACCTGGTTGCATAAGTGTGCACATCATTTTATATTCTGGGATGTGGCTGTGTTCAGAATGAACCAATTACATTCAATCTCATGTTCAAAAGTAATTATTATATAGCTGTCATCAATGAAATTATTCTGATTAGCCCCAAATAAAGATCCACTGTTTCTGTAGAATTTTCTTCACATCTCCTTGTTTTCATCTGACTGCTGAAGCCATGATCTGCAAAGAACTTACAAAGCCTGTACACTGTTGAAAAGTTTTGATCAGGAAAGGGGTATAAAAGTACAGTATTTGCAAAGTATTAGATATACCATGGAATACTGTAAAAGCAGTCATCAACAAGTGGAAAAAACATAGAACCACAGTAACATCACCAAAACAGGAGTTCCTCCAAACTATAGAAAAGGACAAGACAAAAACTTACCAGGGAGGCTGCCAATAGACCTACAGCAACATTAAAAGGGCTGCAGGAATATCTGACAAGTACTGATTAGTCTCTGCATGTGACAACAATCTCTTCATATGTCTGGGCTATGGGGTACACTGAAAACCCTAACAAGTTGACTGTGCACAATTGATCGAGTAAACTCGTTTCCTCAATTTAATTGTGTAATGGGGTCTCCCAAAACTTGTATATTTAAGTTCACTTAACTTGATGCTCATGTAGACTGTACTTAAACTGTTAAGTTCACTTCACTTGGTGTTCATATAGTGTACTTAAATAATTTAGTTAACCTAACCTGGTGTTCAC
The DNA here is from genome assembly GCA_037577455.1 of Pangasius macronema. Classification (NCBI taxonomy): domain Eukaryota; kingdom Metazoa; phylum Chordata; class Actinopteri; order Siluriformes; family Pangasiidae; genus Pangasius; species Pangasius macronema. The sequence goes on from CM074946.1 coordinate 16,926,751, forward strand.
ATAGCATATTTTATTGTTTACTAAACGTGAATCAAACTCAGCACACGGTGGTGAGAGCGCCGCATGCTAGCCACTAGTCCACCAGGCAACCAGTTTACTACAAAAATTCACTTAGTTCACTTAGCTTGGTGTTCATTTCAAGTGTACATAAATAGAGGGTGTCCTTGGTCTGCATACATTGAAGAAATTACCACTTCTTAGCAGCATGCAACTTTATTTGCAAAACATACTCTACATGAGGATGCCATTTCTTTGTAAACACACACAAAGTCGTCTCAGCTACTCGTGATGAACTCTTCACTACACCAGTACCAGTACCAGTACGAGACGAAGAGGAGCGCCTTTTTGCAATTATCTACCGATCAATGCCTTAGTTCTCTTGTTGCCAGACAAACATCACATCAAAGAAAGGCCAGAGTGAGCTATTTTAATGAATCATAATTTTGAGTTCATAACACTTGAAATCTTAAGTTTATGTATTTTGTATGCAAATAAGTTAAACAAAGTTAGATTTTTGAATTATGGGTACAAAACGAAGTAAGATTTAGTCATGATTACTTGATTGTTTAAGTAAAGACAACATTAGGGTTTACAGTGTAGGGTGGCTAGACAGAAACCCTTTTTCGCAAAAACCATCCAAGCCCAACTAAGTCACCCCAAACCATGTGGCAAAATGTGTTATGGTCTGATGAGACAAATTTCAAAAGGTATAATAATTCCATAATTCTCAAAGGTATGTTTGGGGCAAAAAAAGCACATCGCCACACTGAAGCATGGTGGTGGCAGCATCATGCTTTAGGGCTGCTTTTCTTCAGCCAGAACTGGGGCTTTTATCAAGTTGGAGGGAATCATGAATAGCTACAAATATCAGTCAATTTTAGTGCAAAACCTTCAGGCATCCGCTTGTAAGCTGAAGATTTCACATTTCATCACAACAATCACACAAAGCATACATCCAAATCAACAAAAGAATGGTTTAACCAAAAGAAGATCAATGTTTTTGAATGACCTAGCCCAAGCCCAGACCTGAATCTAACTAAAAATCTGTGGGGTGACCTGAAGCAGGCTGTGCACAGGAGATGCCCTTACAATTTGATGCATCTAGAATGTTTTTTGCAAGAGAGTGGGAAAATATGGCCAAGTCACGATGTGCCATGCTGATAGTCTCTTATCCAAAAAAACTGAGCGGTGTAATAAAATCAAAAGGTACTTCAGCAAAGTATTAGTTTAGACTGTGCACACTTCTGCAACCAGGTTACTGATGTCGGGTGAGGAGTCCTGGGGTGCAGTCAGCGTTCCAGTTCATCCCAAAGGTGTTCAGTGGGGTTGAGGTCAGGGCTCTGTGCAGGCCACTTGACTTCTTCCACACCAACCTCGGCAAACCATGTCTTCATGGAACTCGCTTTGTGCACATGGGCATTGTCATACTGGAACAGGTTTTGGGCTCCTTAGTTTCAGTGAAGGGAAATTGTAATGCTACAATATATGAAAACATTCTTTACAACTCTGTGCTTCAAACTTTGTGGCAACAGTTTGGGGGAAGAATCACAAATGGGTGTGACGGTCAGATGTCAACATACTTTCAGCTATATAGTGTATGTGCTAAGGAAGGCTTCATGGTGGATGATACTGGTTTTTAGGTCTGCAACATACTTCTTTCCTTTTTTGGTAGATAATAATATCATACACTGCAAGTAAATATGTACAAAAATTATGTACAACTCAGAGCATTTCAGGCCAGTCTGATGATTTAGATACAGTCTATACTTTGGTTGATACTAAACTAATAGCTATAACCTTCTTTTGATTATTAACATTAACGCTGTAGCTCTAGTATTATTGGATTATTCCTTTAATCAAATGTATGTTTCACATTTAACCTCTCTGTACTTTCCCCTCATTCCTATGCTTAGTCTAGGACTCTTGTTCACAATATGCTCATACTGAACACCCTTTCATCGCACTTATTACTGTTTGACTTTGTAGTATACAGTTGGAGAAGAGTAATGATTTGTAGTTCCACTATCCGGCGTATTGAAGAAGAGGATATGATCCTTTTAGAGTCTGGTTCTTCTCAACCTTCCTTCCTCTTAAGCTCTCATGGTTTTTCTTGCCACTATCACATCTGGTTTGTTTATTAGTCATCTTAATTTTCATCCTGATTTCTGTAAAGCTGCTTTGTGATAATGTCTATTGTTAAAAGCTCTATACAAATAAAATTGAATTGAATTAAATACTGCTGATTTGTCCAAAATACGTAAAACAATGCAATTATACATAGCTATATACATGCTGTAATAATAAGAATAATATATTTAATTTATAAGCCTGTAACAAATAATAATCATAAACAAACATCTTATACAACATAATGGATAAGAACAATTGGATGAAGTAGGAAGAAGGAAAAGGAAGGAGAGGAACTGCTTAGAAACACCGTAGACACGCACGAGATATTGATAGCACTGAGGAAAGAGATAAGTGGTTTCGAGCTGTGTTTTGAAGGAGGAGAGAGATGAGGCTTCAGTGAGGCTCTGTGGAAGGAGATTCCAAGGCTTGGGTGTTACAACACTGAAAGGAAGTCTAAATCTGAGGAGCACAAGTGCCATTCCTTTGGCACATTCATCATGAGTTTTACAGTGTTAAATGGACTGTATATTTTTGGCATGCTCTGAGTGCATTCATTAAAATCTAAGGCATTCATAGTCTTTGCAGCCGCAGAAATTGGAACAGATAACAAAAGGGTCCATTATATAAGCTTTTTCCAAGTCTGACCCACAAACACGAGGCTGTCAGCACTTCCACTGTCATCCACCATTGTTATTTTCCCCTTCAGTGTACAGCTTTTTTTGTGCACATGTAATTGCTGTGCTGCATTGCATTTACTGACTGCCTGAAATTGCTTCCATTTATGAACAGCATGCATGTATTTACAATACGTGAACATCTCTGCCCCAATCACACACACTTGGTCCAAGATAGCTTCCAGAATTATTGGCCATCCTGATCATAACACATATTCAGCAATTTTTTTCAAGGTCACCTGAACCACATCGACACATTTAGAGCCTGGCAGGATGCCTTTGTTTTCATAAAGCGTGTCACTTCACATCATTTTATGGATTTACTGCCATGCCTTCTCAATAATGTCTCACACAGGGCATTTTATAAAATGTATAAACGGTAAGGTTCCAATTATTTCATTTGAATAAGTGCAAATTTCCCCAGCTAATGAGGTCCTGAGATGACACCTCTCTGAAATAAGGACTCCAGTAACAACTTTCCACCTAAAATTTCATCTCTAATGTGCACTCTCAAACACATTAAATGAGAGTGCTTTCTGTCACCCTTTTCATTCCCTGTAAACTAAATGGAAAGGTTTTGAAAACATTTGGTTTGGACATTTACATGCCCTTGTCTACGTCCCCCTCATAATTTCTCCTTGCTTGAATCTCAGTTGCCATCTAAAGAGAACTCACGCTAGTTTAACAGCTTTGCGCACACATACGCAACTAATTAGTAATGCATAAATCAGGCTCACATTCATAGTAACGCATTAATCATGCACAATCAGTCTGTGCATGATTAATCTAATGAAGGTTAATGAAGGCTTTGTACTAAATATTGTAATTAAATACTGTAATTAAAAGCTAAAATCTAATCCTTCATTGATTAAGTTACTAATATTTACATATTTAAATAGACTGCCAGTCAAAAGTTTTTGAAAACCCTATATTTTAGAATTTTTGGTTTAAATTATATCATAACTCACTAACACATAACTCATAAATACTAAAATTTGAAAATGTGAGAAAGGACTTGGAACAATCTAGAGCTAATCAGAAAAGGTCAACATCTTTCTCACTCTAATTAGGTACCTTAGGCATATCACACAGTTATATTTTACAGTTAATACTAGTACTGTTGATGAATCTTTTATATAGAGGTTTAACAGTGGTACTGATTATAAAATAAATAAATAAATAAATAAAAACAGTCATATTATTTAGTCATCATGTCAAGACACCAATCATTCTAATCATTTTGAGATAGTAAGGCATATTCTTTCTAAAGCTTATTATTAGAAGAAAAAAAAAAGTAAATGGTGTTTTTTTTTTTTTTCTTCTCAAATGATGGAAACTGGCCTCTGCAAATATAATACCTTCCCGAAGGCCGTACTGATTTGCACATGCAATCACCTTCCCCAAGTGACTTTCAGGCTGCAGTAAATCATATTGTCAGGGGAAAATGAATCTATTTGTGTAGCTACCTCCCAGTATTTTGCACCTCTAGCTAGAATTACTCCAAATTTCAAATTCATTAAGGCAAACACATAACGGAAATATATGCTATTTTACTCAGAATCAGAATCTGAATCAGAATCATTTTATTCTTTATCCATATACATTTACATGTATTAGGAATTTTCTTGGTGTTTGGTGACAACACAAAACATTCAACCCACACATCATAGACAACACAACACAGTTACCATCCTAATATACAAATATTTCACCTAATGTACAAATATTACACCTTAAGCAGAAATGGTATAGGCTCAGTTGTGAAGACACAATCTTCCATAGACCCTGTTTCAGGTTTAATTAAGTTTGATTTAAGCAACTGGAAAATAGTGTCCTCTCTCTGACTTCATGGATTTCATATTGGTAATTACTCATTTTCAGTAACTGCTTTATGCTGGTCAGGGTCGTGGTAGATCCAAAGGGAACACTGGGCATAAGGAATACACCCTGGATGGGACGCAAGTCCAGCATAGTCACATTGGTAAATATTTTAAAATACAGGAAATAAGAGTGAAATTGTGACTGTATGCCTTTATACCACAGTGATCCATTATAATTGGACGAAATGTGTTGATTCAGTTCAGTAAAGAGCAGCTCAGTGCCATAAAAGTGCCAGCAGCAAGGCATATATTCATGCATTTGTTCTATTTAATATGCTATCATTTTCTTTGCAGCAATTTATGCAGGGAGTGTTATGAAGGATCCTGCACATAAGTGGATTAAAAAAATGGATGTAATTGTTGATAAGGTGAAGCTTTCTGTGAGGAAATGTTTAATTCACATTTTTGGAATGTCTCTAGTGTCATCGCTTTGTAACAGTCAGAAGTAAAGCTCTCACTTTTTCAAAATATTTTCCAACATGGAGAAGTTTTCAGGATGGAAGGCTTTGCGGTGTCTCTGTATCATGACACGCTCCATCTTTTTGTCTTATTATAGCTTTTAATGTATAATAACTATTATAATGTAAGTCACAACAGGAACTGACTTGTTTTCATTAAATGTACTAACTATGAATTAAGAAAAAAAAAACCTTAATTAAAAAAAAAGTTATTTAATTAATAAAAAAAATGATCATTGGTAAATTGTTGAAGCATAAAAAGAATGAAACACTTTGGGACGTGTTGTTATTAGAATATTTTCCTCCCTATTGTTGATTAATTTCCTATAATAAAGCACATCTGATGTTTTATTCTTTGCCTATACACTGTAAATGCACAAAAATTATTCAAACCACCTCAGATGAAGCATCTCAGGTCTATTGCAGGTCAAGAGATTCACAGCCGTGTGTTGTCTAATAAATTGTAGAACGACTGACAGCCTCCAATAAATCATTGGTTGATTTTTCGACCAATCTGTGGCTTACCTAGGCATGTAGTCTGTCCATGGGGAGCCTTCCATTGCAGGCATAAAGAGATGCAGCAAACTTTGTGGGATTGCAGCTTTCTAAGCATAATTGCAGTTCTGATAGTGAGAGAGTGGTAGTAGGTGTGAGTGAGTGAGAGAAAGAGAGAATCTCTCAACGCTGTGCTGCAGGGAAGGTGAACTGCTCATTAAACAGACAGTGAAGGATGGACTTGTTCACCAGGATTGGAAGAGGCACCGAGGCAGAGAGAATTCATGCTGATAGATCTATTTAAACACAGCAACGTGAGGGTAGAGCAGGCTGGAGTACCGGTCCCAAGTGACTGAAGAAAACACTGACGTTAGCTTAAAATAGAGTTGGAAAAGACAAGGTAGTGGGGGAAATTAATGTAAGGATTATGGAACAAAAAGATTGGACATGCCTGAAAGTTTCCTTCATGTATTAAAATATTTTTATCCCTACTTTTGCATTTGGCCACCACTCTTATGTGTTAAGTCGAATGTGGCAGGAGTGAGATCTCCTGCGACGTTGAGCATTTAGATAGTGTGAGAGTCCATGAGCTAATTCAGGATGGCTGAAATTCCAATTCAGTCGATGTGCAGGGGTTTTAATAGACTAGATTGATTTTGTTGGATTACATTATGAATTAGGCCATAAAAAAGGAAAAAAATGTGAACACTGCCCACACATACTTGTACAATTCCTATTTTTAATATAAGTTGGCTTGTGCAACCTGTTACAAATTCCATTAATAAGACCATGTTGAAATCCTGATCTTAAGAGTCATGGGTGTAGGTTGCTTTTAGGTTCATACAGAGATGTCAGTGAGGTTATGGACAAAATTAAGAGGCATCTGTTCTGTTAATTCACAACATCCTAGGCATAGAATAAGTGCAGGTCTGTTCTCTGAAGAAATGATTAAGTGTTTAACATTCAATGTGGAATTCTTAAGACATGTTAAATGTTCCTCCAAGTCATATACCATATCAGCGTGCTGGCTCTTTTTGTATATCAACCTTTTTTTTTTTTCTACTGTATTTTATTGCATGTGAAATCATGAACCTTATGTGAAATGTTGAGCATGTTAAATGTCTGTCCTGGTCAATGGCTCCCCCTTGTGCTGGCTCAGTTTCTTGCTTCATCAGAGGCTTTATGCATTTGATTTTAGTCATTTGGCAACAAATTTTATCCAAAGCAGCACAAATAAGGCAGAATCCCATCCAAGCACAGAGCTGAGCGGTTTGCGCTTAAGAGCCATGCTATGAGGCCCAGGAGTGGCTCTCAGCCAGGCGTCAGGTTTTAAACACACAACCATCCAATCGCTAGTCAAAAACCTTACTGTCCAAAATACTGTCACTTCAATGGACCCTTTTCAATCTCTCATCAATATAGATACATTTCAGTATATAATTCATTGGACCAAAACCCTTATATATTGTTGTATACTAAAATAATAATTCGATTACAGTTACCATTCTAATTAAAAAATGCCTCACTTAATTAGCAAAATCCACTTCCTTTCTTTTTTAGTAGAGATTTTGTTCATTGCAAATGACCTCAAGAAAAACACATACAAGTAAATTATTATTATACATCATATACAAGTTATTTTAAGAAAATATCACAACAATCTCAAACATGTATTGATCAGTTTAGTGACATAATAAGGAAGCTGTGAAATAACTTACCAAAGATGGTCTAATAGTTCTAACAGCCTGTGGTAGCAGATCAGACCAAGTTGGATAATAATAATAATAATAATAATAATAATAATTCTTCTTCTTCTTATTATTATTATTATTATTACTACTACTACTACTACTACTACTATTACTACTACTCCTGGGTCCCTGGAGGACTAGTGATCAGGCCTCTGTGCTCTCAGCACCATGGTCCTGGCCAGGGAACTGCACCTGACAGTGCACTCCCAGTGCGGGTCCCAAGCTCGGATAAAACTGGGGAGGGTTGAGTCAGGAAGGGCATTGCGTATAAAAACTGTGCCGATTAAATCGAATCTAGGTGGAATACATTCTGAGATGCTTTTCTGCTCAGTATGGTTGAAAAGAGTGGTTACTTGAGTTACTTTAGTCTTCCTACCAACTCAAACGACTCTGGCCATTCTCCTCTGACCTCTCTCACCAACAAGGTGTTTCCATTCCCAGGAGATGAGCAGTTTTGAAATGTTAGCCCATCTGACACTAACATCCATACCACAGTCAAAGTCACTGAGGTCATTTTTCTTCCCCCATTTTAATGTTTGATGTCTACATTAAAAGCTGAAGCTTTTTAAAAGCTGAAGCTTTTGACCTGTATCTGCATGATTTTAGGCTTTGCACTGCTGCCACATGGTTTTATAACTGCATGAATGAACA
>CM074946.1:16934889-16952249 GCA_037577455.1 Pangasius macronema
AGAGAGAGAGACACATACAGTGAGAGGCAGAGAGAGAGACACATACAGTGAGAGGCAGAGAGAGAGACACATACAGTAAGAGGCAGAGAGAGAGACACACACACAGACAGTAGGAGGCAGAGAGAGACCCACACACACACACACACACACACACACACACACACACACACACACACAGTAAGAGGCAGAGAGAGAGACACATACAGACAGTAGGAGGCAGAGAGAGAGACACATTCAGACAGTAGGAGGCAGAGACACACACACACACACACAGTCAGAGGCAGAGAGAGACACACACACAGTGAAAGGCAGAGAGAGACACACACACACACAGTGAGAGGCAGAGAGAGAGACACACACACAGTGAAAGGCAGAGAGAGACACACACACACACAGTGAGAGGCAGAGAGAGCGGCAGGACAAAAGAAAGTGAGCGTGTTCGTATTTCTGTATTATAGACACGAGGTAAATGCCCTGAATGAACATGCTGCTATCATGGCTGTGTAAGCAGCAGAGATTATTTCTCCATTATTAAGAGAGAAAAGTGCTCCATAATAACACCACAACTTCACAACCTTCTGTAACATCTGTAATCCAGCTGCTAATCACTGCACAGAACTGGTAGAGTGAAGAGACATCTGGACTGCTGAACACCTTCACAGTCACAGTATGCTGCATGAGTCACTCATAAAAACGCATTAAAGCAAAATCTCCGGTATCTGGAGTGATGATCGAGTGATGGCAGGAACTGCAGTGTTTCCATTTCCCAGAACACACTTTACTACATTTCCCATCATGCACTGACTCATTAGCTGGCAGAGAATCTCAGAAAGTCATTCATGAAATGCAAAAGTGCTCATACTGATGAAAAGGATTGAATCTAAATCTAATGACAGCTTTCTAATGAGGTTAGTGTTGATCTTGTGGATGCCGTGAAATGTATGAATAATTTCTGTATTCCAGAAGACCTTCAGCATTTCCCTTTTTAATCAGAGTGGGCGGGGCTAATACCGGCTAATACCGGCTAATACTGGCTAAAGCTCGTGTAAGCCTCAGCCTCATCAATAAGAAGACTGCAGTCTATTATTATTGAGGCTAACTGCAATGTTATTTGATGAATTCGTCATGATTTTAAATTCTACACAATGGCACAGATTGTGATTATTGAGTATGTGACGCAACAAACAGTGCTTTTTCAGTTAAGATGAAGTTATCCATCTGTGGTGGATTAAAAAAATCCCTTAATGTAAATTCTCAAAAAAATGTTTGAGCAAAAAAAAAAAAATAAATAAATTACGTTTTTGTATTTTCTATGTTCTTGCCTTGTGGTTGTCAACAATTAATCTAAGACTGCTCATTAATGTAATGGCACTAATCGATCAAGGAAACCTAATACAAACGTTTAATATTCTACACTATACTGTCTGGGCCTTTAAGTACTCTAAAAAGGTACGTGTCGCTCCGAGATGTCGAGCGCAGCAGCGGTTAGAGCACAGCTGGGAGAAAACAGCAGCTTATGGGAAGCTGTAAAACACACTAGCAATGATTCTGCTGCTGTACGGCAGCAAAGAGATGGAGAGAGGATTAATGAGGAGCGTATTCGCTGAGAGCAGGAGATCAGCAGTTTGTTTTGGTGGGAGCCACACACACACACACACACACACACACACACACACACACACACACACACACCTACAGCTGCATATACATGCACTGTGAGCAGCTGTCATCCACCTAGTGTTGCACAGCTGAGACCCTTGTGTGTGTGTGTGTGTGTGTGTGTGTGTGTGTTTGTGTACTGAGACAGAGGCTATGAAACATACCTAAGCTCTAAACACTTCATCAGGCAATTCACACACACACACACACACACACACACAAATCACTCTCTTTGCGAAAAGAAGAAATGAGGAAAATATGTAAAGTAAGTAAACAGCTGAATTATTTCCAAAGCTGCTCATTATAAACCTCTGATAGTTGTGACTTAATTAAAAGGCCACTGTTTTAATCTGAAGTGACTGAACCACTTGTGCATAGACCTACACACACGCACTGATGTGTACTAACACTGTACACAGAGTAAACAGTCGTGTGCACAAACACCAGGAGCCTTTAAACGAATTCCTTCAGGGCTACCAGTTGTATAAAACCACATATTAGATCACAAAGGTGTTCAGAAATAAGCACGTCCCTGTATCTAATAGACAATGGCCAATGAAGTGTCCCAGTATGAGCAGATGAACATCACAAAGCCATTACTGCCTAAAAGTTCATTATTTTCTTCTATCAGGACGCTCCGCTGGGTGCTCTTAACCAACCGTTTAAACAAAACAGTTGTGGTAGTTATGCTTGTTGTCATGGCTACAAACCAACATGCGTACAATGGAGCAGTTATGCAGAGCTGCGATTATGTCTTCAATAAGATAAGGAATTAACGCACACCTGCCAGCCAACCATTCTTTCATTTGGGAGAAAGTAGCAGAGGTGTGCAGTGTTTTTAGAAGTGTTTGTGAGTCTGTCTCATGCAGAAAGTGCCATTAGAAGTGTCTTCTTAGGGGTTTTGGACCAGTTTAGAGAAAACAAAAGCAATCCCACACTCTGTTCACCAAAGGATAGAGAGAAACACTGAACAATACAACTGGGATGTTCTTAGTGAACTGGGCCACTTGCGTGATTACAGTAATGCAGTGTTGACTAGGCTAATCCTTCATGTCACTGATGATATACGCAGCAGCTATCAAGGATATTAATGTGTGTTGCGGTGTGTAACAATATCATGTGTCTTATCATTAGTGACTCGTTTTATCAGGAATGATTGATGACATAGGCTGTTGGCTGTTGCTCATAGAAGGCCCTCTAGGAAAGACTCACATCTTCCCCTTCCCTTAACGTTAAGGGCAACAACTTAACCGCTCTCACACACACACACACACACACACAGAATTCGTTAAGCAATTATGATTTTAGTTAACTAATACGTTCCCTAGTCACTGCTGAGAGAATGTCAGCTAGTCAGGGCAGTGGAAAGAAACAGCGAGGCAGAGTGTAAAGAAAGCAACTAAGTGTACTTTGTTAGTCTGTAAACATTTCAGACTAGATGAAGCCAAGTGTATGTCAACTTTTAAACTGGTTCTTTTCAAACACTACAAAACTGATAGGACGCCACGTCACAGTGCAGGTGGATAATGACCCTAAACATACTGCGAAAGCAACTCAAGACTTTTTGAAGGCAAAGAAATGGANNNNAAGTCAGTCGCCTGATCTCAACCCAATAGAGCTGCTTTTCACTTACTGAAGACAAGACTGAAGGCAGAAAGACCCACCAACAAGCAGCAACTGAAGGTGGCTACAGTGAAGGCCTGGCAAAGCATCTCCAGAATTTGAGTTTTGAGAACATGGGCACTAGACTTCAATGCAAAGGATTTTCATCCAAGTATTAAAATTATGGTTATATTTACAATTATGTCACTTTGTCCAAAATACCTTTGAGCCCCTGAAAATGGCTGTAATTCCTAAATGGTAAATGCCTTATTTCTGTGAAACCTCTTAAAATAAAGTCTACACTTCAATCACATCTTGATTGTTTGATTTTCAAATCCATATATATTATACTGTATGTATATATTTGTGCATATATATTTTCTGCTAAGTAGGAGCTGGAGGAGCAGCGGAGAAGAGAGGTGTCAGACCGGGAGATGATAGAGAGATACAAAGAGGAGGAGAAAAGGACATTTCAAGATGAAATTGATGGCCTGCGACGGCTTCTTCACCAGGAGTTTGAACAAATTAAAACCAAGAGCGTCTCCATAGAGGCTGTGAGTCTGTACCATGCTGGAGCATTTACACACTGCAGGCAGTAGATGGAGATATAACCTCAGATCTAGAATAAGACAGCACTGTTAATGTTCAGTGCTTTACCCATAGAACTTGAACCAGTTATCCAGTCACTATAACTGGTGGACACCAATATTGATCACAAACTGAAATGATTAGCCTTAATGTCCATTTTGTGATGGGATATAGGTATCCAACACTTAGTCAAAAATCATGACATTCCTTACTTGAGGAAATCACAATTAGCTAGCAAGGTTTGAGACATCTTTAGGCAGATTAACTGTTTTGACATCTGTGTTTGATAAGATTTGTTTGAAATTAGACTTACATAATTTTGCCAAACATATTTCCATTTTCCTACAGGAGAGGTGTAAAAATATACAATATTACTGACAGAAAAACTCAATTTTGGTCAAAACCAAAATTTGTTTTCTGATGTTTTTCCAGGCCATCCCACATTTTATAAATAAATAAATAAAGCTGGTAATTCCAAAGATTCGCAAAATTATTTATTGTAACTGTACGCACAAAATTGCACACACACACAGTACATTTTGAGTCTTAAAAAAGAGTAATGTCAGAATTCTGATAGCTTTATAAATAATAATTCTGTGACATATTATTATTTATATGTGAGTGTCACGAGGCTGATGCAAGTGCAGGTAAACAGCAGATGTACAGTAAACTCTGGCAGACTGACCTCTTACACTGTGATTGTGTAGAGGTGCGTATGATTACTAGCGGCCATATTTATGGCTGCATGGAATTCTGGGTAGTGTAGTTGGATGGCGTTTCTGGCGTTGATATATGAGGAATTTAGTAAGGCCTGAAAACATATGACATGTTACACTGGCTTTTAGAAGTTTCAGAAGCCTAGTAATAAAAAGAGTAAAAAATACAGACACTGACTTGAAATTACCTTGACTTGGAAGTCAGTACAATATAATTTAACATATTTGGTTCATGAATTACTTCATGAATAGCTCCAAGTATATATTTAATCATTCTGTATTGTGTACAGAAACTGCATGAGCTGGAGAGCAGAGAGAGAAACATGTCTAATCTAAGAGGTGAGGATGAATTTGAGAAAGAACGAAGGAGGATCAGAGAGAGCGAGCTGAAGGGGCAGATGGATCAGAAGGTTTGTTTTCTCACTGTTTGCTGTGCACTCTTCTTCTGTTTAAAAAATGTGATGCAGATTTGATCATTAAGCCCTCTCCAACTAAAGAAAGGGAAACCTAGCCCAAATGTCAAAGTTTGCGTATCTTGGGGTGTTGTTTATGAGTAATGAGTTGAGGGCCGCTGTTCTGAACCATACCGATAAAAAGCTGTCAGTTTAGTGCTTGGGGGTCTTCCAGGAGAAAGTATGATCATGAGATCAGATGATCATGTCTAGTGTGTTGTGTGTGTTTTAGAAGAATAAATGGAAGAAGAAAATGAGAGAGCTGCAGAACAGGCACCAGCTGGAGAAAGAAGAGGTGAGGGTGCATGATTTGTGAAATTACCAGCAATTACGAGAAAATTAGGCAAGTATTATATCAAAACACCATCTTTCAGAAACTGAGGGTCTGTTGCATTGGGACTATGTGTCATGATTGCACTCTGTATCTGTGTGTAATAGCTGGAAAGTGAAAATATCAGGCTGCAGAAGGCCTTGTCTTTGGAGGAAAGCACTAGTTCTAGTGTGACCCCTCTGAAGCAGCAGGTTCTCTCTCTCTCCTCTCAGCTCAGAGAGAGAGACACACTCATCCACTCCCAGAAAAAGAAGGTGAGGAGTCTTAGTTTAAGCAAAGTTAGCGTTAAAGTTACTGCCCCACCTGACAGTACTATCCTATCTTTTCCATCATGTGATGTTTGGTCCTAAAGTGTAATTTCACAAGAACTATTTTTTTTTCTTTCTTTTCATTCCAGATAAAGAAGCTGATGTCCAGATCACTGTCAGGTAACTGACCACTGACATTTTGGCTATTCTGATTTATAAGAGGTTGCATTATTAGGCATGTAAAAAAAAAAACAACTCTAATTGTTTTATTCATTGTAGGACAGGAACAGCATAATAAATGCTGAAGAAGTGAAGAAGTTAATGTTTTTGGAAAATATCACAGTATCTGCTTAAATACTGCATTGTAGTAATCCGAGCAATCTAAGTAAAACATAATGCTACAACTGTGACACTGATGCATAAGCACTATTCACCTTCCTGTTTTGTAGAGCCACTTCCAAATATGGCTGCTCCGAGCTCTCCAGAAGAAGAAGGAGATGATGAAAAGGGAGAGAGTATGATTTTGCAAAATATTAACCATATTCATTAACCACATAAAGTAATTAACACTGTACAGTAAAAAAAATCACTGGCAGGCACTGAAACATTTATTTGCATTCATGTCATGTCAGTTCTGGAAGAATTTGTGGCAGCCCAAGTGGAACCAGTGAGAGGAATCCCAGTTCAGAGGAAGAATTTCAGATCCACCGTGAAGAAAAGACTGCAGAAGAGACTGGAGAAGATGGGACTAAGAAAGGTAGATACACACAATTTAAACAATTTAAACTGTAAACTAGTATGATGAGTTAATAATAAACAGCTGGAGTAAGTAGCAGAAACCTATATGTTTTATTGTAATATGTTGCCACCAGTACAATTTACTTACTACAGTTCACTCAGCCTGAAACTCTCCATTCATTCATCTTCAAGTGCTTTATCCTGGTCAAGGTCATGGTGGATCTGGAGAAGATCGCACGAACATTGGGCATGAGGCAGGAACACACCCTAAATGGGATGCTAGTCCATTGCAGAGGCACACACATGTTCACGCACTCATTCGCACACTCATTCACAAGGAGGGGCTTCATGAATGGTATGGTCCTCTATGCATTATGTGTCTCCTTTCAGTCACCAAGGACAGAAGAATGGTGGATCCAGACCTTTGGACCTTACTCTACCTTACTGGTTACTCTTTTGTTAAATACGTGATAGGATTGCTAAACAAAACTACGTCCTATAAGTGAAGCGGTAGTGCATCAGTACTTCAATACACTGTGCAGTATTTTGTACAGTACATATTTATATTGTGTAGCCACTTACCGATTGTTCATTGTGCTGAATAGCGTGCTGAAGCTATGTTGTTATATTCATGGTATTGTTGTTATAGCCATTGTTGTGTTGTTTAGGGCACTAAGGGAATCTCTACTCAGACCCTGAGGAGTCTAATCTATGAGCGAGGACAGACAATAAGGAGTCAGTCACAATTGCAGCATTTGAGAAACAACCTTGAAGACCAGCTACAGCAAAGAGTGAGAGAGCGGCAGAGAAGCCAGGGAAAATCTACGCCTAACACACACATACAGAGTAAGAACACACACTACACATGTACATACTCACACAGTAGAAGCACAAAGACCACTTATATTACATGCATGTATGCAAATATTATATAAGTCGGTTAAGCACATATACCACTCACAGAGCAGTCGGTTACTACAAAATTTATACATGTGTTTTGGAAACCAGAACACGGTTATTCTATCTGTCATGTGTTTACCTTTACTATTAACTGTGGCTATGTTATAGATTAAAATTTATAATCATAAATCACCATGGTAAGGCCGTAGTAATATTATTGTTAAGACTTAGTTACTTTGAATGGTTCTGCTTTTTGTCTGATGAGTTCTGCTCTTGGGTTTTTCTTCAGAGAGAAAGAAGCTTCGTAGTCCAGTCATGGAACAGAGCCCTAGACGCGGAAAGTTCAGCCCCAAAAACGCCCCACAGAAACGTGAGATTCATCAGC
Organism: Pangasius macronema; assembly: GCA_037577455.1. Taxonomy (NCBI): domain Eukaryota; kingdom Metazoa; phylum Chordata; class Actinopteri; order Siluriformes; family Pangasiidae; genus Pangasius; species Pangasius macronema. The sequence goes on from CM074946.1 coordinate 16,942,509, forward strand.
CTCCTACAGCTGCACCACGCTCCAAAGCTCCTTCACTCACACCGATTCTACCTGTACAGCAGAAGAAGAGCAGGTGCTTCCCTACACACACACAGACGCACACCTACAGTGTGTCACCAGCACACACATAAATAAGATAAATCTATGACATGTAAAACTAGAACAGTTTCAGATAACTCTTTTGTAAGTCTGTCAGTGGGGNGTCCTCAAGATACCTTACCCTCATTTCTTAGAAAATATCTCCTATTCTGTTGGGTTGAAATCTTCTGTGTTACTATAGAGAAGTAGCCGGGCAGCTAAGGTTCTATGTATACATCAGACTGAACAGCATAGTGACAAAAACTACCAAATGCTGTAACCTGTGTAAGACCAGGCCTGAATGTCCTCTGGGTGTTTACATGCAGCATAGTCTCATTACGGAGATCCCAACTGTGCTGTGCTCAACGACTGCCTGGGTCATATGCATGCTCTGTGATTCACATTAAAGTAAACTTCAACAATCCTAGAAAGAAAAAAAATTCAGATGAAAAGTAAAAGAGTAAGAGAAGGTGGAGTGGAAAAAAAAAAAACTAGATACGTTTTTTTTTATAAAAATGCTTAAGAATAAAAGAAAGACAGCGACCCTGACCAGGATAAAATGATAAAGCAGTTACTGAAAATGAATGAATGAACAAAAAGGAAAATATTTGAACGCGTTTATATTCAACATATTTCAAAGAAAATTGACCCTCATTTCACCAAAGTTCACTTTGCATTTCTCAAGTTTTTCAAGTTGTGCAGCTGTTAGGTCCACTAACCCAATCCGCTCCACAAAACACTGAATCACTGAAGGAAATGCAAATGAGCGTATTATTTTTGCACTGTTTTATCCCGCATACTTCACACACGCCAGGCCTGGGTCAATATTCCCTCTTCTTATCAGCAAGTGCTGATGTGTGTTTAATGTACGCTTTCCCTCTCTCAGTACTCCACCCTTCAGCTCAGAAGAGGAGGACGACGACGACGAGTCAGGCGAGGACAGTGCCTACATCACCAGCTCCCGGGACAAACCGTCCACCTCCGTGCACCTCACGCCAACAAAGGAACAGCAGAGAGCAGGGCACGAGCTCAGCTGGTCAGACAGCGATGACTCAGACCAATCAGACACACAAAAACCACAACAGGCTTTTATTGCACATGGTGAGAGAATGAGAGATACATCGATCCATCATCTATGTTTTTACAACAGGTTGAATCAGTTCTATTAGTCACTCTTATTCATAGTGTCCTAAGGTTTGCTTTGAAAGTGAAATCTTACCATGCGTTCAAGTTAGAAGGTGAGAGGTCACTGATCTGCCTGCAGTTTGCCGTTAACGGTTGACCTGCCTTCTGTGTGCTCTCTGGTCTCAGGTTCAGTTGTTCAAACGCTGACAAAGAGTTTAGAAAAGCAGCTGAGCAGCAGCAGCAGCACAAATCCTGTAGGAGAAATACGAGTGCTGCCTCCGGCCTCTCAGCCTTCACCTCGACCCTCCATCATCAAACAACAGGCGGTACAGAAAAACACACCAACACCTTTAAAGAAAACGAACTCTCATGTTCTTATAGCATTTAGCTATGTTGTTGTAATGCAGTTAATTCAGTTAAAATACACAATTTGACTGATTCTATTCATGAAAATTGCCACACAAGTGCCCTTTTGTGTGTGTGTGTGTGTGTGTGTGTGTGTGTGTGTGTGTGTGTGTGTGTTGGGAATGGGACATCAAAGAGATTCACCTTGTCATTTCTCTTCTTTATAACTTGTATGTAATATTATAAAGTATTTCAGAAAAATACTTGTTAATTTTTGGTTCACCAAAATTGAAATGAGTGATTTTTACAACTTCACAGCTGGTACAGGTCGTTTTTACTGGTACATTGTTTTTTTACTGGTACATTACAAGTAAGGATGTCTTTGTGTCAGTTTAATCTTAACCAAGCACACTGAAAAGCTCATCAGGTTTTTTTAGGATTTTTTTTTCCCCATTTATTGTGAATTAAGAGGGTCATTGTGGCTGAAACACACATGATGCAGTGTGCATTTCTCTCTGCAGGTGTCTGAGGAAGAGAGTGACGTGGACTTGTCCTCCATCGAGGAGCTCACTGCTCCGCCCACGGCTGGACGCAGGAGCTCAGATGTGGGCATCACCTCAGGCACTAGCATATGGAGCTCAGCTGCCAGCAGACCAGGAGCGTGGTGAAGGGCTTCAGTACTCTTAAATTAACTCTTCACTTTTCATTTTCATTTCATAACTCTTAAGTCTTCAAACTTACCTTCTTTAGTTAGCACTTACATGCACATGTTATACTGATTATGTTTAATATGGAAATGTGACTTAAATTAAAATTAAATTATATTTAAGTTAAATTTAAGGGCCATTTTATGACACTTGGGTTTCTGTTGCAAACAAATAACAAGAGAGAATATTCTGTGATTTAATCATGCTCATGCTACATTACATGTAATAGTTTGTCTGCAGATTATTATAGATATTTCAAATGAAGCTAAATGCAAGTGAATATTTAAATGCAATAACAACATGAATAATAATAATAATAATAATAATAATAATAATAATAATAATATGGCAGCTTTCATATGTGCCATTATTTTAATCTTTTAGGCTTTTTGATTCATCTGTGTGCATGCATATATGTAAATGTCATGTGCATGTACAGGTATTATTTGCTGAAAAAACAGGTGAACATGTCCCTTATGTTAAAATCTTAAAGTGCTTTACAGAAAATATGTGATGATTAAAGAAAGATTATAAATGGAAAAGAATATAAAATTAAAGAAACAATTAAGAATGCATAAAACAAAAATTAAAATGAAAAAATTGAATAAAGTAGTCAATGAAAATGAAAGGAGGTAGACAGTTAAAACTTAAAAGCTAAAGCTGAAATGTTCATTAAATGAAGCAGCATTGCATGAGCGAGAGCAGTGTAGCAGTGAATATCAGCATGGCTGTGATTAGGCTTTAGGTAAAGATGCTAGGATAGATATTATTTGTTCCATGATTCTAGTGAGTGTTAATTTCTAGTCTTTTTGCTGCATTTGTCAGCATATTTGTAATATAACCCAGTAACAGTGTACTACAATAATATTACAAAAAACACAAAAAAACAAAAACACGAGTTCATATTGTAGAATGTTGTGTGTGACAGATGTTACGTGAGCTTTTTCTCGGTGAAAGACACTTTAATCACTAAGGGACTTCAGTGTTTTCAGTCAAGGCTAACACCTGATTCATATCTCTCACCTTGACCTATGAAGTCACCTAGACTGCATGCACTTTGGGCTTGGATTTGGTGCCAAAAAAGAATTTCTGTCTTGCTTTCATTTATATTGTTATTAGCAGGTTAAAACGTATATAGATGTATACATTCATGTGTGTAGTGTAGGACGAATTCTATAACTGAACCATAAAATTTATTTATTAAAGATATGTGAATTGCAATATTTCTTAAAATGTTTATTTAGTAATAAATGGGTGTTGCACATTTTTTGTATTTTTTTTTGTAAAATAAAGTGTGAAACAAGTGTGAAAGAATGTTACAGAATGGTACAGCTTTATTTTACCAAAAGAAACTATATTTTCACCTGATTTAAAAAATAGTAAATAAGATAGCAGATAGCAAACGCTCAAATGGTAAATAAGAAAAGAGCTGGCCCACACTTCATCTGTCCAACGTTAGCACATGATGATGACGGAAATAAGATAATCTTATTCTCAACCATGATATGAACCAAGGACACAATTGACCCAAAACTGAAATGCTGAAAGCATTAGATAAACGGTTACATGTGGGCCAACAAACTTAGAACAACAATACAATATTGTATAACCAAGAACATCAAAACAGAAATAAACCATACATGTTAAGAAGCCATAACGCTTGTACAGTTTAAATAATGCACTTTTGTACAAAACTCTCAGTCTCTCAGCTCATAAGCACAAAAGAAAACATAAAAGTCTTAAACATAAAAGTCTTAAAACAAATATCAACATGCCATGCTCTCTTGTAGAGTTCTAAGAGCATAGACCAGTATATGTGTTGCTGTGTGTTACATGATTAATACCTGTCAAAAAGCATTGGCCAGATTCAAACTCACTTAACTTTCAAAATAAAAATAACTGACATAAAATAAAATAAAATGAAACCTACAAAAAACAGACTTGAAAAATAAGTAGTAACCCAGAAGCACAGCCAGAATGAATAACAGATGAATAACAGTAGAAAATACCTGAAATAACACCGCTGCACTCCGTGTAAAAAGGGAGGAATCGTAGACTTCAGTCTACAAGTCAAAATGTTTCTCTCTACCAGAGTTTTGACTCCATCACAATTCTCCATCTATTCGATCTTTATGGGTGTTTTATAAATACTCCTCTGTTAAAGAATTATGATGGGCTACTACTATGGTATTAATATTACATGCGTATTGCTATGTCACTGTGTTGCTTCTGTTCCACTTTACACTGGTAGTATTACATGGTCATCTACCCTACATGCCCATTAGCAAGTTTCAAACATAGTCGAATCTTTGGTTGGATTGTCTGCCGTCAATACTGTGACCCTTGTAGGAGTTGTTGTAAGGTTTGGGATAGCCTTCTGACCTGTAGATGCCACTCTGGGTTGCAGGTTTGTACGCCGTTCCTTCATAGCTAAAGCCAGGATTATTACACATTATTATTATTATTGTTTTAACCATGAATATGACTAAGCATTTCCTCACTATTGTATCATATTTATGATGCACTGCAGTAAACAGTAATGTGAAGAAATTACTGTTACTGGAATTAAAAACTCACCGCTTCTCAGGCATCAGTCCACGACAGGCCAAACACAGCATTACTCCACCAATAAACAGAACGGCTCCACCGACCCAACCAACGAACAGGGCCGAGCCGAACGTGTACCTGACAGACACATCAGCAATAACGACATTATAGTGATATTAATACTAGGGTTTGTATAGGATGGTAATTGCAACATGTGTGTCATTCTCCTACCTCGGAGTAAGAGGTGACCCAACAAGGCCAGAGCCAACTAGCCCCAACCCGTTAGGTGAGGTATAGGTAGTGAGCGCAAAGTTGGTCACGATCAAATTCGCAAAGATGGAAACCCCAGCAATGCTACAGATCCCTGGAGAGAAGAAAATGTAGCACACATTAACAATTTATGAATTCATAATAGCTGGAAGAATGCAATATTGATGAAGGGAAATAAACATTTCTCACCAGCAATAACAAACATGACCCCTGAAGTCAGAGTCATGGTTGCTTTCACACGGTCCTCCATGTTGCCCATTCTGAGGCACTTAAGGGCAAAAATGGCAATGAGGACTCCGATAACTCCGAGAACGATGGCCACGATCATGAGCGCTCTCACACCTTGGAATAGGCCTGAGGATCAATCAGGGGACAAAGACGGAAAAACAGAGTTAATATTACAGTATCAGATGTAATTATTGTATATCTTTCCATACAATATAGCAGAAGCTACTACAAACTGTTCTGATTTCTGAAACTTGAATTCTATACATGTGAGGTACAAAATGCCTTTGATCTAAAAGCTAATGCATTTAATAGAATTTGTTCACAAGGACATAGTTGACCTTTCTGACATTGTGTCCGTTTTGTAGCGATCAGTATGAGTGCCAAAAATTAAACCAATTTGTAAAGCAGCTCCAACCTTTAATATTTATTTAAGCATTGGAAATCTGTACATGGAGTAAAACAAAAGTTTGTTATCAAGGGTCACACCCAGTAAGAAAACAAGTCCACTGTTCAACACAAAATGGCGCCTTTAATTTGCTGTCCTTTTGTCTTTCTACACGTTTTCTTTTTAAACCATAATATTCTTTGATATTTATTTACCCATGGTTTAAAAAAAAAAACTCACCAGGCAACCCCAAAATAGTAAAATATGGCCGACATTGTGTGGTACCATACTCTGTCCCCACACACGAGTACCACAGTCCATAATATGCATAAATACTAGTGACTACAGTAAAAGCACGGTCTTCAACGGTCCACATGTCTATGGCCGTTGCTGAGCTGATCAAAAATGTCCCTAATATTGACAACATGAACCCCACTAGCTGTAACATTAACGTAGACATTTGTCCGTTAGCACTGATGCTCGACTGGCCAGTTTCTGCCCACCACTGAGCTCTTGACTGAAACAGGAATAGAAGCGTCTTATCGCTGTGGATCTAATGGCCATATCATATGTTTGCGCAAAATTTTCATGTGTGCCTTTCCCAGATTCAGGTATGGGGCGAGGATTTTGGGTAGCTATTTCCGCAACTGAGCCATTAAGGGTGTGTCTTTGTTTCTCAACACTTAATGGTGCCATTTTTCATCACTTAATGGTGACAGTTGAGCACACAGGGCATCGAGCCAAGATCAGTTTTCTTTATTTGTAAACGCAGAATTAATTTCTACAGTGTTTTTAATGTGTGTGTTTAAATGCTTCTCAAATCAGGGCAAATGCACTGATTTAGGAATTATTTTTATAATCAATTTTTTTGTGTAATTTTATATGAAATCTGATTATTTTGGCAGGTATGAAATAAAATCTAATTCTTTGACATTTTGGTTGATATTTATTATGATATGCTTGGGTATAACTTTTAACATTGCTTTTTTTTTTTTTTAGATCACATTAGTTTTTTGAATATCAAAAATGTTAAATATTTGAATATTTCTTTTTTCATTTCTTTTTTCCACATCATGGACATTGTAAGGATACTCAGTGGCATGGTGTAAATGTTCTTTAGTTTTTTTTTTTAAAGACTTTCTTTTATATATTCATTTAGGGCTGCACAACATATCGAAATTATCAAAGTAAGGATCAAAATGTATGTGCGATATGCATATCTTGCGATAACTGAATGATTTTAATACTTAATCAGGGAATGCTTTCCCATCCTCAAAAGAACACACACACACACACACACACACACACACACACACACACACACACACACACATACTGTACATACATACATACATATATATAAATATACATATACAATGTACATTTTTAGAAATCATTTCCTAAATTCAGACTACCTCAAAGGTGCCCCACAGTTTGAAATGTTCTGGATTTGAGGAGCCATAAAACATTACCTGGGAGTCCCAGGATGGTGAAATAGGGTCTGCACTCAGTGAATCCGGAGCTCTGTCTTACACACGACCTCCACAAGCCCGCATAGCTGTAGACGGATGTGACAGGGTTGTCGTACAGGTCCTCCGTACTCCACATGTCCATGGCTGTAGCAGCAATGATTCCCCCTAGCCCCAAAAGGCCCAGCACAAAGCCCATCACCTGGCACATCGTCACCGCCATGGTGCCTGCTCACACTCCTCAAAGGTTATACAAATAAAACTACAAGCTAGCACAGCTGCTGCTAGACTCAGCCTCAGTCTATGTCAAATGTCCTGACTCTGATGGAGTTGACCTTAGTTATGACTACACCTCTCTCTCAGATTGTGTGTTTTTCCACCTCCATCAGGGACAGGGTGGGACTTATGGGGTAACGGTTAGAGAAAGGCTGCACATGGACCAACATGAAACCGTATCGAAACTTAGATAAGCAAAAGTGAGAAGTAACATTAATGGGGTGGAAGTTTCTATGTTTATGATACTTCTTGTCTTCATTTTTGTTCCTTCATGAAAACAAACAAATCAACACTGCATACTGAAAGATGGAATGAAAGGATTTGTAGAATAAATTCAGGATATGCAACTCATGCATACAGACGAACAAAAATAACCTAGCTGTGTTCTGAGAGTATTTTACAAAATTGCTGATAATTGCTGATGTTTCTAACCTTTATGTAGAAACACACAGACTCGTTGGTATTAACGCCTGTTTGTTAGTTTTCATTTTGTTCTGAAACTTTTTTCATTCCCATTTATAACTAATAAACATTGATCATTTTCTCATTTTTACATCACAATGTTGTAACAATCGAGTTATATTCTTCTTTTTTCCTTAATATTTAGATGTCCCAAAGAGGAAGTTGTTTTTTCTTGAATCAGAGCGCATAGTAAGAGCACGTTGGGCAGCCCTAAAACCATCTGCTCAGAAGCCAGAGCTTAAACATGCTTGGTTAATTAATGTTAAAGGAATGAATTATAATAGTAAACAATGACAAAAAGCACATTTGCTGGCGAGGTGTGGCATAGAGTCATATCAGCTTCATAGGTAGCAAAAAGCACCGCTTCCGCACAGGCAACAAATGCAAACACACGTCATTATTGTTAACTGAAACCAATGCTGGCCGATACTACGTTAATCAATCACAAGAGCACAACAAAAGTGATGGATTGTATGGGATTTCCCAGCAACATTCTTAAAAAATTAATGTTTCAAGGAACAAAAGTTCAACTTATTAAACTATTCATTACAGTTTGGCGAACAATGACTTTACACTAAGATGTTACTTCTTATATTCATGTACTACTGGATGATTATTAGATGGAGTCTGACCATCCGAGTGCTAATGCCAGCAATGCTTTCACTGCTAATGCAGCCTGGAGAGATGTTTGTGATGTGCTTAGGTTATAATCAAATATAAAGGCCCATAGCACATAGCAGAATAGATTTACACCACCGTGCACTGTTGGTTAACACGTTTAATAGTTTGAGGGCCAGCAAAAACAGATCACATAATGTTTCCCAGCTTCACTCATGTTTCTAAAGACCCATGTTTGGTAGGTCATCACCAGGAGGCTCAGCTGTTTCAGCACAGACTTTTGGATTGAACTGGGACCAGGACGCTGTGAGCTGGCAACACTACCTTCTGTGCCACTCTGTGTTCATTCATTCAGCTTCATTAACTGCTTTATCCTGTCAGGGCTGCGGATGCAGAGACAATCCAGGTAACACTGGGCCCAGGTTGGAGTATTCACCCTGGATAGGACACCAGTCCATCACCAGGGCACCATGTATACACTCAGTCACACCTAGGGGCAACTTAGCAGAGCCAATCTGCCCATCTGCATGTTTTTAGACTGTGGGAAGAAACTGGACATCCCAGAGGAAATGCACATGAACACAGGATAACATGCAAAACTTGACACAGACTGTAACCTGAGCTCAGGATCGAACCCAGGACCCTGGAGCTGTGAAGTGGCAATGCTACCCACCATATTATGAAACATGGTAAGTGAAAACAACAGAAAGAGATAAATCAGTGATGATGGTTAAATGATGGAGTGACTGGCCCAAGCCATAACCATGAGCCATAAACCTTTTTTTTTTTTTTTTGTTATTTCACAGGGTGAGGGTGTTAATTTATTAAAATCCATACAGTGCTACCTAGAATTATTGGCACCCTTCACAAAAATGACCAAAATGGTTGCATAAAACAAACTATACATAGAATAATCTAAAATCTCCTCTCAAATAATAGGAGAAACTACTTAAGTTTACTCTGACATCATTTAAATATTTTTTTTACCTCAAAAACATATTATTAAAATTAAATAAATGCAAACAAGTTAATAAAAGCTACTAATCTAACATCATAGATAAGTTGTTTGAATATAATATATGGCCATCATTTTGTGAACACCTGACCACCACACCCATATATGGGCCTTGACCAAACTGCCACAAAGTTGGAAGCACACAATTGTCTAGGATGTCTTTGTATGCTGTGAGCTATTTCTGGCTCAAATAGCCTAAACCTGTTCCAGCATGAC
>CM074946.1:16952386-16963631 GCA_037577455.1 Pangasius macronema
CGTTCTGGTAGTAGAGCTACTTGGATAATATCTGCCCTTCTGAAAGGATTTAAGAATTCCATCTTTTTGATAATCAGCTTTTTTCATGTGTAGTGAAGTGAACTTTTGAATTCTCTGAATCAGTTGATTGTATTGTCACTGTGTGATTTATTTTTTAATTTTTTAAACCATGCATAGTGGATTTAGCCATTGACCTGTTGATGAAAATGAGCAAAAAGCCACATTTCGGTCTTCTTTGACTTAGGAAGAAAACTACAAATAAACAGGAAGATTACTGAGCCGGTATTGTACACTGTATGACCATTTTGGACCCGTTTGTTCAAATCCAGACTAATTCTGAATGATAGAATTGACCTTTTTCAGTGGTAACTGAAACTAAATGGGTAGCCCTTCCCTTTAGCTGAGTAATTACACAAGCTGAATACAAAAACCTCAAAGCAGAAGGATCAGGTCTTGTGCATACAGTGAACACTGTACCTGTTCTTATCACTCTGTCAACAAAACAGGTTACCTTGGCTTTCTTATCGGTGTCAATTCATCTCAGAATGAGATTAAATATTGAATCATACATTTCCCCATTTCTCACACGACAACACACATCCCGCCTACTGCCACCCTTTCAGCAGCTGCGGCTTGTTTGTCCTGCTACACCTCAGAACAGCTTCTTACACCCCTACAAAGGGAAATAAAAAGTTTCTAGCCTAAAGATTCAGTGTGTCCTTTCCTACTCTCATACTCTGGGCACCTGCAATCACTGTTGGACGTCCATTAGTGAGGCAGCAGAGAGAGGATCAAGATGAAAGGATCTCTGGGAAAATGGTTACAAATGGGGGCATTTAGAGCCCTTCACCTGCAGACACGCGTCCTACTTCCTTAATGACTCTCCTTCACAATACTCATAGAGTCATTTGTATTACTCCTCCATTTCCACTAGAGGGCACAGTCATTACAGAACAGCAGGGGCACATGGCAACAGGGAGTGCATTTTCCTTTCCCTATAAGTACTGTAGCTCTAAGCAGTGCATGATTGTATTTTGGGTCATGGAGGCTTCTCACTCAATATGGACAGGCTAGAATAACCAACATGTAGGATTATTGCACATATTTTACTTTGCAACAAACAAATCCATCTTGAAAACGTTATTTTCTTTCCTTCCCGGACTTTGTGATTGTTTTTATTTCCAGTCCATCCTGATGCTCCATAAAGCCACTGATTTCTGCTTGCCTTCGTCAAGTCTGAGCTTCAGTAAAGTCACTATGCACTTTTGCACCACCAGAGGCCAATGCAACATCCAGAACAGATGTGTCCTAGAAAATATAGGACACATCTACTGATGATGTTGAGAGGATCAGCTGGTTATAACTATAAAGTAGAAGGCTCTCTGTGTTCCTCATTTATTTTCAGAAGAAGGCCACTCTGACCAAAAGACCTTCTATTCTGTTCTATTTTTGACTAGGACTGTAAATAATGTGCACACTCTTGCTACAGCTTGTAGGAAACATAAATAATCTTTCAGCTGGTTCTTTCAAGTATAGAGTGGGAGCTTTTCACATACACTTGCATTCAAAACTATTCAACCCTCGTGAGATTGTAACGATTTACAAATTCACACTTTTTTTGAAGACCTTGAATATTTTAAAATTAGCTCTGTATCAGTTGAGTGACATTCAAATTGATAATGGAAAAAAATATATGATAATTTAATATTTCTGAGTAAAAAGATATCTTCTTAATACTGTTCTAATGTTCTAATTATTCAACCCCTGTTCAATATCACTGGTTTTTTAAATCACTTGTTTTTCTCTAAGGCTTAAACACAATTAAGCTATCGGGAACTCTATGATGAAACTTCATTTGCTTCAGATGTGATACATACCGTATATAAATCCCACCTATGCATATGTTTAAGCTCAGTAGTAAACATGGCAAAGAAAAAAAGAGCTCTCACAAAAGCTAAGAGAAGAAATAATTTCATTACACCAAAAAGGTAATGATATCCCAGACAAGATATCCCAGAGACTTGACTTCCAAGAGACACGCATGGCAGTAACAAAAGCTAGTTTAAATCTCATGGTACAGCAGGAAACCTACCTGGGTGTGGATGGAAGAGCAAAAGTTCACCAAGGGGCATCAGACCTTTAAACAGAACAGTTGAGGAAAAAAAACTGCATTAAATGACCTGATGAAAGCAGGAACAAAAGTAATGATGAACACTAAAACACTGAACTCTGTATTGCTTGGACACCTGGCCACACACCCACCACTGTTCACCAAGAAGCCACAAAGAGTACACTTTAATATGCAAGAAGGAATTTGTACAGGCCTGTGGAGTTCTAGGAGACAGTTTTTATGGAGTGATGAAACAAAACTGGAAATTGTGGATAAACGATAAGTCTGGTGCAAAAAGAAAAAAAAGAAAAAAGTAAGGCTTATGACAAAAAGAACACCATCCCCACGTTCAAGCATGGAGGTGGCTCAGTCCTTTTGTGGGAGTGTTTTGCTTCTGTAGTAACTGGCAATCTTGACTGTGTGACTGGCATCATAGATTCTTCAAAATACCAGGCTATTTTGGAGAATAATGTGATGTCTTCAAAGTGTAACTTAAAGCTTGGTGACCATTGGAATTTCCAGCAAGACAATGATCCTAACCATACATCCAAATCAACCAATGTTTTAAGGGATTGGTCCTGAAATGTGCTTGAGTGGCCATCTTTGTTCCCAGATTTACATTTGAAAATTTAAAATGCAGTAACCCAAACTCAGAATTGAACTGGGGACCCTGGAGCTGTGAGATGACACTGTGCCACCATGCCACCCATTATTTATCATTATGTATCATTATTTATTTATTATTTTTATAATATCTCAAAATATATTACATTTTATGTGGCAAGATTTTTAAATAAATGCAAACAAATTGTCATCCTTGAATTAAAAAAAAAATGCAATTTATTTTATTGTTATTATAAGAAATATAAATCTAAAACAAATAAATCAAGAAAAAGCTCTTGCTGAAAATTGAGCTTGATTCTGTAGTCTTGACTCTAAAGCTGTTAATCAAGTACAGTGCAACTATGATCAAAAAGTGAATCTTGTTTTTAAAGTTTTTAAATTATTTAAAACAGGACAAAAGTCAGTTCCACTGAGAATCGTAAGATGTAACTGGTGTAACTGGTGTTAGTCATGTTAAGCTGTGTAACTGAGGCAGCATGTTGCTGCTGCTGGTTCTAATGGAGTATATGGTGTAGAGTACTGGGATATTGAATAGCAGAATAAATGGTCAAATATAATACAATTTATCACTTCAAGTATGTAGTACCTTAGGAATGTCATTTTGTTAATCAGAAGGTAGAGTACAATGTAACTGAACAATTTAAGCAAGATTTAGGCAAAAGGCATTAATGTGAGAAAGAGAAAGAAAAAAAACCTCGTAAGAATCAATCTTGGAGTCAAAAGTATTGGTTCTTTGTAGTGAGCTGAGCCAAGTGCTCTGAATCACTGGAAAGAACCAGAATTCCCATCAATAAAATGTTGTCCTGAACCCTGCAATACAGTGTTTCCCTACCAGAATGCTTTCCATGTGAGAACTAAGAAGCTAAGAACCCTTAATTATTCAAAAAACTCTTTTGAAGGACACTTTAAGAATATAGCTGATATCTAGGCTACTACTGAAATGTTCCATCTAGTGGTAATGTTGTATTATGACTTGTTTCAGAGAAAGAAACATGTATTTATTATTAGAATGTACTATGACCACTGCTTTTTGTATTTTTATATTCCTGTGTGTATGTTGGGGGAAATCACTTATTGGCTATCAGGTTGCCTTACTAGGGTTTAATTAACTCTGAAAAGTGTTTCGGAAAACACTTTTTGTTTTCCAAAAACCTGAACAGAAACATAAAAAACAAACTAAAAATGAAATATTCCTAACAGCCTTGTTACATAAGTGCATGTAAAATACATGATTGCATACATCAAGGCCATGTAATGTTTAGGCAAAAGCTCATGCTCATTGTCTTGCCTTTCCAGAAGGCCTGGACTGACATGTTTCCCCACCCACTGGAAATTAATTTGACATTTGGCCTTCTGTTCATCTCTTAACCAATTCAAGTTCTAACCAATGGTTGAACTGGCTTTGCTTTATCTACCAGGACCCCACTTCAAGAAACCTTAATTAGAAGATTTTCCTTTCAATGTTTCAAAATATCACCCCTTTGTTTTCTAGTCAAAACTGCTAGTGCAACACTGATTATAGAGCAAAACATTGTTAGAGAGTGACATCTTAAACATCTGTAGCCAATAACACTATCCTACATTGACAGGAAGAACCGTCAAGTACTGTATCAAGTGGTGTACTCAGGTTTTCATTGCTTGTTGGAAGCTGTAGCCTTCCAAACTGAGGACATGAGGCCTACTAACCAGTATGTTTTGTGGTGTAGCTGTTTACATTTTGAATAGTTCATAGACTTAAACATAACTTAAGCTCCCTTGGAAAAAAAAATGTCTCATCTACTAATAGCAGCACCTTATTGTACAATGTTAATAGGTTATAAACATGAACTAATGTAGCATAGCATGCCGTTGGATGGTTAGTTTATTGGCCAGACTCTGAGGCTGCCTTTTTGTGCTTCATGCCTAAGCAGAAAATAACCCTGACAATCCCACTCTCCTGCAGGACAACTGTAGAGTGGATAGGGCCCAATCTGTGTGTCACTAGACTAGTATGATGAAACACGCAGACATTTGACTGTTATGGAAGTGTTTGTAAAGACATGTAAAACACCAAAATAAGCACCCATAGTATTCTGAATGATACCCAGTCAGTGAAACAATGGGATAAAATTGACAGGAACTCAAGACTCTGGTAGCGTGGTTACCTGACAGGACTAGCATTGTTACTGAAGTGAGGGACAGTGTAACCAATTATTATTATTATTATTATTATTATTATTATTATTATTATTATTTTAAAAAGGCACATTCATCTATTTTGGTGTTTTACCAAATTGGATGTTGCAAATAATGCACCTGGTGAATTCAACTAATTTTGTCTTTGCTTACACTAGGCCACAGTCAATTCAACTGGTGTAACCGGTTACAGGAAACACTTTTCTCAAGAGCCACTAAAAAAAGAATGTGGATCAAAGTTACTATGCAACCTCATCTTAACATACCAAACAGCTTAATAAGACACAAGTAGACTAATCATTAGGAACAGTCATTCATTCATTCTTCTTCAGTACACACTTTATCCTGGTCAAGGTCATAATAGATATCGAGCCTATCCCAGGAACACAGGGCACCATACACATATTAACCCCTAGGGGAAATTTATTGAAAGCAGAAGAAACCCACATGGACATTGAGAGGACAAATGTAACGCCACACAGATAGTAACCCAAGACCAGGATCAAACCAGAGATCCCAGAGGTATGCAGAACCAGCTCAACTCACTGCACCAATGTGCTACACTCACGAGGCGCCTGTGTGAACAATAGTCAGTGATGTGATTACTCTGAGGTCAGAATGAAGACATTGATGTATACATATCATCTTAAATGTTCTAAACAAAGCATTAAACTTGTATCTGTATCGCTCAAGTTTTTCAAACAACCGTGACAAATGCATGGGAGAGGACGACATCTTGTGACACAGAGCATAAAGTTGCTAGATGATGCCAAAATGCTCTCTCTTTTGAAGGATGGGCCACAAACTTTGCAGATTCCTGTGCAATTAACCAATCAGGGTCCAGCAGTATGGAGTGACAGAGTGAGCCCATCATGGGATGTTGCAGCTCCCATCCATTATGCATTCAGCCAGGCCAGATCTAAATTAGAGAGCCAATTAACTCCACTAATGGCCCCTCTCCAATTTAATCTGGGAGACAATAGGGGATTGAAGACGAACGCTTTATTAAAGGCTGCAGCTCAAACAATATCCTCTTTCTGCTGCCATTCGGAGGGCCTCCACTCTGCACCTTGTTTTTTTTTTGTCGCTTCAATTAGCATGCCACTTCCCATGATTAAGTGCCCATAATTATTTTTCAATTAAGGCTTTGATCTGCTGTGTACTGTACACAGCTTCCTGGTAGAGCATGAAGAATGAAACAGTGGATCTGCTGCCTTTCTGTCTGGAATTGATGTGAAGAGCTGGCGAGATTATGTATTGCAATAGGGAACCTGTACAAGACTGGATGAAATTGAGGCTTATTTTAAACACCCTGGTTTCCTGTTTGTGCACTTCTGGCTACGACCCTGACTCAGGCAGGATCAAGTGTTTCAGGATTAGGGGAGATAAAGGACCAGCAGGGTTGGCAGCACAGCTGTGGTGGTGGAGTAATAACTTCTGGCCTTAGAGAAAGAACAATAGCCCCATTACAAAAGCCTTATCTCGGCCACAAGCTTTTAATTACATAATAGGATGGCTTTTTATAATAGCAATTATTACTCATTAATGTGTGAATCTATGGTGACATTTTGCTTTATAATTACAGTCACAGTCCAATTATTCATGGGCTTTTAAAATGCCACATACAGTAGGGTGTCATAAAGCATCTTCACTCACTGACATCCCGCCCTGGGAATAATGCGGAATTATAATTATAATTATAACATCGTTCATAAAGAAGGTGTAAGAGGCTGTTTAAGGAACAGTCACCAAAAACAAGTAAAGTCCAAAATCTGAATCAAAAACTTCATTGTCAGTCTCTTGGGGAACTTGGATTTCTCACTGACCCCAAAATTCAGACAGGTGCTTTGTGGAGTCTGTGGAGAGCCAGACAGTAGGGTTCAGGAAAAGTACTCATAATAGGTTCTCTGTGAGCACCTGACTTGAAAGACTGCAAAAACTCATAATAAAGCATTAAGGAGAATAACAACACCTTCATGTTATATGCCTGTTTCTTTTTTTGAACAAATGGTTTTAACCACCAAGATCATTTTTAGAAAAATGATATAAACCCCTATGATGGACTGGCTCCCATCCAAGGTGTATTCTCACCTTGCACCAAGTGCTCCTGGGATAGCCTCTGGATTCACCGTGACCTTGACGAGGATAAAGCAGTCACTGAAAATGAATGAATGCACATATTATACTGTAGATTAAATATGAATGGGTGAATAGATGAATGAGTGAATGAATATAGTAGAGTATACAAACCCTTATCCATGGCTCTTCCTAAACTAAAGGATAAGCTATATTGTATATCATGGCTCTTGTTTTATTTTCCACAATTGCTAGCTAAGAAGGAATTTAATAAAACCACAAAGCTTGTGTGTGTGTGTGTGTGTGTGTGTGTGTGTGTGTGTGTGTGTGTGTGTGTGTGTGTGTGTGTGTATGCTGTCCTGGTAGGCTGCATCCGTTCACTATAGCTGCAGGGATTAAAAGCGATCACAGAAAGATGCCATTTTTGTGGTTGTGCATAAGAGACAGCTACCTCAGTGCCAGAAATCTGAATCAGTAGGACCCAGTACACCCTCCAGCCACTGTGCTATTAGATCACACAAACAGGAAGCCTGATCACAGGAGGAGGCCATCAAGTTCCACTGCATTATTTATTCAGTCCTTAGGAAGGCAAGAATTGTACAATTTTGCATTTTCTATAATCATCTAAGGAGTTCATTCAATTGTACCAGAGCAGATAAAGTCATAAAGGATCCATTATTTGGAGTTTAGGGAAAATGGTAATGAGAGTTTTAGTGTGAGTCACTCAGAATATGCAATCTGATTTTTTAGTAAAGTTATAATAATGAATGGACACTATTATGAAACAATGTAATATTTTGTAGTACGAGATCTTAATTGAACAAATATTTAAACAATCAAAGTCAATATTGAAAAAGTATGAAATTCCTACTATTTAACAACTAGTGGATCCTCCTTTATTGGAAATACTTTAATTCATCTTCAGTAAGTGAAAGTGAAGTGACTTGTGGCCAAGTATGGTGGCCCATACTCAGAATTTAACCCATCCAAGAGCACACACACCCCCAGGGAGCAGTTGGGGGTTCAGTGCCTTGCTCAAGGGTCTCACCTCAGTTGTGGTACTGAGGGTGGAAGAGAGCGCTTGTCACTCAACTCCCTCCAAGTACAATCCTTGCCATACCTGAGACTCAAACATTCGGGTTACAAGCCTGACTCTCTAACCATTAGGCCACGACTGCCCCAAAACCCAATGCCGTGACCCGGATTCGAACCGGGGTTGCTGCGGCCACAACGCAGAGTACTAACCACTATACGATCACGGCACGCCACATGTCTGGGTCTTTAAGTAAGGGCTTTATCCTGTCCGGGCCTTTAGTAATGGAATCTATCCCAGCAACACTGGGCACAAGCCAGGAATACACTCTGAATGGTATGCCAGGACATCACAAGACATAATACGAATAGGAATAGGAGTCACCAATCCATGCTAGGTCAAGTTTTTGGAAGGTGGGAGGAAACCTGAGTATCTGGAGGAAACCCACACAGACAGTAACCTAAGCTCAGGATCGAACCCCCAAGCCCCAAGCTGAGTAGAGATACACTGATTTGAATCTGAATATTGATATGATATTGAACAACAGATCAGTATTGCACCATGTTTGTTGAATTTTTCAATCCACCAGTGTGTTTTTACACACTTAACACTTTACCAGGTGGCACTGATTCTAGAAAGTTTGCTGTTGTAGCACAAATGCTACCTTATATGCTATTGTATGCAATGCAAATGCTACCTTGTATGCTATTGCATGCAATACAAATGCTACCCTGACTTGGCCATTCTACAGAGTGTCCCAAAAGTCTCCATACATCGGGAAAATTAACACTTTTTAGCAAAATATCTTCAAAGCATGTTCATACTTAGTTTATTTTATATATTTTTAAGATAGCCTTTAAGAATGCTTTTGGGAGAAGAATAACATATTGAAATCATTCTCATGGCTGGATCGGGAAGCAGTCACAAGGTTGTGATGGACTTTAACAGGAAACATGGCAAGCACATCAGACACGACAATGTTGCCAAACTTATTAATACACTCAAAAAGACTGGAAGTGTTGCGGACCAACCAAGAAATGGACGTCCATGAGCATCCACTGATGAAGGCACAACCGACATGGTGCTGGCATACACAATCCCCTATGTATGAAGACTTTTGGGACACCCTGTATTACAGACATTCTTCAGTCTAATCCACTATATTGCTAGTTAAGACAGTCTTTGTGTATTATGGCTAAGCTGGAGATCAGAACAACTTTGCAGAGTAGACATCCAGACAATTCCATAGTTAAGTGGTTTTCCATGTAGCAGTTCATGTGTCATAAAAGCTAAGCGCTTGAATGTGGCACAAAGTCTGAACCAGGGTGTGTCAACATTCCTGTTCCTATACTTTTCTACAGTCAGAATAATTATTCCTGACTGACATGTAGTAGGTTACAGCTCAAACTGAGGCCAAAGAGCTGTTCATTTTCGTAATGACACAGTTCTAAAATAACACATGCTGTTGACTTGCCCCAGCAGAGGGTTCAGAATTAAACCCAATGCCGAAGGCATGGCAAGGAAGCACAGATTAAATCTTTTTCCATCTGGGGTTTTGAGAACCACTCTTGTAATATAAATTAAAGGTTGTTATCATAATACTGCTATTAGAGACATGTTGTGTCAGGCACAGGAGTTGATCACATAGCTGAGTGTAACATAATACAGAGCAAAGCGGTATTTAGCTTCCTGAGGTGAACGTGGGTTTAAAAGGAGTTTTTTATTGCCTTGTGAAAGACAGATGGTTAAGATCAGCAGGAAGCTGCAATGTGACCATAATTGCTGTTAGTTATATAATTTGGACTCCTGGACATACTATAGGTGCTGCACATTTAGAACAAAATGACATATAAATTCTGCATTGCATTAATAATAATATGTCCATTTGTTAGTATTTTACAGTCAACCGTACCTTTCCTTGTCACTGGGGTGGTTACCCTTATTTGTATCTTAAATATACATTTTCCCCTGGAAACTTGAATAATAGTGTTCCTTAAAAAAATACGTACATAATTAGGCCATAATTAGTTTTTAGAGTAAAACGTATGCACTATATGTGCCTTTCCAAGTAAGAGATACATATTAAAGGTACAAAAGGTGTTCCTGTGATAGTAACATGCAGTGACTGTTTAGTACCTTTTTATCTGAGAATGCTTAAAGATAGACTTACAGAGAGATAGTTTCCTAGTCTGACAGAGATTAAGATACTTTAGCAAAGTATCTTAGCTTCAGGTCAAGAAACAATTCAGTGCTGAACTAATGGGACAAACATTAAATTAATTAGCTTTTTACATTCTACTGTCAGCTTGTCATGTTTTCAGCATCATTTAGCTCTCTGTAGCCCTCGATGTGTGATTCCTGTGTTCTCCACTACTAAATATGAACTTCCCAATAACAGTAGTGATTTTTTTAGCGAGGAAAGGCTGCCCGAACGCTGCTGACCATAGCCACTGCTGCTCTTCCTGAGCAAGTACACTTATATGCTTGTATGCTAGCATATTAGCTCATGAGGCTTTTCCATATTCAAAATTCCAAAAAAAAAATGTGTTCAGCGGAGAGAGTTTCGGCTCATTTAATTCTAAATGTTTATTACACCTCCGTATTTTATGACAAATAGCGTACTTAATTATAGTCTGTTTAACATATTGTTCAAAAGGAAGACAAATTGAATCGAGAGCCTTGTATTGAATGATCTGATATTCTGTGTCATTACACCCCTTCAAAATCCACATCTATGCAGTATATAAATATGTACTGATTTCCGTGCTAGCAGAGTTTCTGGGGCCCATCTTAATATTCTGGAATGATTTATTACGTGATTTATTACGTGGACAGGGGTCAGCATGGGCACTCTGACCGGTCTGTGGCTATGCAGCCCCAAATGCACAAAGCTGTAATGCAGTGTGTCCTTTGCTTAAAGTGACTGTAATTCCTAACTGGCAAATGCCATATTTTTGTGGAACCTCTTAAAATAAAGCTGAATGTCTACACTTTGATCGCATCTTGATTGTTTTTTTCATTCTCAGCCATTTTAAGCAAAGTACTTCCATTTTCAGGGGCTCAGAGGTATTTGGACAATTGGATAATGACCCTAAACATACTGCGAAAGCAACTCAAGACTTTTTGAAGGCAAAAAAATGGAATATTCACCAATGGCCAAGTCAGTCACCTGATCTCAACCCAATAGAGCTGCTTTTCACTTACTGAAGACAAGACTGAAGGCAGAA
>CM074946.1:16963655-16974730 GCA_037577455.1 Pangasius macronema
AAGCATCTCCAGGGAGGAAACTCAGAATTTGAGTTTTGAGAACATGGGCTCCAGACTTCAGGCAGTCATTGACTGCAGAGGATTTTAATCCAATTATTAAAATTATGGTTATATTTACAATTATGTCACTTTGTCCAAATAAATTTGAGCCCCTGAAAATGGAGGTACTTTGCCCTAAAATAGAGGTATCCACAGGATGTCTGCCTGTCTGTCTGTCTAATTAATTAATCCTTGTCCTGCCCTCTTGCTTGTACCTGCCCATGATATTGTCTAATGAATTTATTTGGTACAATATATAAAGAATTAAATAATTAAATTACAGAAGCTCTAAGCAGGAGATATACTGAATAGGAATGAAACACGTAGCACAGCACAACACTGCACCTTATACACGCCCATGTTACAAGTTGCCTTGTTTTTGTCCATTGATCTCAGTTAATCTGTATTGCATAACTGCATTTTTGCTTTGATGGCAGGGCAGTGAAGAGTTGACAAATCTTTATTCTCTGGTGATACTGTATTGCTTAACATTCTAGGTGAGGTAACTGCATACCTGACTAATTGCTATACCTTCATATCTGGTGCAGTATCTTTTTTAAAGCACAACGTCATTTTTCCAACACGTAACTCTGAAATGAATTGCTGGCAGCAGACATTTTAGGATTATCTGTAATTCCTTCTTAGGAGGTGTTGTAGGTTTAGGAGCCGGTTTGAGTGCTAAAATGCTTTGGGGATTACTTTTAGACTGAATAATACACCAATTTTCAAGGTTTTATCCTAAACCAGCCAGTTGCAGCCATGTGTAGCCTAGGTTTATGAATTCATCACCTGGATTTTGTCAGCCTTGCTCTCACAATTGACTTCTGCTACAGGCTTCTAAAGTAAATACTGGCTTTGGTAAGATCATTCATAGCTATAGAATTCCATCTTCCTGGAATTACAATGAAAGCCTAATACAGTGAGTCTGGGCAGTTACTGATAACTCATTAATGATGTGTCTAATTTTATTTATTAGAGACTTTAGTGATGGCAGTTGATCGATATTTCATTTCCTTTTGACAGAACTAGTATCTAATCATTTTTTAATCATATACTTAATTAATTTAATTTGTTTGTTTTAAATATAATGTTCTTAAGGTATTTTTTTTATTTATTTTTTAAACTAGACACACATGGCATTGTTCTTCAATTTGTGTTCCCATGTGTAAATAAAGATTAATCATGGTGCTTCTTTCCATTTTAAAAATAGTTGTTTAAACAATGCTGAAGCAATAGGATTAAGGGCTAATGGATTTGACTCAACTTTAAAGATTTAAAAGGATCTTGTGTGTGTGTGTGTGTGTGTGTGTGTGTGTGTGTGTGTGTGTGTGTGTGTGTGTGTGTGTGTGTGTGAGACTTAAAGTTTTGATTCAAACGGAGCTGCCATGAATGCAGCAGTTGTGGGAGGGAACTGGCCTCTTGTTCAGCCTCACTTTTCTAAAAATGGCCACTGAACCCAGACACATCATGATCAATACAGTTTGTACCCCTCCCTCCTCATTTGACCCAGGAAATTACATTTTAGGGAGCAAATCCATTTGTTTTTCATTCATGCTTATGGACTGATACCATGCAGTAGAACAAGCTGGTGGCTGTTATTGTAATTAGAATAAGGAGGGTATTAAGGTCAGGATAATGCCACGTTAAATCACATTATTTTTAGGTCATTTCTCCAAGAGCTTTGTAAATCTAAGATTCATCTTCTGTCATCACAATGATCCAGAAAAAAATTAGTATAGGTGAGCCAAATTTAAGAGAACATGATTTCATTGCTTATCCAAACTTAATTTAAACAAGTTTCTACTTACTTACTAGATGAAATTATGTAGAGTGAGCCTGATCAATTCACATAGCATTAACGTAAACCAATTACATTATGAAATCCCATGAGGACACCGGCACTCACAGGGGACCTACAACTATGGTATTAAATTAATGCAGCTCAAACATATGCAGTAGAACAGCACAGCTGTAATGCGGCTGCTGCCGAACACCAGGGCCTTAGGTTTGAGGCACAGCTCAGGTGATAGTGTGGAGTTAGATTTTATTCAGGGCTTCAGAAATACATGATCACATCAAGTTGGATGTACAAAAACAAATTGTGTTGGTGTAACTCAATGGAATAGATGTATGCATTTGAAGTAAATTCAATGAGCTTTTTTTTCAGTGTGGATTCAATCCTAACCCTTTTGCATGCTTTCCATATGTCCATGTGGGTTTCTTCAGGATTCTCTGGTTTCCTCCCACCTACGAAAAACATGCCAGTAGGTGGATTGACTAGTCCAAAGTGCCCCTAGGTATGATTTGCATTCCATCCGGGGTTTATTCCCGCCTCGTGCCCACTGTTCCTGGGATCCACCGTGGCCCTGATCAGGATATAGTGCTGACTGAAGCTGAATAAATGAATATTACCATCTATATAAAAATGAATAAATTGAAAATGAAATACATATTTTTGTTTAGCATTACTGTGACTAAGATCTTTCTTTTACCTAGGACATGCTTAAACATAAAGTATACACACACTGGCAATTTAAGAAACAATAAATATACCCATTTACTCTGGTGACTTGCAGCATTTGTATAATGTTAGACAAGAGTTTATTCATTCCAAGTTAAATAACTTGTGTCTCGTAAAGTGTGTTGCTTATAATGATGAATAAGACTAGCAGAATGTTGTGCCCAGTTAAGCATTAGTGAAGGTGAACACTGCCACCCATATTTGAAATATTCTTTAAATTTTGAGGGGTTGAACAATATAAGATAAATAGAAGATTATTTTTAAAAAAAAAATTCCTGAAATGTTCTTGGGACATAAAAGCATCCGAGAGGGTTACAGTGGAGGCGTGAAGCTCAGATATCGCAGCCTATTCCCCACTCATTAGCGTT
The DNA here is from genome assembly GCA_037577455.1 of Pangasius macronema. Taxonomy (NCBI): domain Eukaryota; kingdom Metazoa; phylum Chordata; class Actinopteri; order Siluriformes; family Pangasiidae; genus Pangasius; species Pangasius macronema. The sequence continues at coordinate 16,966,584 of CM074946.1, forward strand.
GCCATGGCCCAGCAGTATTACAGTGCGTCTGGGAGAAGATCAGAGCAATGTGTGTGTCTGTGGAGCAGAGAAAGTGCTGCTATTAGGCCTGTGCTACTGTTCATTTAGTCCAGCACAATGACTCTAGGTGGTCTTTGCAGAGAAAGTGTACTGTTATAGTGGAACACACAGAAAGTAGTATCTGAGCAGTCTGGTCAGCATTTTGTCTCGGAACAACGAGAACAAACCCAGTGTACTGAGGTTGTAAAATGTATTGGGCCTGTAAAATGGATTAATTTTTATTATTGTAATCTTGTACTTTCGTCACGTCATAAAAGAAGAGAAAGAATGAATTGAAATTGTCATTGCAGATCTTAGAGTAAGTGAAAATTTCTACATCAAAAGGTGTGTGTGTGTAAGTGAGTGTAAAAGAAAGAAAACTGCTTCAGTATGAACAAAGCAGCTTCATAGTGACAAAAAAGGCAGAATTTATATTAGACTTTAAAAACTAGCCTCAGCAACTGTATGAAGTTCATTATAGTGGCAAACCACCACATTACTGTGTGTAGAAGGGTAAGGATGTGTGTGTGTGTGTGTGTGTGTGTGTGTGTGTGTGTGTGTGTGTGTTGGTGTAAAAGGCACCTTTAACCATTAACCATTTAAGTTAAAGAACATATAGAACATGAGCCGGGGCATCTGCTTCAGTACTGTTACACTCATCATTGTGGCACTGGCTCTCCTAATCACTGTTTCAGCCTTCACACTTTTCACTGTAATAAACTCCAACTCCATAGTTCTTTTGAATAATTTAACGAACCTGGTCTCGATTTTTTTTTCAAACGTTATAGTGTATTTGTCTTACATTTTGCAAGTCCACCCATGAAGGAAGTAACAGTGCTCAATAGGCCATATTTGAATGGCATAATTTATGATTTGTGACATAGACGTTGGAGCCCGAATTCTCAAAACACTTAGATAAATTATTATTGATTACATTTTTATTGACCTCATCATTCCAGTTCTTATTTAATAATCTCAGGATGATGGGTTGCACTTGATGTTGACTGTTAGGCATATTTTACAGACTTGCCTTTAGACTTGTACTTGTTTGGAAACAAGCAGGGTGAAGTATGTAATGCATTCAGTTAATAAACGATTGTATTTATGTCCAGAAAATTGGATCACATGTATGGCTTTTATTATCAATCACAGTCCCAATGTGCTGATTTAGCATGTTTATTTCCATTGATTTTCCATTATATGAAGATTTAATCCAACAAAATGCAAATGTTGGATTAAATCTTCATATAATGGAAAATCAATGGAAATAAACATGCTAAATCAGTACATTGGGATTGTGATTGATTGATTTCATCTTGAGTTTGATTTAAGCTAAGCTCAAGAAAAGTTCTGCATGTGCTTGGTAAAACACTCCATTATTTCTCCCTATCGAAAACAAGCGCTTCCGTTTAAAACCCCTCCCACCAAAAATCCACTTAGTTTTGCTTACAGCAGAAATAAAAAACAGTATCACAGAGTGAGCTGTCCAGTCCTGTCCCGCAGCAAGACAGCAGGAGCTTGCTGTACTGCCTCATGATATGAGTGCCTACAAGGTGAAAAAACACTCCTGGTGCTGTCAGGTCTCAGCTCTCCCTGTGGACAGAAACCAAACCCGGGCTCTCCAGGGCCTGCATGAAACGTGGGGGACCTGGCCACTGATTTATACCTCTCTCCTCTCCAAAGCTCCCCTGGAGAAATCTACAGTTTATAAGTGTGTCCTGGAATGTTAACATGTTCCTTATGTTACAGTCCAGATTGATTGGTGCTGGCCAATGTAAATGTAAATTTCACTTAAATTTGGTGGAGGGAGAGGGAGGCTTTTGAGATGACTGGGTGACAGGTCTGTGTGTTTTGGTGATACAGAGCAGGATATCTGGCTTCTGTCTGATAATTCATCTGATTTGTTTTTTCTATATATTAAATCGGATTGATGAATTCAGTTGAAAACTTACTTAAATAACTTTACTTAAATTTAGTCTTCAGCTGTGCAAGCGCAGTGTGTTTTTTAGTCTTTTGCTTTTCACACTGATAATCCTCAGTAGATGACAAGTCAAAGCTGACTGTGGTTTGTTATAACACAGGGATTAATACTAAAATTTTTCAAATATCAGCCAGTATGTCCTCACACTCAAAAACACTACACTCAGTCATCCTGCAACTTGAACATCTATTTTTTTCTCTCCCCAATATTGTCACTTGCCAATTCCCACCCACCAGCCAGCTTTCCCCTATCATACGACAGCCACCAACCAAGGAGGATGAAGGCTAACACGTGCTTCCTCTAACGTGTGAAGCCAGCCAGCCACATCTTTTCAAATTGCTGCTTATGCTGCATCGCATGGCGGCATAACACACTCCGAGGCAAGCCCTATCTGCTTTTTTTTATCATTACATGAGCTCACAGAGCCCCACAATTGGCTAGTGTTGCTGTGATTGACAGGGCAAATGGAGTATGCCATCCCACTCATCCAGAGAGCACACTCAATTTTGCTCATGAGTTTGAATCCCAAAGAGGCCATAGACGACAATAAGAGGACAAACACTCTACCTGTTGCTGCACTTGGGAGTCTAATTTAAACATCTTTGAACAGATATCTCTACAGGTCTTGCATACTAATATAATGTTTTCAGACCATTAAAATAAAAAACAATGATGCCTCAACAATAATAATACATGGCCTTCACCCAAATGCCATTCTATAGACCATTATGACTTTTAAAAGCTGCATATACTCATATTCTTACAGAAATTCTTACAGAAATGCACACTTGGTACAGTTACTCAACTTCCAGTACAAAGGCAGTCTCTGAAAAATAAACAGCCACAACAAATTTATGACAAACATCAGTTTATTTTTATACTTCTTACATAATCCATTCCAATGAATGATCTTGTTTTTCTGATGTACCCCAGGCTAAATGTCCTCACCACTTACCACTGGCATGTCTATGCCAGGCCTCAAATGCCCATGCCTATAAACCTTCTAATGCTTTAAAAACCCAGCCACGTCTTCAGTTCCTGTTCTTCTCTCCCAGATTATTAACCATAGTTGCAGCTACATTTTCAAAGTATTTGCCACTAAATAAGTTGTGATATAAAGAGCTTCTCATTTAATACATTTTCCATTAGTCTAATCAAAAACTGGGTTATGCTTGCAGATAGATATAGCAGATCTAGAGGGGAATTGGGAGTCTCTACAACACAAAATCGGCATATTTACACACGACAGAAACTTATTAGAATCCACAGACTTTGACATATTTGATCCTTCCTGAGCCAATAGGATGACCATCTAAGGCATAAATCTTCAAATGTTTGTGATTCACCACGAGCAGGCTTTCCAGACACTTGACAACCATCATGTCTATCAGGTTCTTCTCTGCTCATGGGTCTATCAGAGTGGACAGCAGTGCAGGGTGTTTTTTTTTTTGTAGGTGTCCCAGAAGAGCACAACATCCACCTTTGTACAAGTAGTGTAAATTCAGCAGTTTAATAGTGCCACCCTGGCTAGTGAGTGTAGATGTTTTGGAAGGCTTTTACCAATTGGTCCACAACAGTTCTAAGTTGTAACTGCTTCTGTTGGGAATGTTTGACTGAGGCAACCTTCAGTTCTGTGTTGCTGCTGAGCTGGTAAATTAACTGCGCTCGACCCTAAGCATACTAACAGCTTTCATGTTTCTCAGTCAGTTCATTTTTTTTATTCATCCCTAAACTCCTTGCATTTTCAAGCTACAGGATGGTTTAAAGACATGGTTTAAAGACTCGAGAGCCAGAAGACATAACTGCAATTCATAATTATCACCTAACCCTGCCAGCTTGTCTTTCATCCATGTTACCCCATTAAAGTCCAATGATTTACAGACAAAAACCTTACAGTGGACATCCCTTTTCCATGTCTTGCACTTCCTTTAAAAAAATATTAATTAACTTTTATGGTCCATGTTCATTGTGTCTATGTGTTTTTATTCCCACATATTTCTGCCTCATGTCCAGTGTTCCCAGATAGGCTGAAGTATCTGCAGGATTTTCCTGGATTTCCTTCCCCTTTCTTCTGGATTTTCCTGGATATTTTAATCCCCCAAAATGTATTTCTGCACATGCGAATCCTATTTTAAAGATCTCGTTTATGAAAACATAATAAGGTTCCAGAGAATAGCCTGTAGAATAGCCTACTTGTATTTTCAAGTCAACTCTGTTTACATGTACTGTACTGCTGTTCTGAAATGTACTGCAGTGGACATTTCAAGTAGGAACAATAAAAAATGGGTCAGTACTGTATATTGTGGTTTAAAAATATTTCTGAATTAATAAATCTGAAATAATTTCCTATTTTACTGGGTGCCAGGAAAACCATTTTTTAAATTATTATATTCTTGCTCTTCAATTAAATTGTTCTCTGTTTTTTTTCTATCTCTTTTGTATCTCAGCGGTTTCTATTTGTTGTAATTGCAATCCGTGAAGCACTTTGTAAACTTGTATTTTATGAAGTGCAGCATAAATAAAATGATTGTTCTATTATCATGCCCCATAGAATCCCATTAATTTAAAACCCATGGCTTGAATTTTCAAATTACTGCCACCAAATCTGATTTGAGACTCAACAGCACGTGACTATCCATCCGCACTATTGTTTCCCTCTTCCTTCTGTCATTAAACGGAAACCCACCGCTTCTGTTACTCTAAGCTTTTGAGCTAGAGCCATCAGACTCACCCCAAGAACTGCATACCAATGGTACCCGTCTGTCAAACCCATTTCTTTGTTCCATTTCTTCCTGCTTTGATCAGTTCATCTTTCCTCCCATAGAAACCCACTGATTTCATTACAGCTTGAGCTACATCCAGCAAGTTTCTTGTATTCACCTTGTGAATAGTTTCACCCAGAGCACATGACTGGATTTTGTACTGATACCACACTGATTACCTTGTTTGTAATGAACTTTTTGGAAACCAGCTTTGGGTTTGTTCACAGAAACTGGACAGTTCCAAATTCATGTTCAGATTCCTGTTCTTGGCTGACAGGCGTGGAATACGATGTGGTATTATGTTGTAGTCCATCTGCCTCCAGGTCTGATGTGTTGATGCTTTTCTGCTCACCACAGTTGTAAAGAGTGGTTATTTGAGTTACTGCAGTTTTGCTGTGAGCTTGAACCAGTCTGACCATTCTTCCCTCACTTCTCTCATCAGCAAGGTGATTCTGCCTGTACTGGATGTTCTTCTCACAAATCTGTGTAAACTCAAGGGACTGTTGAGCATGAAAATCCCTGGAAATCCCAGCTGTTTCTGCAATATTCAACCCAGCCCATCTGCCACCAACCAACATGTCATGGTCAAAGTCACCAAGATCACAATTCTTTTCCCATTCTGATGTTTGATGTGAATATTAACTGAAGATGAGAGAGCAGAAGAAGGCAGACCATGTATACTAGACAACAGATGAGTTACAGGTACAGTGAGCCCTCAGGCTTTAACACTAACAAAGGCTAAACTGTGTTCCAACACCCATCCATCTAAATCACTAAAGGCCTCTCCTTGTCTCCCTACACAACTTTGCTCACAGTCTGAATTCCTCTGGCTGGCAAAATCCAAAAACTCCCCAACTGACACTTAGTCTAAGAGTGCATGAAACCCAGACAGCAAACTGTGAACTATTTACTCTGTGGAAAGGCCAGTAAGAAATCAACATAATTTATCCTGGCATGGTGGTATGAGCATTTTATTACTCTATTAAAATACCAGTTTGTCCACTTCACTAGCATACCACAGCAGGTTAAAAAAAATACATTCTGGCATACCTGCGCTATACATAAACATATTAAAGTGCACTTTTTTTTCCTTCCCCCAACTTCTAACTTTGGTGCTGGACAATATCATGATAAAATATGACACAATACACTTTACTAAGATATCATGTGTATTGTGATGTTTTTTTCTTTCTTTCTTTTATGTTTTATGCTTTAAATAATAACAAAAAATCTTCATTTTACTGAATCTTCAGAATTAATTTTTTTGACAGATTTCCTCCCTCTGTATTAATTTATTTTAATTGTTGTTAACGAGCTTAAATATTGCGAATCATAGAAATGTCTTCATATATCGTGATGTGATGGTATTGAATGATATAGAGTAATGTGATGAAGTAATATAGGGAAATAAATCTCAGATTTACACTTTATGGTTATCAGAATGGGAAAATATTATACCTTGGACGGTATAGACATGTATACTGTATAGACTTGTTTTTTTTTTTTGTTCTGCTGACTTCATACTGTCATTTTTAAATTTGCGTTTTAGGATCAGGCACGTCACTCTCATGTATTCCCCAGTTTACAGTACACAGAGAGCCACTGGACCACATCAGATGAGGGATAAGGGGTGCAATGGAAATGCTGGTTTCAACTTGTGCTGAGGCAAGCTTTTGAAAATTGACACCAAAACAACCTTAATTGAATATGCCAAGGCTAACCGTGCTACGAACCACTGCTCTGGTGTTTTAAATCGAGTTTGTTCTGGGATCAGTGTGAGGGATCAATGCTTTTTCTCACCTCCCACACACAGAACTGCTCAGATATCAAGCACCGTAATGGTAATGCTCAGAGTGATGGCTAATATTTAATTATATAAGATGAGTTTTTGTGCATTAGAGAAAGAAATGCCACTTGTCAATTGGGTAACTGCATAACAGTATATACTGCTGTGTCACTGTCCAGTAAGCATACTGTTCATGTGCAAAATGCTTCATTTATTGAGAGTGGGGCTGCAGCTAGCGATTGGTTTAACAATCAATTAATATTTTTGATCAGCTGATTCTACTCCAGGTGATAGGTAATCTGTCACAGAATCAGAATATTATCACGTGCTTATGTCGACTCCAAAGCTTTGTTTTTACTGCCTGAAATCAGTGAATTTGGGATCGACTTCAGTGTGAACTGAAAGCAAGATGGCTACTTAGTGACTTGACACCCAGCATTTATTACAATTATCTACTGTGTATGCAAAGATAATGAACACTGTAACATTTATCAACTATAGAAAAAAGTAGCATAACTACTTACAAGCTAACCGATTTAAATAGTTTCACTGCTTTACCACTGCCCAAAGCTGTGTAATGAACACGTTTCCTGCCATGAGTGTTATGAAATGAGAAAATGTTCATCTCTTACACTAATCATTCATCTGAGACCATGTTCAGCCATTTTCAATTCATCAAGTACTCATACAAACTACCAATTTTTGGCCAAAGTGGCTCAAGATAATGTTTTCTGATAGGGCAGGAAAGATACATAAATGTATGTTACAGCCAGAAAAAGGCATAAGGCAGTGTAATGTACTGGATAAGGCAGAGCATAATATGCAGCGGTTAACAATGCATTCCCACAAACTAATGATCACAAATTGAAATATTACTCACATCAGAACACACGTTAGGTCATGAGGCCAACAGTGTAGTTTAATCTAAACAGTTCCCATATTTACAGTACTGTTTTCTCTGTTGTAAAGTGCTTCACCATTTCCATCATACATGTGTTATATGTATCATATATGTGTTTTTAGGCTAAGTGAAGTGACAGTGATTAAGCTACTGTGTGCTTCATAACACAGTCCAACTAATTGCTAAAGAAATTCTTTGCCATCTTTTTTTTTTATTATAGAATTTAATCAGATTAGGTGTTTTAGCCTTATTTGAGTATACTAGTTACTTGTTATAGATGGTGCCTCATTAAGCTTTATACCTGGGCTGAAGGAAAATTATGATTGAAAAGACTCATTATTTATTTCTGAATCATAAACAGTGCAAAACAATGTGCATATTTGCATCTATATAAAGCTAAATACATTTTAAAATTTGCTATGAACAGAGGTCAGATATTGTAAACAGGTTCACCATATCTTAAAAATAATAAATATAAACTTATACATTCTCTCCCAAAATTTGATAGAATGAGCAAAGTCTCTGACTTGAAGATGATTAATTGAAACATAACGAGCTCCCCTTTTTAACTGTTATAACATGGTTGTGTAACCATATAACATCTTCTTCTTCTTTCGGCTTTTCCCTTCAGGGGTGGCCACAGCGAATCATCACTCTCCACCTATCCCTATCTTCTAC
>CM074946.1:16983868-17013143 GCA_037577455.1 Pangasius macronema
TTTGCCCTGTGGCTTTTTCATGTTAATGAGAGAATGAGTTTAGTTGTGGAATTTGAGCCTGATTTAATTTTTTTAATGTGAACAGCTGAGGACAACGTGCCTGAATTTCATCTCACAGAAACTTAAGCTTTGTAACTTGTAACATCATAAAAATATGTCATAAAATATATGTTGTGATTAATATTATTTCCATAATCCATTGTAGCTACAAGTACATAACACTGCTTCTCATCCTGTAAGCTGCAGCCTGTAAAAAAAACAGTTATCTAAAATAAAGTGGCATCAAAGGTTCACAGTTTCCAATTGATCAAATAGAACAAAAGTAAAGTTATGTATATCTTACCAGAGGCCAAAAAATAGAATTTCCACCTTTTGGGGTTATGGGGTGCCCATGCTCAGCATGTTCAGCATTGCATTTATTCATGGTGTCACACTCCACAGTAGTTGTTAATGACTTGTATGAAAGTAGACACTCAGGGCTTTAAGAATTTGCAGTTTTTCCAGCAGTATTTCTTTTTTTTTACCTAGACTACTAGGTTTAAATTATATAATTTTACTGTGTTTGTGTATTGCGGTTGTATATGGTGTTTTACTAAAAAAGAAAAACCTTAGTTGTGAGAAGAAATGGCAAAAACAGCAAATCATCAGAATGTCCCTTAGCCGGCTGTCCTTTAGCCCACTGCAGGAACCCAAGTCATCCAATCCAAATCATATTTAGGGTTAAAGTGTCTAACAGAGAGTAAGCACACAAAGCTAATGCAACGTAATACATCCTAATCTGTGCTTAATTCCTTTCTATGAACCTCAGTAGGAGGGTTTTTACTCCTGTGTGTGTGTGTGCACTGGCATTGTGTATCATCAAACAGCCTCAAATGAAACGGCCCACTTGAGCGTTAATGAAAGCTGCCGAGATGAGGCCGGGGCCTTAAGGGAAAGAAGAGGCTGTTATTTATTTATTTTTTTTCTCATAGCCCACTAAGAATTTCACAGTGCAACTGAAAGCTGTCATATCACTCTGTGAGGTCTGACACTCTTTGCTAATGTATAATTTATGTGACATGTTTTTAGCACGGCGCGCCGTAATGCCGTTATATTATTTCCGAACGTCTTCAGATTCCCAGTGGAGATCAGGCTATACAAATCAGTGCCATCTCCCACCACAACAGGGCCAAAGATTAATGACAAATGCAGCAAGGACAAATGAGAGCGTCCGGTGATATCACGCAAAGTTTTGCATATGAAATGCCTCGGCGCATATCCTAGAGGCTAAAAAACAAAGGGAGGCGTTCTCATATGGCCCGCACTGACCCCTATTCACAGTAACACAAGAACTGAGTCTCGGCGACAGACGTTTGGCTCTCATGTCGTAATCACAGCCTTTTGTCTTACTTGCTGGTAACCAGGAATGTTTTGTTAAAAATATAGAATAGCATGAATGTGCTGCTGTTTATTACATACATACCTTTTTTTTTAACCAGTCCACACTTTCACATCTTGATCTGGTGCTATGTGTGATGCATCATTTATCGTACATGTTAAAAAGAAGGAACCGCATAGCACATCATATTGAGACCCCGTCATTATTATGCCTAACACAACACATCGACTCATGGTTAAAGCTTAAGGGCCTGTGGCATGTACCATATGTCTAGAGAGTGAGAGAGAGAGAAAGAGAGAGAGAGAGAGAATGATTGTCATGTGCACTGAGTAGCTTCTAAGATGGATGGCAGTTCTACTTTGCTGATGAGAGGCCCTTCACAATCATTTCCATCCTGTTGAGGAGTGAGAGCTGATTAAAATATCCACACTGCTCATTCCTATTACCTGAGCAGTCAGTTGAGCTCGAGCCTCGCTCGCTCAATTAAAGCGCCGCAGAGTGGCTCGGCCAACAGAATTACAAATGCTCGCAGTCACAATTCACTCTCCTGACAATTAGAGAGCAATTTGTTTCATGTTAACGGGTCCTCGAGGGCCTGAACCAAGCTCCACTGAATATTGACAACAGCTGCCCCCCAGCGCCAGAGCCTAAGTGTACTTCAGTTCTCTTTAGCATCCCTTTCTCTCTAACACACTAATAAGCATTCACTTATGATAATTTGTACTTAATGCAAAAAAATACTATATGTATTAATTATATATTTCACATATTTTACTATTTTCTCTCTCTTGAAGTTAATAAGAAAAGAAAAATTAAGCTCGTCATGTCACGGTGAAGTGCTCCATTCTGAAGACTTTCTCATGTCTGAAAACAGCTTTTTCTCTGAATGTTACAAAGCACTGACTACCGTTTACAGAAGGTTTTTACGATTTATTAGTAAGTGTCTTTTACCAAGTTTGTAAATGTGTACGAAAAATTTTACTGGTTATGAGGAGTGTATACCATATAAATCCCTGTGTAAGTTGCTTCTATGTAAACAATAATATAAACCTTGCAGCTCGCACTACTGTCAGAGCCGTGCTGTTATAACACATTACTCGACGCCTTCTGGCCAATCAGACTCAACCATTCAAAGGGCTGTGATGTAATGCTTAATCAAAAACAAGCAGTAAAACTAACCTGAAAACTCAACTAACATGCTGAACTATATCCAGTTATTTCCCTTTGACTTTCCATGTAAACATAGCTCATGTCAATAAGAGCCAGTAAAAAAAATATTGTAATGTTCATCACATATGTAGATGGGAAAAGGGTGCATGTTCTGTCAGCCTGTACAGTATAAACACATTGCACACATTTCTTCCACTGTGGTCTAAACAGTTACCTGTGCAGACAAAATGTAGGGTAATGCTTCTCTCTACCTCTCTGCATTAGCATCTAGTGCATATTCATTTGCGCTGGTCCTCACTCGGGCTTTGAATGTGTCACCTTCAGTTACTACTACAAAGACTCTTTTAGCACTTGTAAAAAACAACAACAACAACAACAACAACAACATTAGTTTTTAGTGTTTCATGTCTTTGCACTTTTTGTAAAGCCGTTCTGACAAATGACTTAATGCAAGGAAATCCAGTCCTGCTCTGAATTCAGTTATGCAGTGAATAAAGTTGTTGACAACATCACCAGACACTATATTCGACTATTCTATAAAACAAAGTCACAAACAATAGGTCAGACATTTATACTCCGATTTGATTCACATAATAGATTTTCTTTCGTCCTGAGCTGTAGCAAAATGCTAAACTTCTATGGTGGGAGTCTATTGTGTTTGGCTTTGAAAAGGGCTTTGAAATGCATTTGCAGAACTAAAGGAAGACCAAGCACAGAATTTAGACATAGCAATAAGGCACAAAATTGGAAATTTTATACATATATATTTATAAAACGATTCTTCTATTGCCACTGGAAGCTTACCTTTATTGTGCTACATGATGACTAGATACTGCAGGGTTTGTTTTTTTTCAGCATTTTTCTCTCCTCAAATCATTTTTCTGGCTTTTCTTCTCCACTGCAGCAAATTTGTTTTTAGGCACCATAAAATAGCCTTTTCTCATTTCCAAACAGTGCTGTGTATATGGTGGAAAATTGCTCACATAATATATCTTTAAAACCACATTACTCCAGGCGGTACACTGTTAACACTTAAGGGGCGCAGTTGATATTTAACGTCCTGAAGAAAGGGAGAAAAAGAGAGCGACAGAAAGAGAAAACAGGGATGAGAAGAGTGGATTTCAGCGTGAAATAAAACCACCCCACCCACGTATACAAATGCTGCTTCACTGTGGTGGTCGAACAATCACTGTGTTTACAATCCTATCCTTAATGCCTAAGACGTGCATAAAAGAAGAGAGTTTAGGAATATAGGGATAAGCTCTTTCAGCTTTTTGAAGTCTTAAGGCTCTTTTGAATACCCAAGCATCAGCATCCACTGCTGTTGCCACAATAAATAGATATTACAATGAACAATGTGACTCTGCTGATTCTTCACAGTCACAAAAATACATATATGTGTGTGTATGTACAGTGAATAGGATGTGAACGCTAGCTGAGGAGCTCAGACAATGCAAGTGTTTCAGAGATGCAGAAAAGGAGAAAGAGATTAATGTCTAAGAGAGAGAAAAGGCAAGATGGCAGCTGGGGTGTTTAAGAGGAAAGCCAGGGCTTGGAGATGCTTTGAGAGGCTAAATCTTCCCTCAAGCACAAAGCAGTGGTGCTGATACAACGTCGTCTGTACCCCAGTGGAGGAGATACGTGTGTTTTTTCGAGGTCAATACTGAGAGAGAGAGAGAGAGAGAGAGACTCTCTCTCTCTCTCTGATCTGCAGGTAATGCTACTCTTAAAGGAAAAATCCATCCTAAATGACATGCATATTAATCTGTATAATTAACATGTGATCTTCAGTGGCATCCAAGATTAATTTTGTACTGGATTCTGAGTAGACTTTTTTTTTTGTTTGTTTAAATCTCTATCATTGGCATGCTGGTCTATTTTCACTTTGTGGTTTCTTACATTACCCATAATGCCGTTTGACTACCTACTGATAGTGGCACCAGTGGGAATTAGCCTTTGCTTCATTTCTACCTAAAGAGAGTGATGCAGCAGCCCTTTAGTCCTTCTGTTTGACCTCCTTTTCTGTAGACTCTGCTCAAACAGATCAGCTTCCAAGCCTTTAACTATAATGCTAACACCACCGTCTTTGATCAATACCATCAGCTAACTAGTTTCTGACATAAGTCAGTGCAACAGTGATGTATAGCTGCATTGCATTCTGGATCTTTGAGTTCAGCATTTGTTGTCACCACTGTTTTTAATGTTTATATGTCTGAACATTGCTGGAAAATATTGAATGAGATAATAAGCTCCGGCATTTCATTGGCTGTTATTCTTTATGTTTGAGATCAGTGAATTATGTTTCTCTTAAACACCCTTGATTGACGCGACTACAGTCTTGTCGTGTAATGACGATTAAAGAGTGTCGTTATTTTTTTCCGTAGTTGGTTGTTTAATGTACTCGAATCACTAAGCACACTAATCAGTTTTCTTTAATGTCATTATCGTTGATCAAAGTACAGTGTGCAAAAGTAGAACGTTATGTGATTTGTGTATGACACACTAATGGACTTCAAATGATAAAGAAAGAAAGCCATGAGGCCTTATTGTTGCTCAAAAATGAAAACGCTCATATTGGGTTCCAGCTCCTTTTCCCATGAAGCAAGCACAAGAGGCTTTTCTCTCCTGTCAAAATAGCCGTAGGGGTGCAGATGAACACACACACACACACACACACACACACACACACACACACACACACACACTGTTGTCTTAATCCAGTAGAATCACTGTTCTCTGACTGCCACCTCTCCACAATTACAGAGGCCCCTTAATCCCAGCAGCCTCCATTTTCCTGTGCGATTTAAGAGGGGTAGAGATCTGATCACTCATCCACCCCCTCCCTCCTCACACACACACCACCTGATACACACTTCTCTCTCCTTGCAACCCTGAAGCTCCAGCACTGGAAATCACACACCGATGGCTGGGAGAGATTCTAATGCCGGCCTCTCCTCATGGTCACTGCTTAAACACAGTTTAGTGGCTTAGTGAGGATTTGCTTGTATCAGAGCTACTAGCTGTTGAGGAGAGGCTTTTTTTTTTCAAGAGTACTGCACTTGTTCACCCCTTTTTCGAAGAGGCTCAAGAATTTACAGAGTTTGAGGTGTAGGGAATAAGATAGTTGACTTAGAGGCTGTGCTCATCCAGTTCATCCCAGCTCATCCAAGATCTTTCTAACACAGACGTCCATAATTCAAACACAACAAATATGACTGCTGTATCCCTTGAGAAAGGGAGCTGACCTACAGAAACAGAACTAATGATCCAAATATGATGCAGTGTAAGCAAATAGTGTTCCAAAAGCTATATCATGACATCTGACTTGGGATTTCAAGCAGAAGCCAGTCCAAAAAATATCACCTAGTGACAAATCCAATTCACTTGAGTAGTAAAGGACACAGGGAAGCAGAAAAGAATGAACTTTTCATCACTTAGTAAAAGTAGGTCTAGAATTAAGTAGTTGTATGTTCTTGTAACCTTCTCACTACGTTATCTTTGTTCAAGATTTCTTCTTTCTTAAGAAAACTGCTATTATTTAGTATTTAATAGTGCTTTGCGCTAATGTTCCTTGTAGACTACAGAAAAAGAGTTAGCTAGCTCATAGAACCAGTACATTTGCCAAGTAAAAAGAAAAAACATTTTCTTTATTAAAGCATTGTATTCTCTGATGTTCACTTGTTACTATGTTGTTAAATATTTTAGAATAAAATAGTACATGTGTAATGGCATTTATTAGGTCACTTCACTTCTCTGTCTTCTATGTTTCGTGACAGAGCAGGAGCATTGTACACATTGCAACAGCCAGTATACACAGTTATCCAACATAGTTATCGTCGAAATAATTTCATACTCTCCAATCACATATAAGAGTCGTATTCTTGAACTAAAACGAGTTAGGCTACTTAAAAGGGAGACCACTAGACACAAAAGATGGGCCACCCATTGTGTATATTGATGTATCACACAACATAACATGCCAGTACAGCTATATCAGACTGTCTTATCATGGTGTTCCATCAGACATATAGGACTGTATATCGCCACACCCTAATTATTTCTTTAGGCCATTACACTGTAAGCCAAGAAGTCAAGTAAGTCAAACCAAGTAAAGTCAAGAAGGCTTTAATTAAAATTTCTTTCTTATTAACTTCTGGTTAGAATTTCCATGAATATTGCATGAGATAAGATTGTTGAATCAATGATCACTGATGGGAACTAGAGAAGCATAGCCCAGACTATTTCTAACTAATGTTGCACCACTGCCTTGTAACGTGCCTCTCACAAGAGCTTTCTGAGTGCCAGGACTGTTAATTAAAGTGCCTCGCAGTTGATTGCAGGCCTAGAGGTCTTGAATTTGACTCATGAGGTAGTGATTCACAGGCCTGCAGTACAGAGCACTAGAAAAAGACAGAGAAAAAAAGAGGGAAAGAAAACAGAGAGAGAGAGTGCCTAAAAGCATCACAATGCACACTGCTTAAGAAGACAAGAGATGTGCTTAAATGAATCATCCAGTTGGCTTAAACTGAGCTTGGCTGCCTCTGGTTCGCAGCGTGTTTAAGGCTTTCTCTTGCCTGTGGGGACTGGCATTCTTACTCCCTCCTTTTCTTTGCACCCACTTCCTTTTAAATGTTGCATATATTCTGTTTTTTAAAGATTTATTTCAAAACCTTTAAATGGAAAAGAATCGATCAATACTCTTTTGTGCATGTGATGGAAGAAATGCATGGTGGGGGGAAAGGCACCCAAACACGACAGATGTTACAATTCCGATTTGCCTTTCTTTTTTTTTTTTCAGATGTGCACAATGGCATAGCAAAAGGAATTTCAAAGGCTGGTTTAAATTGATTTAAGTTAGAGCTCTTGTCATAAAGCTCTGTGTTTGCAAGTATCACAAAGATGACTGGCAAGAAAACGAGGGTTAAGAAAAAAAAGGTATTATACAATTTCACCCAAGCCCTAGGTTCCTTTCTTTTTCTTTTTCTTTTTTTTTTAAAAAAAGACCCAGACTTTTACAGATTCCCTCCGAAGTCTTTTCAGATAATATAGAAATGTATTCATTCAGTGTAAAAGATAGTGATCATGAATAAAATACCTTGGATTCAGAGGAGAAGGAGATGCAAAAGAAAAGGCAGGGAAATAATACTGGACAGGCAGCAGGAAAACTAAAAGAGAACAGAAGGCCATCTCTACCTTCTGAACAGCCATGCTGAAATTCATTCTTCCTGAGCAACAACACAAAAATATGTGAAATGAAAACCGATAGCAAGTACACTGAGATACTATCACTGTCCCAACTTAGTGAAATGAGAAAATAAATAAGATCATTTTTGATGATAGATGAAGCTGGAATGTTATGAAAAATTCACGGTATGATGTGCAATCATACCATTCAGTATCAGTTTTTCAGTATATCGTCCATAGTTTCAGTGTAAAAGTTTCTCCTTCTGTAATGTACTAACGTCACTATCACGTTCAATTTAATAAACCAATTGGGCTAGACTATTTTTACAAATGTGTTAAGAACATCACTTGTAACCTTCACTAATTTATTATGAACAATGCAGAAATGTCATTTTTGTATCATATCATATCATCTTCTCTTCTTGAATAAGTAGTGTACCCGGTTATAAAAGTCTTAACGTGCCACTCCTGGAACATACTCCATACAGGAATAGCATAAGCTTAACAATACAACTATTTCAGATTTCCCTATCCTGGCATAACATCATACCAGGACGGACATTGGCGCAGCAGGTAGCGTTGCTGCCTCACAGCTCCAGGGTTCCTGGTTTGGTTCTGAGCTTGACTTACTGTCTGAGTTTCACCTGTTCTCCCAATGATCATGTGGGTTTCCATTCCTCCCAAAATCGTGCCAGTAGGTGGACTGGCTATGTTAAATTGCCCCTAATTAAAATGTGTTTGAACGTGTGTGTGTGTGTGTGCATGGTTCCCTGTGATGGACTGGTGTCCCATCCAGTTTGTATTCCCACCACAGTGAATGTATGAAATGAACAGATGTTTCATGTATCTCTTGCTTTTTTCTATCTTCAGATCAGTCATACAGGAACCCATCGATTCATTCTTAGGAGGAACAATAAAATGAAAACTGGTATCCATGTGTAGAACAGTTATAGGATGATACCATCACTGTCTGAGGGTCAAATAAGAAAATATATAAAGCATTCATTCATTCAGACAGCGATTGTAGCACTCCCGCCACTTTGCGGCTTGAGACCTTGGTATGGTGAAGGGTCTTGTGTATGTTGATGAACTTAAGAGTAATGTCTTGGTAAAGAGATCTGACAGGAGAGGTCAGAAAAAGAGTGATCCCACAGACCTCTATGTATGTACAAAAAGGACTATATGTACCCTGGCCTGATTAGGGTTTCTGGGACACATCCCAGGAGCCAAGCCTGGGGGTGATGTCCACAGATGAGTATCAGGTGACTGGGCTACCCAGTTATGCTCAGCCTGATATGTGGAGCCATATTATGGGCTCTCCACATGCAAGATAAAGGGTGGGAGTCAGGTGCAATGCCAGTTAAGCAGCAGGCATTTGATTAGACGCTTGCAGCGGAAACTGCTTTAGGAACATGAAATGTCAGAGAAACAGCTAATTCATACAAATTTGTACAAGTCAGCTTCTTAAGGTTTGGGGATGGCGTGGGTTTAGTTTTGTAGACTTTTTGTTCAATTCTTTTGACTCAGTTGACAGTATTGGATTAGCAGCAGTTAACGATTTTGGTCCTGTCAAGTTTTGAGGATGTTCTAAGAATGCCTAAAGATAATGTTCATACAAACAGTACTTTAATATTTTCTTACTATTCGTTTTATTACATCATTTCCAAACATTGCAGGAATTTTTTGTAATATTACAAACTAAAATTCATAAAACCAGTTGAATTTTAAAAAAACAACTTGGAAAATTATTCGAAGAGACGTTCGACCCATACTTAAAACGGACTCTAACCCAACGTACTCATGTCAACATTTTTGAAGTCAGAGTAATTTAATAGTTGAGTGCAGCATGAGCCAGTGTTAAAGAGTGTGTGGGTTAGCATTCTTAAAGGTTTAATGTTTGATTTAGGCGGACTGTGAATGCTTGATCTGTGTAAAGCAGAAAGCGCTTTTCCTGAGCCTTTGATGGATCTGTGGTGTCTTCCCAGCAACTGGATTCAATTAAGACCGGCTAGCTTTATTGTCCTCAACACATAAATCAGCCTGTGAATCAAGTCACTCAGGGGAGAGAGTGAGAGAATACAGAGAAGAGACTGAAAGAGTGAAAAGATGGATGGATGGCGCAATGGCAGAATTCACAGAGAAAGAGAGAAGACGGCAGGCTGCATGAAGTCTCTCTGAGAACAAAATGTGTGATTAGAGCAGCAGCAGTGGTCATTAGTGACACTAATGAGTGCACTATCTACGCCGGCATTAAAGTGCCTGCTAACGAGGCCTTGTTCATCATGAGTGAAGACAAGCTGTGGCATAATCCTGTCGACTCTCCTCGGCAGGGGGAGCAGCCTCGCTCTGCACAGGACGGATAAGCTTGATGTGCACTTCCTACATACGCAGTAAGCGAGTAATTATTCGATTTTTCTCTCACCTATTTTTGCCATCTCTCTCCTTACCTCTCCACTCTTTTATTTGGTGAATCAAACCTTGCAATGCTTTATTTCTGGCACCTTACCTAAATAGCACACAAAAAACAATGCATGCCTAGTATTAACAGGGCACCATCACACACAAAGTGATCAATAGTTAGATTCTTTCATTCACAAGAAAAGAAAAGAAAAGACTAACACACGTACTGACCTTCATGCAGAATGTAGGCTTATATATGACACCCAATATCCTTATCAAACAAAAAGAGCTTTCTAGGATTATTTGATTGCTACAAGGAATAATAATAGAGCATTATCTCATGGACCCTCAGAGACAGCACTATTATGGGACACTTTTCACTTACTGATCTTGCAATTCATTTTTCTTCATTCTACGGCTACTGGAGCAATTTTCAGCTTAAATTGGATGATAGTGTACAGTCTACAGTTTACAGGCAATTATGTGCTCTTGTCTCTTCTAGCCAGTACTGTTCTTTCCAACCTATACTGTTCTGTTGTCCTGTCTAGTTTAGCGTGCACTGTCCTGAGTATTTATTGTCCTGTGTATATGTTGTATATTTGGCACTTGTCTCACACTATTGTTGTATTTTCTGTAGTCCTGTGTACTGTGTATTCCTCAATGATCCTTTTCACTGGGATGGTCCTCATCTTTAGTTGAAAAAGTGGATATAGTGTAGCTTTTAAATTATTTAAGGTACATAAATGGACCTTAAGGACCAGTTTTGTACCCTTCATTGTTTTTAGAATAAAGCATTAAAGATACAAGTGCAACAAGTTAGATAAAACATGCGAACTAAACATGCAAATATGTAACCTTGTAGGTACAACCCCAGTGAAAAGGGAAGGTACAGTTTTGATACCTTTTTTCCCAATGCATGGAAGAATGACAAACTCCATCTGACTTGGTTTAGTAATGAGTCAATCTGACCTTCAACTGTTAATTCCTTCCTCCATCACAAGAGGGCACTGCAGCCCAGACATTACCCCCTCTCACCACCTTGTGCAGAGAGGCATCTGGCATGAGATGGATGTGTGTGATAGTGAGGGGCGTTGTGCACTCCATAGTTACCAAAACACTTATTATCTCCTTTGATTCATTCCCAGTCGCTAAATATTTTCACTGGCAAATCCTCCCACCAGACCACGAGCCGCTGCCTTCCCCTTGCATTCTGTGTCCTTGTGTTTCTACTTACAATGGCATAAAAAGGATGGGGAATGCAAGGAACATTTATCTGCTAGTGACTTGAAGATGAAAGAATTTTGTGAGAAAATGGTTCTCTGAGTTTGAGATTAACAGCAGGGTTATTTCAGAAAAACTTGGCATTTGTCATAGATAATAAAAAAAGGGAGGTACAGAATGAAAGAACTCAGTAGCAGAAATAAAGAGATGATTTTGGATTTTGCTCACTCTGTTTTTCTCTGCCTCTCAGCTCTGGCAGTTACAATCAAATGAACAAGTTTGTCTTTTCCCTTTACAATCTTTGCTCTCCCACATAACTGTGACTCGGACATACCCTGTAATTATGCTTGTTGGAAAAAAAGAGAAAAACATAAATCTGCCTGTAATGCACTTTAATTATGTGTGAGAGCATGAGTGTGAAATGAAGTTTGGTTGATGACATTTATGTGTTTTAATCCTGACAGGAGGAAATTATCAGATCAAAAGCCTGTCATGCAAACTCTCTTTCACACAATTAAGAGAAAGAAAAAGGGCACGCAATGTGATCATAATATCTTCCAGTGGTTTTCTACAGCCGGAAAATGCCAGTCAGACTGTAATAAAGACATTATAATGCATTACTAAACTGTTAACTCCCTCACTTTACTCAAAGACTTTAATAAAGAAACGGTAATACTTCCTTTAACCTGCTTACTCGCTCACTTTACTCACAGACTGTAATAAATAGACTATAATACATTACTAACCTACTCACTCACTTTCTACACAGACTGTAATAAAGACACTATAATACTTTCACTAACCTACTCACTCACTTTCTACACAGACTGTAATAAATAGACTATAATACATTACTGACCTACTCACTCACTTTCTACACAGACTGTAATAAAGACACTATAATACTTTCACTAATCTACCTACTCGCTCACTTTAATCACAGACTTTACTAAAGACACTAACACTTTTACTAAACTGCATACTCACTCACTTTACTCCAAGACTGTGATTAAAAACACTCTAAAGCTTTTACTAACCTGCTTACTCTCTCACAGGCTGTAATAACGACACTATACCTTTACTAAGCTGTAAAGTCACTCACTCGAATTACATATTCACTCATTCACTCTCTCACTCAGTCTCTCACTCACTCACACACTCACTCACTCTACTTACATACTCACATTCTCACTTACTCAATTATTTATGCAATTATTCGCTTTTCCACTGTTACAACAATATTACATTTTGATTGCAAACCTATTAGGGCAGATACAAAATAGCTTGTTTATTTATTAATAAATGTTCGTTTATTATTTTCAGCAATTTTATATAACTACCAATCTATGGTGAATCCAGAGTCTGTCACAGAACCTCTCTGCAAGAGGTGGGAGTAAATCCTGAATGGGACGGCACAATCAGGACATGCGCTCACTGAATAATTCATTCACACATGGACCAATTAATATATGGGCAGTGGGAGGAAACCAGAGTAACAAGGGCATGTAAAACCATAACCAGAGCTCAAGACTGAACCTCAGACCCTGAAGTCCGACTGCAAATGGACTTCAACTCATTTACATTTACATTTCTGGCATTTGGCAGACACCCTTATCCAGAGCAACTTACAGAAGTGCTTTGAAGTTTCTATCAATAAATACATTCTGATACTGGTTCACTAGGTCACAAACTAAGAATACCAGAAAGTCCTTAAACTCTGTTGGGGAGGTAATATAGTACCCCACTCCACTCCACTGCCACCAGGCTGCCCCATTCATTTCAAATACGAATGAAACATTTTGTGTTTCTTATTGATTTATTTTTATGCAATGATTGCTTCATAAACATGCACTATCCTTTCTATCTGCTCTAATTGTTCCTTTACACCAAGGTGTGTGTCTGTAAGTGCAAATATTTTTCTCTACACTGATTATGGTTGCAAGTCAGTTTAACATGTTTATTTTTGTTTTATAAGGATGATAAAAAAAATTGTATTCATACCACAAAGCTTATCTTTGCTAAGAACATACATGTCCCCCAGTGCTCTTGTCTTCACTCTCCATCGACTTCTTTTTTTCAACATTTTTGTGGGTTGCTGCACTGGGTTTTGGAGTCAATTATTATAACAAAGCCCACACAGAGGAGATACAGAAATACACATCCATTTTAACCAGCACATCAATTCACAAGCACTCCATAAGACGTGAGCACACATGCCATGCTGCGTTTAAGTTATGCTTTGCCTTTAAGGCAATACTGATGCGGTGAAGCCCTACACATTCACTTTGCATATAATGTGAACTTTACATAAAATCACATAATATTGTGGAATGATTGTGCAACTAGTAGCTCCAAATTCAAGTTTGTAATTATATAACTATACACAAAAATGAAATTTATGGCAAAATATTTGTTTCATTTGTCTCTACGCAATCAGAAACACAAAATATTAAGAAAATATGTTTTAAAAGGTTTTGACTGAGTAAACCTAACACAGTAAACTTACTGAAATTTCATCAATGGTTAAATGGCTCAGCATTATATTTTCTCAGAATAATGTGTTCAGCTCTACAGCTCTACAGCTCTACAGCTGTGCAGCTCCACAAGGTGCAGTGAGGGTGCAGGCCTAAGCGAGACCTGGCATGTGTCCCCAGAGGGAGTGTGCAACGCAGCAGACAACCGATGAGGGGTTGAGATAAGAGTTCTAAACACTTTCAGGTCTGAAACACGACACCTGCATGTACATTTGAGTCTAGGCATGTTTGATCAACACCTCAAAGGAAGACTGAAAACGTGTGGATGGAGGTGGAGGAAACAGAACGGCTGGCAGTGAAAGCCCACAAGTGTGCTTACAAATACACTGACACACACTTCATGAACTTAAGCATGTGTTGACAATTACTGAATCAAACTTATCACAGGCATAGATGGTTTTACACCCTAGGGAACCCTGGGCTAGTGGCTGAGATACACCCAGCCCATCACAGGGTACAATGCACACACATTCAGTCATTCACACCTAAGAGCAATTTAGTGTAGACAATCCACCTACATGCCTGCTTTTGGGACGTGAGAGGAAACCAGACAACCCAGAGAAAACCCACACTGACAACACTACCCACTGCACCTATTTATTTGTGTGTTTAGTTTTTTTCACAGTTGGCATACATTCTCATAGTAGATCATTATCCACACTATTTTGAGCACTTGGAGTTTACTTTGTTTTATTACAGTGTAAACACTTTTAGTGCCACACACAAAACAAATAGTAATTAAATTAAATATTAAGCAAGTGTTCCACCAACATCTGTCTTTACATTTAAAAACTTTTTAATTGACTGTTTTCAGATCCTATTGGGACTCTAAATTAGTGCCCCACTAAAAGGAATTATACCAAAGATAAACCATAGCACAAAGACTCAATTGTAAAAACTCGAAATCTAATATCAGTCGTAAACTAAATATATATTTTGCACTAGAATAATTAGAACACCTAATTAGTGTGATCATGATCTCTGCCTTTTCTAAGCAGATGTTGATTGTTTCTCGTAAAATAAGTCATTACAGTTTTTCAGTTCACTCATACCTATGTCTTACTTAGATTTTCTCAGTTTAGACAATGACTTTATGTTTAACCAGGAATGTTAACACAGCGTGTTTAAAGCCTTTTAACTGTCAGCTTAGTAGAAACTTCAAGAAACCATCAAGAAGCTGATATAATCATCAGTTTGATTGTATTGAGTCAGTTGGGACCCTTTCACCATCTCATTGCTTGTCCCTGATGTACTTTCTTTTAGCAGTGAATGCCGCATCGTGGGACTCGTTCCAACTCATCATATCCGGGGAATGCCACTGACTGTGCTCTCTGATCCTGATCAACCATTAATTATACATGGAGTCTCCCAGGTTTCTCTGAACCCTGTGTTTTTTGGGGTGACTGATGCAGAGGGACCTCCAGGAATGAGAGCACTGGGAGGCGTCCTCGTCCGTGCCCGTTCTCCATTATTAATCAGAGCCTAAGCGAGGGCAGCCTCGGGGTCAGCTCCTATTAGTGCCAGCTGGGACAGGAAGCCCACATCCACAGATTGGGCATTTCACGCTGCACTGCTCCCACCACTCAGGCCCCTGATTTGATATTAATATCCATTTAGGGTCTCTTCTCTCATCTCATTGAGATGATCAGATCCAGCACTTGGCCTCCTGACACTCATTAAGCTGTTGCTTGATTTTCTGAAATTGTGATGAAGAGGTTTTACTGTTTCAGGTAGAGATTAATGGATAAAGATCTGTGTGAAGTTTGAGGGGTTTTGTTCTAGAGAGAGCGAGACTTTGGTAAGCTTTGTGCTATGCTAGAAGTAACCGTGGCTAACATTTCACTTGCACACATATTCACACAAACAGCATGTCCTGCATATTTCCTCTTGCAATCATCTTCAGGGTAGGAACAGGATCTGATATTGGAATTTTTTTTTTGATGAACAATAACCGTTGGCCTTGGCAATAAGTGAAGATGACGAAGCACTTTAGCGTGACAGTAGCAACAAAGGCGGAGGAGAATGACTTTGCCACCCAGCGCCAAATATCCAGCCGTTATCTGATGCCATCAGATCTTGTTAGCGGACAAACTACAGACGGGAGATTGAGGTGCGGGGAGAAAGGGGGAGAGGGAGACACGGCTGAGTGATTCAGATTCGCACCACAAACAGAATTATAGGTGTGGATGGGGGATATAGCGAGGGGGGTGGCAGTGGATTTTCACCTTAGGGCTTGAAACGGCAACTTCGTCCCTGTCTTTTACCCATTATCCTCTCTAACAACTGCTGCCTCCTGAAACAAGGCAGGGGTCAGATGTCAGGTCAAAGGTCATTTCATGGACGAGGCAACAGTCACTTGAGCTTGGCTTCCGCTTGTCATAAGTACAGTGCCTGAGGGGTATTGCTGGTGTGTTACTTGTTACTGACAACGAGAAACAATTGAATTAGACAAGAAAA
The DNA here is from genome assembly GCA_037577455.1 of Pangasius macronema. Classification (NCBI taxonomy): domain Eukaryota; kingdom Metazoa; phylum Chordata; class Actinopteri; order Siluriformes; family Pangasiidae; genus Pangasius; species Pangasius macronema. The sequence continues at coordinate 17,000,213 of CM074946.1, forward strand.
TGAGTGTTAACACATTGGGCCTTTCCTTCAGTCTGAGAAGAATCAGTCAATCTACCTTCACTGCATACTGAGTGAGGAAAAGATGAGATAATTAGTGGTACTAAATGTACGTTTGTGGCCTGCTGTAAATCCAGCCTTTTACTGGAACTTGGAAGTGGGTGTGCACTGTTTCTCTCTCTCTCTCTCTCTGTGTGTGTGTTTGTGTGTGTGTGTGTGTGTGTGTGTGTGTGTTTGTTTGGACTTGCTCATGACTGTCAACTCATAATTAAGATGCCCTAAAGAGAATACTATAGAAGCGATGACTGAAGTAATGATTGCTGCTTTTCATCATAAAGAAAGCCGACAAGGAGGGAGGAGAAAAGTGTATGTGTGTATATGTAGCGGGTAATAACGGAGGGGTGCAGTTTAAAAACCCACAAGAATGGCAGACATGAATGTGACTTAATTCTGTAAGAAATTCCATTCAGTACATAGTCCTGTGTATCTTATCTTATTCTGTATATATATGACTCCTTTCCTTATGTTTAATATCTATTTAATTGGATATATTTGCAATGTGATTGTATAATAGTTGAATATTCCAACAACAACAGGGTCTCATGCTTGCAAATTCAACTCAATTCGTATGAAAAGTTAAGGTTAGGGCTATGGCAGGTACTTGGATTTAGGAGGACAAGGAGCTCTACTGTCTTCATGGGAACAGTACCACTCAACACATATTTCATCAACACTGACATTATGGGAATGTGATTAAAAAAATCTTGGATATTTCTGTCTTGGTCATAAGAACTCAATTTAACTAAATGCAATCAGGAGTTCAGGCTTTAAGTTTTCTTAGATTTTCAGTGTCCTTTATTTGTTAGTTTCGTTATCAAAATAATATTGAAATATTTTCTGATTTTCTTTTATATATTATTTAGATAAATGATATAATAGTATGATAATGTTCCTTTAATGTTCAAAATGTTTGAGCAAAGACACATTTTTCTATGTTGTAAATGAAATCATTTCCCTATAAATCAGTGTAAAACTGTATTCCATCATCATTATCATCATAATGCAATGCAATGATTTACATTTCCACCAATTATAGAACTGAAGCTCAGCTACACTTTCCATTCACATTTATTGAACCTGATCTCAAAATAATGTAGGACTTTAAACAAGTGAGATGAATATGGATGAACTACAGTGTATGAATGAATTAAAAAACATTTACAAACGCTAACCTTAACTTTGTATAGTAGGTTTTCATATTAATATAATTAATATTAACAATATTTTAAAATATTTTCATATTTCATCATGTCATGTGAGTGATTTGTTGAACGCTTGTAATGTGCAATATCTTTATGTGCACAATTACAAAACTGCTTCCTTTCTGTGCTGTCTACACTTAAAAAATGGTAATAAAAGCATCACAAATCCTGGCACAAAATCTAAAGTAGGGTGCGCCCATCTCTTTATCCTGTTTCTGTTTCTTTTATCATGCGTTTTTGTGTGAGAGAATGGATCTGGTGTTTGCCCCAGGCCTGAAAGTGTGCTGTGTGGAGGAATGTGTGTATGTGTGTGTGAGGTCACCTTGAGCACCAGGTTTGGGTCCTCTGTGTCCCTCTTCTCCGTGCTTCACTGAGTGCTCCGCCAAGCGCAACACTCCCTCACCTGCAGCGCTTTCTAGCCCTCCGAGACTCTGGCCATTTACAGCGGATTAGAGAGAAAAGGGAAGAGGGAGGGAAAGAGAGAAAGAATCTAAGATGACAATTCTGGTCAGTTTGAAAAGGATGTATAGATGACTACAGATGTGTGCTGATAGTTTCAAAATCAAATCACATTTACACATCAGCCTACTGAAAGCGAACATGACAGAATAAATCTGGTGGTCTTTCATGAAAAATCATGTAGCTTTTTTTTGTCAACACGCTTTAAATAAGATACTACCGATTCCCAGTAACCTCATAGTTATATCTATCAGTGTGAGGTTTCACATTCCGGCACCGTGGCTTTCCTGAGATGCCGGAAATGTGTGCCAGTGGATCAGGCGAGCACACAAAGGCGATGCAAGCTTCTCCTGCACCAGCAGTGCCAGAGCCTCTGGCACAGTTGGCAACTTGGTAAGAGAGGCGTAGTTAGCACCAGTGAAAACCTGTCTGGAGAAATAGGGAAAATAACAGTATGGCTTTTGTAAGGGGTAAGATTAGTAAGATGAAAACTAGTGATTGCATTTTCAGTAGGAGAGAACTGCTGTATTCACTGTATAGTGGAAAAAGGATTTTTCCAATTACAAATCAATTCCTCAGAGATTTGATGATGATTTTTAAGAAAATTTGAAGTAGCAGAACTTTCACTTACTGCAGTATACAGTCATGCCTCGTAGGCTGTGGTTTGAGAGGCAAAGAAATGCCTAGAAAGTATAGAAGTTATCTTTATCTATTTTGTAAAGTAATTTTCTCTGTGTGACGGTGGTTGGATAAGATAAATCACCAGGCCCTGGGCAAGCTGAGCTACTGACACTCATAGCATTTACCAGTGCATAATGTTAACTGTCAAAATTACCTGGATACATGTCACGCAAGTCTAAAGATTAATGGACTGACATGTTTTCTAAACATTGTACAGATTTTAGCTGGTGAAAAATGAGAAGCAGTTGCTAATCACCCATGAAAACCTCTGCTTGTTCAAATGTTCAGTCTGTTTGATTTTGTTGGGACAAGTTAAAACCCGGTTCCACGTCATAATTTTATTCCTTTACTCAACTCAGACTTGAACTGAAAATATACCCCATACAGTATACAACATATTTTTGCTTAAGTTTTCATTTTGTGTTAAATTAATATGTAAATGAGACAACATATTAAAAAAATGGTTAATATTTTGCAAATTGCTATTTTATTTAGATTTTTTCAGCTAACTGTGTGTAATAAATCACATAATTTAAGGAAATGGACTATGTAACATTGTAGTACCTAAGTTTTAGAATGATGATTAAATATGCACAGATTTTTTTAAGACCGTGATTTTTTAAAAATCTCTTGCATGAAAGATGAATTTATGCTAGTAGTAACAAAGTAATAGACAAAAAGGTTTTTTGGTTTTTTACTTTCTGAAAGAAATTGTATTAATGTACTGACCTAGCATCACACCTGTAGCATTTGTTAGCACAATTTACATTTTAATTACTTGTTTATAGTCATGCTGTGCAAGCTGTCTCATAAGGCAGCAGTGCCTTTAAAAAATAACTGAGTTTAACATCTTTATGTGTCATTCAAATATGTGTTTTGACTGCTGGCTGCCATGTTTATGTCTCAAGGCTTATTTACCCACGCAGCCAGCACAAGTGTAGGCACAGCAGAAAAATTTTAAAAAAGTCTTACAAACGGTGCCATAGTGTAGCATCCAATATTAATGAGAGCTAATAGATGTAAATATTAACACAAGTCATTACTACAGCTTGTTAATAAAGTGTATTTTTATAGTACTGTATAATGCAGAAGCTTCTGAACTAGACTTTGGCAATCATTTGCACTACTGAACATTTAAGACATATATACCTTTATTCCTGAATTATAACCAGTATGCCTGGCTATTTTTACATCATACATTTTGAATAATTATTGTTAACACTGTATCTTGTTGAACTGTGGAAACGTGAACTGAAACTGTTAAGAGTATGTGCAGCACTGTGAGAAGTCAGTCTGATACCAAAACAGAGAAAGAGCTCACCTCTATTCAAAGATGCTGTCTTATTGATCACGAGGTCAGGGGTTCAAGGCCCAGTACTGCCAAGCTGCCATTATTTGACGAAAGCAAAAGGCCCTTAACCCTATCTGCTCCAGGGGTGCTGTATCATGCCTGACCCCATCTTCCTAACAAGCTGGGATATGTGAAAAATAAAGGCTGCTTCTTCTTCTCTCATCAGTTGATTTTCACTATTCTGTAATCTTGAAAGTTTAAAGTTGATCAGGCCTTTTTTGTTGCTATGCTAAAAATGTGTCCAATTTAAGAACTTATTTATTCTCCCAGGTGTCTGAATTTTGATGAGGTTTATAGCGCTTAGTCATCTCTCCCTGGATTCTTTACTGGGGACACTGGGCACAAAGCAGAAAACACACCATGGAAAGGATGCCTATCTGTTCCACTGCACCACACACACTCACATACTCATTCACACCAAAGGCGATGTATGCCATGACCACGCTTTACTTATAAATCTGTATTGGTTCTCTTACATACACTCTCAGAAAATGGTTTTTCTTAGAACCTGCCACTGTTCTTCTGTAGACTTGCTTCTGTCTCTGCAGGTAATACCAAAAAGCATCCATTATGTCTTTATCTCAAAAGAGGTTTGTTTATTAATGTTACTTTCTTTAATGACAATCATTTCTTTGTAATTTTTAACATTTTGTAAAATGAATGCATATATATATAGCATGGCATAGTACTGTATATTGAGTATAAATTCTATTGTAGGAGAATCTTCAATCTGTGGTGCTTTAAAACATCATCTGCTGTCTAGAATTTTCTCTGAATTTTCTCTTTTTGATGTTACAGTATGTAATTATTTCCACAGATGCTTTAATTCTTTGGGCAAGACTTAATACAGTAACGCTCAAGCTCATCAAGCTTAATTTGCATTTGTTTGTGTAAGCCAATAAGGTTAAACATTAAAAAAAAAAGTTTTTAGCCCTCAAAGATTTTCCTATTATTGGCTAGTGAGGGTTCAAACCTTTGGATCCTGAAACAGTAAGGACATCCTGATCAACAAGGTGGAGAAAAAAAGCATCCCTGCATTTGTACTCACCACTCCCTCATGACGAGTCAAATAATGAGTGGATAATACCTTTGGATGTCTCAACAAAACAGAACAATTAAAACACTTCAAAGAGCGAGCCGTCTGGCTTCGGTTTCTTTTCGGTTGAGTGAACGTCATGTCATAACAAGCATAATTGTTTCATAATTTCCGCCCTGCAGTCAAACAAGAAAGGCCTCCTTTTGTTTTGCTTTGTTTTTTCTGAATTTCTCCAAAGCTTTCAGATGCTAACAAGTCTTTTGTGCATTGCGAGGTGCGGCACCTGTTTTAAGACCTGTGATAATAGACAACATTAGATGTATACAGTGTTTTAGAAACAATTGATTGTCATTTGCGCAAATGCTGAGCTAAGAAAAATATGACCCAATTTTTCTCCCTATCAGCTACTGAAGGCTCTTTGAGAGAAATTCGGCACAGGTTTTCCTTCCATTCTTTTTGTGTAAAGGAAGTGAATCCAAACCTCCGTCCAAGATCTCCACACCCTTCAGCAAGAGTCCATTCAGGTATGAGCAGGAGAATACACACACACAAAGGCCTGATTTTGGCAGCCAGGTCACACTCGCATGGAGACGAAAAGAGCAGCCCCACCAGATAAATAAAAACTTATTGTGCTGGCACAAAGACACTGGGTTAACCTCTCAACCTCATCCGCTTCTTTTAAAGTCTGCTTCACTCTGTTCTATGTTGGGAAAAGGACAGAGTAGAGAGAAATCAAATATTCTGTCATTACAAACTTGTAATAGTTCTCACAAACCAACTCATATGAAAATGTATGGATAGATAAAGTAATAGTTTATGTGTCTGACATTTGCTTAGTTTTAAACTCAAGCTACTAGTCTCATGCAACCAGTAAAGGAAGTCTGTCCCACTAAATCTTTATACACCTATGGAATCTCACTTTTGTACTTCTAATAAATAATTTTGTAAAACAGATGAGGTAGTCTGTATTCACAAATTGAACTTCAAACTGGAAATATTATTGGTGGAGCACTTCCAGTTTTCTAACTATGGGATCTAGAGGGAAAATGGTATAAGTTCCTAATAAAAAAAAAAAGGTATTCTGCTTGTCCAAGATGGCTGCCCCATATTGTTATGTGTTTCAGCTTGTTATTTTTTAAAGATTATACTGTATCATATTTAAGCTTATAATTACTGAAAGGAACTGATATCGATTGACATAGACTTCCATTACTTGTCTTCTAGCTCATAGGTCTGGTACAGTGGTACATTTGGTGTATTAGGAAATATTTTTAAGTTTGATTTTTCATCAAACTATTTCTTTATGTTTAAGAAACCAATAAGCCTCAAAGTTATAGCCTTAATTGCAATTTCATCAAACTTTACCAATATATACACTGATGTACGCTATTAGCTGAAGTCGAGGCAAACAGTTTTGTGGTGTAATCTTATAAAGATTTTTCTCCAGTACGAGAGACTATCAATTCTTGTCAGTACTCAGTGGTTGAGTTATAAAACATCTTCGTGATTTAACACGTGTTCAGACATCTTGACATTCAAAAATTATCTGCATGTCATAATACCTTAGACAAAAACAGCAATGTCCACTCTAATTTCACCTATTTGAGAGTTTTGGTTACCCTGATGCTCTTTTTGTGTCAAATCTAGCAGTTGAGGTCCTGGATCAGAGGTCCAATTACATACTGAAGGAACAGAAAAGGTGCCGGCTCATGCTTTGGCCTTGTTTCAATGCAGTTACCATCATTTAGCCTTCATAAACCACACGAGAGAATTCCTGTGGTGCATTTGGTAACAAAAACAGTTTATCAACAAATAGAATAGGGCTTTTTTGTGTGCTACATGCCATCTGACCATATGGTAACCATTCACCTTGATCTTGTGTGCCGTCTGAGGAAGAATGCATTCATGAAGAATAGTCTAAAATGAAAATGAAGCAAAATAATAATTCCTGATGAAAGGGAGAGTGAATGGGTTTTGTACTTTGCTCCAAATTGGTCTATTGAAATACGAACATGCTACCTTCTTTCTCCATTTGTGTGTGCTAATCGCTCAAAGGTCTTTAGACTAGAAAAAAAAAGGGAATGCAAACACACACTGGAATGTGTCATGACTCAGTCCCTGCATCTATTCTTTTGCTCTCTACGTCATCCACTTCTTTTCTCTTCTCTCTTGTCTCACACTAATTGACATGCCAGTATTATCTAGATTGTTCATATAATTAACCCTATGCTGACTGATTTTTTTTATTCAAAAAGGAAGCCATAGTTCTTTTTAGTTTGTTTATTAATGAAAAAAAATAAATTCTGTTGCAGCTTCTATTGAATACTTTCTATTGCATGTGATTGCATGGGAGGCAGCATCATGAGCTTGCACACCACAGAAAATTGAGGCACATGTTCTCAAAACAGAGAAGTGAATTATTACTGAATTAATCCAAATAATCACTTTTTTCTTTGTCCCAAGGCCAGAACATTTGTGTTTTTCATTAACCTTTACCAAAACTGTAACTGGTTGGGCAGTTAGATGCATTCTTGTTTAAAATCCACTCATAATTCCAGTTAATTAATTTGCATTTGCTGGTAAAACCAGTTTTGGAATCATGTGGTTAACACCTCATGCTAAACTGCAGAGGTGTAAGCGCTTTGGTTTGGGTGGGTGAAGGAAAGTGCTTTGTTGTAGCAAGCCCTCAGAGATCTTCACTTTCAGATGATTTATAACCAGTGATATTTTTATGCCAGGTTCACACAGGTTTTATAGTGCCAAGGAAAGGCAAAAGTGTTGGTGCACCACTCATATGGTTTTCTGTACCTTAATAACAGTGCAATGCCCCATTTAAGTGCTTTTGCTCACATTCCTCACAATGCTATGGGCCTTTGTATACTATGACGGTGTGTTCTTCTAAAGCACTGTACATCTCCTAATTACATGATCTATGGCCAGAATATACAGTATATGTACCCATGGCCGATATACCAACTGAATATACAGTAGAGGCTATTGTACATTTCACATAGTAATGTTGTGGGAAAAAAAAGAAACTTGCGAGGAGCAGAGAGCATGTGAAGTCTATAGTTCCAAATCTACATATAATTAAACTGTTTACTTAGATCTAACTTGTGCCTACAGTAACTGGCTATTTCATCCATTTAAACTTCCAGTTTATTATTCAATTATTCATCTTAAATAATATTATTGAGTAACTACTATAAATTATTCATAACCACAGTGAAACCAATAGGAAAGGTATGTAGTTAACCTTCTATTGACCACAGTAAAAAATAATGCAGCTGTTTTTTTTTTGTTTTTTTTTAAATAGGTGAATAACTGAAACAAGTGTCAGGTGTTGCACTAGTCTTTGATCTTTATTTCAGAAATAAAGAAATGCAAAGCTCAGTTTTTGAATATATTATTATAAGGTAGTGACTCACAAAATACTTCATCAGAATAACTTTCTGCCACAATCTGGCTTACAAAGAAAGGTGTGGTTGCTTATGAGAAACACACCTGATCGTGGCTTTATTGCTGTATTATTGTGCTTAATAACACTAATTATTTTTATTGTTATCATGAAAACAGAATTAAACAAATAATAGTACTAATTTTTATTATTGTTATTATGTAGTTATACCTACATAGAACCTTTTATGATGTATATACCTTTAATACCTTCCTGACCCAGTAAATAAAAACATTAAAAAAGTAATTAAAATTAAAATACAAAGTGTTTTTTTAAAGAACTTGTTTTTTTAAATGAACCTCATACATTTTGTATCTTAGAGATTAATTTCAGATCTTGACTGAAAGGAATAAATTCATTTATTACGCAAGAATAAATGCGTGGCATTTGTAAATATGAGAAATAAGTTGATTTTATTCACTGTCACAATAACTCTGTCTCTCAATTACAGTACACCTACACAGACACGCATTTGTACAGTGGGCTTCCCGAGTATAAGAAAGGTGTATACTCCATTTCCATCAGTATAGTTTATATTGAGCGTAATTAAGATGAAAAAAAGATATATTGGTAAATTCAAAAATAAAGGCCACCACTGTACAGCTATTAAATGTAAAGAGATGAGTTGGATTAGTGAGACTAACACTAGCTAGTGGACAGAATGGTGTTGACAGATCTCTTGTTCACGTGGCTGGCACATATGATCTCTGGCCCAGTGAGTTAAATTCAGCTTTTTAAAGGTGCTTTCTTCTCCCTGCTCAGCCTGCAGCAAAACAACACTTGTGTTCTGCCACAGCACATAGACACACACAAAAGAATTGATTAGCATAGATGCAAATCAAATTACTGGCAGTGTAAACTGCTTTTCCTGCTTGCTCTCATGCCTATAATTACTCAAGCATATACGAGAATGATGAATACTAATGGCATTCAATAACCAAGTACTCAGACCAAATGACAGCCATACAACTGATATCCTCATTAAGTGCTTTATATTCTCTCTAGGTCTTTTCTGCTCCAATACCTTGAATTGAAGTTGAACTTCTTCTTCTTCCTCTTCTTCTTCATCTCTCTCTCTCTTTCAGTCACATCTGATTTCAAATGTCTTTTTCCCAAACACTGCCTTGGATTTAATGCTGTCTGTCTCGATTTATCTTTTTAATCAATACATGATAAGAATCATGTTCCATTGATGAGGAACCATACAGGTATGATTCATCATTGTACCCCATCAGGATCCAGTTAAACATAACTTGATCCTAAAATTAGTTAGAAAAACAACACTGACCTCATTCTGTGTAGAAGGTAAAAACAAAGTATATGCAAAGTAGAGGTGGGACTGTAAGCTAATCATCAAACCCAATCTGATGTTTTCCAGCAGTTTACATTTATAAAGAGGACAATATTAAATGGCATAAGAGCCCTTTCACAAATGTGATATTCTGTTTACCCTCTTGGTGTGGTTTACTCTGGCAGGTGTGAACACAGTAACTGAACCTGGGCATGGACCAAAACAACCGGTTTAGGAAGCGAACCAATGAATGAAAGACTTTTGCACATACAGACTTTTGCACATACAGAAACACTTTTATTTTGGTCCTCTTGAATGTCTGCAGTGTATGTGTGCATCTTATTTTATGGCGGATGTGTGCATCTTATTTTACCTCTTTAAAAAAGGAGATGACTTCTAACTCTAACTCTAACTCTAACCCTATAGCATAACACTAATGCACTACATATTAATACCACATCATACTTACTGTGTATCTCACTACACACTTGGTGCATAGCAATAATAATAGTAAGCTACTATTATCACCATTAACTATCATCTTATTTTCATTGTATCCATGCCCTGACACAATAAACATTTATTTACCTTTTTACATTTATTTATTTATTTGGTCATGTTTCTTCAGAGACCCTGAGACAGCCTGAGAGCTGTTACAATATATGATTTTCTCTGGAATGTTCTCATTTAGTTTTAGAGATATTCACTTATTCTTTCAGTGTATAATACAGAGGAGAAACTGCTTTTACAGACTTGGTGACTTCAGAAAAGAGTCAAACTTTTCTGCAGAACAACACAATGTCTTTTGTGATGAAACAACTAGCCTTTGTTACTCAACATATTTATTTATTTAAGCCCATTGAAATGAAGCTCTTTCTCCATAAAATCAATCCAAAGGCAAACGGCTACACGTTGGACATCACAATATAGCTGTTTCAGCCTTGAGGGCCAGGAAAAGTACTTTAGTTGAATGGATATGAGAGGCTGTAGTGGACTGTTGAAGTGTGTGTTGAGCCCAAAAGGCAAATCTGTGCATTTGGACCCAAAACACACTAAATAGAACAGACGAAAGGAAAATGAAATCTGGCTGACGACTCTTTCAGGCTGACTGAAAAATAATTTATAGCCTATGGCAACTAGGCCAAATCTCTGTAATATGTACAGTTGTTTATATTTAGGGGTTGGGGGGCATTGCAGTGGTGGCTCAGTGGTTAACACCTCCCTGTGAACAGGATGCTGTCTCCATGAAATGAATACAAACTCCTGCTCACATTGCCTCTCATGCACACAATCTGCTCATCTTGCTGAGTAAAATGGGGGCTGAATTGCAGTCAAATAGCAGACAGCATGACAGAAGGATCTAAAGCAAAAAACACAAAGACACTGAGATAAAGAGAAGCTAAGATTTGCTCAAGCAGTTAGAGAAAAGCTCAGCCATAAAGTGCCTGGTAAGTTTCAGTGTGACATTTTCATCAAAAACAATGATGGACTCTGATAGACCGAGGAACATGTGGTCATTCACGTCACCACTATGCCATGGGCTTCACATGATTCTCTTCTCCTCGAGCCTCCATATTGTCTTGCTTTCACTAACTCTTCAAATTTCCTCTCATCATTAGTGGGCTAGTTAATTTATTATTATTATTATTATTATTATTATTATTATTATTATTTGTTAATTTTTTTTTCCACATATCTCATTCAGTAAATACACCCCTGATCTAGAGCAAAGAACACTCCAAATTCTATTTTGAACCACTCAGAGAAAACAGCTAAAAACTAGAAGTGAATATAGTCTTATAATGTTTAAGCACATTTAATAGCTTAATAACATTTAATCAAACGATTTTTAAGCCCACTTTTGTACCACGCTGCATAATGAAACTGTACTTCTTGTATAATCGTATTGCATTTTCAATCAGGATGAGTCGCTCATGATTATCTTGCATATAGGGAATGCATATTGTTTCATTCATTCATTCATCTTCAGTAGCCAATTTACCTTGATCGGGGTCACTCTGGTTCCAGAGCCTACGTATCCCAGGAACACTGGGCATGAAGCAGGAATTCACACAGGATGGGACATCAGTCCATCACAGTCCATCGCACCATGCACACACTTATTCACACCTAGGGGCAATTTATCGTAATCAGTTCACCTACCAGCAATTTTTTTTTTTAAATGGGAGGAAACCTGACAAATGGGGAGCATGTGAAACAGATTACACACAGGCAGTAGCCCAAGTTCAAGCTCAAACCAGGCACCAACTGACTGCGGCCAAAGCCATAGGCATATCTCAATTCAAGCACACATGCAATACTCCATGCATGCAACATGTCATGCAATATGCCATCATGCAAGAACATAACCTGTAATGCAATTGTCCAAATTCTGTAGGGACAGTTCCAGACTTCAACCCTTTTGCTGGCGAGCTGTCGTGAAAGTGTTTGTTAAATTAGCAGAATAAATGTCGAGGTACATACAACATACAGAAAACAGTGACTGTTACACTGGATGAAGTTGGATGTAAGTTCAACATATGTTTTCACAGAGGATGATGAAGATTTTTTAAATCATATAATGATTTTTTTTATACTTTATTGCAAGTAATGTGTTCATACTGGATAATTCAATGAGATGTATTGTACTACCAATACCTGAGTGTCATGTCGATGCCTGAATTGGCGTCTAACCACAAATCCCTGGAATAGCGCGGCCTACAAACATGGCCGCTGAGGACTACAACACCCAGTCACCACAGACACACTCACATTCACACTCACCTGATTACTGATCACATACACACACCTGGACTCAATTACCGTCACAGCACACGCACAGTTTAAAAGAACGCATACACCACGCACTCACTGCCAGGTATATGCTTGGTGAGTCATACCTGTCGAAAACAGTTTGATGTCATACAAGGGTTGGTGTGGTAACCTTAAATTTCTCTGTTTAAAGTTTCAGCACTTCTTCATAATGTCTTAACAGAACTTGAAATTGAAAGCAGCAAAGAAACATTGTAAGAATGATTCAGAATCTCAAAGAAAACAATGTCAGGGAGATCACTGAGGCTAACCACTTAACTCTAAAATGTTTTCCAACTGAAGATTTAAGATTGTTAACTTCCCTGGAAAGTAATCTTCAATCCTCTCCTGGGATGAAAAGTGGTAGGTAACACTAACAGTTATGAACAGGTCCCTAATGCCTACTGTTATCACTTACATATGTTTCTAATTAATGTTATAATTAAATTGTGTGATCAATCTAAAGCAAACTGATCTAAAGAGTTAATATCTGAATTTTTGATAAGTTGTATGTGGTGTAATTACTAATCCTTATTCAAAAGTATTCAAGGACTAAAAGCGTGCTTAAAAACATTTCAGGTACTCG
>CM074946.1:17019900-17039272 GCA_037577455.1 Pangasius macronema
CACACACACACACACACACACACACACACACACACACACACACACACACACACACACATATATATATATATATATATTATATTTTTATATTTTTATTATATTATATTATTAACTTCCAAATATCACACATCAAATTCTGATTTATGAAATAACACACTTTAATAACAATTATATCATTATAGTTAAAAACTCCATATAACACATAGAGTAACCATTCGGTTTGCACATTGTTGCCACTAAAAAAATGTAGTGCTTTCCCACCTGCTAATTGCATTATTACAATTCATCCATTCATACCTTCATCTCAGGTAACAGCTTTATCTTGGTCAGGGTTACAGTGGATTCGGAGTCTATCCCAGGAACACACAGGAAACCCACAAAGGGGAGAACATGCACAGAAACTCACATAGACAGTAAGGTAGTTTAAGATATCCTGGACCCTGGAGCTGTGAGGTAGCACTGATAACCACTGCCATAAATTGAATTAGAATTAAACTATAGTTGTCAATAATTGTTAATAAACTGTTCATTAAAATGAAAAATACAAGTAGCAAAGGAAACATGAAAGCAGCCCCCAAAGTTGTTCGCACCATGCCTGCATTTTTTTTTTTTATTTAACAAATCTCTCATGCATGAACCCATTTAAAAGTGTCTACTAATCATCTGGACTAGTATATAGTAAAATACCAAAGTATTAAGTATTAGGTCATAGTATGTGAAATAAGACACAAATTGAATCACTCTCTAGAACCAGAAAGGAAGAAAGAATAAATGAAAGTGGCATTTTTACAGAAAGTACAGCGCGTGGTTGTAGCTTACCACCATGAGAAACAGACATTATACAGCTTTCCTGCTCTACTGTCAGACCGCTGTGCTGGTTTTTTAAAATCATTATTATTATTTTCAATTATAGGTCTAGGAATCCATTGATTCTTTTAAATTAATTTATTAGATTTCATTTTAAATTGTTTTGAATTAGAGGTCTAGGAATCCACTGTTTTATCTGACATAAAGAAACTATAAAATATGTATTTCATATAAAAGAAAATGCTTGGTAAATGAAAGCCCAAGCAGTTTAGACTCTCTAAAAATTTCAGCAATGCATACGATGTCCTTGCAGATCTGATAACCACCAAATTGAGTTCCAGATTAAACAGTAATCCAACATATCATTTATTGTGAGTTTTAAAGATTTTAAATCATCTACAGAAAGGCATCAGTCATTTATTTCAAATAGCCTAGAAAATTTGAAAAAAAAAAAAAAAAACTATCCAAGCAATGCATGAACATATTTGTCCTTGTCTGAGTATAATATTTTATTATGTCATTGTCATCTCCATGTTCTGGTAAGCACTCATGAATTCACCTGCAAAGCATTATCAGACTCTCTTTTCTAACAAACACAAAGCCATATGTGTTCTGGTCTTATTCACAGGAAGTCACCATCATATAACCAAAGACCTTGCCTTGAAAGCACTTTGTGCCCAGCAATTCACAAAGAAGAAGTGTACAAATCCAATTTCATTCCAAGTGGGTTTGAGTTCATATTTAACAACAACACAGTCACCTCCACACAAAAAAAGACTGTATGACCTCTGATCCTGTCCATGTCTCTCACGTAGTTTGGCTAGACTGTGATCTAACCTGCTACTTAGTAGTTAGATATACTTTACACTGAATTGCGGCAGTATATTGACAGCTAAAAATCCATGCACCACTGCCATACAGAACACCATGTCACTACCTTGTCAATGTCATTGCTGTACTTAGAATAGTCCACCACCTACATAATGTCTGATTGGCAAGGGTCCTGTGGTAGTTACTTTCAATTGAAGGACAGAGTAAATGGGGGCTGGGAAATGGTGCTACAGTCAGTAATTACACGCCTACAAAGGTGCATCTATGCAGCTGGCTAATAGGCATAGATACAAGGTGGCAACTCATAATAGATTTTTAGCTTATAATGGGTAGACATCTCATTAATTCACTATAGGGACGTGAGTCTATATACGGACTATTAGGACTTGAGGCTTTAACCACCGTATCAGCAGTTACAGTTCTGTGAGTGATGAGAGGGTTATAAGTTTGAATCTTGGGACTACCATAGAGAGACCCTGTAAGGTCCATGGGCAAAGCCCTTACCTCTGAACTGCTCCAGGGTCAGGTGGTCAGGGTCGCAGTGAATCCAGAGATTATCCTAGGAACACTAAGCGTGAGGCAGGAATACACCCCAGATGGGACTCCACTCCATCACAGGGCACCATGCACACATTCACACCTAAGGGCAATTAAGAGTAGCCAGTCTACCTACCTGCATGTTTTTGGAACCTGGAGGAAACTCACATGTACACAGGGAGAACATGAGAAACTCCACGTAGACAGTAACCCAAGCTCACAATTAAATCCAGGACCTGTGAGACAGCAATGCTACCCACTGTTATTATTTTAATCATCATCATCATCATCATCTGAACTGCTGAAAAATAACAACAAATCAACCATCATCATCATCTAAATACGACTCATTTAAATCAATAAAAGTAAGTTGTATTAAAACAGTATAATTCTGCACACTGCAGTTTGAGCCACAGTGGTGTTGTAAATGTATCGCACATGTACTGTATTCAAATATGCAAATACGAAGGCACACATTAAAGAAATACTACATTAACATAAAAAGGGCTGTACAGATTTGCCAAGAAGCAAGCATGTGTTTGTGTTCTTGACAGCAAAACTGGTACGGAACACTGTGTTTAAAAATCAATAAAGAAAAGCAACTATAAAACCTGCATGTGTGGTAAGTTTTTAATGGGTGATTTTCAAATTTCACATCACATTTTAAATATACATTTGCAAGGTGTAAGTAATCTGTTTTACTATAACAAAGAAAGGTGTAAAAGGGTGACAAATTAAAAGAAAACTGGTGGCTTTGCTATACTGTGCATTTGTCCTCTTAAAGGGAAGCATCACTGCAAATCAACATAATGTTCTTCTGAAAGATTACCTTTATCCTGCAATGAAACTTTTCTGTCCTGATGGGTGTGCTCTCTTACTGGATGACCATCTACAGGGCAGTAGGGCTCACTGAATGGTTTGATGAGGATGAAAATTATGTCAATCGTATGCTTTTGCCCTTCACAGTCACTAGATATCAACTCGGTTGAAGATCTAGGGGAGATTTTGGACCGTTGTGTTAGACAGCACTTTCCACCACCATCTTTTGGAAGAATGGTGTTTATCCCTCAAGAACAGCTCCAGAGACTTGTGGAATCTGTGCCAAGGCACACTGAAGCTGTTCTTGCAACTCACAGTAGCCCAGCACTTTACATTAAGACTCTTTATGTTGGTTTTTCCTTTAATTTGTCACCTACCTGTATCAGGTACAGTGAAAACTGAAAGATGGCATAAAAATGTTTGCATGTATCCGTGATGGGCCTTCTTTGTTTTTGGTATGATCCTACATGAATCGATTTCTGGCTGCTGAATAACAGGAAGTCGGGATGATGTATAAAGCACCCTCTGATGAAGTGCAAATCTGGTAAAGGGGTTATACATCTGTGTGTGTGTGAAATGCAGTACATACATGCATACCTGGTAATATGTGTGTATGTATATGGAGATATTGCTGTTTATCATAAACCCATGTACTGCTCTATTGTTGTTATTAGTGGGTATTATTGGCATCATGACTGAATTGTTTGTTCGAATGATTGCGTTGCGAACAGTTGTGTTGCTGCTCCCTCTGTTTTTGTGGATACACATTTCTGCATCACTTGTATTTCTGTTAAGTTGAAAAGCTAGATCTTGTGTCCTGCCACATTTGTAAGTCATTTTGTTTAAAACGTATGTGATGTAGCCTAAATTGTGTATGTGCACATACATATGTGTATATGTATGTGCACATNTATGTCTGTGTGATTGTGTGTGAGTATGTGTGGATGTGTGTGTATGAGACTGACAGAGAGACTTTATCCATATTGTCCCCTTCACCGAGTCACAGGGGGTAAAGTCTCAGTGTAAATCACTTTCCCTTCTAGAAGGCGCACGTTTAACCAGCCGTGCCGTGATTCCTTTTCTCTCAGCGCAGGCCTCTCCGCATTTCCTTATCAGCTCCTTCACCAGTTCATTTCTTTCCATTGAGAATCCGGGGACCCCCAAATTCAAACGGCGGCGCCTCGCTGCTTTCCTTCAGTCTTCAGTTCGAATGGAACCCCAGATCCAATTTCAGATAGACTGCAGGCTTTAGCACTGATGCTTTTGAGACTCTCCCACACAGAGACAATAGTTATGAGCTTAAAATGAGATCAGCCCAACCCTAAACCAACCAGTAATATTCCTATTTAAATGTAATATATTACACATCGAACTGCATCAGGTCTGAGATAACCATATGCCTAGCTGAGAATAATAATAATAATAATAATAATAATAATAATAATAATAATAATACACCTGAACTATTTTAAACAATTTATTATTATTATTATTATTATTATTATTATTATTATTATTATTATTATTATTATTATGCATTTCATTTTGCTATTTGCTTTATTGTTTGCTTTATTGTGGGAGAAAATGATTACGCTGAGATGCAAAGGAAGATATTTTTCCGAGCCACAATATCATATGCAGTTCATGCTCACTGATTTCAGGATGACTTTACAGGAGACAATTAAGCAAATGACCCATGGGATTCAATTAAAAGTATCATGCCCCCCTTTTACTTTTGTTTCACATGTTTGATATTTTGGTCTCAACGTGTTTGAAGAAAGAAAGGGCTCTACATGACCTCCTCCTCCTCACTGATTTTATCATTAAATTAAGCCTATAAATGACCTGAAAGCACTAACTGTGGCATGAAATTAAATAAAAATAAAGAACAATTATGCTCTTTTTCCCTCTGATCACCGGCTAAAAAGGAGTCCAGGGTAGATAAGTCGCAGATCACAATAAAACCGTCCAGAAGAGTTTAAAATGAAAGAGAGAAAGGATTTTTAGGGCCATCTGAAGTGTCAAATCATAATTTTCCCTCTATTATTATCCTCTAAATGTGAATAATGCAGAAAACAGACTGGGTCAGTTCAACATGGCCTGAATGATCACACCCATAAATTAACATCCAATTATACACACATACTCGACTGTAGTACTCTCGATTTCACTAAACACAACCAGGACATAATTATAAAAGAGGGTTTGTATTGTGACTGAGGCTTCTGGGTGATCCATTAAACCATTTCTATAAAAACAAATAAGTGCATTTTTAAATTGTTTGATATTTCATGATCTGGTTCTAATGATTTATCCTAATCATGTTTTATGATGACGTAGAGGGTGTATATATTGCATACAGAGCTTTGAGCTTGATCAGCTGAGACTGAGAGGACTGAGTGTGCCTGATTGAGCTACATTTATATTTATGGAAGTGAGCCTTCATTTATGAAAGTGATCCTTGAATTGGGTCTATCGTTGGCACGTTTCAAAGTTGCTTTGGGGAGCTGATGTAAAACTTGGGTTCAGTGAAGTATCACCCTCATTTACAGGGGCAGATAAGAGGGAAAGCTGTCACAGAAAATCTCCCTCCCTCCTCCTTTCTCCCCCTATATTGAATTGCACCTTGGGCAATAGTGCAGAATGGCGAATCTTAACTTCGCCCAGCATGTGTTCTTGGCAGATAAGTAAACAATCTGGATATGAAATGATTTTTTCGTGTTTAATTAATGCAGTAATGCTATTACACCTCGCTGTGCAAATCCCATTGCCTAAGACCTGAGACAATAGGCAAAAAGTGAATCGCAATCCTCCTCCTGTTTTTGCAGCCAAAAGCCCCAAACTGTTGTGCGAGTGTGTTTTCTCTTGCACTATGAACACAGCTTCAGAAGCTCACAGAAATGTTAGTTTTATGAAATTGCATATGGGGAGAAAGCTCGAGCCGAGTCCTAGCGCTTCTGTGAATCACTTGTGGCTGATACGCAGGTGTGAGTCTGACAGTTAGCTCTGACGGGTTTGGCTGCTGCAACGTGATGCAACGTTTGTCCGCAGTAACGAGATCTGCCCGTGGGTTTAACAGAATATGACAATGTAGAGAATTATGGATTAAGACGGTTTCAGAATTAAAAATAGAAAAGACCTCACATATAGGCGCGGACCGCGCTCACGCATACGCGCATAGACTACTACACGTCATTTAATATGCTTTAAAAAAATCAAATTGTTTTGTTTTTTCTGAAGTTTAACTGTACTTAAAAGTTTAAAATGATATTGAAATGAACGATCATTAGCAAATTATTTTTTTTTATTAAATTTATTACAATAAAATGCTTTAATGGAGACCTACACTGTTAACACCTAGTATTTATAATCACATCATGCAGGTGTGAATTTATTCTTTACATGCTGAATTAATACTTTACTCCTAGAAGAAAAGGCTTTACTGAGTGGTTCATTTAGGGCTCTTAGCTTCCCTAAAGGGTTCTACCTAAAAGCCTTTCCTGGTCAAGGGTTCTCCATAGAGCCATGAAGGATTTCCCCAGAATGACAATCGAAGAACCAAAGGTCCAAACCAGTCTTCCTGTAATTCCAGTTGGCCTGACATAAACACTATATATCGCTGGTTGTTTGTTAAAAAAAAAAATATATATATATATATAATTGTCAGTGTATGTGTCTAAATTGAGAGATGTTGTTAAAGATGGAGGATCAGTTTGTTTATGTTGAGCTGAGGTGTGTTCATGTGCTGCAGGTGTTAATGTAGAAGAGCCGAGCAGGCTGAGCAGGTCAGACTGGCATGAAACCCTTTGGGCGACACACACACACACACACACACACACACACACACACACACACACACACACACACACACACACACACTCCCGACTGAAAAAAAGCCTAGCCTGTTTAGAAACAAGATAGCCTTTAAACTAAAGATTACACTGTGAGTGTTCTAGCCAGAACATTTACTGTAATAATAAAAGGTATTCCTTGATGCTGCTGCTACCAGCTAAATCTGGAACTGATCCCTTATGAAAATCCCTGCGGGGTGAAATTAAAAGCGACAGGGTTCATCGAAATTCAGCTTGACACAAATGAACACTGTAGGAGTTGATTCTGTACTGTAGGTTAATTGTGCACTGCGTGTGTTAATAGTAAATGAGTTCATTCTATACCTGCTGTAAAGAGTTCATNGATAGAGCAATGTGAGTGTTAATTCAGCAGCACTCAGCCCACATGAATACTGTAAAGGATGCATTGTGAGAATCAAGATATTAATTAACTGCAGTAGAGGGTTTTTTTTATGGTATTGTTTGTTTTCTTATGAAATAGGCTGTGAGGGTTTTTTTTCTTATGAAATAGACTGCTCATTATGAGGTGTTAATACAACCTTGCAGGTGTTCATTCGTCTAACTCGTTCATATAATGTGCCACAGATTTTTGCCGTGTAAATGGTGTCAGTCAGATGCACACCACATCAGAAATATTACACTAATCTTCTGAAGAGTCAGAGCTGTGTTCCTCTTGTGGGGAAAAGGGAACAGATGCTACACGGCGTGAGTCATCGGGATGCTGTTGTTAGTGTCAGGATAAATTGTAATTCGTGTCTTTTGTTCAAGGCGTTGGGTTTGTCTGAAAGGCCTTAATTGTTTTGCCATCTAATTTGGATCGAAGGTCCCTAAAGAGTCCAGTGAGAGCCGAAAGCCGAAGGTTTGACAGCGGTGTTATCTCAGTGTCATCTGTCCCCTCTCACACACTGTGCTGTTTACACACTCCTGCTGCACCTCTGCACAGATCCTCCGCACATGCAGCCTGAACTCATTTTCACACACCGGTCTATGAGCAATTACTATTGCTTTCAATTTACACCCATATAAAGATGCTTAAAATGCAATCATTTTTAACTGAATATTTGGTCAAGCATTTTAGTATTTAATAAGCTTCATTTTATATTATTATTATTATTATTATTATTATTATAAAATAATGCTTTGTGCAACAAGATTTCCCGATAAGATAAATATGACCTGTCTGAGGTAATAATTCAGTTTTAGGCTAGCCTATACAGTGATCTTAAACCCAAAATTATTTGGTCGAGATATGCGGAAAATATTCAATATAACCATAACCACGTTCGTATAATTTTGAAGACAGATTGTCTTTATTCAAAATGTCTTTGCTCAGGCAAATGAACAAAGAATCGAGGTATCAC
Source organism: Pangasius macronema (assembly GCA_037577455.1). NCBI lineage: Eukaryota > Metazoa > Chordata > Actinopteri > Siluriformes > Pangasiidae > Pangasius > Pangasius macronema. Next base: position 17,028,107 of record CM074946.1, read on the forward strand.
CCATTTGGATACATCTTCCTTTCCATAACATTAGTACAGCTTTTAAATTACCATCGCAGTTGAAAAATAATAATCATAATCATAATAAAACCACAACATTAACTGCTTCGCTTCAAACTCCAGCTCCTTCTTCCTCAGATGAATTGAACGTGACTAGCGCTGAACCACAATTTTGAAAGAAAAAAATGTTAAAAAGATCATTTTTTTTTCCATTTGATGTTTTAAATAGGTGTCTAATTTTATGCACCGGTTTGATAAATAGCCTATAAACAATATAACCCGTATGTTCATCCAACTCAAAAAGTTCTAAGCGTGATCCAAGCCAGTGTATCTGAGTGCTAAAATATAAGTACAATATACAAGAGATATGAAGGGTGAGTGTCACTTGTGCAAACCAAATGGGCCTTTAAAATAACAATAACAATAATAATAATAATAATAATAATATCATGAAACAAAATTATTATTAGTATAGCATCAAAAATGTACATAATAAATAAAGTTAAAGACATCCTTAATCGGATAGCCGTTAATAAATGTTATAACATTTACATTTCTTACAGTTCAGGGCTCCTTGATCTCTCACATCTACTCCCAAGTTCCCATGCAGAGGTCCGGAGGGAAAAAACGGGCATGATGAAAAAAGTGAAAGTTTTTCTCCAGTTCTCAGAGTCCTCCCGTGTACACACTGAGGGCAGGCTTGCAGGCACCGACACCCGGCTCACTTCACGCGCTTCAAGTTTTCAAACAGCAACAGCGGCTTTCGGCTGCTTTAATAACTGTTTCTATGACCTGTTATTTTTTTTCTTTAACATTATTCAAGTTTCCAAAAAAAAATTATCTTTTCCCACTTTTTATGGAGGGTAATATCACTGAAGATTCCGTGGAGCAGTGTGTTTTCTTCTGCGCTGAACACCCTCTAACTGCGTGGCTATTAATTTATTAATTTATTTATTTATTTATTTTACATCGTTAAAGTTTCCAGACAGAAACGTCTTTTGTTTGAACATGGTGGAAGTTTTCGGAGAGCACGACTGTCTGTTTGCTCTTGTAACTTCGATCCTCTTTAAGTGAGTGTGTGAGAGTATATGTTTTACGTGGTTCAAGTTTCCAAAGTAAAAACTGTCCCTCTGCTCAGCTCTTCGTGGGGTTTACATGGCCGTGGCGTGCGCTGTGGGGTACGGGTCGATGCCGCTCTTACCCATGCCCGGGAACAGGATGTAGGCGACGGGGGGCTGCAGGCTGGACGCCGCTGACCACGCTGTGCAGTTGCAGGGCACTACATAGCCGGGGTTGGTGGGTGACGGGTGGGTGTGTGTGTGCTGCCCCGGACACGCCAGGCCGCCAAACGCGCCGTTCTGGTAGCCGAGTGAGGAGGCGTAGGGCAGCGAGCCGGCGGCGGCGGCGGCAAGAGCGTGTGGCATATCGGCCATCTTCTGCGCAGCGCTGGAGCCGAACTGACTTGGGTCAAGGAACGAGTAGGGTGCAGAGGCCGCCGGCGGCAAGAATGCGCGAGCTTTTTCCGGCCCGGAACCCAGCAACGAGTCGGCACCGGAAACCGGAAGTGCTTTCAAGTGTTCAGCGTCGCCCAAATAGGGCAGCGGGAACACATATCGGTCCTTCTTGAGCAGGTTCTTGGGCTTGCGCCGCGGCCGGTACTTGTAGTCCGGGTGCTCTTTCATGTGCTGCGCGCGCAGCCGCTTGGCCTCGTCAATGTAGGGCCGCTTCTCAGCCTCGGAGAGAAGCTTCCACTCGGCACCGAGCCTCTTGCTGATCTCAGAGTTGTGCATCTTGGGATTCTCTTGGGCCATTTTCCTCCTCTGGCCGCGGGACCATACCATGAAGGCGTTCATGGGTCTCTTGATGTGATCGGCCGGCTTGGACATGGCTTTGTTAAGCGACACGCACACCGTTCAGTCCAAGTAAAATAACGTCAAACTGTTTATGCCACCAAAACCGAGTGGAGGAAATAATTCACCTGTCTTGCTGACGGACGCTGATCATGCCACTTCTGGAGAGTCGGAGAAGAACTGTGAAAAAGGCATCAGTGAAAAAATCCAACCGCGCAACTCTCACGAGTTTTGGCAAATGGTTATAAATGTTTCTTTCCTCTTCAACACCCAGTGTGCAGCTGCCAAAAATCCGCCGAAGTGAGGCAAAAAAGTCCCGTGGTCGACGAGTGAACTCTGGGTGTTTGTGTGTGTNTATGCGTACGTGTGTGTGTTTTCTCTTCCCTCTCGGAGGTTTGTCGTCTTTTGCGAAGCACCTGGCTTAGGAAATGAGTAGAAAAAGCTCGTGAATGGAAGCCAAAAGGCGGCGGAGTTGAAAGGCTGGGCTGCACATAAACGGCAGGGCGTTCACTGTCCAACCTGAGCGCCCAATCAGCACTAAGACACACACACACACACACACACACACACACACACACACACACACACACACACACACACACACACACTGAGCGCAACACCTACGGACAAAGCGCACACGCGCGCGCACCACACACACACACACACACACACACACACAGACGCGCGCGCGCTGCGCGGACCATATCACAGCGCCAATAAAGATTTGAGAAGGCATGAATAAAAGGAGGGCCAGCTACTCCACTCTCCTCCATCCCCTAAATCCTTTTAGTTTCAGCTGTACAAACACACACACACACACACACACACACACACACCTCTGGTTAAATATTAACAATCATTAACACGCGCGCCCGCTGCTCTAAAGAGGCAAAAAAAAAAACAAAAAAAAAAACATAAATATAAGCCGATAGAAACTATAAGGTGATATTCGGGGTCACGAGCCGACTAATATTAAATAGCGTTAAAAAAAAAGGTGATTATAATAAATGTTGCACACACCAACAATATAAGAACAATGTAAAATTGATTATGTAGCTTTTATATGTTAATTTACATTAGGTTTGCTAACAGGGAGGCTTCGCCTTGTATTTATTTATTACAATACAAATACACTTTAGGAGGCAAGTGGCACAGCGGTGTCCTTTGGGAGGAACTGAGAATAAAATAACCACAATTAAAAGATTAAAAGTTCTCCAGCAGCAGCTTGGATAAATATAATAATAATAATAATAATAATAATAATAATAATAATAATAAGGAGGCTATTGAAATAAAAGCGCTGTGCGTCTGAGCAGTGTCCCCTCGGGCCAATGTTTATTAAACGAGAACAATTGTCCAGAAGTCTCCTGGGAGGCTGCGCGCGGGTGTGTGTGTGTGTGTGTGTGTGTGCGCGCGCGCGCACCTGTTTCGCAGCTCTGATCTCTCAGCAAAGCGCCCTGGTGTAAAACATGCCCACATAGACCTCATACTGAATGGAGGTCAGCACACACTGATGTCCACACTCCAAAATCTGCCATTCTGAACACTTTCCCCTTGCCCGTTGTCAGTATATGCGAACTGATCAAAGTGATGCCGCTGGGGTTGTCGCACGGCGAAATCAATTTGGATATATTGTCTTAATTATAACTTAACATAAAAAAAATCCTTATAGTGTCGGATTACTGGCTCCAGTAAGGATTAAATGAAGAGACTCATGCAGTGTTCATTAACACGCAAAATGATAGTTGTTAATTTTTGCATTTTTTCCCCGCTAATTCTGTATTTCTGAATTAGTTTAGTCAAATAATTACCTTGCCCTTTTCGTGCATTGAATATAAATTGTTCATTTAAAAAAATGATTTTGCTCGTGCCCTTTTGTCAAAGTAAATTCGGGATTCATTTAAAGTAAAACAAATGGATGTTTGAACGCGTCCTGGTCACACCGGAGTGTGTCTTTCTTTCTGATTTATTTTTTTTTTCTCCCAGAGGAAGATGTTTAAAGCAGCCTGAACTGAAGGACATTAACATGTAAATGTGACTGTTTAAAAAAAGATCAGTGTAGTAAAATCAGCCCGAGGCGAGACAAGCTGAGAAAGCTGATCTATCAGAGGCTGGCTCTGATTTGAATCCTCACTGAAATACAGTTTTGGCCCAGTGTGCTCTTTAGCACAGAGAGATGGCCCTGAAGATGTGCCTGCAATTTAGCATTTTTCTGCTTTCTTAATATAGCTGCGTGGTATATTCATCTACATTAGAAACTGTGCAGTTCATATTTCCACAATCTCCCCTACACGCAAGAGTCTGGATTAAAAACATCAGCGTCCATATTTCACCAAGACAGTACAAATTACTGTGCGACTTCTTCTCTAAGCTCCAGTGCAGTGTCGAGGTGTTAGAAGTTAATACCGCTGTAAGTCACAGCTTTTCTTTTCTGTTTCACCATCAACACTCACTCGCAGTTTTTGGGGTTTATTTGAGCTCTTAGCCGATTTTACACCTTTTATTTAACAAGTTTGCAGCAATGCGTATGCCACGTAGGCTTTAGAATGCGGATATTTAGAAATAAGAAATAATATCAAGAATTATTTAAAAACTAATAACAAATTTATTAATAAAAAATTCTTGTTTTTGAGCGCGATATAATTGGAACTGAGTGGGTTTAAGTAAAGGGGGTTTCTTGTATGCTGATATCTATCAGGCTTTGCCTCTCAGCCTCCCACTCCATTTCAGCAGTGTGATGCAGAAGCATACATTACAGCGGGAATTAATGTAAATTATTGGGGGAAGGTGGTGTGTGTGTGTGTGTGTGTGTGTGTGTGCAGGGATGTAAGAAGGCATCAGTAAAGAAGGAGTCCAAAGAGAAGAGGNGTGGTGTGTGTGTGTGTGTGTGTGTGTGTGTGTGTGTGTGTGTGGGGGGGGGGGGGGGGTTAATTCTCCTGAACCCCGTCTGTTTTACACAGAGAGGGGAAATCTGCAAAATCTGGGGGGGAAAAACGTAATTATTTGTGAAATAAACCACACTGAAAACATTTAGTTATTTGGAGTTAATCACAGTAGAACGCATAGAAATGTCATTTCTGTGTAATTTTTATTTTATTTTATTTTTTAATGAAAATCCCAGCGCGAACTAACTGCCTTTCTCTGAGAGGCGGATTCAAAGGCGGGTTGCAGAAATAAACAGTGGAGAGGTGAAGTGAATTTAGCACTGGAAAGCAATATCAGGTTTCAGAAACTGTTTTAAACTGCTATGGAAAAAAAAGGAATGCAAAGAAATAATCCAACTGGAAGTGAAAACGCTAAATTGTTTTAGGAAGCTATATCTTGTGTGCTCAAATATTGCAGGGCACCGCTTTTTTGGTTCTTGTAAGAGTGAATGTTTTAACTTTGACACACTATAAGAGAAAGGTAAGAAAGGTGGACTGAAAGTAAAAAAAAAAAAACTATCCTGAAATGAATGCATCTTAAATCTCAGTGGAAATATTTCCTCCTCAGTGGCTCTCTGACCCACAGAGCGCAGATTCACGTGCGTTTTACTGAATTCGGCTAGTTTACGAACTAAACCTGGACCTATAGCCTGCATGCCGCTGTCCCCGCTTTTCCTGCCGCGCGCCGACACTGACGCTATATGAAGTCACGTGAGCCAGAGCGACGCTCCAATCTGCGCGCTTGTGATCAAAAGGCTGAGCGCGCGCGGCAGGCGAGCGCCGCTGGTCGCTTGGTAACCCACACTGCGCACGAGCCGTATCAGTTCGTGCTGGAATGAATGAAGGTATACAGTATACAGTAAGTCAATTAGCGGCTTTTCACGCGAAGGGGAACCTGCTCGAATCAGCGCGTTCATAAACTGTAGTTAAACTTTACATACAGTAAACAGTGTCCCTTACATTTGGAACATATTAGGCCTATAATTTCAATCGTACCTCCAAAACAGAAGGTACATTTTAGCAATGGCTTTATTTAGAAAGCTTATCCCGTAGCCATTGCTCAATGCTAAGTTTCCAAACCTTTAGCAGGCCTAATGTAGGCCAGGGTGTAAGAATACCAGCAAGCTAAAACCCCTTTAGAGAGGTGTTAGTACAGCAAGAAAAAGGCAGAAGTCAAGGATTTAATTAAATTAGTGCTCACTATGACACATTTCCAAATTCTAGCCTAGCACTTCCAGACTAAATGATATTCCTGTAACTGTAGCTTACTCAGGGAGTCTAGTGCACCTGACATGCGAGTATTCCTCAAACTGCATGCAACTTCACGGGATAATAACATCCAGTCAAACTCCAGTCAAAATCCAGTGTACAGACTCTGCACACTAGGCTATCTAAGGCGTATGATTTGAGAAGATGGAGAACCTTTAGTTTTAATATAATTGTACCTTTAAGGGTAGGCTACATTTGCATTGTTTGTACCCTGGGGATTAGGGACCTGTACAGTAACTTATTTATTTTGTTTTGCTATTTTTTTTTATTATAATTTTTTTTTGCTTGACGATGCATAGCATTGATGTGTGTCCAAAATCATACTTCTAAATTCCTGTAAAACAAAATTATATATATATATATATATATTTTTTTTTTTTTTTTTTTTATTTATTATTTTTTTTAAACCATAATGAATAGTCCAGACGCAGATAAATTCCAGTGTGTAGCAACGAGGCGCCATTTTTAAAGAGTCGCACTCACTTAACCCTATGAAATGAGCGTTTTGTGTTCATTAAATTATATTTTTAATGAGTTATCTTAGCGTCGACTGTATTACATTTACACTAGTTTTAGACTGTGCTTTTTTTATCTAGCTAATGGCCAGCAAGCTGCCCAACTCTCTAGCCGCATCAGTCTTGTGTAGGTAATGGTGAATAAGTGAAAGGGGAAAAGGGATTATATTGTATAGGGTATTAAAGGCACTGAGTGTGCGCGTGCTGATAAATTACAACACTAGCCAGTGTTCTAGAAATTACCAGCCAGTGCAACAATACTGACTGCAACACATCGGTCTGAATACAGGCGTATCATGTGTTCTCGTCTGTCGCCTTAAGTAGTATATATTTGGTCCTAGCACCACGTGTATTCGGCTCTCACACGGTGTTTATTGCGCTGTAACGCAGTGTGTATTCGGCTCTGATTCTGTCCTGACGCGTCATAACGGCTCTAATAAAGAGTTATGGGAGAGCGCGCGCAGTTGGCAGGGCGCGCGCTGTCGCTCTCCATGGTGCTGATGCGCTAAAGTGGCTTTATACACCACTAACTTGCGCTCCCACTCAGGACTCCCCTCAAACCCATGTCGACATTTTCAATGCCTTTTTTTCCTCTTATTTCCATCCTGTTTGCTGCCGTGATTTGGCTCGCATGATGCTGGCACGCGCAGACTTTCTCTGCTGAGGTTTTGCTACAGTGTCCTGCAGGAAGGAAAGAAAAAGCGGTATTTGCAACTTTAAGTGGCATGTTCTTTCCTGTTCCAACATTCCCCCCCTCCATGGAGTTAGTCAATTAAAGTTTATTTCAGAGTGTAACAGCAACAGGAATGTGTTTATGTAAAATGTAAAATGCTTTCATGCTTAGTCAGGAAATGAGGAGATTGCAAAATGTCCAAAAAGGAGCCAATATTATTTATGCACAAAAGTTTTTTAAATCAGTAAAATAGGTAGATGAATAATTTTTTTTATATAAAAAGATAAAAACAGCTGGCAACACAGTGGTCAAAAAACACCTGATAAAAGTGAAAACATAAAGTGGGGCATTTTTAATTTTCAATAAAGCATTAATAGACCTAAAGCACATACAGAACAACCAAAGAGAACAAAATTGCTTCCAGCATCTTGGCATGTGAACACGTAATAATGTATATTGAGGTAAACTGATTGTAATGTCAGGTTGTTTGCAAATTTGGAATCCTACTCTAAATGTACATGCTACCTTTCTGCAATTTTCAGTGTCTGCTCGTTCGGATTACCAGACTTCAGGGAAGGTCCAGGCTATTGCACCCGTTCTGAAGTCAGTTTGTCAGGAAGTGTTGACTTTTCTGCCCTGCGCCATCTTCTTCCTCTCCACATGCTTGCATTATTTCACATATTCAAATTGGCAGTGTTTGTTCTGGCCACAGCTTTTAGCTTCCATTTCTCTCCAGTGTGGAAATTGATTTTAGTTAGCTGTCACAGCCAGTAGTTTTCTGGCACCTCTGCAAAAATATATATTTACAAAAAAAATTGCTGTTTGGTTTGGAGAAATTTCATTAACCCACACACTATTCCAGCCTATTTTTGCAGAGCCACAGGGGTGAGGATCATAATACTATTTTGGGAATGCAGTGAAAAACTGCCCATGCCCCAGGATTGGGCTTCATTTGTAGGAAGGTCCAGTCCATCTTCATCTGTTTACATATCTGATTTCCCTCTCACAGCTCCTATCCCTTCATATCACTCCATGATTATCAATAGCAGGGGCAGAGTCAAAAATCAAAACCAAAATGAATGCGGCCGATGGGAGACATCAAAAATCAAATCGACAATTCTCATGGCCAAATCTTTTTACAATATGATATTTCATTGGGGAGGGCCAAGCTGAATGAGAGCCTCTCATTGCTGCGTGCCTCATGGAGGGAGCAGAGTTAATGGAAAAGGAACGGCAGATCCAGTGATTGAATGAAATAAAACAGAATGGAAATTAAAAGAGGTTCAAGGCATCGGATGATAATGAAAGAAGAAGGGCAATTCTTCAGAGACAGAGCAGAAAGCATTGCACCACTGTACAATACAATTAGGATTAAAGGGGCCAGTCACAGATAACAGAAGATAGGGATAAATTATCACCCAAAGAGAAAAATGGGGCCTCTTCTCTGACCTTCATTAAGAGGAAGAAAAGCTTTCAGAGGGCTGGGACAGCTTGTAGGGGAATCTCAGCCTTCTCATCTCTTCCCTGAGGGGTCATCTGAAATTTACACCAAACAAACACTATAAATGGATTTTAAATGGTCATGCACTCCTGAAATAACAATTGACACCAATATTAATAATACTTCATAAAGCCAGCTGGATTAGAAATTCAAGAAAATTGATGTTATTCTTATTATTTAGTCTATTATTAGAAAATCAGGTGGATTAAAGCACAAATTATACAATGGCAAATTTCTATTGGTATTACCTTGCCATGGGCATATAAGGAGTGAGTAAAGAACTTATTAACAAATGAAATTAAAGCCTAGCATTCTGAAATTTTAGCATTGGACTCTACAACTATATAAACGGAAGCTCTAAAGGAAGAAAGCCTAGAAGAAAGCATTTTACAGACCCAACCAAGAAGTGAGGTGCGCAGGAGGAAAAAAAACAAAAGGTCAAGCATGAAAGTGAAGCAATTAAAAGATCTGAACACTTTTGAAGGCAGATAAATTGATTTAGATGTAAAGCTCAAATAATAAACATTGGTATCGGGTGCTGATTGATTTTTTTCCCCCCACACTGCAATCCTTTAAAGCATTATGAGAAATCAGTTCTCTGTTTCATTTATTTTTTGTGATTATCAATAGACCAGCCGTTCAAAAGACAATTCTATTTGTCTTTCCACTGGAACTGTTCTCTAAAGCGCCTTTCAGAGATTTGGTCTTTTGAGTCGGTGCTCCAGTTTGTTGATTAGAAATGAAAAACACACTATTCTTTCCTTTTTTACAGCTTTTTCCCCATTCACTGATTTGAGGCTGTTAAAACATTATTGGTTTTCACCAATAACCATACACTTGCCATTATTCTATCCAAAGCATTCTGGATCTTCCTGAGCATATTAATCAATGCTTTTTATGAATTAATGTACAGGTAAGTAACAAATCATTTTTCTGAAGTAGTTTATATTCTGTCAGATCTGTTTATTCAACAACAAACAAAAAGTTCTGAATGCAACAAATTACCATGACCAAAAGTGATGCTCAGGGAGGTACAGCCTCTCAGTGTCCAGAACTATTAGAAATCAATGCACATCTCTCTCTCTCTCTCTCTCTCTCTCTCTCTCTGCCACTCTCTCCCTTTCTCTCTCCCTCTCTTTTGATTCTAAAAGCTATTGTAGGCTATCAAACAAAAGGGTTTTCATCAGAGCCTCTTAACGTAGCCCCCCTACCCCTCCCATCTCTCTCTCGGCCACCAACTCCTTCTATCCCTTCCCTTTCTCATTCATTTATTCCACTGTGTGTGGAAATAGGACGGGCAACAATTAATTTCTGAGTGAATTCAGCCCGGATCTATTACCCACTCTGTGGCTCCTTTTGCTCTAATGGAAATCTATTTCACTTCTCTTTTGTGTCCAATATAATTTAATGCCCATTTTATTAATGGCCTGAAATAATTATGGAAGCCTTTTGTGATTTTTGAGTATGTTTCATTTAATTGTGCAATAAATGTCTAATCAGGGCTCCCATCTGAAGCCATTATGGCATTAAAATTAACAATTATGCCACAAATGTCTTGGTGAATGCGTCAGGGTCTATAGAAATCTCTGCCGATAACAAGACGCACATACATCATTCATGAGAATTTTTTTTTCCACCAACTAGAAAAGGACAGTGAGAGATAGGAAGACCAGATGGAGGGAGAGAAAGAGAGTGAAAAGTGTGTGTGTGGGAGGGAGAGAAAGTTTCTTTATTCCTTTCAAAAGAGGGGATGCCCAAAAGATAGGGTATTCTAAAACTGTGTCACCCACTCCACTTCCTTTCTTCACTGGTTTCTCTCTATCTCCCTTTAATTTGCCTCCCTCTTTATTTTTTCAAGTGACAGATTTCACTCGGGGAATGGAAATGTATTAAGTGTTAACTTCGGCGATAAAATATCTATCAGCCCTTTGCGCCTCTTGCCTGGTCTTCCATTCTAAGCTGCGTGGCACCCATTTTGCCAGTGTGGGTGACCGAAGGCAATTAAGGAGACTTTCTTCTCTCTCTTTCCTCCTCTCTATTTCCTCCTCTCTCGCTCTCTCTCCCCATCACTCTGTCTCTCAACTCATGGCTCGGCTGCTCAGCTCACCAACAAGAATTGTTTCCTTAGTTGCCAAGTATCCAAATTTCACGGTTTGATGGAACTCCATCTGCCAGGAATAAAAAACCTCGTCAGTTCCTCCTTTTCACTTCCCAGCTAATATTCCACAATTGGTTTTGGTGCATCTATGTGAACTGTGCCTATGTTTGGCTCTGTCTCTTGATCTGCAAATGGCCTTTAAGGGATGTGGATTGTTTTAAACTCTTCACCTTATGTCAATACGTACAGTCAGGTCCGAAGGTATTTGGACAATGACAGAGTTTTTGTGATTTTGCCTTTATACACCACCACAATGGATTTGAAATAAAACAATCA
>CM074946.1:17039372-17062223 GCA_037577455.1 Pangasius macronema
CTCAACCCAATAGAGCTGCTTTTCACTTACTGAAGACAAGACTGAAGGCAGAAAGACCCACAAACAAGCAGCAACTGGCTGCAGTGAAGACCTGGCAAAGCATCTCCTGGGAGGAAACTCAGAATTTGGTGATGTCCCTGGGCTCCAGACTTCAATCATTGACTGCAAAGGATTTTCATCCAAGTATTAAAATTATACTGTATAATAAAAGTATACTGTGTTCTTCAGGTGTCTGCTACTAGCAAGATAACCATCAGACACATTAAGTGACCCTAAACATTATTTATGATTTTTTTTTTTTTTGCAAGTAAGCAGACTGCTCAAAGTGCAGTGTCACAATCTTTCTTTTTTAAATGGAGAACCTGAAAATCTCAAGAGAGAGAGATGCTGAAAATCTCTCTGAATTTTGTATTGAATACATGGTCATGTTGGTGCATCATATACTTCAAGATCCAGCCATGTTCTATAATGTTACAAATGTAGACCATGCACACCTGTTTAAGTGGGTGGAGAAGTGGGTGGATATCTGTAGAGATGGAAGCATTCTGTGTGACAGTTTGATTAAATGTTTACATTTGATAGAAATATGGGGTAGAGGTCTCTATTGCAAAGAAAGTTTTTCTGATAAAACAGACCCATTTCTTTTTATTCATTCAAAGTTGTTATTGGTACAAAATATGAACGTTAAAAACCTAAATATATATTTTCCCCAGTCATGTTATATGGTTTCACTTTATATAATAGTTCAAGACTGGAAACTGATGATACGTTGTACCTGTTTTGGCCAAGAGAAATCTACACTACTGTTCCTATCTGTCAAGCCAGCTCACATATAAAGACTTTTTTAACTTTAGTCTAAAAGGTATTTGCTGTGAGGAGCATTCCTTTAGAAATTGCATTCAACAGGAAATGCAGAGCATTCATCCAACTAAATGATACATACAAATCTATTAAAGTTCCTTTCCTTTAAACTGATTCTCTCACATTTAATAATCTATTTAAATGATGTGCAAATTAACCTTGGCATTTACACAAACCCACTTTTATAAGTCACACCTTACACCTTTTCCCCCCTTTTTCATCTCTCCTTCCACCCAATTTAATTCCAGGCGAAGGATTTCATGGTCAATTTTATTTTGCTCACTCTCAAGGAGTCCGTCATCAATTCTTCAGAACTTTTCATGTCCTCTTTTCTCTCCAGATTCACTGCGAAATTGCCTATTCAGGTCGCTAAATAAGTGTGACCGCCATAAATTTGCTACAACGCCCCATGCTTTTCAATAGGCATTTGGAGTGCTGACCTCCAGCAGTAATTAGTTTTACTTCTTTGTTTGTCCTTTACACAAATCACACAGCGTTCTTTCTCACTCCATTCCATCCCTATCCCTCCCCTTCTCCACCTTCTCATGCTGCACCTAAAAAACCTTGGGTGAATAGCACAGAAGTAGCAAGAGTTTAACCTCTGCCGAACCACACCTCTCTTTATGGCTTCTTACTATATGCTACTATGGCATATTCTAAACAGAATATTCAGATATGCACAAGGTCGATACAGACACTGTTATGGTGTGATTCAAACAACACTGGTAACAAACAAGGAGAGATTTTTTTTCCTTTTGGCATCTCTCCAAGTCCTTAAACATCTTCTCGCTTACCTACCATTGTCGATGATGCATGCACAGAAATATTGTTTGCACTGCAGTGACCCTCATCTGCACTGTATTGGCAACAATGAACGAGATTTGATTCTGACTATTCAATAGACTGCATATACTGTAGTCAAAGGCTGAGGGGAATCAGCTCTATTAACACCAGCTTAGGCTTAAGGGCAGTTAGTGAACAGGCCATCTTTGTCACCTCCTCTTCCTCCTCATTTGCATCAAGACCAGGGAACACAATAGACGACCAGTATACATCTCCTTTTTGGCAGAAGGAAAGGAGAAGGGATCCCATGACTCCAGGATTACCCTATTATAGCCGCAATGTTTCACTAAGCCCTAAACACTGACACACATTCCTGTTCGGCCCGTTCACTTACAAACACATCTTGTCAGGAAGGCTTACTGAAATCTACATAATCCGCTCTCTCATCACAATTAAAGATATCAGTGAACAATGAAATTGCCTGCTCTTTGGTTTGTTTCGTCTTGCTTTAGAGAGTAGGGTTATGGGAATATGCCGGCACTCTGTTCAGAGGTCGGCCTCCACTGTGAAAGTCACTCAGAATAAGACAAGAAGAGGCGGCAAAATCTGATGTGACCGCTATCATTAGCAATTCATCCGTTTTATTTATTTCTTTTCCATAAAGAAGAGACTGTACCCTGCTCTCTTGTTTTCTCATATTGACTCATTACTTTCATTCACTTTTTTTTCCGGGTTAAAGTTCACTCAGGATAACCAAATTTGTTTATTTATTTATTTATTATTTATTTTCTAATTAACTACAGAAAGAGAAAGTTCTCTTTCATCAGGGCAATTTTATTCAGAGAATAAACCAGAATAGTGATATTAAATGCTGCATAAAGTGTAACACACATGGACATATTGGTACTCCATAAAGGGAAAAAAACTGCTATGGAACAACTATACAGATATCTTTGTGATACACCTATAAAATGTATTTCTACACTGTCCACTGAAGGAGAAGAAGAACTCTTAATATGTCCAGTTTATTAAGAATCCACTTGATCCCCTAAACAAATAATTGTTCCTTGCACTGCTGCTATAGTGTTATATGTCTCTTAGAAAATGTTTACAGAAATCACAAAAAATATGGAAAACTGTAATAATGGGTTGTGTGGTTATTAGACAGTTATGAAAACTCTACCCCCTTTATGTTTAAAGCACTCAAAGAGCATACTGAATCCATTTTCTGTCTAACTCATACTATTCAGTAGCAGATACAGTAACTCTGTCTGTTTCAGCCAACTGGGAAGCTAACACATTTACACCAACATCTAGTTCCCTAAAGATTACATAAATCAAAAAGAGCAATGTCTAATTGACTGAGTTAACACCAACAAATGACACATATAGAAGCATAATAACTGAATCAGTATTAGATATTTAAGGAATAAAACACAACAGGACGTGTTGTTAATTAAGCAATATCATACAAGCAAGAGTGTGGTTGTAATGAATATCAGCATGGCTATGATTCGGCCATAGGCACGAGGCTGCAGGCCAAGCACCATAGCTAATCACAGGCGTGCCAATACTCAGGATAACTGCACGATTGCGGATATGATATTGCTTTTATACAACAGTGTTATAAACAAGAAATTAATATCGAGTAACTGGCATGTTTAGACATAGTATGGCCAAATGTTTTGTTTATTTTTGCTCCACTAGCGGAAATGGATCCTGGAGAAGCCCCACTCACCTTATAGCTTGTTGGCTAGCTCACAATGATTTGTGCATTCCCATCAAAGGTGCTTCCAGTGAAATTGGCTTCCCTTTCCCTTTATATCTTCATCTGATGAGAAAAATGTATCATTTGCCATGTCCGCTGATGATATTGCTAACTCTGTTGTAGTAATGGTTTTGAACAGTCACTAGAATTGGTATTTTATGTGGCAAACATAGATGAGTGGAGTGATATAAACAGTGAAATGTCTCATTGAGAGTATACTTAATATAAACACTCTTGGAACGCTGCTCGTCTAATCAAATGAGTCCACCAGAACTAACTGAGAGGTCTTATACCATAGCAATTTGCCAACGATTACAATTTTAATTTATTAATTAAATACTTTTAACCATTTATCATTACATTTAATGTTGGGGAATGTCCATGAAACATGTTTGTTTCTGTATTCACTTACGTTAACAGCTATAAACAACCATTCGCTCTCCATGCGTTCTTGTTTCTCTTTCATGAATTAATAAAACTCTGACATCATTAATAAAAGTTAAACAAACATATAGAGACATCAATGATTATACATTAACATAATCCTGTGATTTGAATTATACAGCTGGCACTATTGTCAGAGCTGGTGTTATGGAAAATTATTCAACGACCTTCTGACCAATCAGATTCTACAATTCAACAGTAGAATTGTATGTAGACATCAACAGTTAACACTAACAGAGAGTTCAGGTTGCACGTATTAAATAAATCCAGTCACAACCATTAGAACTGCTGTAAAAAAATAAATAAATAAATAAATAAATTTTTAAAACAAAAGTCAAGTAAATGCTGTACAAACAGAATAAATTATGATTTCCTAAAAATAAAATGTCAGAGAGTTATAATTAAAATAACTATAACATAAAAGAACTAAGGATAAAATAGTATTGACTATTTGATAGTATAAATGTAGTTGACTAAGACCTTTAGACGAGTGAATTTTCTTCGCTGTTTAAGCGACGCCACTCCATGCTCGATACTGAGTGAGTTAAGTGTTAAGACAAATAGGTGAGATGACCTGCCCAGTGACCCTCATCATCTGCTAGCTGACTGATTGGTTCTTGTCACCTTGATAAGGAGGCACTAAAGCCCACAGGTCTCATAAGCATGTGATTCACTGGCGTGTGTTGGCTTAACATATAATTAACATCCAATTAATCCAAGATTGTTTGTCAACAGTCTTCCCTGTCCCTCGTTTCTTGACCACAAAATCGACAGTCATACTGCGGGCAGGGCTGACAGCGATATTATCTTAAGCTGCTTGTTCCAGTGCTGTGACCTGGTTTAACAGGCTAACAGCAGATCTCTCATTTGCACACAGATGAATGCACATGGGCTTACCTACTGCTAGCTAGGGCTGTCACTAACACTCAGTGTCTCAGTCATGCTAACCCATTCACTACCAGTCATGCTAAGCACTGTGGAACTCAAGATGAACTGTATGAACTACAGTTGCCATTAAAGAGTCCAGGATGCTGATAAAGAAGAAAGGGAAAGTGATTTGTGTGTAGTGGATGCACTATGATGAATAGAATTTAAAGGGTTGTGAGGAGGCAAAAAGACGAGTAAACTAGGCATGAACGCTGGCGATAATTACCGAGGGGGAAGAAAGAGAGAGAAATCATTAAACAAGTGAATGACTTACACAAGCTCATTAAGGCTCATGCGATCCTCTTTATTTTCCTTTTAGTTCAAGAGAGACAAAAGAGGAACAATATCCCAATAAATGTTGTTTTCTCATCCCATTCATTTAAAAAAAATACTAAAGTGTGGGTGGATTAAAGTTTGAGAGCACTCCAATGGGAAATGATTCTTCTCTTTGAAGGCCTGCAAAATCACAGAGACAAATGAGGAGGCAAAAAAGAGCAAGGGATAGAAAAAGAGTACACTGTTATACACTGTTGAGTTGTGTTGGGTAGGAGAGTGTGTGTGTGTGTGTGTGTGTGTGTGTGTGTGTGCTTGTTGTGAGGTAATGTCGGGCTCTCCCCAAGCTTACCATGCAGATAGGAACCACCAGGGGTAGCAGCAGAAAGCAGGCGTTTGTGATTTATGGCGAGCAGTGTGGCTGATAAGAAGACTCCCTTCATTTACGGCCTTATCAGGCACACTAAAGAAAGGCCACAATTTGCCGTGTTCTTTAAAGCCCCAGATGCAACTAATCTCTCAGTGTGTACAGACAATCTGCCTCAGTAAAAACTATAGATCACACACACATCGAAGTGATCTTGGCCTTCGCTTTCCCTCCAGCAGAGAAGCTACACTACCTAAAAGGACTAAGCTAAATGGACAGAAATATAAGTGCACACAGAGCTGGTTTCAGAACACAGTGAGACAAAGAATCTAAGGCAAGACAAAATCAAAACCAAACAAAGTGAGAAAATAAATACATACAAAATACATGCTAAAGAAACACTGATACAGTGTCTATAGTGTTACAGGTTATATTTCTACTAAAAACCTCATCACATCCATTTTACCATCTCAAGTCAAATACTTCAGCTTCTCTTCAAATAGAAAAAATATCGTCAGATGACAATTATAATGAAATATAACATATTATATAGCTAGTGCCACTACCTTGGTGAAGAAGAACCACCAAAACTATTGTGTATTGTGACAATACAAAGCACAATATTTAGTCTTTCCAATGGCACATTAAAAGGCATGAGAATAAAAGATTTATTATAAAGTTTAACAAGAAAATGTGGAATAAATAAATCATTATAATAGAACTACTGGCCACTTACCTTTATGCGAAAGTGAGACATTAACAAGCGTCTAAAATATTTGAAGTTTGTTTTTAACAGTCGGTCAGTGCTCAAGAAGTAATGGCAATCTGACTGCTATGTTCAGAAAAGTAATGTCATTTCTTGCGATAAAAAAATAATCATATGGCTGGCACTGTTCACTGTGTTACTCAAAAACAAGGACTCCATGGAATACATCTCCAACATGTTTGTATTCAAGAATTGTTTTACCTATGACACAGAGGACAGTCCGACTCTTAATCAATACCTATCACAAATATAATTAAATGCTGAAGCTTAGGATCTTCATTGATTTTTTTTTTACCAGACAGTTTGCATTCACTTCATATCTGATCTAAATTATCACCGAGCTGTTCCTCTTCAAGCTGGGACAACAGCAAAGAAAATGTAAAGAAAATGCATGAATGTCATGGAAAGGGTCACATGTGCGGCTACCATTTCAATTTCATATGCTCATTTAACAAAACACAAATGACACTTCCTTCATTTTTTAAAAAAAATCTATTATATTTTGCTCTAAGCTTATTAACAATGATAGGTGGATTCTAGTTGATTTGATAATCATGTGGGAAAATGTGTACTAGTAATATATTGTCATAGCCATACATTATTGCATATGTTAGTAAAAAACAATTCATTCTATATGTAGCGGCATTAGCATCTGTATCGCATGTGTGCGCGTGTGAGCAGAGAGAGAGAGAGAGAGAGGGAGAGAGAGAGAGAGAGAGAGAGAGAGGCAGACATCTATCAAATATAAAGATTTTCTCACTCACTCTTTTTCTCCTGCTCTCTCCTCAAGAACGCATTAAGGAGCATTAGTTTCTAAATGTTCACATTAGAGGATGTCTTTACTGAGAGAGAGAGAGAGAGAGAGAGAGAGCGAGAGAGAGAGAGAGAGAGCATCCGCAAGTCATAATTTCAGGGTAGAAGGACTTCGTTCAAAATTCCGTTGTTCAGCTTTTCTCACACCTTCCAGTCTTCATTAGTTTTGTGAAAGCCATGCATTCAGTTCACTTTCTTCTCTCCCACTACAACACCTTTAGAATGTGATTTTTAATTTGACTCCAATGACACAGATTTGTGTCTGTGTTGTATTTATTAACACTAAATTTAGTTTGGAAACTAAATCAAATTGGAAGTTTCAAATGGATATTTTGTCAGTACTTCTGTAAAAAGACTGATTAGGGGACTATTATGTAAAAGCTCAGTTTGTGATAAAATAAGGCCAACAGCTTCAGAATAATCACATCTGATATTACAGGAAGATGAGTACATGAAAACTTTCAGTCACAGAACCAGCCAGACAGATAACTAACTAATATTAGAGACCAGTGAAACACACATTCTGACAGGCTTGTCCATTGTTAAATAATATGCTTATGACATGAACGTGATGTAAATCAGCAATTATGCTGAAATGCCACTCATGAATACTTGCAACAAATACAAGTTAGCTTACTAACAGTTAATTTCCTGGCTAACTAACTTAGCTAATGATAGTGATAAACAAAATTATAGTGGTTGCTGTATACTGAATTCTAACAGCCTTAGCTATTGGTAAAAATAAATAAATGAAAAAAATAGATAGATAGATAGATAGATAGATAGATAGATAGATAGATAGATAGATAGANAGACCCGAGTATATGACGAATGGTATCAGATATGGAAATCCCTCTTGTGTCTAAGAACAAATGCTAGCTAGTTTAAAACTAGCCAACAGTCTAGCTGCTTGGAATAGCAGGAGCACATGAGGGCAATTTCAGTTTGCATATTCAGGTAATCTTGTTTTTTAAAGAGGGTACCAGTGCAGATTATTGTTTTATTGTACCAGTTTAGAGTATTTCAGTAATTTAAAATTAATTTTAGTAATTTTCCACCTTCCTGTCAGTGTGATCAGCTCACCTGTAGCCTCACGCCTTCCATGACTGGCTCTCTCACTACCACCTAAACTGTGGTCACCCTGTTTTGTCATCTTGAGAACCTAAAGTGAGACTCTTAAACTGATGTTTGATGTTTACTGAATGGTATTAAGCTACATCCCTTCTGGAGGTTATCTCATTATTGCTATAGTTATTTGGGCTATAAGCACTATATTAATTAAGTGAGGAAGAACACATGACATATCCAAAGTCCAACGTCCGAAGTGTGTTACTCTGCCTACACCATAGCGATTTGACAGCCATAACAATGTTTTAATGTATTATTGAACGACATGTTGTCGAAAACATCCAATATTCTTCATAGACAACAACAAAAAAAATCAACAAATCAATGTTTATATGTATTTCCTTGTTTAAAAAACAAGAAAAAAAATCTGTTTATTATTTGACTTAGATTACGTGGCACATCCACTATACAAGTTCCTATAGAAAGAATGATCTGTTACTATAGAAACAATAACGTAGCATGTTGATATAAGCCTATCATTTATGTTACAGCTGGAACTACTGTCCGAGTCAGGCCGTTATGTAAAATTAATGCACATCTTCTGACCAATCAGATTAGAGTAGTCAACTGCACGGTGGTATAATGTATGAGTAGTAGCAGTAGAAGGAGAAGAAGGAGGAGGAGGAGGAGGAGGAGGAGTATAATGTTTTTGTTTTGTACAAAAGAAAATGAATGATATATTTGCAAAAACTCACCAGGCTGAATGACTGGCGACACACACTCCCTTCCATTCATCAGTGAGCTTCAACCCATGGGGAAGTTTATAATCCTTCTCCTAACGCTCCAGTGAGTATAGGAATGCTATAATGCTATAGTAAGTATGAGAGGTCATCCTGAGTATTTTTAGTGTATCAAGTAAGTTGATGCTTTGTGTATGAAATTCAACACCAGGGGAAAAAAAAAAACTTTCTTCCTATGAAGTGTTTGTATATTCAAGTCATATATCCTCCATGTCTTTACAAGTGTAATTAGTCTATGAGAAGCAGCAGTGTATTTTTCCATTCTTTAAGTATTCATGAAAGCCAGTGATCTGACAAATGGAATTTTTCAGCTCGGCAGCGTCCTGCCTCATGCGCACCTTCTCCCGCCTGATAATCCTGTTTGTGTATCAGTGTGGCTCACACGGGCCAGGTGAAGACCCCCTGCTGTTGCTGCCTGCCTAAATGCTTACACACACACACACACACACACACACACACACACACACACACACACACACAGCAAACTCCCCAGGTGTTGAATTAACACCCAGAGTGTTGATTTAACACTTTCAGAGTTCATTTTTGTCCAACTGGACATATAAACACCGTCGGTTGTTAATTCAACACTCTGGGTGTTAATTCAATGCTGGGGATTTTGCTGTGTGCGCAGACATGCACACACACACACACACACACGCACACACACACACACACACACACACACACACACACACAATGAGAGAGATGCATATTCTCATATCTTCTATATTACAAGTAAATACAAAGAGGCAGAACAGTGAGAAATTGCAAAAGTGGGATGAAGGACACATTTTGAATTAATTAAATGAATGATTAATTTAATGCCCCCTGACAGTGAGGATGTCCATTCCAGTGGGAATAGCACGAGTACAAATAATTGAAGAAATGAATATTCAATCTTACAGTATGCACTGAGCGAGAGAGGGAGAAAGAGAGTACTCAATCATTCTTATTAAATAAGAAAAGAGAAAATGGTGAGAGAAACAGATAGGAAAAGTGAAATAAAGGACAAATGTAAGTAAATGTTCTCCCTGTGTATGAATGGGTTTCCTCTGGGATCTCTGGTTTCCTCTCACCTCCCAAAAACATGCCAATAAGTGTCCCATTTTATTGATTCTGTTTCTGATTAGCATTGTTCTGATGCAGTGCTATAATAAGCCCAAATATCCAAAAGTGCTGATGTGGAGAGACAGTCTGCAGCAGGAGTTTATTAAACATTCTCTTTAATGTAATAAAGAGATAAAAGAGATGTGCAATATCCACACTCATCCTTAACTGTTTCCTAGCTGGTTGACTGTATACCGAATAGCACGGTATGAGGTTTTTGTATCCACTACTTCGCTTCTTTTGCATTCATTTATTCTGCAGTGAATCACAATACTTTCAATTAGTTGTTCATTTTCTGTCCCCTAGTAGACATCTTCGGTTAGGTGAAGTATGAAGGCAGGCACCCATGCAACCACTCACGCATGAAGCTCTCACAAATATGTGCACCCACATTCATACCTTTGTTGACTTTACTACATACTCTGTTCTGACAACAACAAATTCATACAACAATTACACAATTATATTTTTAATATATATGAAATGAAGTGATGAAAATACAGAACTGTTTTAAGCCGTTTTCTCTATTAAAATGCACAGCCAACAATAGCTCATCAGCTCACTTAGTGGCTCTCAGCTGTGAGAAATCACTACAAATAATATTTTACATGAAAGTAGCGTGCACTGGTTGGTCACCGGATTTATGGTGCACTATGGATAATTATATAGTATCCAGACAATATGACTGTCCACTCAGGACAATGCTACAAAACAGATGACACCCAAAATAGATAATGGTAATTAGCAAAGTTCACTATTAAGCTTGGTAATGTAATGTAAACAATTTTATTATGTAGGCATGTAGGCTAGTTTTGCTAATAGCGCTAAAATGTTCTCTTAATTAAAGCCATTTTTGTGTTAAGCCATATGTCAAGTCTGGCTAACAGGTGTTCCTGGCTTTTGATCATTTGATAACACTGTCACTTGGCAAATCAGCCCAGAGAGAGCGCACACACACACACACACACGTACACACACACACACACACACACACAGTATTGCTGGGTTCCTCTCTGCTTTACAGTGAGGTCAAGGCTGCACTAAGATGATGTCTGCCCGCCTAAAACACTCGAGTAAGCCTGTGGTTCATCCTGGCAGCTTTTGCCTTTGCCAGCTGCGTCTTATTCATCAGCTGCTTGACTCCAATGCCACAGCCATGTTCATAATCCAGAGATGAGCTCCCTAAAGTGCCAGTTTAGAGTGGAGCAAGCTGAAGAAAGCGCACAGGCCACAACCATCACTCCCTCTCCTCTCTATTCTGCCTATTATCCTCGACCTCGGTGGCTCACCTTCCCTAACCCGAACACGAGTGCCCTGTGTGTGCACTATATGCCTGACGCCTTCACTGACAGGCTTGGCTGTTGACGGCTCACATTGTTGTGACGTTCCTCTGGGAGGATCTGTCCCAATCAGCGCTGACAGTAGGGAGGGAGGACTGAGGGAGTTTCCCTCCATCTCTCTCCCTCTCAGGGGACCAACACGGCCGCACGGGCAGCTTCTCTCATTCACTACGACCATACATGAGACTGCAGTTCCGTTTTTCTTTTTACCTCTGCTCCAGGTCCATCCATGTCTCTATCCTCTTTCCTTTTCTATAACACACACACGCACATAAACACACCCACCTCCTGCCTGCTGGGCTGACAGACAGACAGACTGATGTTATCAGAGGTGCATCTTCAGCTCTGGGGCCTCAATCACAGCGCACAAACAGCCCAGCGCTCCCAGCCTGCCTCCCACAGCCCGCCTCCGCCTCTCTCTCTACCTCCGATAAGGCCCGATATCAGTGACGGAACATATTTTATGTATGAAATGCAACCCACAACAAGCAGTCAAGCATTAGGTTTGTTTAAATAGATGATGTATATCAGGTATTCATTCTTTTTTTTACGCAGAGTTGGACATTGTTCTCTGTCTCGTCCTCTCTCCCTCTCACCATCATCTGCATATGCTCCTTGGTGCTTTGTAAAAGAAATAGCTATCGAGTAAAATCAAAAATGTTTTTAATTATGACTAGGTTTGATATTAGCATATATATATATATATATATATATATATATATATACACACACACACTATCAAATAAGACCACTTTTCTCCATCTATTTTCAGAGCACACATGGCACCAGATTATGTGCCTGAGCTTTCTCTCGTCAGGAAGATGACACTTCCTCCGCGTCTGCAGGCTGTTGTTAGCATCAGATATTGGACGAATTCCCATTTAGGGCTCAGGCTGTGGTTGTCAGTTTTTGCCCAACATATTTGTGATGAATGAAATAAAATCTCAGAGATGCCATAAGACCATTTGACATAATAGTTTGTGAGAGGATGTGGGATGAAAATTTCCATTCTCCTTAAGAGTACTATGCTAGCATACAAATTGCTAGAAATAATCACCTGCTTTTTCTCTATTTTATATCATTTTAAAGAGAATTGTGAAAGGTGCATCACCAGGGTTAAGCTAAGCTGGTTAACACAGGCCCTCTTAGCCTTACTAATCTTCAACACACGCACGTCAGAAAGGGGACTCGCCTCCCGAATACCCTAGAGGGAAACCCAAAACACACACATGCACACGCACACCCACACACACGCCATCATTACCATAAGAGGCCAGTGTGTTTCCGAAGATACACTTGTTCTGGACCGCGAGGGGAGAGGGGGCCCCAGCTTTATTTCAATGACAACAGGCTGACACAAGGGCCACCTCGTCAGGCTCTAAATCACACGCCAGCGTCCTGATGTGCTGATAAGCTGCAGATGCTGTGCCACAACCTAATGGCCTGAATACTCCTCACTGCTGTTTGCTCACCGTTTTAAAAGAGCGAGCGATCCACTCCACAAATCACATTATAGACTCCTTCTGTTTACCTACACACAAAAGCCTTTATTTACCACGATGACCAGAGATATGGAGCATGAAACAGTTTCTAGATCGCTAATATATGTTATATATTCAACTAAACCTTTATTAGGAGAATAACTATGCACATAAT
The DNA here is from genome assembly GCA_037577455.1 of Pangasius macronema. Lineage (NCBI taxonomy): Eukaryota > Metazoa > Chordata > Actinopteri > Siluriformes > Pangasiidae > Pangasius > Pangasius macronema. The sequence continues at coordinate 17,052,346 of CM074946.1, forward strand.
GGCATAAAATAAAATCAATTACTCTTTGGATTAAGTGACAAATGACTGTTTGATTAAGAGCCACGCCACAACAAGATCTTTCCATCAGTTCGCATTACCCGGTAATAAATCACTCAAAGCGGTACACTATACTGGGTTAAATCCCAGTCTGAGGTCTCTGGGCATGAAATCATACGTTCCTCCCGTGAGAGACTCAATATTCTTCCTAACACAAACACAGCAAACAATTTACACAAGTAATGCAGAGTCTCAAATGCACTGTTTAAACTGTCTGATCAAACAGCTATTCATCCTGTAGTGAGGCTAAATACACACACGGAGTCACACAGATAAAGCTGTTTAAAAAGCTAGCACTGATTACATTCACTATATGTGGATTAGCAGCAGGAATGGCTGTTGTGACTTTACTGAATAAGTTGTAAAAATGTGCAAACATTTTTGCACTAATCCCCCTAACCCCTAATCTAAACAGAGAGAGAATTCACCACCACAATCATGGAAGCTGAAGAGAACATGCAACTCATGACCCACCCCCCATTTCAATCAGCAGCAGTGTTAGGTGAGGATAATGAAAACACAACACTGATGCTCACTTAAGCTTTGCCTGGCCAGACCTTTGACCTCTGGGGGTGTTCATGGACTGTTTTGACCCCACAACCCCAGTGACAGGTTGAACATGGAGGAAAAAGCACAAGTAGGTCTGAGCGTTCCTGCTACGTGAACCACATGAACCGATGACAGAAGCCGTTTCATTTCAAAATCTGCCTTTCTGCACTTGGCTGAAGCTACAATGAGAGTATAATCGAGAAGCAAAAGAGCAGGATCAGTATGACTGAAAGAAAAAAAGAAAAAAAAGACAGAGAGGCTGAGTGAAAGAAAGAAAACTGAGGCCCGGGCTTATGTCTAATACAGTTTAACTGATATTTAATATTTCTAGCTTTCTCTCTCTTTCTTTCCTTTTGTCCATGTTAAAATACTTCAAAAAGAATTCTAATGAAGTGGAAATTAAAAGGAGTGTAGATTGGGGCTGGAAAGAGAGGCTCCTAATCCTGCTATCTCTTAATAATTCAAAGTCTCTTTTATTTTCGGAATAAAAAAGCAGAATTAATCTGGCGCTGTGAAGCTGTCCTCTCTTCTCCCTGTTTAAATAAATCCCCGCTCGTACATTAGATGCAAGGAGGCCAGCTCTGGCGTGGAGCCAGGCTCTGTGTCAATTCCCTGCTGCCTCTTTTCCTTTCTCTCCCAGCCCCCTTTTCCTTTATTCCCTTTCTTGCGCTTCCTGCCCGGGAGAGACCTGGGAGAGAAGACGAGCCATCAGAGAGCTGCTATCACCAAAACCTGCTCAGTACACGGGCCTATCACAAACAGCAAGGAGCACTTAGCACATCCCAGTTTAAAAAGGCACCCTTAGGAAACTTTATGAAGATATTAGGGCACTGGGAAGCACATGACAAAGGCAAAAGGGAAAGAAGAATGACCAAGTGAAAGTGACTACCTTAACAGCTTAGAGGAGTAGGGGAAATTTTTGAAGCTACTGCATGGGTACTTATGGTAATTAATTGCATATTGTTTGCTTTAAAATGAAATCTAGCTCTTCTGATCTGTATTTGGATGTCATAAACACAGTGTCCTGGTTTTAAATATAATATAAAGAATATAAAGAATTAAATATGAAGTCCTAATAGCAATTGTGTTTAAGTAAGACTATATGATATTGATAACTAAATGCAAAATGTCATGTGAAAAATTACCATTAATTGTCTATACAAAGTGACCATTGTGAGAACTCATAAATTGCCAGATCAAATACATTTGGTCACTGCATTATTGCAAGTTTGACAAAAAAATATACCAAATATACCACGATCTTATTTTGATCCAGCCTTGCGGGGCAGTATCAGCCCTGACATTTACGCTCAGTGCCATATTGGCACATCCACAGTTTATTTACATTTGCTTGACACTGATCAATGGTTTTGATGAAACCATATATTTTGAAAGCCATTGGCTTATACACAAAAAGATTGTGTATGTTGTATAAGAATTGCATTTTAATGCTCTCATTGCTACATCTATCGATACTACATTTGGCTTCCTCTGCATACCACCATCTTTTACATGATAATCTGAACCAGTCATGTTATTTATCACTAAGCTCTAGGACTGGATCACTTTTACTCACGCTGTACGCTTCACCTTCCACACACAACTTCACCTGAACTGAAGCCCAGACTACCCTTTTCAGATGGACCAGAGATCAGTACTTTGGACTACACTCAGCAATGAGAACAGCATTTATACTTGACCAAATGTACCTAACTCTCACTGAATATGAGATGAATATGACACTCTAGCCAGAAAAAACATGCATTCATGAAAACACCATTTATGACCCCACAATATTTAAATACCCAAACACTAACAACTAGAAGAGCACAGGGCCATCTTTGACCTCTATTTCAACACAGATTTCCACCTTCTTAGCAAACCCACCTAATACTTTAGCAAGCACACATAGCTGCCAGAGGACTGTCACCTCCCCACTGGTATTGATTGATATATTGTCTACTCCAGTCCCTAGAATCCTCTCAAGAAGATCCCTTCTGACCAAAGCTTCCTCTGTCAAGATCCAGAATCTCCAGCAACATTCCCAGTTTTTTCCCTCTGTAAATAAGCTTCTTCCTCTCACGGCATGTGTACGTGTGTGTAAAATTGCTCAGATCAGAACTGTTTCATCGCAATCGCATTCATCCCATAGCTAGTGACAATTCTCGGAGAGCTGTTTGCTAGCTTAACTGGCAAACTTGGTTCTCAATCATCAGTGCTTTCCATTCTGATGCACTTTAAAAAGATTAGATTTGTAATTATATGGCATTAGCAAAATGCCATATAACATATTTATATGCTATATAACATTTATTTGTTTTGTATTAGCTCCATGAGGTATATTTACTCACCAAAATTAGCTTTTTAGCTAGCTAGGAAGATAGTAGGCTAGTGTTAACTAGAACATTTTTGAGCATGCTTAGTAGTATGTTTAGTAGTGGTTTTAAAAACTAAACATTTGCCATAAAGCTACCAAACTCCATAAGATATAAGTTTTGATCAATAACATTAGCTTGTTAGATAGCAGGGACGCATAGTAGAATTGTTTTTCATGATATTAGCATTTTCACCTTTTAGTGTATATTGTGCAGGCTATTGCAGTATTTCATGCAGGCTGTGAGGATTGCTTGGGTTCTGTAAAATCTACCTAGTCAAATGCATTTTGATTAGTAGGATTTCAACTAAAGTTTTAAAGAAAGCTTAAAAAAAATCTTGTGTGTCATCAGTGTGTGCATTCAGTATTCTAAACACATGGTATCATGCTAGCGAGTAGCTATAATCTGTACAGTGCATTTTTTAAAGTGAAATCACATTTTAATATTAATTTGTTATCTCATATACTCTGCTGCATTCTGTATGTAAATCTTGATCTATTTATTACATTTAATCATATCTGAAGCTTATAGAAGTGACCTTGTATGCTGATATGAATGCTTAATTAGCCAAATCAATAAGTTTTCCCCACTACATGACATTAGTGTCACTGATGCGGATCCCCACATGTAATTTTCATGCCATGTAGAGGGTTTGTCACTTTGTTTGTGGTTTTCTAATCATTTAATGGAAAAAAAGTAATAAATAACAACAACAATGACAACTTACATGACTGGGAAGTGCAATTATTTATTTCACTATAACCCTAGAAAAGATCAAGCGGCCTCTGAGGCAACTGCCTTCAGAACTAAACTATATGGACAAAAGTTTGTGGACACGTGACCATCACACCCATATGTAGGCACGCCCCAATCTGTTCCCACAAAGTTGGAAGCACACAATTTTCTAGAATGCCTTTATATGCTGTAGCATTATAATTTCTCTTTACTGGATCTAATGGAGTCCAATCCTGATCCAGCACGACAATGCCCGACACATGTTCAGGATGAATTGGAATGCCAACTTGCCCAGGTCTTCTCAACCAACATCACTGCCCACTAATGCTCTTATGGCTAAATGGGCAAAAAAAATCCCCATACCCATTCAAGAAGAGTGGAGGTCATTATGACAATAAAAGAAGGGGGGGGTAAATCTGGACTGGGATGTTCAACAAGCACATATGGGTGTGATTGGTCAGGTATCCACATACTTTTGGCCGTATATTGTATATTGATGGGTAATTTTTCACATGAACTGCAAATGTTTAGACAGTCTCCATGGAGGAGATTTCATACTCTCCATTCAAAGTTTCAAACAGAACTGCAAAGAGATATTTTTTACTGCTCGTTTCATAAACAAATGAAAAATACTAGAATACACAAGGAGTTGGTATTAACAATTGGGCAGATTTTTGTTAGCATAAATGCTGAAGAAAGCAGGCCATAAGAAAGTAGGTTTAACAGCAGATAAATGTAAGTAAATCGATCAGCCCAGTTCCTAAACCAGTTTCTCCATGTCAAATAATTTAAAGCTTGCCAACATCAGAGTGAGAAAGTACTTGTTTTATTCATTTCTCTCTTTCTTCAGGGAGAAATAAGCATCTTGATCTGTTAAACCGACTGAAATGAGATTGACATGGCCTGCATAAGGTTAGGCCTGTTTAAAGCCCACTACCTTTGCGTTTCACTAGGCGGTATTGCTACTCACCAAAATATCTACTTTGTGCCTTATCAAACGGAAAAAGAATCATACGGGGGTGGTGGGGGGTATAGTGAGAGCCTACAGGGAAAGCACAAAAGGTGCATCTGAAGATCCCCAAAGGCAACATAAAGTCATTTTCAAGGAAAGTGTGCTATTTTTATTTATATATCTCCCTTGCTCTGTTTCATCATACATACTGTTTGGAGGGCTGTCATTACACCAGCTGGGAGAGCTGGGGTGAAAACCATTTGCATTGCTAACCTGGGTGTCTGACTCCAGGCGCTTTGCCATGATACTTTATTCCAAACCATTCAGTGAGCCATTATCACTTTGCCCCCCGCTCTGTTGTACCTCCCTCACACACACACACACACACACACACACACACACACACACACACACACACACACACACACACACACACACGGCTTATCATGAGCAGCATCTACTGCAACTCTGGAGCTACAGGAATATGTGTGTGTGTGTGTCGGGGGTTTTAATTTCTGGATATTGGTGTTGGATTTTTTTTTTGGGAGGGGGGGGTTGGCGTTGTATTGCCATGTAATTGTCCTGGTGAACGCTCAATAGCATCTTAAAGCAAGCAAGCAATCTCCAAAGCAGCACAGCACTGGGAGGAAAAGACCCTGTGGCTACGGGGGCCCTAATAGGAACTCCTTTCTCCCAGAGATAAATGGGAAAAGTTCCTTTTATTTCTCCCAGCTGGCTGTTTGGGACTGGGGCTATTAAAGCGCGGCGATGCTATTTATCCCTCCAAAAAGGATTGGTGGTGCGCAGGGATGAGGGCAAGACAGGAGAAGAGAGGGGCAAGGAGGAAAAGCGGCCAGTGGAAATTGGCAGAATCGGAAGGTCAAACTGTTTATCTTTTTTATTCCCATGTTGCTCCCTTTTCTTCCCTGCTCTTCTTGAACCCTCCTCTCTCTAACTCTTTCTCTCTCCCATTTTCTCTCTTGCTGATACCTGTTGTGGAGCCTTACTTCACTCTGCTAGCTGTTGTCAGGAAACTTACACTCTCCTTACTTGACATGCTTACAATTATATAGCCAACTCGAAAAAGCGGCACTCTCTCGAGACAAGTCTTCCCACCAAAGGTGAGTGAATGCGTTTCACAGTGAGATAAAGCACAAATAGCACTAGGCCTCCATGTGTGCTAATCTCCTGATGCTCACCTAACAATACATCATCCCCAGGCAGCTTGATTGTGCTCACGTATCTCCAGTTCTTGTCTTATCCACTGTGTAAGGGCACTTCCTACCTAAATCATGCCACGTCAGCTTATCTAAAGAGCACACGGCTGCTGAAAAGAGGCCCTGTAACCACTCGTCAGCCCTGTCATTAAAACAACACACAGGCAAATGTCACAGCGCTTCATGACAGCGCCTTATAGACAAATCACACCTCAGTCACTTTAGGTAGAGAAGGCAAAGTTCTTGTGTTAAGTGCAGAACTGAATAGGGCTCCATCTGATTCGCAGAGGAGAGTGGAGAGTGTCTGTGTGGTCAGAGGAAAGTGTGAAGAAATGTTGGTTTTATTCTTTTAGTACTGCTAAAACAAGCCAGAGTTCACAGTAGCAAACAACAAAGCAACAGGCAGCACTTCATTTTCATGCAGGTGTGGAACATGAAGCCCTGACTCCAGCAACAGCAGTGCACATAAACTACTATTTATTTGTATTATGTCAATGAATATCTTGTGCACATTCTCTCTGATAGGTTCTGATGTTCAGAACCTGTAAAACTTGTTACAAGTGTTAAAGCTATCCATATTCAAGTGTTTGACAGTGATTCTGCCCTTGTTATGCTATCATCACTCCTTAGGTAGCTGCATAAGCAGCGAGTAGATTGAGTATCTTGCTTTCAATCCATGGCAGAGGTGAAGGAGGGTTGGATCGGCTGAGCAGATATGATGAATGATTGTAGTGATCTGCTGCCATCTATTTCTGCACCCGTATACAAGAGGGAATGCCCACATGAAAGAAAGCAAAGCTTTGAACCCCCCACCCCCCATGCCATCTCTCCCTCTCTCGCTCTATCTCTGTCTATCCTCTCTCTCAGTGAGGAATTCCCTGTGTACTTCAGCATTATAATCAGCCGGCACTCCCACACCTGATTGAGTCAAGACCTGGTTCTGCCAAGCACATAGGGAATTACATAGTGAGGGATGCCATCCAACAGGGTTCTCCAGTAGGCAATTGCCTCGCCATGTCTTACTTTGGCAGGGAATAGCGACGCCTCTTTTCTCTCATGATTTTCTCTGTCAGAACCCTGGCTGGCCCCAAGTTGGCCCTTGGTTAGGGAATGTTGCATAAGGGAAGGGAATGTGCTGGAGTAGGACACAGCCTGGTCACGGCACATCTGTTCTCATAGGTTTGGGTATGTGTCCCAATTTTGGTCTGATTTTTGCCAACAAAGCTCTGATCCCATTTGCAAGGAACAAAAAAAGCAAAGAAGACAATGAGAGTGAGCCATGAAGCAAGCTCCAAGTTTCCAGTTGCCAAACAAGTCCTTAAATCCTCATGAACAAAGATGCAACATGCCAGCGATTACCTAAATCTAATAATGGAGAGATAATTGAAGGCTAATTGAAAACACAAAGGAGGATAACAGTATTTAAGGGTTAATGGGGAAAAAAGGTATTAATTAAGTACTGTACTGAAGGCAAATTAGAGGCCAAATTAAAGATTTAATGAAACTCATCTTACTCTACTCTACCATAAAATAATTTATGATATTAGCATTCATATGCTTTTCCCACATAACTGTCACTCAAAAACAAAGGCGTGTGCTCTCTGAAAAAGCAATATTGAAAACATAACGATCTACCACTCTCTTTCATGTTTTATCACAGCATAACAAAACCATTTTTAAGGAATAAATAAGACAGCGTCAGTGATCACATCCACATTTCCTTTCTGTATAACAGGTTAGTGCTGAGGTTCATTCTTATCACATGACTCACAGCACTGAGAGTATGACAGAGAGAGAGAGGGGGGCAGGGAATGAAAATAAGAGAAGTAGAAAGAGAGTGCAGGTCCCACTCAGGGGCAATGAAACAGTAGAAGGATAATGGAAGTTTCCTCAGGCGATCCCCAACAGAGGGAGAGAAGATAGACGGAAAGAGGGATGGCAAAAAAACGAAATATGCACATGTAAATTAGAGGAAGGAGGGAAGCGGGTCATGCTGTCGTCCTTCCAGTGGTTTCAAATCGAGCGGGTACGGCCGGCATGAGCTGTAATTTCTGCCCAGCCAAGCGTTCACCTGAATACCAACACAAAGACTGAGTGAATAAGGGAAGATGAATAACTGTCACCCTTTCTCTCCTATCCTCTGCCTATATATCCACCTCTCTAGGTCACAGAGAGGGTTTTCTCTTTATGGTTAGATAATGAGATAACAGCAAAAAAGTACCCGAGTGTGGTGCAGGTTGGCTGTGACACGCCTTCCATAATTTATGGGGCTTAATTGGCCTGCTGCTCCCCCATCGTTATTTTAGAAACTCTCCGGTGTGGGCCAGGCACACGAGCAGCGGGAGAGCAGTGTCGTCTTTATGCTGTGTGAACACAGGCCCTTTTGTGTCGACACCAAATTATTAATCATTACCACTTTAGGAAAGAGCCGCTCTCTGAAGGGGTAAACAGCATTTATTCAATTATCTCTGAGGCTGTGGTGTTCATGGTCTCTTTTGCAAAATTAATTGCCTGGGTGTTATTTAAAAACAGATTTCGGATGGGTGTGCAATTTCCTTAACACTCTGTCATCTATTACAATTTTTTATTGTCTGCTAATATCTTTATTAGGAGTTATAGTAAGTTATAATAATGTTTAAAACATACATGAGTGTTAACATCATAACTTTATAATTATGAACAAATCAAGCATGTGTTATATGTTATGATTTACATCAGTTAGTTGGTAGTGATAATAGAATTTATCCAGGATTACTTCATCAGCTAGGAAAATGTTTTAGGACCAGACTATGGCCTATATAAACAGTAACTATATCTCAATCCCACAGTGCTGACTGTGTGATGTAACTCAGGCACTCTGCATCCATACCTACCTAACCAGTTGTTTGCTTTTTATTCATTTCCAGTTGATGGTGTGTCTGCGCATCCTGTCCCAAATAGATCCAGGTAGAAAATCTGATTCCATCTTGTCCAACGTAATCCACTTTCATTGAAATAAAAAAATACATCAGTAACATTTTATATACACTTTAAAAGCACCCAGTATGTACAATGAGGAAAAATCATAATACAGACTACATAAATCTAAAAAAAATATGGAGTTAAAGTTGTTAAATAAGAGGGTACTAATAATGAACCATTTTTAATATCTGTTTTGTTCATGAGTGGTTCCTTATAAAATAAAATCTTCAAGATGTCCATCCACCCATTCAGTGTACCGCTTATCCTACACAGGGTCACAGGGAGCCTGGAGCCTATCCCAGGGAATGCAGGGCACAAGGTGGGGGACACCCTAGACAGGGTGCCAACCCATTGCAGGACACAATCGCACACAAATTCACACATTACAGACAATTTGGAAATGCCAATCAGCCTACAATGCATGTCTTTGGACTGGGGGAGGAAACCAGAGTACCTGGAGGAAACCCCTGAAGCACGGGGAGAAACTCCATACAAACTCCATGCACACAGGGTGGAGGTGGGATGTTAACCCCCAACTCCGGAGGTGCAAGGCAAACATGCTAACCACTAAGCCACATATTACTTAAAGTTAGATAAACAGATTAGAAAATCAGAATTTTTCAGTTTTAACCTTTAAATAATGTTCGGGTTACAATACATTTTAACATAACATTTTCACGCTCTCTGTGCCGGTCCCAAGCCGGGAAAATGGGGAGGGTTGCGTCATGAAGATCATTCAGAGTAAAACCTGTACCACAATCAAAATATGCGGACAGGTAATCTGCTCTACTGACCCCAAAAAGGGGGCAGCCAATAAAGGGAAAAAAATTAAAATGAACAAAGATTACTGTATAAAATACACATTAAATATAATTATAATACTTAAAATATTCCACTCAAATAATAGGAGAATCATACATTAACTTATATTACAAACCCGATTCCAAAAAAGTTCACAAATTGTGAATAAAAACAGAATGCAATGATGTGGAAGTTTCAAATTTCAATATTTTATTCAGAATACAACATAGA
>CM074946.1:17063806-17078978 GCA_037577455.1 Pangasius macronema
TACGATCCACCAGTGCGAAGTGTGAATACTTGTAATATTTTCCCTGGTCTTAAGATTTTGATCAGGAGTGTGTATATGTATGTGTATATATATATATATATATATATATATATATATATATATATATATATTCAGAATGTTAACTGTACTGTGTTACTATAAAATCTGGTTCAAGCAGATACAGATTGCTAAATATGGAACAGGAGTATTTCACTACAAGGTCAAACAAATCGTAATGTAATGAGAATACGTACTGACATTAAGCCAGGTAAATATTCTGTGTGTGATGGTATTCTGCATCCCATGATCATGCCGTGACCTCCCCTCTCGCTCTTTTATTAAAAAAAAAAAAAAAAAAAAAAACAGCCAGCCCCTTGGTTTTTAAGGCTGTTTTGATGGCTGTTTGCTGCATGCTGGGTGCTCTTGCCTTTCTGAAAGACTGCCCAGTTCTCCATGATGCCCGAGGCTATGTCCCAATTGTAATCCTATTCCTCTGTTTATCAAAGGCAGAGAGAGAGAGGGGGCATCGAGCTGACGGCTTGATTGTGATGTTCCTGTCTGATAGCTTGGCTAACCTTATCCATCAATTCCACGTCCACCTTCCAGCCTCATCTGACACCACCTACACACACACACACACACACACACACACACACACACACACACACAGATATCTGCTGTAGCAGTCATGCTAGGAGTCCTCTCCAAACGTATTGAGACTGACAGGCATGGTATGAACATGGACACATATACTACTGCACAACACACACACACATAACCGGATACTGCACATCACCCACTGACACAAAAATGCTTCTGGCTGTTAGACAAGCACCAGACCTCTCACAGTCTCTCTATTTCCATCACACACACAAAATATCCAGGCACCTATGACCCCTTTATCGAGTCTCTGTGTTAATCCTGATCTGCTCATTGCAGGTCCAATCAGAGGGAGCTAGAGAGAGAGAGAGAGAGAGAGAGAGAGAAAGAGAGAGGGAGAGACTGATTAACAACTAGCTCAAGGCAGAAAAGGATGACTAACATGCCAAAAGCCAATAAACACACAGTCACAATCCTCCTCCTCCTCCTCCAGGTAACAGTCTAATCTTTCATGTCCTACATATGCATAAAAGAAATATACGCCTCACCATACCAGACTGAACAAATCATTACACGCTTTCCTTTAATTGTGATGTGGTTTCTGACATTTATGACAAACTGTTTTATATATAAATAGAATGGACCAAAGTATGCTGTATAGCTTATAAAATAGAGCTCTTCACTAAACACACTGAAGAGCAGTCATTTATAAGGTGTTATCTCTTTATGCCTCATATCCTATACATGTACAGCAAGAGTGGCTATTAAGGAGAACACAAGCCCCAAATATCAAGAAGTGGTGGTACTTAGAAAGATTACATCAAGAATATAATTGGCGCAAATATACACTTTGTTGGAGAAACTGACACTGTCAGTGAGTGTTGATCAGCTGTAATATCAGTTACATTTCTTGTATGTTACCTAAGTGAAACAAAGATCTGAATGAAACAAAGAGAGAAAATAAACCACAGAGAGTACCATACTAAAGAAGCAAACTTTGGACACCGAACACGTGTCCGGTGTCTCGCGTTTGGGGTAAGAGGAGAACTGCACATTTCATTTCTGGTTAAAGTGTTTCTTTAAAGAGTGAAGAAGTGAGTTGGAGAACAACAGCGCTGCCTGACACTTCCCATTAATATCTTTTAACTGCACACCAATGACAAATTAGTCACAATTAAAGTACAAACTGGAAGCATTTCCTTATTGCTATACTGTGCTGTGGTGATAATATTTAAATTCTGCACTGCAATTTGCAATGGTGTTGCATGTAGCATGAATGCTAGGCGTTATAGTTACATAATCCTGTCAGCACCGATCCAGTTTCCTGAATGTTATACCTCAACATTATTTTTGCATACTGCCACACGTTAATATCTTTGCATACACACGCGAACATACACACACAGATAACGCTTGACAATTTCACCATCTGCCTTTGGTTTAGAGAGAAAACAGAAGTGAATAGGACATCAACAAAGAACCTGTGGGCTTGAGAAAGATGAGCTTGGTGTTCCTCGCACCTCAGGGCCACCTGTCACTCAAATGGGGCACACAGAGATGAACTGACACCACACATAACCACACACTGTATACACAAAAACATGGGACAAAAGACATGCACTCACACACTCCGAAACCGACACTACCCAGAATCCTCACCACAGAGATTTACAACCCTTCCCATCTCGTATCAGTTACATTCCTAGTGTAATCTGATTAAGATTTTTATAATGTAAATGACGTTTGTGAACATGCTAGTTGAATAGTGCATTGAAAGAGGCCCAAAAAAACTCATTCACGCTAAGACCAATTTATCTTTTTTTCTTTTGTGATTGGTTTAATTATATGAGCTGCTCCATTTTTCTATCAGCAGAGTATGACTAATGTGAGTTCAAGCAGATACCAAGCTCTCAGAGAGTGACGTCTTCGTTTTTTGTGTTGGGAAACAATAGCAGACAGGGCCCCGGGGGTCTCGAGATGTTCAGAAAGAGGGACAAAGAGAAAGAACAGAAGTGCGAGCCCAACTTCAAGCACTCTGGTGTAGGAGCACAGGGTGAGTGGCTCAGCTTATGTAGTTCATGCTCTTTTATATTTGTCTCTACTTCTGATAATGTTCTTTCATAAACCCATAAGAAGAAGAATGTTAGAGCAGGACAAGTGAAAGAAAAAAAAATGAGAGAATGGTGTGGGGGGGGAAGAAAGAAAAGAAAAACAAATAATATGGTTGAGGAAAAAAGTAATAAGAGAGGGACCAAAGCAGAGGAAAGGAAGCATGAGATATAAAAAAAAAAAAAGAAAAGAGAAAACGGAAAGACCCCTTTGAGGACTTTGAGGAAGTGCAATGGCGTGAAGGGAAAGAGAATGTTTACTCAGTGAATTAGTTAGAGCCATTGTGTGTGTGCATGAGGGCTTTAGATCCCTGGCTCCATTTCAGGGCCCGAGTGGCTCAAGCCGAGCTCCCTCCAGGCCAAGCCTAATTACCACAGGACTTGGGCCATTAAAATGCTTAACTAACCTCGTTTCTCCAAAACGCACAGATTAGCGGCTGCCTCCAGCAAAGTGGCAGGGATAACCCTGCTGCCTAATACCCTCTTTGATTTATTTTTTAAAAAGAGGAGAGAGGAGAGAAGGAGAGAGAGGCAGTGTGAGGAAGCGATGGTGGATGCACACTTAGAGTTTTTCTACACAGCACACAGGCCTAAATTCCAGCAAATATAGAGGGAGACTTTTTTTTTTTTTTTTTAAACTGGTAGATTTTTCCATGTGCAGGTAAAGACCCAGACAGGGTAATAATGTTTTAGTCAGAAACATAGCCTATTATATAACTTTTTCCTGTAACAGTGAATAAAAAAAACACATGGAGGTTTATATTTTTCTGTTCTATTGGTACAATAATGCAATAGGCATAAATATACATGTAAGACAAACTATATGTCAAAGAAATAAAAGGTATCTAAGACTTTTGCACAGTACTGTATTGTACTCTACTGTATCTAATGCACTTCACTGAGTTAGTGTTGTTACATTTATAGATAAATCTGTAATTATATAGCATATATTTTATTGACATGATAGCATTAATTGGCACACATCATTTCTATGTATTTGTTTCATATGGCAATATCATGCACAACAGTCGCTAACAGTGTCAGTTTATATTCTCTATATCTGAGCTGTAAATATTCAGGTTAATTCTTTGATGCCTTAGTAAATAATATTAAGTACTAAATGTATTTTCCTAATGTTAATGCACATGGAAGAACATCATCATACAAGCTAACCAACACGCTAGAGTAGCTAACCAACACGCTAGAGTAGCTGTGGAGTGTAACTGTGTTTAGCTCAGTAGCTTGATACAGTCTGTGCCTTCATCTTCTAAGTTAACACTTCAATCCGTTGATTATCCTTCTTGTAGGATCACTGCCATTCTCATTTATGGCTAAACCTATAAGGATGTTCATTAGGTTTGGTTATGCCACAGCACTGCTAGACTCTCCATTCTGATTGGTCAGATGGTGTTGATTAATATAACTACCGCTCTGATAGTAGTGGCATCAGCACTACTGCATAGCATCACAGGTTTATATTAGTGTGCTAGTTCTGTTACTTTATCGTTACTATACTAGCAGCTAATTCACATGCCATACACTCCACATAATCTAAGACCAATAATAAACTGAATAAAAACCTATCAATTTTTAACAAAATAAAACCACATCACAGCTTTCTCTAAGGATATTTTCATTTAATTTTTATGGAAGGAGTCTCCAGTATCAGTACTGTGTACCAGACAGAGTTAAAACAGTTCCTGTCATGGGAAAGGCTTCAGGACGTTGCAATTTCTAGTTTCTCTGTAACAAACTGCATTTAACTTGTCTTATAAGTGGAAATGGAAGTGACTTTGTGGCCAAGTNCTGCATTTAACCCATCCAAGTGCGCACACACACAGTAGTGAACACACACCCGGAGCAGTGGGCAGCCATTTTAGCTGTGGAGCCCGGGGAGCAGTTGGGGGTTCGGTGCCTTGCTCAAGAGTCTCACCTCAGTCGTGGTACTGAGGGTGGCAGAGAGCGCTGGTCATTCACTCCCCCACCTACAATTCCTGCCGGACCCGAGACTCGAACCCATGACCTTCAGGTTCACCTTCAGGTTACAAGGCCGACTCTTGAACCATTAGGCCACGACTGCCCCAACTATCTTATCAATTTCAAGAAAAATTAGTGATGACAGGAACTAACTTGTTTATCAGATGACCAACACCATTAAATGCATTTATAAACTAATAAAAAAATATGAGGTGCATTCTTTAATAAATAAAAAATGTTAGTAATAGAAAATTGCTCTGGGATAAGAGGAAAAGAAATGCCAGGATATACTGCTATTGGAAAATAATCAACTTCAGACCACATCACACCCCCCTGTCATTGATTATTGTTCTATATATCAGCACACCCTATTTATATTCCGTACATATACCAGTAAGATTATTAATGTTGGCTATGTTTATTTACTGAGAGGTTATGGGATATGGAAATGTTTGTTTTAGAAACCACTGATATTATATAACCGTGCAATGGTAACTTCTCCAAATGATCACAGTCCCTTACAAAAAGTAAAGCTATTAAAATGCATCTGATAATTGTAAGCCTTATAGCAGACAATCCAATTACTAGCACAGAGAAGTTTCCTCACATAAACAGATGGTTTAAATAGGACACAATGTTGTGTTTTGTGATGAACATTATGATGTCTACAGTCTCCGATACAAGTAGCAGTCTTTTTTTGGCAGTTCTTTTATGAAAGACGCTGTGCTAATCGCTTTGTTGGGTAGAAACAGAAAGAACCTAAATGTAGCAAATCAGAGCAATCCTATCGGCTTTGTCTGACACACCAAAGTGGCATTTGATGTATTTTAATCACTGCTGTCAAATATAGCTGTTTCTGTACTTAATTGATCATGATAATGGTCCCTTTGTATAACAAGTGTTATAATATTCTCTACCTTTTCATCCTAAGGTTTCATCATGCTCTATTTGTCTAAAAAATGACAGACTATACACTCCTCCTTTGCATGTAGCTAATTCTCTGTGGAAAGCAAACCCTGAAAAGAACCTTTTTCCTTTTCTTCAGAGTCATTAGCCTGTTAGACAAACATTATCAGCTGAATAAAATCCAGTGTTCCCTTCAAACACGCTGTTTAATAAGGTTTGCACTGGAGAAAAAGAGAATGCACGGCAAATTAAACCAGCAGAAGCATTGATAATTATTTGACTTCTCCTGAACAACGTAATCCTTTTAGGAGGTGTTGTATTTTTCTTGGAAAAAGAAGAGAAAAGGAATGCAATAATAAATAAATATATAAATAATGTTATAAATAAGCTGCCTTGTTTGGAGAGTGGGGTGCCATGGGAGGTGTAGTGCAAAAGGAAGATAGTGACTAAGCTCACTAATAGCATCTTTGTTTCCAGTTAGTGCTGGTTGGAAACTCTGGGGTATTGGAAGATTTTTTATTTTTTTTGCCAAAGTCAGGCTAAGACTGAATACTCTACTCAAGACATCAAGACACCACAAACTGCTTATCAGTTCATCGAGACCATCTGTTTGGTGATCAGCGCTTGCATTTAGCGCTCAGTGCACCACGTTTTCCTGAGGGTTCTTAATGCGGTGTAACATTTACCTGAAAAAAGCAGGCATCAAGACAAAGGTGGCAAAACATTTGCCTTTCAAGCTGAATTTGTTCCATCTCTTAAGTCACTGAATGGAGTCAGGCAGTCTTGGATGTTTCTCGTGAACAAACGATGCCAGTCGTCATGGAGGTGAGCCATGAAAATGTCATTGTCATCTTTTATGTCCGCAGTGGATTTATAACAGTTACCCGGAATTTCATTCTGCCTCTCTTTCGACACGAATAAATGACTCAGAGACCTTGAAAGTTTAATTTGAAATAACAGCTTGTCTTGGAGGCAGGACTTTAAAATAAAACAATCGCTTTTTCAGTAGCAGAGCCAACGTGTGCTGACATGGAGGCCAGAAGTCAGAGCTTGATATTTATTCCTCTGCCCTTGAAGATGGACTTCACCGCGCCAATTCATCACCACGTCTCCTTCACAGAGCGACACCAACACAGGCGAAATCCTATTTCATTAGTGCAACTTCAAGAGTTCATTTCCAAACTCAAAATGCTTCCTGGATGTCCATCAGTTGCAACAATCAAGTTATGGCTTCCTTTGGAATATAAAAATAACATAAAGGACTTCTGAGAAAGAGAATCACATCACCGTAACATGAAATAATGGCAGCAGGCCTGGCATTCACTGCCTACCAGTGTCTGAAAAGTGATAAAAAAGAGAGAATGGAGAAAAGTGTTTAGTATTCGCAGAGACCAGTTCTCATACTAACGGCTGATAATGTGATTTTCATTGTAGCAGGATATCTGGCACTAGCGAGGAGAGAAAAGGCTGTATATACTTCTACAGCATTTCTTAAGTGCTTATCATGGCAGGCGGCTGAAACCCTATTCTCCATGTGCCTAAAACTAACATGAGCTCAGAGTTGCCTTTAATTTTGTACTAAAATTGTTCAGATTACATCTGTGGCACGATGGAGCAGGCCGTCTCCCCCCCTATCGAATTATGCTATTAACAGAGCCACCTCTTACACCTGATAAGAGCTGCAGGCTTTTTCTGGAGCAAGACTTCCTCAACAGCATTTGTGTTTCACTTTTACTGCCCTTTGTCAACAGTTGAGGTAGACGCAGAAGCCCCGACACAAACTGTGTCCTAAAAAATATAAATACATATGCATGTCATAAAATAAAACATGAAATACAACAGATGGAATTGTTAAAACTTGTCTGACACTCTATTACTGGATATATATCCAGTAGACCAAATGGCAATGACATGTAACTAAAACAAACAGTAACTGTGAGAAATTAATAGTAAATTATAATTATAAAAATAAATAAATAAATCAAAAGTATAACACCAAATGTGACTGCTGTAGCTTTTCCCCCTGGGATTAATAAAGTTCTTTGAATCTTGAATCTTGTATATTGCTATTACAAAATAAGTGTGATGAGAAACCGAATCAAGCTCTTTTTATACACCAAATCTAGAGCTGACAAATCATTTTTATTATGTATGCAACATGTAATATGGCCTAGGCAGGTATATATAATATCATACTACGAAAGATCTATTGAACAGGAAAACTTGGTGGTCATGCGACTGGATACTTGTGGATTTGTGTGATACAGCAATGTGAGAATTGCATGTGAAAGGTCAGTAATGGCCAATACAGTTGAAGCCAAAAGCTTGCAGCTTTAGCACCTAGGCTAAAGATATTCAATCTCCACACATTTCATGTTAAAATACTTTTCTTTTGGCAAGTCAGTTACACTACTTTGAACTGCTCTGATCACATCAGAGGTCACTTTAAAACTTATTAGAGACAGATTTATTTCAGCTTTAATTCATTAATGTGACAAGTATAAATCATTGTTAAATCAATGAAATTGCACAATGTAAAGCCCGACTTAAGGCATGCACTGATGCTATGTGCTTGATAATAACCTGAAGGCTATGACGGCTGACTTTGAGCAGTGTCACATTTTTACTGCTTTGTGGCCTAAAGGAGGGCCGCGCTCAGCGAAGACCTGTCTGTTTAGTATTCTACCCCAAAAGTGTTTAACCCCCAAAAGATATAAGATAACTTTTTCCCCTCCTTTCCACAGATGATATTAAGTGCCTGCCATTATCGCAGTAGGTCTGTATCATATTAGAATCTGCAATCGTAGGTCACAAAGTATACCGGGCCCTTGTCTCGCACACTACTGCAAAATTACTTTCTGCCACACAATGCTGCCTGAATGAGCTGAAGCTTTGTCATTTAAACTGCATAAAGAGGCCAGAAATTGATTTTTATTGTAGATCTTCATATCTAATAAACCTCTAAGGATCTCTTTTATTCAGCGCCTGAATGCCCACTGAATGCTTTCAATCCACTTCTGTGTTTCATGCATAAAAGTGGCAGCCAGGACATTAGAGAGAGAAATAGACGAGGGGGGGGGGGGATACCGTGCTGGTGAAAAGCATCCGCTCCCCTCCACCTCTTCTCTTCTCTTCTGTGGGTAGGACGGAGAAGGTGAAGGAGCTGGGGGTAATTGAAAAGGGAAATGTTTTCTTTTTTACCTTCTTCTCTTTCAGAAGAATGTATTCTTTTCATGGAGGGAAAAAACATAACCAGAGCTCAATTTTTCCAAAGGAAAAAAAAAAAAAAAAGTCCATGAAGAAAAAAAGTACAGAGACTGTGAATACAAAAAAAAAAAAAGCCTAAAAAGATCTTCGTTGCTGTTTAGTTCAGGGAAATAAAGCTCACCTGGCCACTTCCATTGTTTTCTGTAGAAAGTCTGCTGAGAACCCCTGAAGCATTTGAAACTTTATTTTCCTCCAACGCTTCTTCCTCCTCCAATCACCAGGCACCTCACCTTGCTCACAGAGCTCCGTGCAGAATTCCACTCGTTTTCCCTGATTGCGAGTAATCCCTAACATGTAAACAAAATTTGTTTTCATGCGACTGAATATGATTAATTATCTCGGAGTAATCCAGCTCCACTCGCAAAGACTTTTCAGAGGAGATTACAATTTCCGAACTGACAACCATGATAGTCGAGAGCATTCTGTAAGTCTCAGATTAAAGGTCACAGAAAGCGAGCGCTGGTAAAAACTCACGAGGCGATGGGTAAGTAAGGGCAGATGCAATCACGACAGCATCAGAGGAGGAAGGGAGAGACGAGTGCCTCAAACTGTCATAAAAAAAAAAAAAAAAAAAAAAAAAAAAAAGATTATGGAAATGGATATCTGCATAGCGCCACCAAACATATGGCAGTGCCTAATGCCATTTAACACTTGGGGCTGGGTTTAATCAAACTTCCGCAATTAAAAACACAAATTAGATGCGAACATCTGAAAGTCAGGGGAACACGACAGAAAAGGATGGCTGATCCTGACAGAGAGAGAGAGCTGAACACTTCTCCCTAATCTAAAGACAGGCCTTCTACTACACTTTGTTTCTAATCATATATACACACACAAGCACACCAGCGTAGAATACTATGTTGGCGTATGAAATCTACATAAAACCCTCTGGCATATTTACAGGCTGGAAGTAAATGAGCGATACTACTTTCACAGCATCTTTACTGCCAGTGTTATGTCTTGATCATAGCTTTTATATTTCCTATTTAATGCTATTATTATTTTATTTAGTATTATATACATTTATTCAGAACCAACTGCAGCATCCGTGACAACAAGAAAACAAAGAACTCCGCTGTACAAGAAAGCTTGTGCATATATGACAATAAAGTTCTTGAATCTCAGTATAACAGAAATAAGTTTGGCTCTACTAAAAGCCCAGAAAATGATCAGTGATGCGGTGTTAAGTGTTCATATCCAACGGAAAATGACAAGAACATGCAGCTGAATCCATTTGTATGTTTCCCAGCATGATCAGGTGCAGGTGGCAGGGTTGAGCCGTGGGTAATATGGCATGTTATGATTATTGGCCAGTGCAGGACTGGTGATAGTGTGAAATCGAGCAGCCGTGATAACACACCATAAGAGAGTGTTTCCATCACTGCACCAGTGGCCTGATTACTCAGCCAGCACAGGGGTCGCATTCAATCACGGCAAAACCAAGAAGAACAGGCGGTTACTTCCTATTTCATCATTTATCACTAGGCAAGGTCTGTGTGTGGATGTCTGAAGCTGCTTTGGTTGACATTGGCAATAAATTACTTCAGGTCATGTTTAAAGTTATACATATACGTTAAATCACATTAAAAAATCAAAAGCTCAGAATTTAAACTGTGATAGCAATACTATAAAAATATAAAAAGATATATTTAAAGAAATATAAATAATTGAAGCCAAACCGTTTCAGGAAGAGCTAATGCTGGCCCAGAGATCTGATCAGCTCATTATTGGAAAGTTACTCATTAAGGCTGGGATAGTATGTTAGCACTGAAGTGGCGTTGTATGCTTCCTATCTGTTAAGTAGCGGAGGACAATAGCTCCTCTCATACTGTGTGACACCTGAGCATTTCAGGCTGCCTAAGAAAGAACGAGGTCATGTAAATCACTCAATCTTCATCCACTTCTGCTTTACAGGTGCCGAGGTGAGCACGCCGGGCTCACATTTACACACCTGACACGGATCTCTCAAACTTGTGCAGTAAGGAGGTGGGAATGGAGAGAGCTGGAGGGAGCAGGGAGGCTTCTAGAGAATTCTTTATGCAGCTCTGTGTATTTCTTTCATGTTGTCCGGCCGGTAACTGAGTCGGCTTTGCCACAGGCGACGGCTAATTCACACCCTCAGATCAGGAGCATGAAATGAGAGCGCAGTGCAGACGGGGGAAAGCCCTCGGGTTAATGATAGCGCATATACCCAACACCATTTCCCATAAATCTGCCCAAATGCTTTCATTTGAGATGATCCTTGGCATTTGAGTGTAGCCACACACACGCACACACACGTACAGGTACAGACCAGGACATGTCCAAGATCTCTGTCTCTCACACACACACACACACACACACACACACACACACACAAATATGCCACACAGCTGCAAAGTTGTACTTGAATTAAAAAAAAAATGCTTTATATAATAATAATAATAATAATAATAATAATAATAATAATAATAATAATAATAATAATAAAATGAACCTTTTTAGTATTAAAACAAACAAGAAAAAACCATTAAGAAGAAGAGAAGAAAGGAAAACTGTTGTGAGAATGAGTACGTATTAAGTTGGAACTTACAATAGGAGAAGGAAATGTAGTTTGATATTCTGGCTAATAGCTATTATTTGCCTTTGTGTGCTGTTTAGGTAATATGGATTAAGCCTCTCAGTTGCATATCCAAAGGAGCAAATATACAAACATATAGTATATGCACACACAGGGCTGAAGCACACAAAAGCCTTTGCCATGATGGAGGCTTTTCCCCCCACACCAATCATCTAAATGAATAAACAGATCTACTGTATAACCAAAATAACATACAACTGTGAGGCACTTTAAGAATCTTTAACTCCTCAGTTGAACAAGCTGGTGGATAAAGGTTTTCTCCCCCCTTCTTCTCCCCCCAGAAACCTCTTTAAAGTTATTTTAAATTTCTCAGCAAGGCTTTGAGGAATCTGTTTGTTTGAGGGCAGCATTAGATGTGACCAGCGTTTTATTGTGACATAAAACCGCATTTCTTCCTCAGCAGATTAAAAATAAAATCGGTTAATAAGAAAAGCTGTCAGCAGCAGAAAACGGCTGACATAATCCGTTTATCCTCCAAGCAATAAAGATATTGGTCCTTGGGAGTCTATCTTTCCTCTTATGTTATTTCGCCCAAAACATTATCTTCTATGCATTCAGATGGATTAAGAAGCCATGTGGGAGATAGAAGGAAAATGACAGATACAAAAAACCTATAATATCCTTTCAGTCCTTCTCACATGCTCTCACAGGAAGCTACAAGTTATGTGCACGTAGGAGGAAAAATAAGGACAGAAACTAGCTGAAAGAGAGAAAAAGGGCAAAGTGTAAGATGCAAAGAGAGATGCAGTATGAGTAAGAGAAAAAGAAATACATAAAGAGAGATACAGAGGACGAGAAAAATAAAGGAGCTGGCCGTTATCTGATGAAAGAAATGTGTTGGGAGGGGCAGAGGCCTATATGCTCCACCCACTTTATCTCTGGTAGGCGTGGCTTTTCGGCTTCTCACTGTAGCAGCACACAGATGACAAAGTTTATCAACCACATGGCATGAAGAAATATGACTACAGATTTTTTACTGTTTCAAAAAGGTTTTTGGGTCACGTATAGATAATTAGGTTCAGTAAAACAATGTCTCTTTTAGATCACACGGCTTTGAAAAATAAGGTTTCAGCAAACATGCAGAACAGAGAACTGGCCAGATGCTTCTGACCTCACACCCCTTAAATATGTGGTTCCCAATCTTCAAGTCACCCCATCCGGCATCTTCTGTTGTTTTTCCTGTTCTATCACACCTCCAACTGATCAGATAATTACCAGGGCCCATGGGTGTGTAATGCTATGTTCATGATTCAGAACCTTTTACTTTCCATCTCAACTTCTCCTCAAAGGAGAAAACAATGGACAGCATTATAAGCATAGATATTAGTTTAACCAGCCTATATGTGGACATCTATACATATATTTAAAAAAAGGAAACAAAGACTATTGGGAAGAAGAAAGAGAAAAGGTACATTTAAAGTTGACTTTTAAAATGAGAGAAGAAAGTGCAGCCATGAAGGTCTTGGGGTACGACATGCCATAATTTGGGGGCTACGGCACTAAAGTCTATCTGGTTTTGGGCATCACCATCCATCCATCCATCCATCCATCCACTGTCTGTACATTCTGTTATCCTACACAGGGTCCTGCCAGAGTCTGGACCCTATACCAGAGGTACAAGGCAGGGGACACCCTGGACCCTGGCCAATCCATCACAGGGCACAATCACACACGCACTCACACACACATTCACACACTATGGACAATTTGGAAATGCCAATCAGCCTACAACACATGTCTTTGGACTCGGGGAGGAAACCAGAGTACCTGGAGGAAACCCACAAAGCACAAGGAGAACATGCAAATTCCACACACTTTCATTTGAACCTCGTATTAGATCACTCACAGAAATTGCTTTTCATCAGCTCCACAACACTGCCTGACTTTGGCCCATGCTTAGTTTGAAAGATGTGGAAACCCTGGTTTCCCTATTCTGTAGCATCTCGGCTAAAACCCTAAATAGATTCCAACACATAAACTCAGATACTTGAGTCCTTACTTATACAAAATGTTCAACACACATTACACCAATACTACATCAGCTACACTGGGGGGGGTCGGGGTCTGTGAGTGGCCTAAGATGAGGTTCAAATGAAAGTGTGTTTCATCTGTAGATGGTTTAACAGTGATGGCATCAACATCAACTGAAAATTCTGAGTTTTAGAGATAAGAGTTTGAAACACTTGAACATCTCACACATAACATAATAATTTTTTTTACTATTAATAATGTCATAATTAAAGCAATGACTGGAAAGGAACCATACCCATTGCTCTGAATTTAAGCATTTGTAACTTTACATATTATCTCACTTGTGCAAATCATTATCTGCTAGATTATATAAATGAAGGTCATTCTTTCTGAATGCAAATCCTGAATGCTAAGGCATCAGGATGGGGTGGGGCAAAGAGCTGGGTGAGTGACAGCTGACGTGTCCCGTGGTGCTTGTGCTCATGAACCGCGAGTGTGTTATGTTTAATCAGGGTGGCTAGGCTGGTAATGAATTTTGATTACGTCTCTAAATGGAGTCAATGTGCAAGGTGGGAGGGGTCGGGTCAGAGAAGAGAGACAGAGAGAGAGGGTGAAATATTAATGTCTTCCCAGATGATGCATGAAACCCTGGTGTGTAATTTCCCCTCACTTGCCTTGTCTGCCGCCAGATTGTTAGCACTTCATCATTAGTGGGGGGAACTTTTTGCATCTCGATTCATCTTTCTCTCTTTGATTAATGCCGATCTTGATTCATTAGTTTATCATTACTGTGGTTTTAAGGGATCATTGCATATCCATCTTGTGGCGGGGCAAGGCACGTGTGGGGAGAGGAAGCAAGGAAACACAGGCCTTTCCTACAGCAGCTAAAAGGAGAAGTATGGGGGGAGGGGGGGGTCTGTAGAGTTCCTAATAACTCAGTGTGTCTCCAAGTCCGCCCCTCCGAGCTCAATGAGACGCGATTGTCTCTTCTCGTCTGTGTACACCCACCTATTAAAATGTCATCACTTTCATTTGTAAAAAGCAAAAAAGAGCTGAAAGTGCACAAAACACTCTGCTTGATTAAGAACAGTCAGCTATGCAGGATCTCTGTGCATGCTAACGAGCCAACGCAGAGTAAATGGATAATTCAGTATCCAAATGCTCACGGAGTGTAATGTAAAAGTTTAGATTGATTAGTCAGTACAAACAGATTGCATGTTTAAGCATCAAGGCCTCAACAACACAGACGTGAATGAAGGACAATATATTAAAGAGGATGTCCATAATAACCTCAAGTTCTCAATTTTCTGCCTTTCAACGGACATTTTTTCATGTATGCGCTTATGGAGGACTGCTGCATCTAATCACGATTATCAGTGTATAGAAGAGCTTTTCATGTTTCCGTTCATTGTCCCTGAGTCTGCAGATCTGAAGAGGAGTCATACGTCTTAATAGCGATGTGGATACTCATTTAATAAATGTTTTCTGCAGAGACTCAAGCCCAGGTTCATTTTAAAGGGAAACATATTTGAAAATCATAAACCATGACAAGGATGAAAAATCACCTGTACATTCCCACAAATGATCATGCTCTTATGCACTAGACATACAGTACTGTGCAAAAGCCTTAGGCACATAAACGCTGGAGAGCCTAGATGCCTTCAAACATAATTACATGTTTCTACCATAAAGAAGTGAAGTGAAGTGACTTTGTGGCCAAGTG
>CM074946.1:17079051-17115927 GCA_037577455.1 Pangasius macronema
GGTGGCAGAGAGCGCTGGTCATTCACTCCCCCACCTACAATCCCTGCCAGACCTGAGACTCGAACCCACGACCTTCAACTCTCAGACCATTAGGCCGCGACTGCCCCCAAGTAGTAAACAGTAATAAATGAAATAAAGTCAATATTTGGTGGGATGACTCTTTCCTTTAAAAAAAAAAAAAAAATTAGTAGTCTCAGGTACACTCTCAGTCATTTGTGCAGTTTTATACGGAAATGAGCTGGAAGTGTTACTGAGCATCTTGCAGAACCAGACACTGCACTTCTGGAGACTTTGACACACTTGCTTCTTATTTTCCACATGAAAACCCCAGCAGCCTTCATTATGTTTTTTTTTGTCTGAAAAGTGGTCTCTTAAGTAATATGCTGCTTTCTTTACTTTCTTTTCTTTACAAACATTTACAGTTTTTGTACTGACTTGATAATGATAATGCAGAAGTCACGAAATAAAATAAAAACGTATAACAAAAGTTATAACAAAAAAATAGGGTGTCTAAGGCTTTTGCACAGTATTGTACGGCTACCACAAAGAAGAAACAAAATAATAATAATTTATCAAGGAATTTATCGCACAAATTGAAATGTATTTACAAAACTGTATTTACTTTCTTAAAAATATATTAAGGTCATAAAAGGCCATTTTTGAGTGTTACAGCTGCATCCTTGTTACTTGTTGTTGTTGTTGTTGTTGTTGTTGTTGTTTGTTGCTAAGTTCAGCTCCCAAGCTGCTAATTTGAAGAAACAAGCCAAGTTCAGTACTGAATGAATTAATGAATATAATTCTTTGTTTTGAAATTATATATGAATAACTGATCGTCCACCTCCAAATTCAATTTCTAATATGAACACTGAACCAACCATTTTTAAGCAAATTTTTTTAAAGAATTTGTTTCTAAGAAACTCATTTGTAGCATAAAAATTAGACAAAAGTGATGGCGTAAGTGGCGTTTATAGAGGGAAACACTGAAGCCTGTTTTGGTCACACCAAGTCCACAGCAAGGGACTCAATAAAATCTAAGCAGTGATTATTGAACCCTGCTGCCATCCTAAAGAGGCCAATCCATCAACTATCCACTATTTTAGCTCATATTACAAAATATATTCAACTTTCTTCAAGTATAGGATGTCTCTAAATGTTCTTTTCTCATTTTTTTGTGACTGCAGGTGCTGTTGTCAGATTTAGGCTTTCATTTCAGTTTCACACCACTTTTATTTGCTCACAGTAAGGCTGGGCGATATTGCAAAAAATATATATATTGATTTTTTTTTTTAACTTTATGAACAATTCTTGATTATTTCAATTTTAAGATTTTATTTATTAGAAAGGACTTGGAAAAATGTAGATGCACAATGTAGATGTAGATTTGGACTTTGTAATGATGCACATGTCAGTTGTAATAATATGGAAATATCGGAGCTTAAATATGAAACTACACAACTATGCAAACACTACACTGAATTAAGAAATTCAATTGTAGGCCCATAATTAGTAGAAAATAATCAGCCTGAAACTGACTAAAGAGAAATTTCAATCAAAACAGAAGATGATAAACATTCAAAACTTGCCCTATTTGGATTAGTTTATCAGGAGGACATCGGTAATGATTTTTTAATCATTAGTTTCCTCAGTGATACAAATCTCACAATAAAATTACCGCAGGAGCAGTGAATTTCTAGCGTGTTGTGTTTTCTGTCAACCTGAAAGTTTACGTCACGTGGTCACGTGATCATGCTCCATTCACAGCATGACGTCCAAGCAGTCGAAGAGGCACTGGAGTAGAAAAGAGACACTGGCTCTTATTTCACTTTGGGGCAAAACAAAAATTCTAGCAACATAAATACAATAAAATAATAATCACAAAGTATACAAGAAGCCTCCATTTTCTGTTTTGCAACTTGGGAAGTGTTTAAAATACAGCAAGTAACAGCAGTCAAACACAAGCTGACAGCTGCATAGAAAATCACAGAATGTGCATCCAGACTGGACTAAAAGAGTTATCCAACAACCTGTATGCTTCCCAAAACAACATTAAGTAGCTCAGCCTGTAATTCTCTCAGAGGAGGACAGAGGAAAACACCGACATGGCCGATCCTGGTGGTAAAGAAGTCACAGAGGAGCACCTGTAAACTAGGAAATTACTCCAGCACCCCATGCGAAATTATTCCCATCTGGATAGGGCTTTAATAACCAGAGCCATATTTACATTAACTGGCTTTCTAAAAACAATTAATCAATGATATTATAGTTGTATGTTATTATTTCTATAGTTATTAGCCCTAAAAGAAAAGTGGGTGATAGCAGTGGTCAAATCTATAGGTGTCTCCATTTCCCTAAATCAAATCTGACATGATAAAAACATGTGGTTAACATTAAGATCTTGAACCTTTTGTCTCACCCGAAATGAAAAATATGTATTAATTTTAATATAATCAGATCCTTCACTGCAAGGGAGTGTTTCACAGGAGCTTTATAGGACACTAGACCACTAACACCTTAGTGACACTAAAAGGTTCAAATCGGTTATCAGAACTAGACCAGAAACTGGCAGAATGATTTATAGGCTTTAACTTAGATATTTCCCATATAACTTGGAATCTGATATCTGTAATAGACGGCGGTACTGCAGTAGAAGAGAAAGACATCATACAGGTGTATTTTTAAGGGTTGGAGTAGAGATTATTACCTCATGCCTTACATTACAAAACAATTCTCCATGTTCTTCTCTCACTGTGATCAGTGCCCTGTCATCAACATCATAAAGAGCCATTAATCATATCATACATTTTTATCATTTGCAAATAAAACAAAAGGCACTTTCAATGATTTAAGTTCTTTAAACAGGTGTCATAATGACCAGTGAAAGTCTACAAGGAAGTAAAAAGACATCGAAAGGCACAAAGTACGTTAGATTTGTACTTGTACATGTATATTGATTTTACTTCAAAATCTAAAAATAAGCCAACATTTTTTCATCTTAATTTATACTACCATTAAAAAGTTTGGAATTGTCGCTTCCAAGTACGGACTCAATGGTGTCAGTAATATAAACTATAAAATATAAAACATTTTGCTTTAGATACAACTTACAAAATAATAAATATCATTCCAGTATTTATACACTTTTAAACTAGTACTTTTTTATTTTAAACCACTTGTAGAAAGCTTCAAAACTATAAAGGTTGCATAAAGTTTTAAGTAAAGGTTGTGCACAGTTTAAATATATTCATATAATATATTAATATAATATATAACATAAAATTAATATCTTTTTTCTTCTCGACATGAAGATGTTAAGTAGAAAATTCTAAACAAACATAATTCCAGTATATTTTTAATCACAGTATATTAATCATCATCCCAAAAACTAACTAAAAAATAAATACTAAACAAAACCTGTAAAATTGATTTAGTGATTTATATTGGATCTGTGTATGTATACAGTGTATTACATCTACGAGACTGTATGAGAGTTTAGTGCATAGAATAATGACAGTTCATTAAAAAATGGAGTACATCGGAGTTACAGTGCACTATGGGTAATTATATTATATCTTAGGAATATGATTAGTGCATTGACAACTCTAACAGCGCAATAAAGTGTCTGGACTCCAACTAGTGCACTACATGATGAATAACTCAGACAGGGCATTAGTTTGTGTAAAGCTAAGACAGGGGATTAGTTTGTGTAAAATCTAATCACTTTCACTCGTTAGCATTCCTACACAATAAGTCTGAAAACAAGTTGATTACACAGCTTTGATATGTAAAAATTCAAGTAATGTTGCTTAAAGAAAAATCAAAGGTAACTGTATGAAATACGTAAATGACAGCTATGTACAAATGGGCTCAGTCACCCCCTGGGTTCAAGTGTGCATCTTGTGAAGGCTGCCTGCATAACAGCAAGTGATATACAAGTGACATGAGTACAAAGACACCATGATACCGGCGCTGACGCCCTCGACATCCTCCTCCAGTGTCTGAGTGGCGGCTCCGCTTCCTCCGTTCCACATGGGAACACATGAGGTGAGCCTGAACTTAATGGGAATTTCAAACAGCGGCCATCTTTTGCGTACGTCGCTGTAACACAGTGTCACTTCAGCACCGGCATTACAAACAGAACCTGATAACGCAGGGGTTTTAGACGTGGATGAGGGCAAAGGCGGAAAAAAAATATCCTACAACTGTGGATTCGCTGTGGCCTGAAGAGCAGTGCGTATCAGTCAGAGGCCAAGCAGACATGGACTTACGGCCCCAGCAAACTTAATGAGCGCTCAGGCCCACTTAACACCAAGTGTGACTAGATAGGCCTCCTAATATCCTTGCTCGTCAGGAGTCCGGCACATAATGCTGCCGTTTCATTTTAGTAATCCCTGCTATTAATATAAGGTTTAACAGACACAAGGTGTCAAGGTGGTGCCATCAAGAATCTTTAGCCTTACATGCAGTACACGTATTAAAGATATGTATGAAATGGTTCATATAGTAATTCATGGAAATGAAGCGCAGCAGACAAAAAAAAAGTTCATATTTTTCACCAATTACTTTCATCAAAGAGCCGTAATATGTCAGCATTGTTCGTGGATAACATGATACGTGTATGGTATTGAATCAAAAGCTATACAGAGCAGGACAGTGGTGCATAACTTGCACATTAACACTACAAAACAGTCCATTTCTTACAGTTCTACTCATTATCTATGGAGATTATTTAGCAATAAGCCTCTATGTTATTCAACCGCCATACAGGTCAAAGCTTTGATTCAGCCTAAATATCCCCCATTTATCACCGAAGTCTCATCCATAAATAAATTCCGACTGTAATATGAAGCTACATCTATGAGCCATAAAGCATCACGTTTGATCTGTTCTTTTCTTTTTAGAAATCTCATTCAAATCAATAGCTGACAGAAGGTTGAATTAAACTCTTCCACGTTATAGTCTTTTTTGGCTATGACATACACCAGTGCCCAAACAGAGGCAGCACCCCCTCTCCTTCTATTTCCCCTCTTCTTCAGTTCTTCCCTAATGCAGCTTAATCCTGGCTGAAGACAGACATGCACTGCGTGTGTGCGTGTATGCGTATTTGTGTGTAAGGAATATCTCTTTGCTTTTTCTGCCTCAGTTCATTATTTTTCTTTCTTGTCATTTAGTGTGATAGGTTGGACAGAGGCGAGCCAATGAGTACTGAAGACACAGTCACAGGGCCTTAATCTAGTCTTTAATGCGTGACTTCAGAGATGTCATTTATCTTGTGACTGCAGCAGGCGTCCACAAAACTTTATCTCTAATAATATATTGATGGATTAAAGGGGTCAGGCCGGGGGAGCAGGCAAGAAAAATTGCTTATTGACATCAAAATACAGTGCCCCCCAAAAACCTGATAAACATGAGGGACAGGAAAGTGGAAGTCAGAGCGAGGGAGAGAGAGGAAGAGAGAGGGAGTTACAGAGGAAGAGAGGGATGAGAGAGGCAAGGCATTGTGCCCACTGATTTTCCTCCATCAGACGAGCCTGCGGTGGTCCGAACTCTCAAGACACGCACAAACACACACACACACACACCCACACACACACACACACACACACACACACACACACACAGCTACTCCAGCTGGTGCCTGGGGAAAGCAGCCTGCTCCAGGACTCCTCCACATTTATCTAAACACTCCCATTCTCTCTCTCTCTCTCTCTCTCTCTCTCTCACACACACACACACACACACACACACCTTATTAAACACACTTAAGTAGAGCAACAGGACTGGGCCACTTGTGTTGAGGCTAAGAAGAGAGGCGAGTGTAAAGAGAGACTGTCATGCACTTTTCCTGGCCTACAGTGAATAAATCATATTAAGAGGAGCATTTTAACCCTTCTTCATAGACATTTTGCTCATGTATTGTGTAAGAAGCGTCACATAAACTCACAAAAAAATGTGTTACAAAAAAATATAATAAATTCAGGTTTCTCCTAATTAAAAAGTACGTTTGACACCCGATCCATTTCTGTACAGCGAAAATGACTCATACAGAGGTTTTAAAGCTTTATTTTTGGTGCACTCTTCAGGAAAGTAGTTATAACGCCAATACACGTTTTCTCACTGATTTTGATAAATCGGTATTTAGAGTCTCAAAGAAATGCAAGAGTCACTGTTTAGCTGTCCCACAACTCTCTGAGTCCTCGCGTGAAAAATGTGTTTGAGCGCTGTGGAAAGCACCTCCAATCCCAAACAGTGTCAATCCAACACACTTTCTGCAAGTCCTCTAAAATTAATACACTTTTACCATTACAAGATAAAGCCAGGGACATATTACACCAGGCGTATCTGCAGGCCTGTAATACTACGGAGTCAGCATTCAATAAAAGACGTTTGCAACCAGGCGTTTCTCATGACGGTGGCGGCAAAAGATTTAAAAGCTGCTAAATTAGGTGCGGCTTGCCGAGCGAAAGGTGCCGGCTAAGCAGGCCCACTCTTACTTTCGAATGACAGAGTTGTTTATGGGGGGAGGCCTCCCTCTAGGGCTGCCGATGCACCAGAGGGACAGTTTATGATGCACTCACGAGGTTATTTAGGCTCAAACAGAGTGCATAATGTTGCCCAACAATCAGTGACCATAACTCACAGCTCACACAGATTTCAGCCAGGCCTTACTGATTGCTTCCGCATTTTTATTATCCATCAGCCTTTGACCCAAACCTATAATCATATTTATTGAATGCACCATTCATTCATTCATTCTTTTTCTTTCTTTAGTTCTTTCATTCTTTCTACAATCAACTCTGGAAAAATGAGAAAAAGAAAGGCATAGGCAACATAAAGAAACTGTGGCTGTCTAAATATTTGAAGATTTGCAGGGAGTGTGAGCAAACAGAATGCATGCGCAATAACCTTTTCTTGTGTTATTGCTGCGCTTTTTTTATGACTCCAGACAACCACCAATGGAGCCGTTAAAAATTTAATCCAGCCTCACGCTTATAAAACATGTCAACCATTATACTACAGCTGTCCACGGCTGATGAGAAAGTCAGGGGAAGAAAGGTGAAGGAGGGGAAAGGGAGAACAAAGTTTTTTTTTTTTCAGCTTTAACTGTAGCAGTAGGAAAACAAATCTATCCTCATCTGTCAATCCTACTGTGACCATGATGGTTACCCCAGTAATGGAGTATCAGCAACATGCTACATGCCCTAGAATGTTATAATTTCCATCCTATGTCAGAATTAAAACTCAATTAGAACATCACAGCGTGAAGCGAAATTTTATTTGACTCCACCAACAGTGGCTCTTGAACTCACAACCCTCTAATCACCAACACACAACTTTAACCACTGAACTATTACTGTTCCCAAAGTGGTGTTTATGCAGTGATAATTCAGACTGTTGCTCATTAGACCTCATAAAACGCCTCAACTGGGGCAACTTTTCCAAATCAGATGGTCATTTGAAGCTGTCCACAGTGGCGCTGATTAAATCAGAACAGCAGTGTGTCACCTGAAGGACAACTGCTGCTCATAATCACCCGTCTGATCATGAGGGTCAAAGAGCTGTGGGATCATAAAGCCGCGTGTTTGTGGCTGTCTAAATCCAGAGACCATAAACACATCAACAATGGCGATTAAGAAAGAAAAAAAAAAAAAAAAAAACCCACACACATCACATCTGCTGATCGATGACGGATCCAAACGCCGGCATCAACACTGCTGTCCTTTAGTATAAAGTATACGCTATTTTCCCCTCCCTCTCATCTTGATGGGCACTTTATCTGGAAGAGAATAAATGGAACCAAAGCGGGAGAATAATACTAACAAAATGGGCCTGGACGTCCACCGGGGAGCAATAAAAAGGAGAGCAATTTCGGCGATAAATAATTCCCCCCTTTACTTTGTTGGTAGAGGCAAACACAGTGCGCCTGGGCCATCAGGCTTGTCACACTGTAATCTAGCTTTGGGCGTGGGTATATTAATGCCATTTCCATATTCAGCACCCTACCCCCTCATACCCTAGCCCCCCCCCAGTCCACTTTGGAGCCGCATGGGCTGCTTCCAGGCCCGGGAATACCCCAGAGTCTACCGGCCGGCGCTCCGTAATTCCAACACAGCTCATTATTTAGCATGTCACCGCTATTTTACATGTTAAAGCACCTCCATTGCCATCTAATTTATTGCAGGAATATCAAATGGGCCAAAATGGAATGGGGTCACCTGCGTTCGGTGGTGTGCAGGAAATAAATATATATACAGTCAGTCAAGTCAAGGTGAAAACTTGTGTCAGCAAGACGGCTTTTTCTTTAGGGAGGGGGGATGTTGAAAATCAAAAAGGCAAGGAAACAATGGTACAAAAAAAGATCTCATGGGGAATCACGCCACTGTTTGCTTTATACCCTTTTATTCCAAGCATTTCTGATACATAAAGTCACATTCAGGTTATATTGTTCCTCTAACTCGCCTTTTTTTCTCGTGAAACTTTGAGTAGGCTGAGCAGACTTTGATGAGATTCAGCAGTAATTACATTTTCCCGACAGGAACAATAGGAGCAACAACAGCAGCAGGGCTAATCCGTCAGCGAGAAGGCCCACTTCTGCTTCCTGCTGACGATGATTAGCTCTAATCTACAGTGCTAGCACTGTTCACAGGAGAAATGCGCTTGTGAACACCACTGCAAACGCTTTTTGTTTTCCTTCTTTCCCCTTCCGCACTCTTTCTATCTCACTCTTTTACTGTCTTTACGTGTACACATTCCCAGCAAATCAATAGGAGTGAATGTGCAAGCGTGCCCAGTTGTGACTGGTCAGCACAATTCACTGTATTAATAAATGGCATCAATATGCACTAATCTGTCTGCTATTCATCACATGTGAAAGGAGGCCGCATGATATCTCAATTAGTGAGAGCAAAAGAAAATGATTAAAGGAGAACTCTTTGCTATAAGATTTGAGTAACTAAAAAAAAAAACCTTGAGTTTCAAACTAGGCCACTTCATCTCTAGAGCGGTGCTGTCTTTTTTCCCCCGATTGAGACGCACATGCAGTGCAGATGTCTGTGTATCAGCTAAACAATTACACATCAATACAACACTTATCTTTTATTACACAGTCGGCAAAAATCACAATGTATTGTTTGTTCGATAAATGACACTGTAAATCTAAATAAAGGAATTAAAAACGCTGTGTGTATGAAAAACCCAGTTACAGATTAGATTCCTGACTGCAGCGAGGTCAAAGGTCATGCCACACGGACGCAGTGGGAACATCGCTGCCGAGCACAGTGAATGCTGGGGAGAAAAGTGCCGTTTTTTTGTACCTTAAACATCTTGCTTACAGCAGCAAGGTCTGATCCTGACCCTTTATGTGCGAATACAACGGTCAGCCTGGACTCCCTTTTACACACACACACACACACACACACACACACACACACACACCTCAGTACTTGTGTCAACCCCCCCACCCTACCTCTCCTCCAGTGTGCGCCTGTCTCCCTCTTTCCTCTACAGATGGAAATTATCAAAACTGTGTTTGAAAGTGAATGAAGGGTGACTCTCTCTCTCTCTCTCTCTCTCTGTCTCTCTCTCCCACAACCCCCCCCCTCCTTCCCGCTTTGACATCTCAGTTTTTTTTTCCCCTTTACTCGCCACCGTTTCTGGGCTAGGTGATAACTGCTGGTAATAGGATTAACATTGATTTCTTTTTGCAAGAACAGAGATGTGCCGGTTCCAGCTATTTATTGAACTGCCAGCTTTGAACTATCAAAACTGACTGGCGGAAAAGACCTAATGCAGCATTTTAAAGAGAAGAAAAGCCTCTGTGCATTTCTTTCTCTCTTTTTGTTATTCTTCCCTTCTCTCCCTTCACCCTTCTTTCTTTTTTCCTCAGTGCAGGATAACAGAGGAAAAACAGCCGCCTCTGTTCTAAAGCCTTGGTAATTGCTTTATTTATTCACATTGTTTTGCTCACCTTGCAAGCTTAATATACTTCTGATTGGATCGCAGACTCTTATTGTGTTGCCGACTTCTCTCTCACCTTGAAATGTGAAACGCGCTGGGACTTTGTCCTCTTTTTTTTCTCCCCCTCAATCCATCTTTTCTTTGTTGTGTGTGTTGGATTTGTGAGGAGTGCTCAGGAGCAGTGAATCATTTCACACACTGACCTGCTCGCACACCGCTGAAATGGCACAAATGAGACGCACGAAACAGGGTTGGATAGTCTGGATTCAAGTGCTCAAAGTCAAAATCTCTAAACTCACATAAACCTCAGCATTAATGCATCACAAACACTGCTAACAAGTCTTTAACGCTTGTATGAACTGATGTGTGTTTACATGGCATCTCAAGAATGAAGACCTGAAGATCTGAATGACTGAAGGCAATTACACACTTAGAGATATAAACAAATGGCTTAATTATAACGTTCTTGATAGAGAATTTGCTAAAATAATCTGAAGTGCATCTAGAAACTGAGTTCAAACATTTACACCCATACACCCATTAACTATTGACATTTAGTAATTTATGTTAGCTTATGTAGACTTGTGCTCAGTAATAGATAAAATTAGATTTGCTAGTGCTAAAGTTTATGGCTTTGTTAATTAAGGGAATCTTAGTGCCTTAATTAATTCACCAGCAATACATAATAATGAAGGCTTTAGATCATATAAGGCTCTGTAGGCTTCCTTTTAGTCATAGAAACATTAGTTTATGCCTTGGTTCAATATTTGGCTAAGATGTAAAGAAATCTCTATTAACGCAGGTGTTATTAAGCTATACTTATGGTTTATTCATTCTTAAGTTCATGATTCAATGTTAACTAAAAATAACATATTTTTAATATTTTTATTATTTGTTTTAGAAGGAAATTGTAATGCAAATTACAGAAGTATTTAAGGTATGTGTTTTATCTTAATAGACATCATAGAAGGCCAATTCCATATGTTCATTCATTTATCTTCAGTGAGCGCTTTATCATGGTCAGGGTCATGGAGGATCCCGGTAACACTGGAGGAGAGGCGGGAATACACCCTGGATGTGATGCCGGTCCATCACAGGGTGCCAGTGGCTTGTTTTTGGGAGGTTTAAGGAAACTACAGAACCTGTCACAAGCCCACATGGACACAGAGAAAACAGAAAAATCCAGGCAGTCAGTAACCCAAGCTCAGGACCAATCCAGGAAACCTGAAAGTGCTGGATGGCAACACGATTATTCTGCCCTGTTTCCATATGTGTAATCATTATATCAAGGTCAGCTGNNNAACCTGAAAGTGCTGGATGGCAACACGATTATTCTGCCCTGTTTCCATATGTGTAATCATTATATCAAGGTCAGCTGCATAGAAAAATAACTAACAATTCACTAACAAGATCTATCCTCATATAATCTGCAACATGAACATGTGTTGAAGTGTTTTAATAGCAAGTACCAGTAGATCTCTGTGGAAAACAAAGAAAACCGAAGTGTTTGCGTTTCTGTCTGTTCCACCTGATTACACATGAATGATGCAAGCGCACACGCTCACTTTCAGTTTTTAGTGTGTGGGTTTGTCTCTTTTCATGTGGCTGTGCTCTGACTGCTGAAAGCCTTTTCTTCCTCCTTCAGATTCACCGCTAATTGCTCATGAGTGAGCTTATTGATTACTGATACTAATCAATTGGACACACTAATTACAATTAAGGCAACAGTGGAGTGTAATTGCCTGCTAATCACTGGCCATTTTGCAGCATTCGCTGTTTCTCAGGAGACCTGTATTGGATCAGATCATTCATTTGCTTATTCATTAAGTTTTATTAATACATTTCAATCCATACAGCTATCCTAATTTAATATATACTGTATATATAATGGAAGACCATCAGTCAGGAGATTCTTCTTCAATGACATACTTCAAAATTCGCAATGAACTACTTCAGGAAATGCAAGCTGAGGCTTTTGGAATGGGCTCCACAGTGCCCTGACTTGAACATCATTAAAATCTGTGGGCAGATCTTACATATGCCATGCGTGCAGGACAGGCTAATAATATCTCAGAAGTGTTCTGCAAAGAAGAGTGGGTGGAAATTCATTAAAGAAGAATAGAAAGAATCCTAGCTGGTTACAGAAAGTGTTGGTAAGCTGTGATATCTGCCAAAGGGGGTGCTACAAACTACTGATTTAGTGGAGTTTCCAAACTTTTACACCTGCCACAATTACTTTTTTTTTATTATTTAAATAAGTAACTGTGCATTAATATCTACAGAAAAATGTCATCTTTTAAAATAGTCTGCTGCAGAGGTTATGTTGACTTCTTT
This sequence comes from Pangasius macronema, assembly GCA_037577455.1. NCBI lineage: Eukaryota > Metazoa > Chordata > Actinopteri > Siluriformes > Pangasiidae > Pangasius > Pangasius macronema. The sequence goes on from CM074946.1 coordinate 17,091,340, forward strand.
TCACTTCAAAAATCAACAACATATGGGGTGCCAAAATTTTAGCACACAACTGTATGTGTGGGAATCTGAGGCTTTAGTGGGCAGTTTCACCTGTGTTCAGAACAGGCAATGTTTGTCCAATCTTCAGCCGTCCAATTTCTGGGTGCCCACTGAAGCCTCAGATTCCTGTTCTTGGCTGACTGACAGGAGTGTAGCTCGATGTGTTCTTCTGCAGTTGTGCTGTGCTGACGTATTGGGAACTCTGAGATGCTTTTCTGCTCACCACAATTGTAAAGAGTGGCTATTTTAGGTACTGTAGCCTTCCTGTCAGCCCAAGGCCCATCTCCACTGAACTCTTACAGTTTACTCAAGATGTTTTTTCACTTTTTGCACCATTCTAGGTGAACACTGACTGTTGAGACTGTTGTGTGTGAAAATCCCATGTGATCAACAGTTTCTGAAATACTCAAAAGAGCCTATTTGGCACCAACAGCCAAGCCATGGTCCAAGTGACAGAAATCACATTTTTCACCCAACCCCAATGTTTGATGTGAACATTAACTGAAGCTCTTGACCCGTTTCTGCATGATTTTATGTCATATGATTGGCTGATAGCTGCATGAATGAGCAGGGATGCAGGTATTAAACTGGCCAGTGAGTGTACAGAACATATCTATGTACGTATAGTATATAGTCTGGAGCTGAATCAGTAGAGCCACATTTTTCTGTGCCGCCATGGACAGCCAGCCAACTTCAACTTGCACTATGTCCTTTAAATCCCTTTCACGTTTAACTGTTGGTGAAGGGCTGAAGACGTCAACCTAAGCCAAATGAGACACTGCTGTCACTTACAATACGCTTCTACACACCCCCACCACACACATTATACAACACTAATGTTCCTTGACAAAACACAACACACGGCAGTGAGGAAAGGAGAAATGGGAAGGGAGGGAGGGAGAGAGAGAGAGAGAGAGAGAGAGAGAGAGAGAGAGAGAACTCATCTGTGCTGCCCCCCCCCCAAACACACACACACACACACACACAAAAAGACAGGAAAAAAGAGAAATTCAATCATTAGCAACTGGTGGTGCCACAAATGGGTGCAGGAGTGAAGATTTATACCCATTGCTCACTAGAAGTGATTTATTTATTCCTGCTCCGCTGCTCAGATCATTAACCTCAGACGGCTCTCTGGGGGACGGACGGCATCTGCGGCCCCCTGCATCACCACTCAAACAAAAGAGCGTGCGCACACACCGCATACACACAGAGTACACACGTCCTGCATGCGTCTCTCCCAGTGGCCCTTGAGCTTTGGGGCTATAAAAGGGTCGTGGTCAGTGACACATTTCTAATGTGGTTCAGGACGGAGGGGGTTTCTGGGTTAAAACTTGTTGCTGCATTACTTGCAGCAAACAGGTTATGCATTGCAGTGATAGAACTTAAAGCTTAGGCACCATGAAAGAGATCTGTCCCTCCCTAGCCTCAGATCTCCATCCCATATGTGAAATTTAAATATAATAGCACAAAACTGACAAAAAAAAAAGCACCATACGTCTTATCTTATCTTAATGAACATCAAAAGAAGTCATGTCAATAATATATAGTCTGTATAATAATATATTGATCTAAACATGTGCTGCATACGAAAATAAATTAGAAAAATATTCGAAAAATATACAAGCGGCATCCTCCGAATTGTGTCTAAATGTAATCAATCACCAAAAACCTTTATGTAAAATTCTTACATATTAGCAATACATTCATGCTAATGCATTTATATTCTGCTAAATTCATGACTGGGAGGAGATCTTTAGCAGCAGCTGACATCTCTAGTGCCCTTTGCACTTGCATTTCATATAAGAATCAATACAGCTGATCGACTGCTGCTTCGGTCAATTACAGATTGACTGAAAAAGTAATTAAGCACTTGGCATTGTGAATAATGTGGGCTATGTGAATAATGTTCCTAGCTGAGGTCACCTCTATGCAGCTGTAGATCACCTAGTGCTTGAAGGATATTAGAGACGTTAAATATATAATAAAGGTATGTAATGTATTCTTTATTTACATTTATGCTTTCCGTTCATTTGGGGTTTTTTTTACTCAGGCTTAATGCAGCAAAATGAGTTCAGCTGCTCAATTTAGAGAAAGACAGTGACATAGAATATGACTAAAACATGTTAATGACTGTGTGTGTGTGTGTGTGTGTGTGTGTGTGTGTGTGTGTGTGTGTGTGTGATGTAGCGGTATAACATTTCAGCCTAGGCCTTAAAAGAGATAAATGAGAAACATAACCCAGTATGCCATTTCAGTTAGCAGCTGTCAACTACGATTATTACACACTTAGATTATCGCATTTAAGAAGAACATCTAGGAAAACCATGTCTTCATGACATATTAGTCCTAAACGGTTACAAAACCTGTCTCTCGATTTAAAATATGAAACGGATATGTATTTTTTTTTTGACACGTGTGTGTGTGTATGCCTGATAGCACTGAATTACATCAGACATTACAGAGAAACAATTTCACTCACATACAATCTCACAATCTCTAGAATCTCTATTTTACTTTGACAAGAGCCTGTTTTGTTTTTTGTTTTTTTACAATTTGCCAGCCATTAATGGCAGAAAAAAAAAACAAATGCACTACAGTGAAAAGAAATCTTTTTTTTTCATTAATTAATTTTTTCCACAGAAGCCTCATGTGGCAATGAATCAGCTCCTTTTATTGACAGACCATCATTACACACTCGAACCACAGGCAGGACTTCAGCCTTTTCCAGTACTGTTTGTTCATTTGTTCAAATAGCTGTAGCAAACATACAAAGGGTTTTTGTTTTGTTTTAACCAATTAAAAATTGGTTAATGCTGTAATTTATTTATTTATATAATTTATTTCCCATCATGCAAAATTCAGAGACAAGACACTGAAGACAAAAAAATATATATCACATGCTGAAACTGTTATAAATAAACCAACAAAATCCACCCAAAGGAAGAAAAGATCTTACAGACCTTACAATATAAGAAAGGTCAGCAGTCAAACTGCCTTTTCACACGCTTGCTTTACCCAGCATTGTTAAGATATGGAATTCTGGGTCAAATAAACGGTGTTGTAAAATAGCAGGCATAGAATGCACTTACAAACTCTAAAACTGCAATATAACGTCGTTAGTATATGATACCATGCTGGAGACGTTAAGAGGAAGATTTGATCAAGAACGATATAAGTTATAGTTCCACTTTAAACCTACATTTGTAAGCTTCCATTACTTCCATTATCATTGCTTCAGTGCAAAATTAAAAAGGCTAACATCAGATACCTGACATGCCCTGGTTAATTGACTCCAACTGACTTTGTGTAACATTGTGTAAATTATTGTTCCTAAATAAAAAGCCAGTAAATGTTCCTAAATAATAGCTGGACATTGACGACTAATACATAAATTCTGACATATTAATTTTCTGACTTGCAGCAAAAACATACACCACCTGGAGAGAGAAGACACTTTGGATGAACAATGAAAGACTGATTATGTACATGTATGCTTAGTGTAAAGCTCATTGGTTCTTGAGAGAAACCTGACCAGATTATTTTTAATGCTGCCAAAGTGACATGACAAAAGCCTAAAATCCTCCCTCTTCCCCAAATACTTAAAATAGGACCTCAATCTACAGCTGTTTTTTTTAAACATACTGTTTTCTTTGCTGTAATTACTGACAAACTAACTCTAATGTAGGATATCTTTCAGCACGGCTTTTGACTTCAGTGCTCTTCTGCAAGTCGCTCTGCACAAGAGCATCTGCTAAATGCTGTAAAATGTAAACTTTACTAACCCAGGGTTTGACACGTGTAACTGCGGTAAGTGATCAAATATGGCAATGTCATGTCTGCATCAAAGCATACCAGAACGCTCCAAGCACCTGAGCTGAATTAAAGCCAGAATAATGAAACGGCTTTTCTCTTTGTGCCCTCAAGAATGGTGCGATCTGTGCATTTAATTCAAATGAAGAATTAATGAAACATGCATACAGGTGTGTAGGTAAGAGTGGGCATGTGTGAGGTAGCAGAAGGAGGGCGGGTAGGATGGAGGCCAAGGGTTTGTCACTTAGCGCAGAGAGTTGATTCCGTTCCAGTTTTATCAAGCCTGTGCTTGAGAGGTCTACAAATCAGCGTTTTACTGGCACTAATAAACTTGGCCATCCAATTCGCATCCAAGTGTTCTCCAATTTATGGCTTATTTTTCACGGTGGCATAATTTCCTCCACCGAACGATTGAACACTGGAGATTTAAAGTTGTATTTAATTATAATATATGCTTATAATGAAATATTTAATAAGGATACAATAAACACACTGAATCTAAATAAATACTTCATCCCAAATTTTAGCCAACAGAGCCCTGACTGTAAGGGTTTTGGTAAAAGTTTATTTAAAAAAAAAAAAAATAGGAGTTGTTTATATGTACAGAGACAAAATTTATACTTTGTCAACTTTATTTATACTTTGTCAACGTGTAAAGTTTCTCTTTTAGTAAATATCATAAATCCAGCATGATTTAAAACATATTTTGAAAGTGTTTTCTATTAGTCAGTCGAAAAGAATAGGCTGAGGCAAAATAGGCAGAATTATGATAAAACCATGAATGAATGCTCCACAAAACAGCCAAAGCACATATTCATGCACCAGACTGGTCGCCTAATTTAATAAATTAAGTTTTGAAAAATATGCAGACTGAAATTTGAGGAGGCGGAATAATTTGGCAAGGTTGTGTAAACAACAGCATGGCCTGGCAGGGAGCTGGAGAGCGAGTAATGGCAGGAGAGAAGGAAATAGAGAGAGAAACAGAGAGAGAAATGAGAAATAAACAAAAAAATGTTGACAAGAGCAGAAGAGGATGGGACAGGGAGGTCGGGTGGGTCGTGCCACGTGTTTTGGGGCTCGGCTTTGTGTGCCAGGAGCCTCGGCCCTGAACTGTGCCAGTGTGCCACGACCAGGCTCTGATTTATCAGGAGGGCAGCACCAGATGCCACCTCACGCTCCCCAGTGCCCGCTGCCTTTATGGCAGACCTCCCGGATGGCGCTGATAGTGCAATCAGGGCCGTGGCAGAGCCCAGGCAATTTCTCCTTCACTCTCCGATAACCTGCTGAAAGGCAATAGTGACGGCAGCCCTCTGCAACAACAACAACTCAATTGGAATGAGTGTTTGGGGTTTTTGAAGCGAAAATAGGGTTACGACCTGTTACAATGAGGAAGGAGGAGTGGGGTGGCAGTCTTCCGTTTTTCCCCCCTCTCTCCATAGCTCTCTGTCATTCTCGGTTTTCCTTTCACTGTGAGAAGAACCTGGTGCATGTGAAGGTCTTTTCTGATAAACAAGTAAAATTCAGCCTCATTATCTAATTCAGAATGTACACTCTAGTATTTATGCCTACTAACACGGTGTAGAGAATGTACAGAATGTACACTCTTTTAGCAGGCATAAAGACGACCAAACCTGAGAGACCATACTGGATATTTTCCTTACTGTTTTTCTATCATTTTTATTAGTTAGGCTAATAAAGAAAATACTCACTTTTTTTCCTGAGACAGCCTGCTTTCTCTGTTTCTGTTGGTTCAGACTTACAAGGTTAAGCTGACTCTTTTTTTTTTGGCTTTCTTGCTGTCCTATTCAAACATTCATACATTTAAAAAGCTTAAAGTAAAAGCATTTTAGCCTGGCAACTTTTACCACTCCACCATTTATATTCTTAAAGGCATTTCTCCACTCATCAGTTCTCAATAATTGCCAAAATATCATACAAGCTTGACTCACTAGATAATCTAGTATTAATCACCAGGTTGTAGGAAGCACGTGGCTGCTGAACTAGACCCATTTTGAATTAAACAAAGTATAATTTCTCCTCTTGTTGCATTTGTACCTGACAATTTAAATGAAACCCTAAATACTGAATTAGAACTTGACATGTCCCTCTCAATCTCCTATCAAACGCAGCCACTTTACGGTCAAAGATACAGGATGTTTTAGGAAACAAGGAACCCTTGAAGACATTACATTTAGACAGATGATATAAGGCCAACAAGGGACACACTGACAAGAGACATCTTGAACAGGGCCATCTGGGTTAACTTGTTTGAAAATGCTACTCTCAAGTCTTCAAACTATGCTGTTTCCACCAAAAGAGTAACTATGGATTCTAATTACAACAAGCGAAAACTTTCAAACATGTAAAATACAATGGTAAGGTGTACCGTGTTAGTGTCAGTGTTAATGTGGCCACCTTTCTAGGTCTTTCTCAAGTTTTTAGATACTTCTGCAAAAGCGTCTTTTTCCTTGAGGTCAATATGTTTGGTTAGTGATCTGTTTTGAGGTCTGACACAGTGTGACCATGATTATGATATGATCTTTCCCCACACCTAGTGGGAGGGAAGATGGCTCTATGTCTCCACCAGGCTCCCTGCTCTTCTGGAATTGAATTTTTTTTACTAGGCTGCAGCATCTCTTATCGGCCCATCAGGCTCTCCTATTGTGCAGCCAGGCTCTGGAAGAAAAGGCTCCCAGCCGCTCTGACTTTGTGACTTATTTTTCATTTATTTTCCCCTTTAAGACTCTGGGACCCTCACAGCTCTTAATATTGCCCCCTACAGGCCAAAGAAAGGCTATAGTCTGGCTATAGTCTGTTCTCAGCTGACTGGATCAGAAATCAGGTAGGGTCCTGTACTAAACTTCACACATGACCTGACAGAGGCTTAATGAATAAACACAACAAAATCCCAAAAGTGGCCTCACATCTGAAGTATTATGGGTCAGAGACAGTCTTGAAGTATTTCCCAATTCATATCAATGCTCATAGCTATAACAAGGACTATAGGAGTGCAATGCTTTAAAGTACCCTTGAAAGAAAAATTGGTGTTTCAGAGCTTTTTGTACCTGCCATTTAGTGTCCTCAACACCAATATGATAGGATGTCCAGAAAAAAATATATAATGTGGTTTTGGAGATATTCTCGGTTTTAATTTTCTAGTTCTCAATTTTATAGTACTTTACTTTAAAACAGTTACACTTTTTGTTGATTCATCCTGTACTACTATTGTATTCATCCAATTAAAGGCTTTTTAGAATGTATAGGGCCTGCCCCTGGGGCCGGGCCACAATCTACAGGAGCAGAAACATAGTTCATCTATGCATTTTTGGCTGCGTGTCTTCCCAAAAAAATATTCCCTTCTCCAACCATAGCTGGGGAAAAAACAGTTGGATTTGGTTGGAGTTTATTCATTTCAAAGAGGACAGAATTTGTACAAGTTCATGGTTATTTGGCAGGCACTCGGTGCTGTTCAGTGCCAGAAAATCTTACTACCTCAGACTGATTAAGAACACAATTCCATCTTTGTATAAAGTCAAAGCTTCAGTAAGTAATAGCATTTTATAGGAACGTCATATTTAACTAACCCTTACCCTTTAGCTATAAGCCTACCGCTCAGATGGATCAGATGCTTCCCGGTGACAACCTTATGGCTCTCCATTAACCATATGAAGTACAACTCCAAAAACATGCAGCATTTAGTCATCTAGGATATCATCCTCTTGTGGAGTCATCTAGGATATCTCACCACAGATGTGGTGAAAAATCTTCCTCAGTTAAAAAAAAAAAGAAAAAAAAGATACTCAAGAGTTCTTGCTGTTCAGCACGTGTTTAGATTTGGCAGGGGTGTGGCGTATCTAGAACGCCACTGCCTGTGTAAATCAGGCAAGCACACATTGTTACTCTGGCTTTCTGTTTCCAAAGGACATACATCAGCATGCAGAATCATATCATGGCTAGGAGTACCAGAGACAAATTGGGCCTTTAACCAGCCATCAAGTGCTTAGCTCTGTGCTTGGTTTGAATTCTGATTCATCTGTAAGTCACTCTAAATAATCTTTCTGCCCAGTGAGTGTATATAAACCTGTAGCTCAGTACACATGAAATCCAAACCTGTCCTTTCTAAGCAATTGAGTCAAGTAAATTTTATCAATTCCCAAGTGAACAATTTGTAAAGACTCAAGTGGCAACCTTACATGCCAGAGAAATGGTTAGTCTTTATGTCTACTGCCTTTATTTCAGCTTCAACCAAAACATTATTAAGTTATATTTACCAACTCACATCCTGAGATATGTGGTACAGCTGTTCTAAAGCTAGGCAATAAATGTCTTTGACTACTACAGTCTGGGACATTCTGTAGCACTTGTGTTTCTTCCTAGCACAAACGTCTGGATGCATGCTTGTTAGCATAAATAATTCAAGTCCTATTGGCTGCAACGAGACTCTTTTGATAGTCCTACATTAGCCCGGTATTCACCTACTAATAGTCTCGACTTCTAATAGGCTGTGTACATAATAATGATTGCCACTAGAAAAGAACATTATTCGCCGTGTCTCTCTGACAGTTGCCGTGCTAGAAAGGACCAGCTGGCACATCCAAGGTCTGACCTTCAGGGGCAGCAAGGTCACAACATAAAGCAGCTTTCTCATTGGAAAGCCCTGGTCTTATCAGCATGACCTTCGGGTTGCCTGATGCTTCTGATGCCACACAGAGAGCCGTGTTTGGCCCTCAGCCTGAGCCAAGCTCTTTAATGTAGACCCATTTAAGGCCACTCCTGCACTTTTATATCCTGTGAACAACAATACCATGCCCTTGTTCAGTCAACCTCTTGCACTTTCCAAAAAGTTGATTCACCCCAGCTGGCTTTGGTAAGGAATACAGTGGCTGAGGGAACATAGCAGATAAAACAATATCTGTGAATACAGAAAAGGAATGTCTAGAGGATATGCCTGCTTTAACTGAGAAAAATCTAAATGTTCTGAGCTCAGTACAGAAAGAAGGACCACCAACCAAGTTTTGTGTCTTTACAATTGGACATAATGTTTGATATAGAGTTTTTCGTCTTTTTTATGTTAAATTGTTTATTTTTGCAGACATTACAGGTTTTGGAAAGTGTAATGCTACTGTTTCGATGGCAGTTTATTAAGGAACCTAAACCCAAATAAACATGATTTATATCTCATGATATGATGTTTTCTCCATTGTCAACCCCTACCTGTGTAAATTCAGCAACTTTAGATGCCATCCATCAAGCATAATTTAGATAAAACAAACCATATATGTCTTTGTTGGAGGGTATTTCTTCACCTCACAATGCATGCTTGGCTACTGTGCAAGATTAATTTATTCATCACATTATGCACTTGATAAATTAATAATTTGTACAAAAGCAGGGGTGTCCAGTCTTATCCACAAAGAGCCAGTGTGGGTGCAGGTTTTCATTCCAATCAAGCAGAAGTCACACCTGATTCCACCTGTTTAATTAGTTGATCTTAGCTTTCAATAGACTATCAGGTGGGTCTTCTGCTTGGGTGGAATGAAAACTTGCAACCACTCCGGCCTTTTCTGGATTGGACACCCCTGTACTAATGCTACTATACTTTATGGGAAGTGTTGCATATGGTTTTCTCATTCTCCACGTTTCCTGTGTTTCTATTTCTCCTAGTTCCTTGTTATGCAATATAAAATATGCAATATAGGTTCCCAGATCCTAGATTTAGTCCCTAATCTTCTGTGTTTTTGGTCATTTCTGGTTTTGACTCTAACCTATCCATTTCAAGTACAATTCTGGATTTTTTTTCTTTTTACAATATGTACAGTTAATCAGACCCTAATCTAGATTGGGACCGTGAATCTTGGATAATTCTCAATAATAATTCCTGTTTGTGGTCATAAGGACTCCTGTATGTCACAGAGTCCAGATATGAACAACTTGCATCCAACAGGATGCAATAATTCTTTGATATACACATGCTGTTTTATACAACAGACCACCAGCACTGCCCTTCTGCATTGTGACAGGCCTCTTCTGTTGTGTACTTCTTAACATATGACATATAGAGAAATAGTAAATGATTAGGTCAAATCCTGCCTCTCTTCGCTGTGTGCGGCCTTCATGTCATCAGGAACACAGCCTGGGGCATTAGCGCATAAACTCTCTCTCTCTCTCTCTCTCTGCCACTGTTTTGCTTTGTATCATTAGCAGAGCAAGGGAGTCGTGAATCACTCCTTTCTCTATCCCCCACCCCCACCCCAACCATTCTACCCCTCGCTCCCTCCCTCCTTCCTCTAGTGTGCTAAACGGCTTGACAGAAGGGTGCCCAGGCCGTTGGCAGCAGCGATCGACTGCGAGGCTGAAGCTGCCAGGAGCCCATGATGGATAGACTCATTTTCCAGCCAGCAGCAAGTCTCGGCGAAGCATCCGTGTCATTTGTAATGTCAGCCAACAAAATGTAATCAAACATTCCAGCGGTTTAATCACAGAGGGCTGCTCGAGAGATGATTGTAGTGTCAATATAATGCTATTTCATTATCTGTTTGTATTTTATATTGACAGTGTCAGATAAACAGTGTGGAAAATTAAGATTAAAAATATGGTAATTTCATTTCAATCACCCAGGCTACAGTTGCTGGCCCATTATGCGATTGATTACTTCTGAATTAAATTTGGGCCTGAATGTAAAGTTTAATCTTCTTTCTTCTCGGCAATTCAGGCCCCTGAAGGCCTCTTAGGAAGTAAGTACCCATTTCATTTGATCTTTAATGAAAAGTAATGGCCCAAATGAATTGTATAAATCAGCCGGCGTGTATACCAAGCTGACATGCCATTTTTTTATAGCTATTTATTCTCTCTTGTGCTTACACATAGCAAAATGTAGCACCCTTATCCCCACCTTTTTCTTTTCCCTTCTCTCTTTTCTTTTCCTTAAATTGGGGATTTAAAAAACCCCTCACGATGCTATGTAATCAGCACACCAATAACAAGTATTTTTGATGCTATATTTCTACCACCGCACATCTACCCCCTCTTCTCCTTCCTGCATTTTTTCCCTTGACAGCAAAGCAGAAGAGTATTTATATTGCATAAAACAGAAAAGAGGCTGGGACTGAAGTACTTCGCAAGGTGCTTAGCAGTCAAATTAAATGGAGTGTTTTATAGCCTAGAGTGCCATTTAGAAAAGACATGTGCACAGCCTCTAAACCAGGAATCCATGAGAGACATTTTAATTACGTGCTAAATTTTGATATTTTTCACTCTTTCTTGCAGCTCCCTGAAACAAACCGCTACAACACCAGGCCTCTGACTCGTCAAGCATCCAATTTCTTCACCAGCTCTTTTAACACAAACTGACACAACTGTTCACAAGAACCATGCAAAAAGGAAAGAGAAGAAGAAAGGAGCTGCTCTTTGTGAGACCCATTCACAGTGATTTGTCCCCCTTTGTAGTCCTAATTATGTGCCAAAGTAGGATAACAGAAGTTCTCAACTCGACCATTATGCCTACACAAAGAAGGAGACGCGCACGTGAAGCTGATCACTTCGGAATTAGCAAACATGATACTATACAAGGAAAAAAAAATCATTAATACTGTCAGGGATTAGAGGTTCTGATTAAAGGGTAGCTTTTACCGTATGCAAATTAGTGATATGCATTTATCAGTGACTGGCCAAGCTGTCTTAGCTGCAAAGCCACATATGTTTTCTAGCTGATTAAAAACTGCTTGAAGTTGCAGGCTTTTTTTTTTCAAATGGGGGGAAAGGAACTGAGTGAGAGAGAAGGAGGAACCGAGAGCCAGAAAAGATAGAGGGAGTGAAACCGAGACAGGAGGGAGAGAAATAGAGTGAGTGCACATGGCGATCAACTCATTTCCTTTTGGCCGAATTCCCGCAATTGCTCAGACCGTTTTCCTTAATTCCCTCTTTTATTAAGCACTTTCTTTTGTGCATAATTAAAACATTTCTCAAGTGAGCATGTGCATGCGTGCATTGTTTCCACATGCTCTGGTGTGTATATACCCCGTTCTCTCTCCTTTCTTAGCCACAAAATACATACATGGATCTGTTTCTCCTGAAAGAGCCGCCGCAGCCACGCTTGCTGTTCCTCCCTTTATGTGAGCAGAAAACACAAGTTTGAAATAATGACTAGAGGGCCGAACAGAGTTGAGGGTTTATCAGTGGTCTGCCATTGTGCGAGAGTCCCCAGTTTATTATACTCACCTTCCTATGGAGGTGACCCGCTTTGTATTTAACAAAGAAAAGTGGAATGAAACTGAGCTCGAGCCTCTCGCTGGCTGCTGATAATGCCTCTGTTACCCAGAAGCCTCTCTCCTCCTCGAGGGACCACGTTAATTTATGCTTCTTCATCTCCCAGGGGCTCGTGGATGAGTTAACCCACTCAGTCCGCAAACTGATTTAAAAAAATGAGGAAAAAAAAAAATGCTGTGTCAAGTTGCACCCACCACCAGCACCACGGCGAGACTAATAAAGTTATCTTTGGGCACACAGCATGAAATTTAATTAAGATATAATTACAAACATAAGGTGGTGATCACAAGCTATAAATCAATTTCAGAGTCAGTTGCTCACTATCACTATATCACTTACATTAGATCTATTTTGGCCCCGAAACCCATCAACTCTATCGCAACTTTAGCACATCAGAAATAACGACAAACTAAGCATTGCTTTGATGTAAATGTTTTTTTGAAGAGGAGAGGGTGCTTAAGACTGTATGCACACTCTACAAACACAAGTGTTCATGTAATATACCATAAAGTACCAAAATAAGAACATTTTAAAAACTGTTATAACATTATGCTATAGGCATCATTTAAAAACAAGAAAAAAAAGACTACCAAAAAAAAAAAAAAAAAAAAAAAAACATTTCTCTCATCATACTAAAAATAAGCAACATTTCTTTTTTAAACAGGTGAACAATTTTAAAAAGAAGGTGAAAGGAGTTCAAACAATTGATCATTAGATTGATTTTGATTAGAAATATAATATAATATAAATATAATATAGTAGTTTTATTTTAGATGTAACAAAATTTCAACTACTGATATAAAAAATATATAAAAAATATATAAATCATATAGATCAAAGTCAAATATTTATTCAACACTTTTCCATGTTAGCTTTTTTTTTTTTTTTTTTTACTTTTAAAGCTGATGCCTGTGTCCACTGCGTCTGTCTCACATGATTAAATTATTATTAATAATTAATAGTCTGATAATTAAACAGGTTTTGGCAAGTGGCAGTCACATGGATATAGCTGTTTAAACATTAAGTGTAAAGTGCACAGGGTACAATATCAAACAAGATAAAGGTGCATACATTATAAATTATCACAGTAATGTTTTACATTAAGGTTCTTTTGACTAATATTAATATTCACTGCATTATGTATCATCAACAGTAAGATGTATTATTAACGTCAGCATTAATATTTCGTAAGTAATGCTAATAAAATAAGGTATCACATATTGACATTTGTTTAAATGTAAAGTAAATGCATTGCACTGATTAATGTCTATTCAATCAATTACTAATAATAACTCAAAAAATAGCAATAATTAAATTACAGCATGTTACTAATGGTCCTTTACTGAACCAGCTTTGGCCTCCAGGTGTAAATACTGGAACAGATCTATTCATTAAATTAAACATTACATTACATTAAACATGTTTGAGAATTTGTAAGCGTATAGATCATTGTACAGTTGTTATACCATGATTTTTTTGACAATTCCACCCAAAATATGGCATGAAAATTACACTTCAAACACTTTGTCCTCTGATAAAATCCTAAACTCTTCTGACTGTCTTCACAAAATCCCTAGAACAAATTGTTTGTTTATAGATTTGCACATTTGGCTGATCATTTTCATCTAGTAGATTAAGGGGAGTATAAATTCAACATAATGCTTGTGGAGAAGCTGTACATAAACACATAAATCCCACAAACTATCACACTACGTTAGGTGTAAAATAGCAGTGAAGATGTGTTTCTTGCATTCAGAATCATAAAATGGAGGTACTGTTTTCCTTCTGTTCAGCAGACTGACTTCCAGGCAGGTGTGAGCCTAGATTAAGAAATGAAAGATATTTAACTTGCTGTAGAAATGGGCTTACCATGTGATTTGACGCAAATAAGAACTTATTTTAAAGAGGTCTTGAACTGTCCAAAAGGCAAGATAAGATTTCAAATAAACAGAGAAATAAAGCATGTATTTGCACAAGCAAGATAAACATTTGACTTTACCCCCCCTCTGCTCTTTCTATAGCATGGAAATTCAAGGGAATGGAAGGAATGAGAGATTCTGAGGCCTTAAAGCCTTTTTAAATTCCTATTTGTGCTTAGATTGCTGTTTCTTGGCATAAATATGTGTATAGAAGGTATGGAGATAGGTCTTGTGCAAGGGCAGAATGGAGAGGTGAGAGTTGCCCCCCTCGAACATTCTCCATCAAATAGAAGTTGCTGATCAACCACTTTCTTCATCTATCTGCCCCTCAGCATCTTTTAGACCACATTTACCTATATACAGAAATGTGAAAAGTTTGCACGGTGCCTAAAATGTGTCTTATCTTCGAGGCAAAACTGCTGAAGTATTTTTTACTAGTCAAGACTGATATGAAGAAATTGTATTGAGTACATCATTACAGACGTCAGTACACTCTTATTTATCCGGCGCTACATTAAAAAAAAAAAAAAAAACAACCTGACCACACAAAAATCTGTAGGAATTTTAACAAGTAAGCTCTTTAATTCAATTTACTATGAAATAAAAGCTATGCAAGGAAAGCTACGCCCACAAATCCAGCTCCCGTGCTAACCTTTAAAGGTCCTAACTTCTCATACAAGCTGGCTCATGTCTCTTCTCATGAAATTGCAACAATGAGAAAATTGTTTTACACCTAAAATAAGACATTACACCAACAAAAGGTAAAATGTACTAAAGAATGGATGTGTGTGTGTCTGTGAGACTGAACTAATAAAGATCTAACCGCAAGGCCATGGAACGTTTGTGTAAAATTTCTCACAGGATTAACAATAATTCTGTCCGACACTATTAATTTTGTCCAACACCGTCCACCTCCAATATGTCAAAGTAGAAAAGTGAGTGTGCAGCAGGCCAAATACAGAATGAAAATGGAACCAGACATGATAAAGTAATTAGAGGGCAAAAAAAAAAAAAATACAGAGGATGCAACCTATAATAACCTACATTGATTTAATAGGGTTGATTTTAAAAGGGTACATGTTCCCAAGAGCTTGATACATTAAACATGATGCTGACAGTTCTGATGGCTTCACCAGTTACCACCAGTTACCACTGCATCAGAGCTGGATATACAAGTCATGAACCGGGCAGATGTAAACACCTGACGTGTTTTAACAAGGTATACATCATAGTTATTTAAATCTCTGAATAGAAATTTTTTTAAACAAATAATAAATCACTGATTACTACTCAAAACAACAAAATAACATTTATCAGGATCACTAATTCTGCACTAAATCAACATGAATCGTTCTATAGAGAAGAAAAATAATAATGTCCAGTCTAGTCACCGTGTGATAATTTGCGGTTACACATTTCTAGGTCTATTAGCTAATATTTTTTTAAACTGATGTTTGTGCCACTGCAAAAGAGTTAGGACTTTGGCAAGCGCATAACGACGCTTCCCTTCACTATGTAAGACCCTTTCAGCGAAAGGCAAAAGTCTTTCATGGCCATAAACATTTCAAAAGCTGACGCAATGTTAACAACGCTTGAGTGTAGAGATGTTTTCTTTCACAAACCCGTTTCTTAATTAACACTTAAGGTCTCCGCTGTGTCAGGATGATGCGCCTCTATTGATCACTCCATATACACTAGTGCTGCTGCCAGTAATCGAATCATCAATAGTGCTGAAATTACTGAACTACACCCAGAATAGGAGCTTCATTAACCTTCTTTACCCCCACACAAATAAAACATCCTTTTTATTCCAGGATCCAGTGAAATAAATTGTACCTAGCTTTTTAGTGAATGCTCAGCATAGTACGGAGCCGAGCTGAGCTTATAAAGAAGTGAATTTGTGCCTTGTTAAAAGTTCATATAACCATTTCATTTCCAGATGGTCCCTATAATAGACTGCAAGAAAGTAAATGAGTTCTAGTAGTATCTAGGTATGTCCTGATCTTAAATTTATATACCACAATAAATTAATAACTGTTTTAATAACATTCAATGATACCACTATACTGCATCAAAGCAAGAGTTTTGTCTTTTCTTGGATCTCTCATCTGGGGAATAGAATTACAAGATTACCTTACTCTGACAAGTCCACATGCAACACTGTCTTCAAATTTGTCCATAATAAGGAACATTAAATATGCATTCTCATTCTTCCTTCTGAAAATAATACCAGACAGATAAATATACTATTACAGAGCACTTTATTAGAAAGACCTGTGCAGCTGCTGCAATTATCTAATCATCTAATCATCCAATCGTGTGGCAGCAGTGCAATGCAAAAAATCATGCAGATACAGGTCAAGGGCTTCAGTAAATTTTCACATCAACCATCAGAATGGGGGAAAAACTGATCTCTGTGATTGTGACCATGGCATGACTGAGTATTTCTATAACTGATAATCGCCTCGATTTTCATGCACAACAGTCTCTAGAATTGACTCAGAATGGTGCAATACAGAGAAAACATCCAGTGAGCAGGAGTTCTGCGGAGGGAAACGCCTTGTTGATGAGAGAGGACAACTGAGAATGTCCAGACAGAAAGGCTACAGTAACTCAGATAACCACTCTTTACAATTGTGATGAGCAGAAAAGCGTCTCAGAATGCACAAAACACATCAAACCTTTAGGCGGATGGGCTACAACAACACAAGGCCACATCAGGGTCTGCTTCTGTCAGACAAAAACAGAAAGCTGAGGCTGCTGTGGGCACAGGCTCAGCAAAAATGGACAGTTGAAGACTGGAAAAACATAGCCTGGTCTGGTGAATCTTGATTTCTGCTGAGGCACATAGATGGTAGGATCAAAATTTGGCATCAACAGCATGAATCCATGGACTCAACCTGCCTTGTGTCAACAGTCCAGGCTGGTGGAGGTGGTGTAATGGTGTGGGGAATGTTTTCTTGGTATACTTCGGGCCCATTAATGCCAATCAATCATCGCTTGAATGCCACAGCCTATCTGAGTACTGTTGCTGACCATGTGCGTCCCTTCATGGCCACAATTAACACATCTTCTAATTGCTACTTCCAGCATGATAATACATCAGGTCAGAAAGCAAAAGTCTTCTCAAACTGGTTTCATGAACATGACAATGAGTTCAGTGCTCTCCAGTGCCCTTCCCAGTCACTGGATCTGAAACCAATATAATATCTGTGGGATGTGGCAGAACGGGAGATTTGAGCATGAAACTGCACCTGAAACATCTACAGGAATTGCATGATGCAATCATTTCAACATGGACCAGAACCTCAAAGGAATGTTTCCAACGTTTTGTGGAATCCATGCCATGAAGAATTGAGGCTGTTCTGGAGAGCAAAGGGAGGCCCTACCCAGTACTAGCACAGTGTTCCTAATAAAGTGCTTAATGTATATTATTCATTAAATCAGTATTGGATGTGTGTTTATTAGATTAATGCATTCATTAGTAACACTTTGCACTAAGGTTCCCTCAACAAACATTATTAACTGTATTAGTTAACATTATCATTCCATGAACTTCAGCATCAATAAATCATAAGCAAATTTAACAAAGTAAGTTTACATGTGTATTAACAGATGCTTGTTAAATGTTAACTAAACACACAGGTAATGACTAAGGATAATTCATGAATTAAATAAATCCACATAAAATAGCAATAATTAAATTACAGCATGTTCTGAAATAATTACTTACTGAACTCTGGTCTCCAGGTCTAAATACTGGAATTTTATCTTCAGCCTCAATTCTATATTTTGCCAATTAACAAACAAATATTATTTTAATTTTTGGTCATTATTTGGTTTATTATTTTTAAAAATTATTATAATACTACCAGATTCGTTAATGCTGCTTGTGATTTATTAATGCTGAAGTTCATGGTTTGTTCATGGTAATTAATGTCTTAAATAATGGCTGTTGAGGGAGCCTTAATGTAAGTGGTACCTATTCATTTTCAGTAACTGGCTAAACATTCACAAATTACCCATATGGACATATGGATGCATATAAAAACTAGCTGAATACTGGCATAACGTTCACAAATTACAGAGGCTAAAAAGTCTCCAATGAACATAAGTATAACATAGGGTTAACATCACAGTGAGAAAGAACAGCTGAATTGAAAATGCCAGATATCCTATAGTTTAAAAAGACACCATTGGTCACGTTGAATAGTCTGACAGAGAAGGCCTAAATAGCAAGGCCACAGAAATCCATTGAAAGGGCCCATTGTAAGCAATAAAAAAAAAAATAAATAAATAAAAAAACATACTCTCGTTCTCCCAAGGACGTCTAATTAGCAGACAACAGCTGAGACCATTTCAAATGGTAATATTTTTCCTTTAAAATGTTTCATAGAAATGTCCTATACTTCCAAACACAATTGTGCTTTCTTAATGGATCTTTTGTTCACCAAGACCCTTTTCATTGGCATGCATGTGGGCATTTTCTGAGCCAATGTACTAAATGGAAATCTCATCACACAATGGTTAAGTGGAGGGACAGTAATATTTATATATAATAAATAAATTTTTTTATTTTTTTTTAACATTTTGAACTAACCACCTACATGCCAGTCTATAACAGCTTTTTCCACAATGGCATGGTTCCTGATTTTCAGTTTACAAAAGAAATACAGAATAATTCTTTAAAAGTTCAAGAACAACCACCATTAGCAGGAAAGAAGCGCCATCCATTATCATGTTAAATAAAATTATACATATCGCATGCACGCAGAATCATCGTTTTGCTTGAGAAAGTATTTTCTTTCCCCAGATTGAACCAAGAATTGCCAAGTGACTAGGTGCACAAAACAGGATCACAACTATTAAATAGTTAGAACCAAGGATAAAAAAGCTGGTTATTGTGGGTGCAGCTTTTCAGATTGGCCTGATAAAATCAAACTGGTATGTAACAGATCGTGGCTCAGGATGGTAGACCCGGTCGCCAGTCAAAGCAGCACTGTAAGCTTCACTAAGATAACCTTTGGGGTCAGTGTAAAATGGTCTGAGAGTTTGTGAGGGTGGATAGACAGATTTAAGAGGGGCACATGGTGCAGTGTTGTGACATTGATTAAGCTTCTCTTCAATCTTTTTGTAAGAATTAGCACAAATAGCTAGGTATAGAAAGGTTATAGACTGTAATCTAACTGACTAAAATTATTATGAAATTGCTATGCAACAGTGAAAAACCTGGTTTAACTCAGCAGCAGTGTTTAAACCACTACACTCATGATGACTTCTTACAGAGCTTTTATTTAAAAAAAATAAATAAATAAAACACATGGCCATCTATCTAGACACCTGTGCACATACACACAGAAGCACAGAAGTAGCTGCTGTAAGATATTCCTGAAAAAAGGAAGAAAGAACACAAAATGAGAGGCACTTGTGGAGCTGAGTAATAAAGCCGAGGATGTGGGCTTGCTCCCCATGGGCTCATTAACACATCCACAAGATGGCCATTTTCTCTCAGACGTAATTAAGGCCACAAATGACTCTGTCAGGCAAGTTTTTTTAACAGCATTCAAGGGAATATAACCACACATACACTTAAGACTCATATAGAGACATCTGATAGAAACAACTTTTGCCAAGCTGTCCCCATTTGTTCATTTCCCTCGAGGAGGCTGAAAAATCAATAATAGCACCATTTACAATGAGCATGGCCATATGACCTGTCCACCCCTTGTCTTCATCATGAGCCTCATCGCTTAGTCTGGCTGCAGTGTTTTAGCCTGTGTGTGTGTGTGTGTGTGTGTGTGTGTGCTTTTCATACTCACCAGGTCTTTAGCATTGGATTTGCACTGATGGGAAACTGATCGAAATGACTGAAGCTATGTGGATGAGAAAAAGAAAAGTGGTTGGTTCTAGATTTTGAGAACCTCCTGTGTGTTTTGATTTTGCAATCACATGGATGGATAGATAGATGGATAGGACAGACAGAGGACTTTCAGGGAAGAAAATGCCATTTAGAGCTAATGACTCTGAGGGTTCCCAGTGGGGTTCTTCATACTGAAGCATATATTGGGGCTGCTGACAGCACATGTACACTGACTGACTATTAAAACACTGGAGCTCAGACATGGGAAACAAGTGGGATCCAGAGCCTAACTGGGGAACACTATGAGTCAGGAATACAGTCAGGATGCCAGTCCATTACAAGGCACCATACACACAGACGCGCACAGATACACACTGCAGATCTGAAGAATTTTTAGACCTCATTGACAAGCATGAGCTATTGTAGGTAAAACATAATTATTGTAAAATGCTGCTCATTTTTATTATTTGTTATGCTTATACTACATTTGTTCATTTCTCAAAATGCATGAATAAAGTAGGCTTTTCCACAGACTTCGACTAGCCCTAGCTCTGTAAGCAGTGGAATCTCAAACTCAAAACCTTTACAGTAGAATGCAGTAGAATTACAGTAGAAAATTTTAGGTTCGTATCTGGTCCCCCAACAGAGATATTCAAAACGAACATGAGGGGAATTCTTATAAAAAAAAAAATTAAAAATTACAAATAAATAAATAAATAAAATATCGCACTCTCTCACCCCCATAAAAAACGAGAAGGCCCTTTCCTTTTTGTCTTTATAACCATTACTAAGTTTTATAGTTGTATAGTTTTTTTTTAGTTCAGGGTACCAGAGTGGTAAGACGTAGCATTTCTCCTCACAATTGTACATATTCTCCCAGTGTCCACTTGAGCTTCCTCTGTTTCTCCAGTTTCCAACCACCTCTTAAAAACATGCTGCTAAGTGGACTGGCTATGCTAATTGCCCCTAGGTGTGTGTGTGTGTGTGTGTGTGTGTGTGTGTGTGTGTGTGTGTGTTTGGTGACCTGTGATGGACTGATGTCCCATCTGGACTGTCAATGCTTCATACCTGGTGTTCCCAGGATAAGCTACAGTAATCAGTTTTATAGCATTTTATAGTTGCGAACAATCATTTACATTTACATTTACGGCATTTGGCAGACACCCTTATCCAGAGCGACTTACATTTTATCTTATTTATACAACTGAGCAGTTGAGGGTTAAGGGCCTTGCTCAAGGGCCCAGCAGTGGCAGCTTGGCCAATCATTATTCACTTTTCCAACACTTCACATACCACTCAGTACAAACACTCAGGTAAGACGTATAGTGTTTGTTACTTAGCTTACTGTTTGGCAACCATCATTTTGGCACCCATCCTCCTATATATTTCATTCTGAACTGAGCGTAATCATTTTTCAAGCAAGTATGAAAAC
Source organism: Pangasius macronema (assembly GCA_037577455.1). Classification (NCBI taxonomy): domain Eukaryota; kingdom Metazoa; phylum Chordata; class Actinopteri; order Siluriformes; family Pangasiidae; genus Pangasius; species Pangasius macronema. The sequence goes on from CM074946.1 coordinate 17,112,668, forward strand.
CTCTGCAAATTAAACCTTAGAGATACATGATTTTAGAGATGCATAGTTTTGCTGGTGGTACAGCTGGAGTTTAAAAAAAAAATCAATTGTGATCAAGGAATGAATTTTGTGACAAAGCAAAAAAAGAAAAACATTTACCATTTAGCCAAACAAGCAACTGTGTGAAGAAAAAGCAAAATTACTTGTACACTGGTAGTAGAATAGAAATAAAAAAAATCTGTTGTTACTACAGCATTACACTCACACATTACATCACACAATTACACATTACACAAAGATACCTTTTTTAAACTGTATATTTTAATTTTATACAGTATTGTTTTGTATATTCATACACTCTGTGGTGTGTGTGTTTAGGTTAATACTGAATGTAAACCCTGTTCATTGTGTGAATAAAGACTTATCCTGATTCTCAATTGCTAATGCTAGAGCGCAAATTTTATACATTCTTACTTGTTAAAAAACTAAAAGTAACACCCAGATCTCTATGAACATACACAAACAGATTTAACAACACAGGCATCCGAGGCATCCAACCTGAAGACTCAAACTTTAAATGAGCTTGACTTTGTTGTCTTAAAGAGTCAATGATTCAGTCCATCCTTTTAAGAGCTTAAGCCTATCAAAATGCCATTAGTATGCTCGAAGGACACTGGATGCCCCTGACTGGAGGAGCAGTGACATTACCCCATATTTAGCACTGGGACCCTCAGTGAGGTGACAGAGGAGCAAGGCCAAGTCCCATATGACTAGCTGCCTAACAGATTAAAGTGGGTTCAAAACACACAGATTGCCACTAGAAAAAAAAAAATACCAGCATGGCCTTTCATTTATGGCAGCAACAAAACGGGCCCCTGAGACCAATGTTTCCATCATTGCTGAAAGAATAACGCACCAAGATGTCCGGGACAAAGGCACATATTTTTTCAAAGACACATAAGAGGTTATGGCCATATGTGGCAGGGATTTTCTCTAGCTACATTTGGATACATGAGTTTCCTCTAGGCTTGTTTTTCACTGCCAGTTGTTCATAGTGTGAGGTGACAATCAGATTTAAGCCTAAACTATACTGTCCGCAAAAAAAAAAAAAAGCAAATAGTGAGATGCATACATTCATCTGTATATTCATATACAGTATGAATAGCCAGTAATAACAATAAGTTAATCATTAACTCATTCTGTGAATTAATATCATGACCAATAGTGTTAATTAAGTTAAATTACTGTAAAATCTACTTGATTTTTTAACAGTGCACGGAGAGCTCTGTTTTCTACAGGAGATTAGAATGTACCATAAGTCTATTACAAACTTTGTAAACTAATAAAAAACCAAGGCTTGAGGATTTTTTTTTAAGTGTTGGATTTAACTGTACTTCAGGTAAGGACTTAGTTGAAGTACTTCATCCACCTTTTAACACTTTCATTCAGTGTTTCTGCTTTTGTTGGATATGTTAAATACAATACACTTTTCTCTGGTGCTTTTTTTTTTTTTTTTTAAACAGACCACAACTACACATTTTAAATAAGAATACTCACAAAGGCCTTTCGACAGGAATGAATTATAAACCTGCGTCTAATGGCCCTCAACACTATGACCCGGCGTCATCAATCACTTTTCAAATCTGTCACATTCAGGCCTTTAGTAATAGAACATTCCTTGTATAATTACATTCCTTAGTTCTTTCAGAGAGGATAAAATACGATATCCCACACGGTGATATGTGAAAGTGTGAGACAGCAAAGGTAATGCTTTGGTACTTTGATCTACATCTACATTAGCAAAAATCAACAAAACAATTAAGGTTATGAACAAATATGTTATATAAAGTGGATAGGCATTTGCTGATTCTCACAGGAATGTAAAGAGACATGGCATCTGCATCACTGTACCATTTGTGGAATTTGTACAGTATGTTATTGTATAAACGATCTGACACAGTATCGTGTCTGCTATCAAACTATTTCTTTTGTTCTGTGATTTTGTTAATGTCTCGTGGTCCTTTATTCCATCCTTTTGCATTCTATTAAAACAAAGGAAGCTCAAAATTTGACCAACAGATCCAAAGCTACATGCCTAAAGATTAACTTAGTCAAACATACTAAAGCATGAGATGCCAAGTAACGAGAGTTTTGGACCGTGTTTTATCCTCTCTCTTTCCAAAGACATATATCTGATGGTGGATTTGCATGGCTAAACTGGTAACTCAATGCCTAATTCCAGCAAGGTGCATTTTGGCAAAACATGGCATTGTGGTAACTAGATTTTACATCATCTTCTGGTAAGGGTAGAATATTTGGAGCCCCTTTAATGCAGAGGCTCCAAAACCAAACAAAATCTGGTTCTTCTCTCGCTCTCCTTTCAATCCATCCCAAAGAACCAATAGAGAAATAGCATCTTTATTGGGCTGACAGTTCCAGGCCTTTGCTTCTCTTTATCCAGCCCTCAAACAAAAGGCCCAGCTGAGCTCACTTAAAAGCATTCACATGTTCACTCCACATTTAGCCAATGTAAACCAGTAAAATCATGGCATTGTAAGTTGTGAACAATGAATGAAGAGGTGCAATCATGCCAAGTGGCACCATCAATCTTAAAGAGACCAGTCCAAAAGAACAATGCACAAGAGTCTCTATGAGAGAAAAGACTTATTTTATACATTTCATTTGTCTTCAAATACTATCAGATGTTTGTGCTTACTGATAATATACTCTTCCTTTTATCCAAATACTGCTTTGTTTACAACAGATTCTGAGTATAGTATATTAGGAGAAACCTTGAGTCCCATCTTGCAACCTTAACACTGAAATGTCTGTGTGGTTCACTAACCTTCATACACACCACTGGTTATTAGCATCTGGGAATGTAGACCAATTTCGAACATAAACTGTAGTACAACCTGCAATGAAGGTGCTACAATGTGTTTTATTTAGATATTTTTGTAACTCAATAGCATAGGCAGAAATATAAATTTATGCATGTCTATAGAGCAGCAATATATACCAATCTGTCATAAAATTAAAACCACCTGCCTAATATTGTGTAGGTCCCACTTGTGCCTCCAAACCAGCTTTGACTTGTTGAGGCATGGACTCCACAAGACCTCTGAAGGTGTGCTGTAGTGTCTGGCACCAAAACATTAGCAGCAGATCCTTTAAGTCCCGTAAATTGCGAGGTGGGGCCTCAAAAGATCAGACTTGTTTGTCTGGCATATCCCACAGATGCTATACCAGATAGACAAATCTGGGAATTTGGAGGCCAAGTC